>ML660197.1:7720790-7796797 GCA_007570785.1 Antilocapra americana
GACGTGAGCTGGCCTGTGAGCTGACGTGAGCTGGCCTGTGAGCTGACCTGTGAGCTGACGTGTGAGTTGACACGTGAGCTGACATCTGAGAAGCCCCAGCTCCAGGCAGCAGCAGCTGCTCCACAAACACCAGCTTCTCCCTGTCCTCAAGTGGACTCCTCACTGAGTTTTGGGAGCATGTGGACTGACCAGGGTGAGTCAACAGTGCCCTAAAGAGCGTCTCCTTACTTCCCTCATGTGTCACTCCTGCCAACAGCATTCATTGAGCACCATTATATGCCCAAGCCCTGTGCTAAACCCTGGGCCCAGAGAATATTCTGGATGTGAATTGGTCATGATCCTCCCCTCCAGGCCCCTTCAGTGGCTTCTCCTTGAAGAAGAACCAGGTTCAGGCTCCTCCCTGTGGCCAGCAGGCCTGTGTAGTCTGACCCTGTCCCCCCTTCTCTATCTCCCTCCTTTCCCTCTGCTCTGCTGTTTCTCCCCAAGGCCTTTCTTGCCACAGGACATTTGCACATGTGGCTCTCCCACCCGGAATGCCTTTTTCTGTCCTCCCTTCACTTGTCTGGTCTCTCTCCCCTCTGGGTCTGAGATGACCATCTGACTATGACCGGCCCACCCCACCTGCAGACTTGGTGCCCCTCCCCCAGCCTCCTCTCCCCATCCCCAGTGGTCCGCCTGGTCCACTCAACACCATCTGTAGCTCTTGGGTGCTCACTGGTACCGACTGTCTCCTGCACTAATCTGTGAGCTCCGGAAGGGCAGAGGCTGCTCCCTGGATCCTCCCAGTGCTCAGCACAGGCCTGGCACAGACTCTGTCCAGGAGCTTCTTTGTTGAAGGGATGAATAAACAGAGAGGAACCTGGAGCCCAGAGGTTCTCGGATGATCTGCAAATTATTATGGGATGTACCTGTCTGGTCCAGGTCTGGGTAGTCAGAGCCCAGGGATTTGGCTTCCTGCATATAGGAAGGGCACTCCAGACCTGTGACAGATGGCATAGGGTGACCTGCCCCACAGGGACCAGCACCCATGGGGGCCTGGAAGCAGGGGCGCACCTTCTTGGGTGTCCTGGTTCCAGTGGGGGGCCCGAGCTGCCCTGTGGTAACCAATGGCCGCAGCATCCCCAACTCAAGAGGAGGCCCCCTCTCCGCGCTGCCATGCCCAGGGCAGGTGACCAGCTCTCTCTGCAGTCACTCTGGGCTGATGCGGCTTCACCTCCATACGGGCTTTCTGAGATTACGAGCAAATTGTGTGCTGGCTCTTAATGCTCCCTCCTGGAAGTGGCAGATGCCGTGGCCTCTCATGTCTCACTGGCCAGAGCAAGTCACAATTAAAACAGGCCTAGCTGTTCACACAGTGTTGTTGTTCAGCCACCAAGACTCTTTGTGACCCCGTGGACTGAGGCACACCAGGCCTGTCTGTCTCTTACCATCTTTCGGAGTTTGCCCAAGTTCATGTCCGTTGGAATTGGTGATGCAATCCAACCATCTCATCCTGTGTCACCTTCTTCTCCTTCTGACTTCAATCTTTCTCAGCATCAGGGTCTTCTCCAGTGAGTTGGCTTTTCATATCAGGAGGCCAAAATATTGGAGTTTCAGCTTCAACATTAGTCCTTCCAATGAATATTCAGGGTTGATTTCCTTTGGGATTGATTGGTTTGATCTCCTTGCTGTCCAAGGGGACTCTTAAGAATCTTCTCTAGTACCACAGTTCAAAAGCATCAGTTGTTCAGTGCTCTACCACTCCAATTACTTGACCTCTCCGGACTGCCTTTTTTATGGTCCAGCTCTCACATCCCTACATGATTACTGGAAAGACCATAGCCTTGACGATACAGATCTTCGCTGGCAAAATGATGTCTTTGTTTTTAATACACGGTCTAGGTTAGTCATAGCTTTCCTTCCAAGAAGCAATCATCTTCTAATTTCATGGCCGCAGCCACCATCCACAGTGATTTTAGAGCCTAAGAAGAGGAAACCTGTCACTGCTTCCACCTTTTCCACTTTTATTTGCCATGAAGTGACGGGACCAGAGGCCATGATCTTAGTTTTTTAAATATTGAGTTTTAAGCTGGCTTTTGTACTCTCCTCTTTCACCGTCATCGAGAGGCTCTTTAGTTCTTCTTTGGTTTCTGCCATTAGAGTGGTATCATCTGCATATCTGAGGTTGTTGATATTTTTCCAGCTTGTAACTCATCCAGCCCGGCATTCCGCTTGATGTGCTCTGCATAAAAGTTAAATAAACAGAGTAACAATATATAGTTTTGTCGTACTACTTTCTCAATTTTGAACCTGTCATTTCAAAATTGTTCCATGTAAGATTCTAACTGTTCTTTCTTGACCCGCATACAGGTTACTCGGGAGACAGGTAAGATGGCCTTGTATTCCCATCTCTTTAAGAGTTTTCCATGGTTTGTTATGATCTACAGAGTCAAAGGCTTTAGCATAGTCAATGAAACAGAAGTAGATGTTTTTCTGGAATTCCCTTGCTTTCTCTACAATCCAGAGAGTGTTGGCAATTTGATCTCTGGTTCCTTTGCCTTTTCTAAACCCAGCTTGTACATCTAAACCCAGAATTTCTCGATTCAAGTACTGCTGAAGCCTAGCTTGAGAGATTTTGAGCATAAACTTACTAGCATGGGAAGTGAGTGCAGCTGTCTGATAGTTTGAACATTCTTTAGTACTCCCCTTCTTGGGAACTGGGATGAAGATTGACCTTTTCCTGTCCTGTGGCCAGTGCTGGGTTTTCCCAATGTGCTGACATACCGAGTGCAGCACTTTAAGAGCATCATCTTTTAGAATTTTAAAAAGCTCTGCTGGAATTCCATCACCTCCACTAGTTTTATTGGTGGCAGTGCTTTCTAAGGCCCATTTGACTTCACACTCTAGGATGTCTGGCTCTAGGTGAGTGGGAGGAAGTAGCCCAGGTTCAACAGACCTGTGGAGGAGGGCACAGTTCCTGGGGGGTTTCCCTTTGCTCTGGGCTTTGCCAGTGTGATCTCTTCTTGCTCTTTTCTCTGTCCCCTCACTACGCCAGTGGCTTCTGAAGGCTTCAGGCTTCTCACAAAGCAAATGGAGCCGGCTGACTCCCACCTGGGACTCCTCCTTGATGCCAGTGAGCAGGCTATCTGGCTGGCGCTGGACTTCATGGCTGCAGGGACCTGGTGTCAGTGCTGAGAGGGCCTGGGTGCCAAGCAGCAGTTTTCATCTGATGTCTGGCTTTTTTTTTTTTTTCTCAGTGATTCCAATTTCAGGATCATTTTTTTTTTTTTTTTGGTCTGTGTTTTTCTTCTTTTGTCTTTCTTCCACTTTCTCTCTGGGTAATCTGAGGCTTGCAGGCAGCTAAGTACGACATGTACATTTCAATGAAATGCAGCAGAATATAATTGAATATAATTGAACATGTTTCTTTCATGTCTGGGCGCTGGATTAATCTCCTTGACACATCTGTTTCCTCTTCACTCTCTTTGCTTTTTCTCTGAGGTATCTCCTCCCCTCCCTAGAATCTCGGGGGTTTGAATGACTCTGTGGCCCCTGCTTGATGCAGACACACATGAGATATTGAGTTTACAGCCCATGTATCTGTGATCCATAGATCACCAGGAGCTGAGGAGACGGAACTGCCAGCCACCTATGTGGGCTTGGGAGAGGTCTCCACTGCTGTTGGGGACAGTTGCGGAGTTGTGGGTGGGACTGGGAAGGAGTCCTGTGGATGCAGAAACTGTCTTAGACACACTCTTTGTCCTTTGTTGCCCCAGGACTGAGAGTGGATGTTTGTGATCATGACTTTCAGCAAAAGCAGCTCTCCTGGGTCCTTCAGTGAGTGGAGTGATCAGCAGGGAAGGGCTGGATATGACTGTGAATTGTGAGCTCAGCTCAACCAGGAGACTGAGACACTTCAGATGGAGCTGAGCAGGAGGGTTCTACTGCCTTGACTTACTTGCTATGTCATCTTGGTAAGTGACCCAAACCCCTGGGCTTCAGTTTGCCCATCTGTATGATGGGCGTGTATCAGTACACTCTACAAGGGGTTGTAGGGAGGATTACATGAAACGATGCTTGTAAAATGTCAGCACGGTGCCTGGTACACAGTGGGTCCTGAATAAGAGGAGGCTAGTCATATTCATTCATTCATTCACTCCATCAAGCATTAGTCTAGACTATTTTGAGAGTTACTCGGTGCTAGGCCATGTGCCAGGTATCAGGGAGAGAAGAAAAAACTTCCTTTCCCTTCCAGTAGCTTGCTGTCTAATGGTGAAACTAAAACAAGCTCTGTAGGAGGGACATCAGCTGAGTTTTCTGGGAATGGAGGAGGGACAGCAGCAAAGGCAACCAGAGAAGGCCTCCTGGAGGAAGTGACACTCAAGCTGAGCCTTGGAGGGGACTTGAGTTTCAGAAGGGGGGAGGGGCATTCCACGAGAGGGGTCAGGAGGGTAAAAGTGGGAAGCATGAATGCAGTGTGGTGGGTTGGGGACCAGGGGGTGGTCTGGAGACCTGAAGCTTAGGTCTGGAGGGAGGCGAGGCAGGGAAGGTGGGTTGAACAGGCAGCGCTGGGAGCCATGGATAGTTCTGGAGCCCGGCAGGGATGAGGTCAGAGTGGCGGCTCCTCCTGCAGATAGGGGCCTTGAGCAGAGATCTTGTTTCTCTGGGGAGACCAAGTGTCCCTCCTGTCCCTACCGCCTCCCCAGCGCAACTCTCATCCACTGTCCCCTGACATGGCCTCAGGGACTCCTGGCTGGAGATGATGTCCCCTGAGTTCTCAGCTGTGTCTCAGGGCCCTTCTCTGCCCTCCTAAAGGTCAGGCTGTGTTTTCCTGGTTTCACTGATGAGCAAGCTGAGGCTCAGAGAGGTCAAATGAGGCCGTAAGCAGTGGAGTCGGGGTGTGCCTGGTGCTTTTCCTGAAACCCGGCTGTCTTCGAGAAAATAAAGGGTGCTGTGAAGTCAGTACTCACCTTGTGCGAAGTTCTCCCCCAGACAGAGCAGATCCTGTTCCCTCCACTCTTCAGGTGAGGGATGCCACTCAGCAAGGTTAAGTTACTTGCCTGAAGACACACAGCTGGTGAACCCCGGAACCGTGGTGCAATCCCAGGTCGTTCGTTCTCAGAATATGTGTCTATCCATTGCATTGCACTGTCCCTCCTCCCAGAGTTCTTCTTGAGGTCTGCCACCCTGATTTTTAGACCAGCTATGTTAGAGTAAGAGACAGATTATAAGCCTTCAGAGGGCAAGGGAGTTTTATTCATCTTGGTATGTCCCATAATAATGATGAGTGAATGAATGAACATGCAGTCCTCTGTATGTCGGTAGGGAGGGGACCAGGCAGGTAGGCGGGTGTGGCTGCCAGGTAACAGATGAGAAGAAAGCGCTCAGATCTGAGAGGTAGGAGATGTTCAAGGCCATCATATTAGAGGGGGCATTAAAATTGATCTTGGTGCAGCTAATATGAAACTATGTGTCAGGCCCATAAATTGCCCGTTTAATGGGCCAGAGACGCCATGGTGGGGTGCGGGGTAGAGTTCAGGCCTCACCTGGAGAACCGCTAGCATCCAGGGTGATGCTGAGAGTGCATAGTGGGTGCATCATGGGTGGGGGAGGCCGTTGATCTGAGCAGCCAGGATGGGCGTCAAGGGGTCAATGTCCAGCCTCAAATCTATCCTCTGGCAAAGCGATAGGAGCATGGAATACAGGACCGGAGGAAGCTCTAACATGGAAAGACAGGTCGGGCCCTGGAGCCCATTACTGTTCAGGGCTCACCTTTGCCAGCTTCCCCAGGTGACTCTGAGGGCAGGAGGGCAGAACAGTGAGGCCCCTGTCTGTCTGCTGACCACGCCCCACAACATCACCACCCTGGCCCCAGGACCTTTTCCAGACACCACAAATATCAGACGTCAGTGGAAAGAAAATGACTTCTCATTTTGCCAAAAATCCAACTCTGGGTGAAGCACAATGATGTCAAGTGGTTAACAGAGTTCTCGTGGCGGGCTGTGTTTTGCTTTCTTCTTTGATCTTGTCTGCTCACAAAACGAATTCTGCCAGCCTCCTTGAAGCCAACTGTCAAATTAAAGCATTTTAGGGGAGACAGATCTCTTACTCTGATGGCAAAATTCATTTGATTTGATTCTTTAATCCAGTTTCTCTGCAAAACCTGGAGCTGAAATGTTAAGAGTCTGTTCACCCTAAATGGTTTTTTCCTCCCTTTTCCCACTGCCTCCTCTCCCTGTGCCCAGTTCTTTGTCTCTTACAAAATAATACAGTGAAGAATTGCATCTGGTGTAATGATAGCCATTTGGTTTCTCGAAACAATTTTTTAGGGGGAAAATAGCAGAGCACAAAGCCTGTCTCTCTGATTTGGGAAAGGAGGCGCTGGCTGTCAGAGGCTCCAGTAGCCAAGGGAGTGACCATGCAGGGGGTGGGCAGGCTTTCCCACCTGACCTCTGTGCCAGCAGTGTGAAGAGACCGGGGGCCATCTGGAAAGACATTGGCCTCATTCCTGCTGAAACAAGGGGCTGTCACATTTCCTTTAGTCCCTGCTCTGCACTCTGGTGGCTCAGAAGGTAAAGAATCTACCTGCAACGTGGAAGATCCAGGTTCGATCCCTGGGTCAGGAAGATCCCCTGGGGAAGGCAATGGCTACCCACTCCAGTATTCTTGCCTGGAGAATTCCACAGACAGAAGAGCCCGGCAGGCTATAGTCCGTGGGATCACAAAGAGTCAGACCTGACTGAACAACCAACATTCTCACTTTTCACTGCACCCTGTATCTCTTGCAGGCACTGTCTCTTCCACCTTTCAGATCTTAATCCTGTGTTTGGACCAAGCACTTTACAGTTTGCATTTTTATATCCATTATGCTCACCTGTTCACCATTTATTCACTCCTTTGTTTGTGCATTTGCTCATCATTTACTCTTCTTGTGGGGTTGGGTTGACCATGTGTCATGCCCTGTTTGACCTTGGGGCCAGGGAGGTACAGAGATCAGCAAGACAAAACTTCTGCCCTCTTAAGAGTTCAAGGATTGGTGAGGGAGACAAATACCTGGGTGCTTGATGCATAGTGGGGTGCTACCATCAGTTCAGATTTTCTGAGCAGCATGTAATACAAAATTTAACAACAGTAGCTAAGCTATCGAGACATGAAATAATTTCATGTAAACAGATGGTTGGAGGGGTTTCCAGGGTGGTCAGAAGCTCAGCGATATCAACAAACCCAGGCACTTTCTCTCTCTTCTTTACCATCTTTGGCCATCTTGTTCCAGGGTCTGATATGGGAGTCAGAGATGTAGACAAATAGGCCCGACTCTGTCTGTTGAGGGTTAGGAGAGACGAGCTGGGCCCCTGGTAAGTGCTTCCATCAGTTGGGATGTGTTGGATATCAAGTAACAGAAAATCCAACAATAGCAGCTCAAGTTACTGAGATATAATGATTGACCATAGAAAGATGTCTGGAGGGAGGTAGTTCTGGAGTGGGTCAGATACTCAGTGATGCCAAAAAGTAAGGTCTTCCTCTCTTTGCTGGTTATCATCCTTGACTTTTTCCTCACTTGTTACCTCATGGTTGCAAGATGGCTGCCACAGCTCCAAACATCATGCCTCAAACTAAAACATTCAAGTTGAGAAGAAGGGAGGGATTGAAGGGATGCAGAAAATATATTTCCCAGGAGCAGTCCCTCTACCAGTAGATTTTCCCTCATATATCAATGGCCAGATTTGGGTCACACCCTCACCGCTAAAGCAATGACTGAAGAAGCGGGCTGGGGTGCCAACTTTGGCTTTATCCTTGGGCTGGGGAAGTCCACCAGATCTAAGCCTATTGCTGCAGGACAAGTCCAGGGCTCTGCAAGTGAAGGAAGGAACGGTGGGCTGCTGGGTGGGCAGTTGTGTGTTCACCACCTTCTCATCAGTGCTCATGATTGAGTGTCCTGGACTGTGTGAGGTGGTGGCCCAGTCCGGGCCCTGAGGCAGAAAGCCCTGCTCTGAGCTTCTGCTCCTTGTGGGCTGTGTGATCTAGGATGTATTTGACCTGCCCAAGGCACAGCCTTCCCTCCCCCTACCATGGAGGGGGCTGGTCAGAACAGCACCTGCTGTGTAGGGTGCTTGTGAAGGGGACATGGGGTCAGGCATGCAAGCACCTGGCCCAAAGACTTGTCAGCAGCTAGGAGTCATCACAGCAATTAGCCTCATCTGTGAAATGGGTCTGTGCACCTCCTCCGTCTCAGTCCTGGGGCAACAACAGCAGGAGCATCAGTTCACATAAGTGAGCACTTCCTGTGTGTGTTGGGCACCCTTCACTCACACGTGCTCCTTTAACCCTCACAGATGCTCCTCGAGAGAGGAGCTGCTTTCATCCCCATTTTAAAGCCAAGGAAATTGAGACTCATGGGTGACCCCAGGCAAGTGAGGGCAGATGGGGCTCCAGCTCTGACCCCCTGCAGGACCCTGGGTGGAGCCACAGGCAGATGCTCAGGAAGCCCCTCCTCTCTGTCAACATGGTTCAGGCTGGTGGCTACTGTTGACCTCTCTCCTGACCCTTCCTCCTGTCTCTCCTGGAGCTCCAGGACCTTCCATAACTGTGGGGAAATTTGCCCACTGTCCCCACTGCCCCCTCCTCCCCAGGACGATGAATGGACATGTTCCACGTCCTGGGTGATGGAGATACATGACTATGAACCTGGGGTCCCTGTGTATTGGTTGTGAATCGGCCACTTGCATTCTCGGGGAAACAATGCACACTTATGCAGAACATAAGCATATGCTAATGATGGTTAATTACCACCCATATTTATAGATTTATCAAAATATGCAAAGCCATCTGACAATTACACACCTACAGCAGGTCACAGTTAATAACTGCACACCAGGCTCCTGGTCAGCACTGTGATGCAAGCTTGGACACCAAGCTTGAGATGAAACTGCCACCCAGCCCTGTTGGGGGGCCTTGGCTGTCACCCCTGTTGGCTCCCTGCTCATCCCCACCATTTCTGGTCTTTCTGGTCCTCCTGGCTCTCAGACAGACAGACTTTGTGGGGGATAGACGTGGGAGAGACCCTGAAGATCACAGAGAGGGAACATCCCCTTTCCCAAATGGAGAAACTGAGGCTTCACCCATCACTCTCACACCCAACAGTGTGCTGAGTGCCTGCCACCTGCCAGACTCTGTTCCAGGCACTGGGATGAGCTGATGTTCCCTTTGGGGAGACAAAGAAGTGCCAGGTGGTGATGGGCCACATGCCAAGACCTGAAGTGGGCAGCGGGAGAGACTGATGGGAGGGGGCAGCAGGGGTCCAGGAAGACCTTGCTGGGCAGGTGACATTGAGCTGAGCTGATGACATTGAGCTGAGCAGGTGACAATTGAAGGAAGTGAGGGCCGAGCCATGCTGTCTCCAGGGGGATAAATTGTGTAGGAGATTGGTAGGTGGGGGACCAAGCCCACCCAGGAAGGATGCCCCTCCACCTACTCTTGGGTTTTGCAAACCTTCAGGTCTCTCGGTCATAGGTGGTGCCCTCATCCTGAGGGCAAGGGAAACAGAGAGGAGGAAGCCTGGGTCCCTGGCCTCAGGGGTTCCTTAGGGACATGGGAGTTTGAGAAATGACGACAGTCCATGGTGATCAGGCACCAGATGGAGTGATGTCCCAGGAGCTGAGAGAAGCAGAGGGTGGATACCAGGGCTCAATCCTCACACTGACACTTCCTTCTTCAGCCCCTGTAGCCTCTGTTTCCCCATCTGTACAATGAGTGAGTGAGGCTGTGTGGGCATCAGGCTTATTTCAAAGCTGGTGCTGCTAATGGTCATGGGATGAGAGCCCTGGTCTGGGTGGTCTCGCAGGCACACTTCCAGTCCTGAGCAGATAGATGATAGACATTTAGATGGCCAGGAGGATGGAAAGACCTGAACTCAGATCTCTTCTGAAGCTCTTTCCCTTAGCTCCCTGCCCATCTTGAGCTGTCCTGGATCATCTGGGACTTTCCCATCCCTGTTCTCAGGAAAGCATCTCACTATAGACCCTTGGGGACCTTTTCTGAAGGGTTTTCTATTAAGATTCTGAATGCCAATAGTGGAGACTCAGTCCCCGTTAATGGTCCCTACCCGCAGAGTGGTGGAGGGAGGCAGGGTTGTTTACTGGTTCGATCATAAGCTCTGGCCCGACCCTGGTTTCTAGCCAGGACCTCAGGAAAATTACTTAACCTCTCTGAGCTTGGCCCCCTCAAGTGTGAGTTGAAGGTGATAAAAGCATCTGCCTTATGGGTTGGGAGCCAGGCTTGGACGGGGTACCATAGGTGCCAGCTCAGTGATGGAGTCTGTTATTATCGATATTACCCCTGTGTTGTGATCTCTTTGGCTTGGACCCCACACAGGTGGGCAGCTTGCCCTGCACCTGGAGGGCTTTGCCTCCACCTGGGTCTCTCACCACTGAAGCAGTGAGATGAGACAAGCCTCTCATTCTAATAGGCCTGGGTTAGATTCAGTCTCCACTGTTCACTTGCTGTGTGACTTGGCCACAAATGGCTTAACCTCTATGAGGCCCATTAGTTTTCCTTTCTGTATAACGGGCACAATAATGCTGACCACATCTGACTACTGTGAGGGTTTGATGAGGCTACTTCAGTGGGAGGCAGGTTCCCAGGGAGCCCTGGGCTCCCTGGACACTTCCAGGCAGCACTTGGAGGTTGGACTCTGGGTGAACCCGGGGCTCTCTGTGTCTCGGATTCTCATGTGTATCCTGGTGACTGTGCTGGCCTGATGTTGAAAGATGTAAGGATGTATTGAAGACTCTGTGCCCTAATCAGTGTTAAATGCTTGATGCATGGTGAGCCCTGAATGCATGGTCACTGGCTTTGTCACCATTATTATGATGATCATTAGTTTGTAGGCAGATGCCCCCATCTAGACTTTGAATGTCAAGCCCAGCCCTGGCACAAGGTCTAGGCAAAGGCTGACAATCAACAGAGCAGGAAAGCAGGGACTGGGGAGCAGACTGCCAGGGTTCAAAGCCCAGCTCCAGCACTTCTGAGCTGTGTGACCTTGGATGAGTATCTAAACCTCTCCGTGCTTCAGTATCTTCATCTTTAACATGGGGGTAGCAACAGTGCCTCATTGACAGGATTGTTGAAACTATTATGTGAATTAATGCATGTGAAGTGCTGAGCACAGGGTCCAGCACAGTGTCAGCTCTCACTGTTCCAGGCCCCAAGGAAGGGCTGGCATTGAGAGGCCTCTAAAGATCTCCCTTTCTGCTGCCACTGCAGTTGAAGATGAGAAACTGAGGCCAAGAAACGCTAAATTAAACATTTGAGAACAGTTTATGAGCATGCTAAATTATGCAGGGCAGACAATTGGAGAACAAAACGATCAGTAATAAAGGGCTAATCGGGCAGGACAGACGCTCTGCATGTGCAGAGCCTGAGATACAACCGGGGACGGGATGGCCTCGCCAGGGCCCAGCACTCTCGGTAATGTTACTGACCCTTCCCTTTAGTGTGAGTGATGCCTGCTTATGGTGAGGCATTTGGAAAGTGCCAAGTGGTAAATACATAAATCATCTGATACCAACTTCTCAAAGATGGTAGCTGGTAAATTATTGGTAGGGGCTTCCCTGGTGGCTCAGAAGGTAAAGAATCTGCCTGCGATGCAGGAGACTTGGGTTTGAGCCCTGGGTTGGGAAGATCCTCTGGAGAAGGGATTGGCTACCCACTCTAGCATTCTTGCCTGGAGAATTCCATGGACAGAGGAGCCTGGTGGGCTACAGTCTATGGGGTTGCGAAGAGTTGGACATGACTGAGTGACTGGCACATCTATTTTTTTTATTGTTGATATCCTTCTTTATTCTTTTGTTCATCTATGTACATTGTCATTTTCATGTGATTGGCAGGGTAAGCTCAGATATGACACAATAATAAGCAACCCTCCAAACAACAAGCAACCCTGTTGTCCACTGTGATCATCTGGGATCCTCCTTGATGGAGACACCACTGTTTCAGGATGTCACCATCTTGGCATGGTGACATCACGCCACATTCCCTCTCAGCTGTTACAGGGAAGGTCAGAAGGTTGAACTCTGACCCTTGAGTGGTCCTTTCTGGAAAGGACCCACCTCCCCTCCCCTCATGCTTTCTTAGCAAATTTCACGAAGATGGACATGAAGGTGTGTGTGTGGGGATGTTGCTTCCCCATTGCAGGGCAGTGGTGAGGGGCTCAGGATGACTGGGTCTTAGAGAACCCCATCTGTGCCCTCCAACGTTGCACACACAGATTTGGGTCTTGCTTGCCTGACACTCATGTTTGACCAGCTTTCCATCTTATAGTTTCCTGAAAGCAGTCCATTTGATTAATGTTTCATAATTTAACATCCTATTTATGTGATTTGGATGATTTCATTTTATATGACTATGAATAAAATGCAATTAATATTTTCATTCTTTAATCTTCATCTAAGTTTCTGTTTTGTTAGAATAGCCATCTGTAGGGAAGGAAATGTTAAAGTAATATGATGTTTTAAGAACCGATAATGCCTAACGTACAGGGAGTGAATCATTTCCATTTGCTTGACTGTCACTTAACCCCAGAACAGAGATCTTTTCCCGCTGTCCACACTGGTCCCACCACCAACACACCTGGGCCGGGGCAGTGGGCTCCTGCCTGGTCCCCGCCTCTACCCTGGCCCTGCTCCCATCACTCTCTGCAGGAGCCGGGTGACCCCGTGAGACTCAGGGCAGAGCTGTCCCTGCTCTGCTCCACACTCCGAAGCTCCTGTTTCAAGCAGACACAGTCCACGTGCACTGTGGCCCTGGGCCCCAAGGTCTCATACCATCACCTCTAAGCACAAAGCAGCCAGAGGCAGCTTTAAAAATACAACTCTAATATACTTCAATGACTTACTGTGGCACTTCAACTCAAGTCCTGAATTCCTAATGCAGCCTCCAAGGCCCAGGGAAGTCTGGCTGTGTCCACCTCTGATCCCTCTGTCCAAGATGCTTCAGTCACACTTGTCTTTCTTCTGCCACCCAAATGTCCGAGCCTTGGCATGTGTTGTTTCCTCTGCTTGGAGCATCCTCACCAGGGAGGCTAGAAGGAATGGCAGCTCAGGGGCATGAGCCTTGTGGGACACACCCCACAGGTTTGCAGGAGAGGCTGGCAGCTGGACTGGTTAGCAGGTGGTGGCGGGTAGGAAGGTCACAGGCTTGCCTTACTGGGCATGGCCATTGGAGCCACCAGGAACACCCCTCACAGAAGCTCTGCTGGTGAAGGGAAGAACGTCTTCCCCTGGGGTCAGGAATGGCACTGCCCATGCCCTGGCCATGATGCGGGCTGGCAACTTGCTTCTAGGGCAGAACGGGGCTGTAAAGTTCTGTTCTACTCACTCTTTGGGAAGCAGGTCTGTGAGGGACCTGGGATGATGCAGAGGTTGTCCAGGTTACTTGTTACTAGGACAACCATTATTCAGGGCAGGAGGAGGCAGGGGGCAGGGGCGGGCTGGGGTGGGGTGAGCCTCCAAGTCCTGCTCAGGCCTCTCTCCTCACTCACCTGCCTCACTACTCTACTCCTGGCATCTCAGGGACCTGTGGAGGGAGCCGGCTGCTTCCCATGGGGCAGAGGAAAGAACTCATAACAGAGTCCTAGATGCCCATCAAACTGGAATGAAAGGTGTGACAGTTATCTATGTGAAAATGCTAGTCTGAACATAAAAATAAAAGCAAGAAAGGCCATCTACCCTCTGTCTTGAGAGAGACTGTGTGGGAACCACCTGAGACCACGTCTCTCTCACCTGCAAGGCCCATACCTGCATCTCTGTTCTCAGCCTGTACAGAAGATCTTTCCAAACACATCTGGTTTTACAGTACACCAACTCTGAGTTTTCCACTGGGTGGAAACACAGGTGTCGGCCCCGTGTTCCTGGGAGGAGGTAGTGAGGGCTGAGGGCCATGGGGCTGGATTGATAAAAGGGAGGAAAAAAACTCCCATCCCAGGAGATGGTGAGGCTGGCCTATTAGTACATGCATGGAACTAACTCTTAGTTAAGAAATGATTGGCTGAAATAACAGGCTCCCATCATTTCCCTGTAATCACCGCATGCTCCATGGCTGCCTCTTTCCTCTTGCACTCCCTCCCCCTCAGGATGCTTGATTACTTTTTCCTTCTTTTTGCTTGACTCTAAGACAATACTTTTGCCACATCATTTTCATAAAAATCCACCAAGGAGAAGCACAGCCGAGCTGACTGTGTAACCCCTTTGGCAGGAACCAAAGAAACTGTTTCGCAAATTGCACAAAATGATTAGACATTAGAAGAGCATTTATGTCAATTACAGCTAGAGAGGGAGAGAAGGGTGGTCTGTGTGGGGGTGAAGCTGGCCTGCATTAAGCTCTCCTCTGAAATGGGGGTGTGTGCGACAAGGGTTGTGGAGAGAGCACTGGCCTGGGGGCCCCCGGGGGCCTGGAGTCAGACCCTGGTGGGCTCCACTCAGAACCTCTGTATGTATAGACAGGTGTGCACATATGCTCAGCACACACTTGGACACACCCAAGCAGAGATAGACACAAATACACGTAGACCCATGCCCACATTCACTCCAGATACGCATACACACATCCACCCTGCACACACATGTTCACGGACATGTGTTCATTTGTCCAAGGTCAGAGGCAGAGGTAGCTAGAGCAGCCTGGTCTGAAGGGAAAGACGAGCCCCCCAGGCAGGGCGGAGTAAGGACTGTGAGTGTCTACCCCTGCTCCCTGACCCTCCTTGGGATGGAGAGGATGAAGAGGGTAGAGCTGGCACCCTCACCCTCTCAGGAGTCAGGAGTGGATTCTGCTCCCAGCTCTGACAAGCCCCTCCCCTGAGTCCCCTTCCTCGAGCCCCTGGCCCCACCCCTGGAGGCAGAGACACGCCCTGCACTGTCTCCATTGCCCAGGCGAGGAAAGAGCTCTACTTGCGTGATGACAGGCAACCCACACGCGATTCAGGCCAACCTGCTGACACATACAGATCCGAGAGGCTGAGGAGTCTCAGGGTCAAGAGATGAGATGACCCACCCATCAGCTCTGGCTCTGGGGGCCCATGACCTGAGGATATGTGTCAACAAAGGAGGCAGGTCACACTGGCAGTGAGAGAAATGAGTTGCAGAGAGAAGGATGAACAGGTGCCCGGAGAGAAGCCGAGATGAACATCCCCCACCCCCGGGTGGGGTAGGCAGTGAGCAGCTATCTCGGTCCCAGTGGGGCTCCAGCCCCAGGTTTTATGCTCTGGTGAGGCAGGGCCTTCTGAGAGACACTCCCCCAACCCCAGGCCTGGTAAAATACTCCATCCACATACCGTTTCTTCTTATCTAAGCTAGACTAGATGATTTCCTGCTACTTGCAAAGAGCCCTGACTCAGACACCAAGGAAACCTTTTATTTTTAAAACTGTTCTTTAAAAAAGCACCATTTCCAACAATGAATGTCTCCCGCTCATAGAGCCTTCGTCAAACATGAGGAACGAGGCGTTTGCAAACCTATATGAAAATTAAATCCACAATCTGGGCACACACTTGTTTGACAAGTGATAATTAACTGCTGACACTATAATTTCAGTTTGGATGCAAATGTGTTTTTCATTAAAAAGTAATCAAAGAAGAAGATCTATGAATGGCCAATAAGCATAAGAAAAGATGCTCAACATCGTTAGTCATCAAGGAAATGCAAATTAAAGCCACCATGAGATGCCATTACACACCCACTAGAGTGGCTAAAATTAAAAAGACTGAAAATAACAAGTATTGGTGAGGATGTGGAAGAACCGAGCTTTTATCATTGCTGGTGGGAATATAAAATGTTACAATGATGATGGAAAACCGTCTGGTGGTTTCTTAAAAACTTGACTGTCTCTACCAAATAATCCAGCTGTTCCACTCCATTTACCCTAAAGTCGGGCTTGACTGTGAGAACTTAGCTGTTCGACTGAAGAGCTTTTCAGAATAGACTTTACGTTCACTGCCTTTTGCTGAGATGAGTCTCCCCCAAGAAACGGCACTGGGATTATGTGCCCCTGGACCATCCCTGACCCATAGACCTGAGGGCAGTCCCCAGAAGACAGCTCAGACAATCCATCTCTTGCTGAGGGACCAGCATCCTCCTTAGATCATGCCTGGCCATGAATGTGCCCAGATCCAACTGGTGGGGGCATGGCACTGACTTCAGCTTCAGAAGAGATGGGCATCTCATCTCTGCAGCCCCTACCACACTTCAGGTCCTGCAGATGTCACACCTCATCTGCTCGTTTCACAAAGGAGGGAACTGAGGCTCAGAGATCTGAAGTTACTTAATCAAGACCACACAGGTGATGAAGAGCAAAACGGGGAGAGATGTGGACTCTGACCTGCCTGACTCCCAAGTTCATACTCCTCACCTCACCTACTTCCCTTTCCCGTGATCAGTTCAACTCTTCTGTGGCTCAGTTGTCTCATGTATAAAATGGGAACAACAGCGGTACTTAACCTCACTGGCTTATTGTGAGGATTAAATAAGTTAACACAGAGAACATTGCTTGGTACATAGGATGTTCTCAATCCATGTGAGTGATGATACTTAATTAATTTTGACAATTGAAAATATCTTGGTGCCATCTTTATTCCTTCCCCCAGTGAGACAAACTGACTCTTTTCCCCTTAATCATTTTTGTATCCTTCTGGAGATTTCACCCTGGTTTCCCTCATCCACCTAAGAGGGAGACCAGAAAGGGACCTGGTGACATGGAGAGGTGGATGAAGATTGTTTCCCAGCCTGTAGAGAGGCAGACTCCTCTGAGTTGAGAATCCAGGATTCCTATACTGCTAAAACAACCTGAATCTCTAGTGGCTTAGTTATTGTAGAATCTACTCTAACCATGTGAAAGCATATTTTAAATTCCCACCTCTGATTGTGTAGAAGGAAACTTGATCTCATTTCAAAGGAATCACCTCTCTCTGTTTCTCTTTTCTGTTTTTAACTTCTTCCTCTAAGAGCAGTTTGTCACGATCAAGGACAATTTGAAGAACATAGAAAACTTAAGAAGAGGCACCTGGTCTCCCTCTTGGACTGTCCTCCAACTCTCCCTCTCTCTGGAAGCAAGCAGAAATTTTAGAATCACGGGTACAGCCTGGATCCATGGTATCCAATCCACAAGATGGACAGCAGGGGTGGCATCAAGGTTATTGTTAGGGAACTGGATCCTCCAACCAGTATCCTCCAGATGCTCATGGGGGACTTGGCAGGTCTTCCCCCACCTCTTGTCAATGCTGGCACCAGGTCAGGGTCAATGTGGGTGCCTGGAGACTTATTAACCCTCATGCACGTTGATCAGAGGATGAGATGGTTAGATAGCACCACTGACTATAGCATCAAATGATGGATTTGAGCAAACTTCGGGAGATAGGGGAGGACAGAGAAGCCTGGAGTGCTATAGTCCATGGGGTCACAAAGAGTCGGACACAACGCATTGACTGAACAGCATCGCTTTGGTCAGATCAGCGCCCCGGCCCCACTTCAGAGCCTGTCGATTCTCACTCTGTGCACAGTCACACCAGCTTGTGTCTACTTTCAGGTCCACCAGGTCCTACAGGAGAGGGGGAAGGGCTGAGATGGGCAGACACAGGTGGAGTCCAGGGAAACGAGAGATGCCCGGAACAGCAGCAGCAATGGGGGCCATGGCGATAAGCTCCGTGAGGGCGTGGTGAGGTCACCTGCTCATCAAACTCTGTGGCTCTGAAAGGGACTGAAGCGGCTTCTCAAACCCACACTGCACAGCAAGATCCATGGATTCCTTCCCCAGCGTTTGCTGAGCAACTGCCATGTGCAGACCTTGCGCTGGGAGCCGAGTGCATGTTGAGGACCAGATAGGTCCAGCTCCCACTCTGATGGGTGATAAACGGAGACCCCATTACCCCATGATGAGGCTACCTGAGCTGTGGGGACACAGCTGGGGGGTCACTAACTCTGACCTTGACCTGGGTCTAGAGTGAGAGCTCCTGGATAGCCCAGGGAGTTTAGGCATCTGGAGACTATCTTCACTTCACAGAGGGGCTGACCAGGCAAAGATGGGGAGGGACTCACCTGATGTCCTGGACCCAGGTTTCCCCAAACCTGAGCTCCGTCCCCAGCATCACCTGGCCTCAGGGGCTCCCAGGATGATCACGGTGATGTGCCAACCCCCTTCCTCATTCCCAGGCTGCTCAGCAAACTTTCCTACGTCAACAGTAATTATGCTTACGAGAGTCTTATTTACAAGGAGACAGTGAAAATGTGTTATTTAAATAGCAATTATTAAAATCATGCTGGGGGTTTGCTACATGATAAGTAATTATCTCAAACATAATTGGGTAAACAGTCTAGTCAAGGCTATTTAGCTCTTCGCACTGAGCCCAGAGTTAATCCTGGGGTGCAAGCAGCACATTCAGTGGCACAAGTGATATTTGCAGTCGTATCTTACTATGTGTAAATTGAGTGGAGGATTTCCCGGGTAGTCCGGTAGTTAAGAATCTGCCTGCCAGTGCAGGGGACAGACTCGATCCCTGGTCTGGGAAGATCTCACCAGCCTGTGTGCCACAAGTACGGAAGCCCACATGCACTAATGCCCTGCTCCTCAACGAGAAAAGCTGCTGCAATAAGAAGCCTGCGCATCGCAGCTAGAGAAAGCCTGCAGGCAGCAGTGAAGACCCAGCACAGCCAAGAAGTAAATGAAAAAGATATAGTGGAGACACTCCTCAGAGTTACTTCCCCTTCCTGCTCAGCCAGAATGCATCATCAGACCATTGATGTATTTATACCATGTTATTGGATTAGCCAAAAAAGTTCATTCAGGTGTTTCCAGCAGATCATATGGAAACATCCCAATGAGCTTTTAGACTAACCCAATGCAATTATTCACCTGCTTTTTGTTTTTTATGTTTTTATATGCACTTACTTACCTTTTGCATTAGTTTTATTTTTCATACATTCTTTGCTTCATTCAGTCATTTATTCACACACTCATCCTGTGTTAATTTATTAGCTGTTTGTTCCTCCTTCCGTTGACTGTGCTTTCATTCTTTTTTTTTTTAAATTTTCTTTACTTTATTGTGTTGGGTTTGCCATACATTGACATGAATCCGCCATGAGTATACATTTTTTACTTTCCGTTTATTTAAGTACCCAATTCCTTACTCAGTCAACCAGCAACCTGTTCATTCTATCTTGCTTTTCTTGGTTGGTTTATTCATCTGCTCACTTATGGATGTGCTCTTTTATTCCTCACTTCATTCTTTCATTTATCCATTATTCCTTGGTTCAGTCATTTATTCAATGATTCATGCGGTTGCCCACCCGTTTATTCATTCATCATTCGACAGTAAGTGGTTTTTCTATATACAATGTGTATCCTTCAGATGAGATGGCAGCCATACCACATGTCTGGCATTTTCTAGGCATTTCAGTAAAAGGGGCCTTGGGACTTACATATATATCCTATATATATATATATATTTTTTTTTTATTATTATTATTGTTTTTGCCATACATTGTCATGATATCACCATGGGTTTACATATGCTTCCCCTCCGGGTCCCCCCTCCCTCCTCCCTCCCCCCCGGGAAATCTCGCTGCACCAGTCCCGAGCATCAATCCTGGGCTGGCGATTGATTAGACACATGACAATTAACATGCTTCAATGCCCTTCTCCCATCTCATCCCACCCTTACCCTCATCCATATCCTATATATATATTTAAAAATTTATTTCTCCATTTATTTTTGGATGTGCTGGTCCTTCGTGGCTGCATGGGCTTTTCTCTAGTTGAGTGGGGCCTACGCTCTAGTTACGGTGCGCTGGCTTGTCTTTGCAGTGGCTTCTCACTGTGGGGCACAGGGCAAGTGGGCTTCGGTGGTTGTGGCTTCTGGGCTCTAGGGCACAGGCTCAATAGCTCTGGCCCACGGGCTTAGCTGCTCCATGGCATGTGGGATATTCCTGGACCAGGGATCACACCTGTGTCTCTTGCGTTGGCAGGCAGTTTCTTTACCACTGAGCCACCAGGGAAGCCCGAGGGTTTATATTTTTTAAAGCCAACTTTTTATTATGGGATAATAAAATGTAAAATTTAGGTAGAGCAAAGTCCTCAAATCGTAAGTGTATGTATGGCTAGAAGAATTTTCAGAAAGTAAATATACTTGTAAGACAAGCACCAAGTCAATCAAGAGAATGTTACCAGGAGCCCAGCCTGTTACTATCCCTCCAGTCCTGGACTGGGAATCAGCAACCAGATGCCTAACACTGGATTATGTTTGCCTGTTCCAGAACTTCATCCAAATGGATCTGCACTGCTTTGTGCCTTTATGAGGCTTTTTTTGGTTTTGTTCAACATTGTGTTTGTGTGGTTTATCTGTGTTTCTACATTTTGAGTTGCACATCATTCACGCATGTGGATGTGTGGTATTTGTATATTTTATGACTATGAAACTGTATATTTACCCATATAACTCTAGACAAAATTGAGAACTGCCTAGTTTTGTGCTATTATGAACAGTGCTGCTATGAAATTCTTGCATGTGTCTTTCTGGGAATACATGGATGAATTTCTGCTGGGTGGACACTTAGGAGTGGAATCTCTGGATTTCATGGACTATTTTAAGGACCTATGCATAACAATATACACATATACTGATATATATCTACATAGTATGTGTGTATCTGCTATTGTTGTTCAGTTGCTAAGTCATATCTTTGTGACCCCAATGGACTGCAGCGTGCCAGGCTTCCCTGTCCCTCACTATCTCCCAGAGTTTGCCCAAGTTTATTTCCATTGAATCAGTGGTGCTAGCCAGCAGTCTCATCTTCTGCCTCCCTCTTCTCCTTTTGCCTTCAATCTTTTCCAGCATCAAGGTCGTTTCCAATGAGTTGGCTGTTTGCATCAGGTGGTCCAAGTACTGGAGCTTCAGCTTCAGCCTTGGTCCTTCCAATGAATATTCAGGGTTGATTTCCTTTCGGATGGACTGGTTTGATCTCCTTGCAGTCCAAGGAATTCTCAAGAGTCTTCTCTGGCACCACAGTTCAAAAGCATCAAGTCTTTGGTGCTCAACCTTCTTTATGGTTCAACTCTCACATTTGTACATGACTACTGGAAAGACCATAGCTTTGACTATATGGACATTTGTCAGCAAAGTGATGTCTTTGTTTTTTAGCATACTGTCCAGTTTTGTCATAGCTTTCCTTCCAAGAAGCCAGCTGTGAATATACATGTTCAGCCATTGGAGATACTATCATGTAGTTTTCCTAAGCGGTTATTACAATTTGTATTCTCACCAGCAGTGTGTGGGACCCATTCTTTCGCCACAGACTTGCCCTTGAACCACTCACCCTCCCAGTGATCTCACCTGGTCTTATCTCAGGCCCCTTGGCCCAGCTACTCAGTGTTCCCTTCCAGTCTTGCCCCTCCCTGGGGCTTCAGTGAAGGTCTTTCTCCTTCTTGGTTCTGCTGTTGGCTCCTTACAGCCCTGGTCCTGTGGGCACATTCTCAAGCCATTCTGGTGACGTTACCTGGACCTGGCCTAGCCTGGCTGCCTTTCCCACTCTGGGGATTCTGTTGGGAGACAGGGCTCCCAGGCATCCTGACCTATCTCCTGGGATAACTGGCCCATTGGTCAGGCCTCCTGGTGAGCACTGGGGGTCTTTGATACACTTGTCCTTGCAGTTCACAGAGTAGTGTCAAAGATATTGAATGGGCTTTTTTTTTTTTTTCTTGGCTATGACTCAAAGATGAGTAGTCAGATTGGAAGAAATGGATGGAGGCAATTTCACATGGAGAGAAATCATAGAACTTGGCATTTGATTTACTGAAGGTGGTGATGTTATAGGATAGAAAGTACCTGGACTTTAAAAATCAGTCAGATGTGGGCTCAAATTCCAGTGCGTTCATGTTTAGCTGTGTGACTGGAAGATGACAACCCTGATTTTGGTGATTAGAACATGTGGAATCGCCAGCAGTGCATCCAGAAGGAGGCGCCCAGTAGGCTGTTGGGCATCCAGAGACTGGTGGAAGGAGCCCTGGAGCTGGAGCTGGAGCACCTGGGCAGTCTCACCTCTGTGACCCTCTCCGGGGACTGCAGCCAGATGAACCCACGTTCCCCTCCATTTTCCCCTCTGATTCTCCAGCAGTGTGACCTCAGGTCAGTCCCATCACCTTTCTGAGTCTCAGATGCCACAGTCATGAAGTGGGGATAAAAAGACCAGCCTCCTGGGAGTACGGGGAGGATTGAGTGAGACAATGGAGGTGACAAGTTTAACAAATCCTGCTGCCTCATCCATCCCAGGGTTGTTCATCTCATTCTCCCAAAGGGGTAGTGTTTCCCTTATTTTGGTTCTGTGCATCACCCTTCAGGATTCCACTTCTCTCCTTTCCACTACATGCTCACTTACCTTCCTTTATCTCAGTTTTGCTTTGACTTATTTTTTTTTAGAAGAAATCAAGATCAAGCCAATCATTTCAAACATAATTTTATTTATTTATTTTTGTCTGTGCTGGGTCATCCTTGCTGTGAGGGTTTTGCTATAGTTGCAGAAAGTAGGGGCTACTCTCTTGTTGCAGATGTGTTGTGGAGCACAGGCTCTAGGGCCTACGGGCTTTGGTAGTTGTGACACATGGGCTCAATGTTGCAGCTCCCACATCCCAGAGCACAGGCACAATAGTTGTGGCAAACGGGCTTAGGTGCTCTAAGGCATGTGGGAAACAGCTGACTTGAAACTCAGTATTAAAGATCTAAGATCATCACATCTGGCCCCATCACTTCCATGGCAAATGGAAGGGGAAAAAGTGGAAACAGTGACAGATTTTATTTTCTTGGGCTCCAAAATCCCTGTGGATGGAGACTGCAGCCACGAAATTAGAAGACTCTTACTCCTTGGAAGGAAAGCTATGACAAATCTAGTCAGCATGTTGAAAAGCAGAGATATCCCTTTGCTGACAAAGGTCCATATAGTCAAAGTTACGGTTTTTCCAGTGGTCATGTATGGATGTGAAAGTTGGACCATAAAGAAGGCTGAACATTGAAAGAACTGACACTTTTTGAATTGTGGTACTGGAGAAGATTCTTGAGAGTCTCTTGGACTGCAAGGAGACCAAACCAGTCAATCCTAAATCAATCAACCCTGAATAGTCATTGGAAGGACCGATGCTGGAGCTGAAGCTCTAATACTTTGGCTATTACCAACTCATTAGAAAATACCCTGATGATGGGAAAGATTGAAGGCAAAAGGAGACGGGGATGGCAGAGGATGAGATGGGTAGATAATTTCACTGACTCAATGGACATGAATTTGAGCAAACTCTGGGAGATAGTGGAAAACAGGTGAGCCTGGAGGGCTGCAGTCTATGAGATCACAGAGTCAGACCTGATTCAGTGACTGAACAACAGCAACGGCAGGTAGGGTCTTCCTGGATCAGGGATTGAACCCATGTCTCATGTGTTGGCAGGCAGATTTTTTACCACTGAGCCATCAGGGAAGCCCACTTTGACTTATTTTTAATTTTAGATTCAGAAGTATTGTTATAGACCAACTGGTCCAACCCCCTTGCTTTACACATTGGGGAAACTGATGCTGGAGAAGTGAAGCAGTGGGTTCCAGGTCACCCAACCAACTGTGGTCCAGCTCCTAGTTCTGCTCAGAATCAAGATCTTTGCTCATTGCAGCTCCTATTCTATGCTCCAGGGAGACGTTCTACCTCGTCTGGGAATTTTCTGATTGATATTCTCAGAAAGAACAAAAACCAGCAAGCATGAATGCTGCCTTTGAAAAGTTGGAGGCTAATATGCCTTGGGACCATATTTTCTGTTTAGACTCCACCCAAAGCCACATTTTCTGATCTGAACTGGCTGTCAGCTTCACTCCAAAGCAAGCACGTTTGATCTATTGCCTATGTGAACATTGCATGCTACTGATGTAATTAAAATGCCATCAAAAATGTTTATGACAAAAGAAGGGCTTTGATTTGGGAGAATTTGAGTTGCTTTCAAACTTTGAGTTTAATTTTTAAATCAGGAGAGAGCAAATGATTTTAAAAGGTTACCTTCCCCTTAAAAAGGCTCTGGATGTATGTCGTACAAGCACATGTTGAGCATGTGAAATGCATTTTATCAGTTGCTGTTGTTTAGTCACTCAGTCATGTCCGACTCTTGGTGACCCCATGGACTGTAGCCCACCAGGCTCTTCTGTCCATGGGATTCTCGAGGCAAGAATACTGGAGCGGGCTGCCATTCTCTCCTCCAGGGGATCTGCCCGACCCAGGATCAAATCTGCGTCTTCTGCATTGGCAGGCAGATTCTTTACCAACTCACTACCTGTTTTATCACTTACCGAAGCCTTTTTCCTATGAGGGGAAGGCCTAGGCCTGGGACCTCCAGCTGCTCTGCATTGTCAGCAATTTCTCTTTGCAGCCCGAGTGTTGGTTTCTTCAGTTTCCTGCAAAAGACCAGATGGACATCCTGGACTCAGATGAGGCCAGGCAGCTGCAAGACTTGATTTCAGATTTACCAGCCCTTTCCATTTACTGCCAATAATAGCTATCATCTCTTGAGGACCTGTGATGTGCCAGGTACTCTTCTGGGTGCTTGTTTGTTTTGTTATTATTATTCATGATCCTTATTGTAACCCTGGAAAATACATTTATTTAAGCTCTCACCCTGGTCACAGCCATATCTGTGGATTATGCAGGATTATTGCAGGAGCTGTTCAACTTTCTCCCTGGTTCCATTTTTACCTTCTTTGCTCTCATCTCCATGGGCTAGAAAAAGAGTATTTGGCAACCAAGTCCTTCCTTACTCTGTTCACAACCTCCATGGCTCCCATCTTCCTCAGATTAAAGAGTTCTTTACTGGCACCCAAGATCTCTGTGCTGTGACTCTCTCCTCCCCCCTCCCCTATCTCTCCTGCTGACTCTGCTCCAGCCACATGGGGGCTGACCCTCCTTACTGACCCTCGACTATGCCAGGCACACTCCCACCTCCTGCCTCACACCTGTGGTCCCTGTAACTTGGAATGCTCTCCCTAGGTACACTCATGAATCACACCTTTTATGATTCAACTGAACTTTAGAGATCAGGGTTAGTGAGGGTTTGGGTGATCTGTTGGATGCTGGGTAATGTTAAAGGTGATGCTCTTGAAACTTTTCCTACAACACCCTCTTAGGGCAGGGCACAAAGGATGCTCTCTGGGACTCTGAGGGCATCAACAGAAAGGAACCATCACAGAACATAACATTTTCAGGACTGCTCACGATCTTTAAAAATGTCATGTTAATTTCCACTGTTTTCCTTTATATATTTTTTTCTGTCTTGAATTAAAAAAAAACTTCCAGTGGTATAGATGTTCTAGGAAGGATGGTTTATCATTTAAAAAACTGCTGTGCCTGGAACTCCACCAACTGGAGAAGCAAAAATCTGGGCATAGGAGAGGTAGGGTGAGGTCTCAGGGTAGATAAGATAAAGTGAAGCTAGAGGTAACATAGAAGGTCTTCGAGAAATAAAAAGCATGTAGTTAAGGGTATTTGCATATACTTCATACTCCACACCAACTGGCCAAGTGTTTCAAATCCTCAAGTTTCTTATCTTTAAAATGGCACTAACATTGGGGATCACTTCCTAGGGGCTGCCATGAATGATCAGTGGAATAATGAATGACATCATTACTGTTGCTCCCTATTACCATAACAGGGCTTATTTTTAGGGTCTTCAACCCAGGAACATGATGGAAATATTTTGGGTTGATTTTTCCAGCACCTGCAGATGGAAGTGGACAGGGATGTCAGCTGGGGACCAAGATCTGATCTTGGGTCTGGTTCCAGCTCTGTCACTAACTCATAGAGAGACTTTGGCAGGACTTTTTCTCTCTCTGGGCCTCAGTTTCCTCATCCATAAAATACAGAAATTTGGACAGAACAATTGCCAAAGCATTTCCAGCTGGAACATTCTCTTAATCTGTGAGTTGTTTTCTTGACCTGTTGAAAACCATTTCAATGTCTCATGAGATCTCTGAGATAGAAGCCCCTAAAAATCTTGTAATTAGTTTGGTGTTGATGAATATGGCCACATTTATAACCACTCATTAATGATTTTCTATATAGGAGAACAGGAGGGTTAAAATACTTGGAGTACAAAATACGATGGGTAGTGAGCAGACTCACAGCCTGTTGAATGCCTTTCCCCATATGAGGACAGAATTAGGACTATGGAACTCGGAAACAGCACCTGCACTGTACCTCAAACCAGGCATTCTAGAATCATAGAATTTGGGAGTACTGTGGATCATGCAGGGGATCTATTTTGCCCAAGGAGACCTAAGACTGACCTAAGATATATGCCTTTTAGTTCAGTGACCTTTTCATCAACATCACTACTCAATTCAATACACCTGGCATATCTTCATTTGTAAAATGAAGAGAAATTGTTAAACTAAGATGGTCTCTGAGATTCCTTTTCACTATATTAATTTACTATTCTTTGAATCATGAAAGATACACAGAAGCTGGGGTAACCTAGGTGAGCATGGCTACTGTCCAAGGTCCTGAAGGAGCATGGAGGCCAGGCCCTACAACCAGGCTCCCACAGCCAAGGGGATGAGGACACAAAGGGCTTTTTTTTTTTTTTTAATTTTCTTTACTTTATTGTGTTGGTTTTGCCATACATTGACATGAAACCACCATGGGTATACATATGCTCCGCCTCCAGAACCCCTCTCCCTCCTCCCTCCCGATTCCCTCCACCTGGTTCATCTCCGTGCACCAGCCCCGAGCATCAACCCTGGGCTGGCGATTGATTTCACATAAGATAATTAATAAACCATTAGCCAGACTCATCAAGAAACAAAGAGAGAAGAACCAAATCAACAGAATTAGAAATGAAAACGGAGAGATCACAACAGAAAACACAGAAATGCAAAGGATCATAAGAGACTATTATGAGCAACTATATGCAAATAAACTGGACAACCTGGATGAAATGGACAAATTCCTAGAAAAGTACAACTTTCCAAGACTAAACCAGGAAGAGATAGATAATCTTAATAGACCCATCACAATGGGCTTGAAAGTTGCATTCCATTCACCTTAGCATCACTATTTCTACCATCTCATGGCTTCCCAAGGTACCAGGCTCCTGGTGCCCTCCCCAACCAAACCTTGGAAACCACATGTGAACAGAGGCCTTTAGAGACAGGACAGCAGTGGTGGATGGTGCTGCGGTTTTGTTTTCTCACTGATGAGGCACTGAAGCTGTATATGTCCTGGATTTGGTTGGTCCAGCAAAAAGGATGCCAAAGCCGAGTTCCCTCTGTCAGCCTTGATATAGCCATATGATGGGGGGAGAGGCATTCTTGGCCACAGAAATGGGAGTATTCACAAGCTGTGGGCAGGTTATTGTCTAGGACCTCAGATGGATAACTGTCAGGAACCTGTATAAGCAGTGACAGGCAACAGGGTAGGAGACCAGTGATGTGGAATAGATGGGCCAGGAAGGGTACGAGACCCCCCTGGCTCAGACTCACAACCTGGAATCAGCTGGGCTGGAGAACAGCAGCAGAGAAGGTAGATTTGAGGAGGCTGGACAGTAAAATCCTGGGAAGCACCTGATGAAATCATCTCCTTCCAATTTAATTTAATAATTACAGAGTATTCACTGGGTTACACATGTGGTTTCATTTTATTCATGTTAGTTACACAAGAAAGAATGCAACATTATCACCATTTTACAACTATCTAAATGCAGCCTCAGAGAGGTGGAGGGACTTGCTCAAGTTCTCTCAGTTGGGGAGAGGACAGAATTGAGGTTTGAAATAAACTCTGTCTGCTATAAAACCCTTATTCACCCCTCAGCAAACACTTCAATCCATGACTCTGAATGCAATGGAAACAGGGCTGAACTTGGCCAGAATGAGTGGGCAGGGTGGGCACAGCAAGGTGAATCCCTTCTTTTGCCACCTGACTTTTGTGCAGATATAGCATTGAATTAGGATGACCTGGAAGCCTGTTTCTGAGAGAAGGGGTGATGTACACTGACTGAAAACTTATGGGTGGCCGTGACTCTAAGTTGTGCATAGGAAGAGTGGTGTGGGAAATCTTCCAGTCAGTTACTCAAAGGAGAATGGTATATGGGTCATAGCTGGCTTTTAGGCCAGGAATCATAAATATGACTCACCACCAGATGTATCTGGGACATCAAGTACCTTCCCTCCCTTGAGGTCATATGATTCCTTGAATGAATGAGAGCCACTAGTTGATCATTTGCTGAACTCATTCGACAAATATCTATTGAGTGCCTACTAGGTGCTGGGCACAGTGAATCCTGCAAAGTGGGCTATGACAAAGATAGGCTGGCCGGACTCCAGCTGTATCCTCTGTGGGTTACCGCTTTGACACCATGTGAGACCTCTCCATTCACACTCTGGCCCCTCCCATTGCTCAATTTCAGATGCTACCTACCCCCTGCTCCACTCCGTCATTTGCTGGTCCTTGGTCTTAGAGCTGGGGCTGGGGATGGGAGGAGGGAAACATCAGGCACATGGAAGACAAATCACAGAGCCAACGTGCAGATTTCCTTCCTGTTTCTTCCTCTAAGAAATGACAAGTTTAACTCAAATTAATTCAAGCCCAGTTTATACCTGAAGAAGAAAAAGGAGCTGGTTAGACTCAATTTCTTGGTCGGCTTTTCAAGCCTGTATTAACCTATTCATCAGCTTAGTTCATGAGGAGAAAACATGCTTCTTCAGGAGTTTTCTAACTGAAAATAATGCCTCATTAAGTTAAACATATTAGTCTGAGAGCAGTATTGATGTCAGACAGACTAATGGATGTCATTATAGGGAATGCACGCTGGTCCTCAAGGAGCCTGACTAGCCAATAGAAACTCCCTGCAAATTCCACTCAGCTATTGTCCCATGGATGTGGAATCTTGAGGAAGGGAGGGAGGCAAACGGGAAAGGAACTGGCATGGATCTGTGGTCATCCTGGGGAGCAGGGCCCTGATGATGAATCACCGCCCTTGAATGCTGTGAAGGGCACATGGCCAAGGGAGGCATCATGTGTAAAGTCACTTATTGTTGAGTCCAAAGGGAGAGACACTGGGCTTAGCTTCTACAGCAGAAGGGAGACAGAAGGGTCAGAGCTCAGACATCAGAACCCTGGGTTCTGATCCGACGTCTCCTCATCACAGTGGATGTGGTTTGGTTCCAGCTCATGTTTAAAATTGGGCCGATGCTGTACTGGGCACTTTCACACGCATTATGTTCATGCAACCCTCACAGGATGCTAGGGAAGCTGAGGCTCAGATGAATTACAGAGTTTCCCAAGGTCATCAGTGGGGGGATGGGAGAGCTGAGGCCGAGAGTCAGTCTGGCTGACCCTGATGGAGGCTTCCTCTCTCAGCCCACCTGACCTTTCCCTTCTGGTGGTCTGTCTTCAAAGCCCTCCAGAGTCCACCATCCAAGACCCTGCAATTCCTTCAGTACAGCTGTGTGGGACTCCTCTGATCTGGGGCTGGTGTCCACCCTCACAGAAGGAGCACAGTTGGTCACAGAGGGGTGTGAGTTCCCCTCACTGTGGACATCTGCTCTCTCACAAGATGGGCTCTGAACATTCTGGCTGAGTGTTGTGGTTGCAACTTAATTGCAAGTTGGGGATATTTTATAATGCTAAATGGAACAAATTCTGGGTGAAATGCTATGTTTAACTCCACTGTAATTATTTCTGCATTTATTTGATGTTCATATCGCCTTTAAGTTCTTTGGTGGCAGGTTCTATCACTATCTTCTTCATTGTCTATTCTTCTGTGCCTGGCATATGCAGTGGCACATTTTAAGTATCTGTTGGGTGGCTGAATAAAGGGTGCCCTGAAAGGGGGAAATGAGTTCTACCAGTTCAGTTACAGTTTCTTTAGGCAGAAGGAAATACCTGTGGAATCTTAGGAACTAAGATGATGGTGAAGGGGTGATTGAGAAGCATCCAGTCACCAGAGTAAACACTGAATCCAATAGCTCTGCAGTGAGGGATATGGTGTATTAACTAGCTAATGCTGCAGGACAAACCACTCCCGAAATTACTGGCTTAAAATAATGAGCTCAGGAATGTGAAGGTGAGCTGGATGCTTCTCTTAATGGAGTGGGTCTGCTTGATCTTGGTTGAGTTTACTCATGCACCTGCAGTCAGCTGTGGACTGGCTAGGGTGTGGTCTCTGGTTTAACAAGGCCTCAGCTGGAATGGCTCATTTCTGTTTCATATGGCCTCACCTGACAGTGGGTCTGTCTCTGTCTTCATGGTGGAGATAGAAATTCAAAAGAGGAAGTGAAAGCATGCAAAGTTGTTCTGAGACGTGGGTTGGCAGATTGACCATATGTTTTTATTTTCCATCTTCTTGATGCTCTGTGTTGGAGGCTGGTTCTCTTCAGGAGGGGCTGGCTAATTCCTAGAGATAACAAGGGACTCCCTTGTGAGCATGACTTAGGTGTACAAACCAACCAACCCAGAGCCCCAACCACCTCTATCTAACTCTCACATACCATGTCAACATTCTTCCTCCTTTCCCCCTTAATTTTGGTTTCTATATCTGTGAGACTGTTTTGTGCATAGAAGATCCATTTGTGTTATTTTTCCGGCCCACAGACCCATGAGAAGATGCTCAATCTTGGGTTCATTGTAACACAGCTGGTAGAGCAAGCAGGGTGGTTTGACTCTAGATGGAGACGTTATGTCTTCAGGCTGCTCTCTGCTTTCTAAGCAGACCCCATGGACAGAGGCCACTACCTGGAGAGGCACAGCCAGCTACTGGGGGGCACGGGGCTTGATGGCAGCTGCGTCTAGTTGTTTCTGTTGGGTATCGCTGTGATTTCCCAACTGACAGTTGTGGAGCTCAAAAATTTGCGTCCTCCCTGAGCTGCCAGTGGGCTAGAGTTTCAGGTGTTAGCAGGACAGAGCACCTGGGGGTGTGGAGGTAGTTAGCTACTACCATTTCCCTGTGGGGTCCCTCTGAAGGGGACAAGGAGTGACCACCCTCCTGTTGCCATGACATGCTGACCGATCAGGACTTACAAGCTGTGGGGTCACCCGAGTCGTTCAGTGAATGAGTCTAGTGCCCAGGACATGGTGTGCTCCTAGGGATGCTCCATAAACCATTTCCCCCTTTTCAGTGGAGCTTCACGGAGCATTTATGCTTGTTTTTTTTTTGAGAAGTGGGCAAGTGAACATTTGCTATGTGTCAAGGGCTGTTTGTGGGGTGCTTTTGAGTTCCTGCTCCCCCTCCTTCAGGTAGTGACACCCTGAAAACCTTGTGGTACAGGCTTCTCGCTTCTCTGAGGTCCTCTACTTGCTGCTGTTGCCATTTGTCCCTCACTCCGCATGGTAGATATAAGAGGGCCACTCCTTGGAGACCAGTGGCTAAGGGAGAGGAAAGGAATATCCGGTCCTGGATCCTCTCAAACCCCCTGGTTATATGGTTCAGTTAAAAAAAAAAAAGCAAACCTGTAAAGCATCTAATCAATGTGCAGGGGTTCTCTGAAGTGCTGCCTGTCAGTATCAGCCAGTTCTACACTCAAAGGAAAAGAACTTGATGAAGAAAGCTGATAGCAATGGTGCTCACTTGGATGTAAACCGCCCCCTGCTCTGAGCTTGAGTAGGATGCCCTAGAAAGGGAGGCCACTGCTCACAGCGGAGGCCACTGGGGACCACCTGCAGCCTGGCTGGTAAACACCCTAAGGAAAAAGGGAAAAAGGAAAACTATGCTCAGGGACAGAGAGAGAAAAAAAGGAAAAAGAGTACACATCTAGAGATACAAGCCAGATTTTGTTTAAAGGAAAAAAAAGGATTTTTATTTAAGAGAGAGAGAAAAGGATAGGTTCAGACCAAGGGAAAGAATGGTCTGGAGGCAGATCTGCAGGCCCCTCCCTCTTCATCTCCTCTTTCCTGCTCATCATCAGACGGAACTGGAACCCATTATCCAGAGTGAAGTAAGCCAGAAGGAAAAACAACAATACAGTATATTAATGCATATATATGGACTTTAGAAAGACGGTAACGAGAACCCAGCATGCGAGACAGCAAAAGGAACGTAGATATATAGAGCAGACTCGTGGACTCTGTGGATGAGGGTAAGGGTGGGATGATATGGGAGAATGGCATTGAAACATGTTAATTTTCATATGTCTAATCAATCGCCAGCCCAGGATTGATGCTCGGGGCTGGTGCATCGAGATCTCCAGGGAGGAGGGAGGAGGGAGAGAGGAGGGAGGGGGGTTCTGGAGGGGGAGCATATGTAGACCCATGGCGCTATCATGTCATTGTATGGCAAAACTAATAATAAAAAAAAAAAACATGGGTACATGTGATTAAAAGCCTAAGACAGAGAGAAAAAAAAAGATATAGATTTTCCTGATAGATATAGGGGAAAAAGTAGCTAATTAAAATATACACATAACATAAAAATACATATAATACAAAAATATAAAACATATAATACACAAATACACACATAATACAAAAATATAATACATAAAATTTACATCTTAATTAATAAAAAGTGATTATCCCCACTTCTCTATTTGACAGCCCAATTTTTGGAAAAAATAAAGGGCACATCATGGGGGATTATTGCAACTTGAATTCTGTAGTTCCATCCTTTAGGGCCCTCCCTGGTTACTGTTATTGAGTCTCTTGGTAGTGTCTGACTCTTTGCGACCCATGGACAGCAGCATGCCAGGCTTCCCTGTCCAATACTATCTCCCGGAGCTTGGTCAAACTTATGTCCACTGAGTCAATGATGCCATCCAACAATCTCATCCTCTGTCACCTCTTTCTCCTGCCTTCAATCTTTCCCAGCATCAGGGTCTTTCCAATAAGTCAGCTCTTAGCATCAGGTGGCCAAAGTATAGGCGCTTCAGCTCCAGCATCAGTCCTTCCAATGAGTACTTGGGTTCGATTTCCTTTAGAATTGACTGGTTTGATTTCCTTGCTGTCCAAGGGACTCTCAAGAGTCTTCTCCAGCACCATGGTTCAAAAGCATCAAATCTTTGGTGCTCAGATTTCTTTATGGTCCAGCTCACACATTTGTACATGACTACTGGGAAAACCATAGATTTGAGTAGACAGATCTTTGTCAGCAAAGTGATGTGTCTGCTTTTTAATATGTTGTCTAGCTTTGTCATAGCTTTTCTTCCAAGAAGCAAGCACCTTTTAATTTCATGGCAGCAGTCACCATCTGCAGTGATTTTGGACCCCAAGAAAATAAAGTCTGTTACTGTTTCCATTTTTCCCCTTCCATTTGCTATGAAGTGATAGGACTCGATGACATGATCTTAGTTTTTTTTTATTATTTTTTATTTTTATTTTTTTTATTAGTTTTGCCATCCAATGACATGATATCACCATGGGTCTACATATGCTCCCCCTCCAGAATTCCCATCCCTCCTCCCTCCCTCCTCCCTCTCCCCGGGAAATCTCGATGCACCATCCCCGAGCATCAATCCTGGGCTGGTGATTGATTAGACATATGATAATTAACATGTTTCAATGCCACTCTCCCGTATCATCCCACCCTTACCCTCATCCACAGAGTCCATGAGTCTGTTCTATACCTCTGCATTCCTTTTGCTGTCTCGCATGCTGGGTTCTCGTTACCGTCTTTCTAAATTCCATATATATGCATTAATATACTGTATTGTTGTTTTTCCTTCTGGCTTACTTCACTCTGGATAATGGGCTCCAGTTCCGTCCATCTGAGTAGAACTGATTCAAATGAATTTTTTTTTTAATGCTGAGTAATATTCCATTGTGTATATGTACCACAGCTTTCTTATCCATTCGTCAGTTGATGGGCATCTAGGTTGCTTCCATGTCCTGGCTATTGGAAACAATGCAGCGATGAACATTGGGGTACATGTGGCTCTTTCAATTCTGGCTTCCTTGGTGTATATGCCCAGCAGTGGGATTGCTGGGTCATATGGCAGGTCTATTTGCAGTTTTTTAAGGAACCTCCACACTGTTTTCCATAGTGGCTGTACTAGCTTGCATTCCCACCAACAGTGTAAGAGAGTTCCCTTTTCTCCACATCCTCTCCAGCATTTGTTGCTTGTAGACTTTTGGATGGCAGCCATTCTGACTGGTGTAAAGTGATATCTCATTGTGGTTTTGATTTGCATTTCTCTGATAATGAGTGATGTTGAGCATCTTTTCATGTGTTTGTTAGCCATTTTTATGTCTTCTTTGGAGAAATATCTGTTAAGTTCTTTGGCCCACTTTTTTGATTGGGTCGTTTATTTTTCTAGAATGGAGCTGCAGGAGTTGCTTGTATATTTTTGAGATTAATTGTTTGTCTGTTGCTTCATTGGCTATTATTTTCTCCCATTCTGAAGGCTGTCTTTTCACCTTGCTTATAGTTTCCTTTGTTGTGCAGAAGCTTTTAATTTTAATTAGGTCCCATTTGTTTATTCGTGCTTTTATTTCCAATATTCTGGGAGGTGGGTCATGGAGGATCCTGCTTTGGGTTATGGCAGAGAGTGTTTTGCCTATGTTATCCTCTAGGAGTTTTATAGTTTCTGGTCTTATGCTTATATCTTTGATCCATTTTGAGTTTATCTTTGTGTATGGTGTTAGAAAGTGTTCTAGTTTCATCTTTTACAAGTGGCTGTCCAGTTTTCCCAGCACCACTTGTTAGTTTTTTGAATGTTGAGTTTTAAGCCAACTTTTTCACTCTCCTCTTTCACTTTCATCAAAAGGCTCTTTAGTTCCTCTTTGCTTTCTGCCTATATAATGGTATCATCTGCATATCTGAGATTATTGATATTTCTCCCAGCAATCTTGATTCCAGCTTGTGCTTCATCCAGCCTGGCATTTCACATGATGTGTTCTGTACATAAGTTAAATAAGCTGGGGGACAATATACAGCCTTGATGTACTTCTTCCCCAGTTTGGAACCAATCCGTTGTTCCATGTCTAGTTTTAACTGTTGCTTCTTGATCTGTATATAGATTTCTCAGGAGGCAGGTAAGGTGGTCTGGTAGTCCCATTTCTTAAGAAGTTTCCACAGTTTATTGTGATCCCTCATACCCAGTATCAAATATTATTAAAATTATTGACTCCCTGTGGCTCAGTGGTAAAGAATATGCCTGCAGTACAGGAGACACAGGAGACCCGGGTTCGATCCCTGGGTAGGGAAGATCCCCTGGTGAAGGGCGTGGCAACCCAATCCATTATACTTGCCTAGAGAATCCCATGGACAGAGAAGCCTGGTGGGCTACAGTCCATGGAGCTGCAAAGAGTCAGACACGACTGAAGTGACTTAGCACATCCAATCAACAGCCAGTAAATATTTTGCTCCTAAAAATTTGGCCAATACATTTTGTTCAGCACCAATTTCACTAGGCTTTCAGCTGTGGTTTGCCTTCACCTTGGAAGCGACCACCCACAGGACCCCTCGAGCTGTCACATTCTTTGTAGACAAGATCTTCACTATATCCACTCTTCTCCACGAGAACAGCTGCCATTATATTGATGACAAACTCCTTCAAGGAGATTTATTTGACACTTATTAAGGCTTATCTGGTGGCTCAGACAGTAAAGAATCCACCTAAAATTTAGGAGACCAGGGTTCAATCCTTGGGTTTGGAAGATCCTGTGGAGAAGGGAATGGCAACCCACGCCAGTATTCTTACCTGGAGAATTCCATGGACAGGGGAGTCTGGCAGGCTACAGTCCCTGGGGTTGCAAAGAGTCAGACACAACTGAGTGACTAACACTTAAGGGTGTTTAAATCTAGCTTGTTTTAGTCATTTTGGGGTTCTGATGGCAGTAAATTTTACTTCCAAAATGGATCAACAAGCACTTAGACTTTGGCAGCCTCTTCTCAGGCCTCCTTAGCCTCTTGTTATGCCCTCCACCAGGGAATCTCGGACCACTTATGGCAGCCATGTTTGCCCAATGCAAGAAAATGCTCTCAGCCTCTAGCTACACATGATTAAAACAGCAAATAACTCGCTCCATGCTGGACTCTCCAGACAAGGGAGACTCTCACAGACCTTGAGCTTGTGACCCTCTGTACCCAGATGTGCATTACACTGGAGCATGGAGACAGAAGCCTCCTTAAGGCTTAAGACTTTGAGACACAGTGGAGCAAAATTTGGGCCCTCTGGCATGTTCCTCTTGCAGAAGGGGGTGACTTCCCCTTGTCCTCAATGCTGTGCCAAATGCCACGTGTGAGAGGCTGTCACCCCTCCCCCAGACTCTTTGGCTACTTGGAAATCCCTGTGGGATTTACTGAGCGAACAGCAATGGAAGTTCATTGATTATATGAATGGTGCTGATAACCACCATGGGTGATAGAAGTATGGTAAAATGTTGCTCTTTTCCATCCTTCAGCCAGGATGATCCTGATAAAGGAGGGGACACAAGAAACATCACACTTAGCCACACTTCGCGCAATCATCTCTGCACTGGGTATCCCGGCCAACAAGTGGCTCCCACTTTCACGTTTATTGTACATTGTTGGGCCATGGCCTAAACATTTTCCCTTCAATGTAAAATTCACCAGCAGTACAGGAGGCACAAGAGGTGCAGTTTCAACCTCTGGGTCAGGAAGATCCCTTGGAGTAGGAACTGGCAACCCGCTCCCCAGTATTCTTGCTGGGATAATCCCATGGACAGAAGAGCTTGGTGGGCTACAGTCCATAGGGCTGCAAAAAGCTGGACACGACTGAGCAAGGGAGAGCTTCAGGGTAAAATCAAATAAAAGCAAACAGAACCAAAATCATGACCCGGGGAACTTTTGCTTCACAGACACCCAAAATATAAATCAAAGTCACTCATTTGTCTGTATACTAAGGCCACGGTGCAGGGTCTAACTCTAACACTCCTAACTTTCTTTGGGATTACAGATATTACTTGTAGTAATAAAGACATATACTTATTTTTCAAAATACATAATACTGGGTGCTTGCAAAAGGTATTTAATAGGACTTTTTTGTTCCTGATGAGTCCCAGATAACTGGTTTGATTGAGAGGTGTAATGACCTCCTCAAACAACTTCTTTTCAAATTCTATTCCAATAATGGACCCCTAGATAGGTTTCTAACTTGTCCCAGGTTGTCCATAAGGGTTGGAGGCCAAATGGAGGGTGCGTACTTTCCTGGGACATATTACCCAGAGATTATGCCACAAGCCAGATGGCTTCTCATCTGATATGGGACCCCTTTGAACTATTTAAACTTCCACCAAAAATTAAGAACAAAAATGCTCTCAAGTGAAGTTGTATATCCTTCTGTTGACTGGGCCTTACTACCAGTGTTTTCATTAGTTTACAGTCTGGAGGCTCAAATTCTCAAAGTAAGCCACTGTTTTCATCCAGAAACAGCAAATGCTGAGGCCCACATCAACCTGTGGATGCGTGGTATCCACTTGGACAGTTCACTCCAGTCCCACATCCCAGATGACAACTCCTTCCAAGAGCTCATCACTGGTGTGACATGGTCCCAGTCAAGGACCTCACTGTTGGAAGTGCCTTCACCCCATGGAGACAACTTTACCCTGGATGATGAGATCTCTGCCCCAGCATCACCCATAAACTCATTGTCTCTCTTAAGGTGCATGTTGGACACAGGACATTTTTGGTTTTCTTTCTTTGTTATTAGTGACTCTGCTGTGCTTCTGATCTTGCTGTATATTTAGCTCATGCCTATACAAAAGAGTTAATACCTTATAGCACTTAAAAATTTAATTCAAAATGGATCACAAATCTAAGTATAAATCCTAAAATGATATAACTTCTAGAAGAAGAGGAGAAAATCTTTGCGACCTTGGGTTAAGCAAAGCTTTCTTAGATATGATACCCAAAGCATGATCCTTAAAAGAAAACACTGATCAATTAAAGTTAATGACAGTTAAAAACATTTATTCTTTGAAAGGTAATAAGAAAATTAAAATACAGGTCATGGACTTGAAGAAAATGTTTGCAAAACATGTATATGATAAAATATTTAGATCTAGAATATGTAAAGAACTCTCAAAACAAACAACCAGTAGGCAATAGGCAAAGGAGTAGAATACTTCATCAAAGGAGATCCATGAATGGCAAATACATAAGTTTGTGAAAAAATGCTGAACATCATGAGTGATTAGGAAAGCTCAAATCAGAACCACAGTGAAATGCCTCTGTAGACCTGGGGTATCACAGTGGCTAAAATTTAAAAGATGGATCATACCAAGTTTTGCCTAGGGTGTGGAAGAACTGGAACTCTCACACATTGCTGGTGGGGATGTGAAAAATGGTACAACCAGTTTGGAGGACAGTTCATCAGTTTCTTATAAAGCTAAACATCTACCATATGGTCTAGCTCTTCCACTCCCAGTTACTCACCCAATGGAAACCTGAGAGTCCATGGGAACTTTAAATACAACAGCCTCAAGCTAGAGACAACCCAAATGCCCTTTGGCAAGTCAATGGATGAACAGCTTTGACCTGTCTATATAATGTGATGCTGCTCAGCAGTAAAATGACCATTGATACATGCAACAACATGGATGGATCTCAAAATAATTACACTGATGCCAGATATAAAGGGACATGCTGCTCTATAATTCCCTTTTCATAAAATGCTAGAAAATGCCAACTTATTGATAGCAGAAAGTAGATCCATGGCTGTCCAGGTAATGGGGATGGAGGAGGGCAGAGATGGACAGGAGAGAGGGATTATAAAGCAGCACGTGAAGACTTTAGGGGAGGTGATGGGTTCATTGATTATCTTGATTGCAGTGATGGATGTATACCAAAACATTTTAAATACATGGAATTTATTTTATGTCAGTGATACTCCAATAAAGTATTATGAGACTAAGATGAAGAAACACGTGTAAAGCATCAAAAGGGTCAGGCACGTATATGATCCTAGTGGCTGGAAGCTGATGTCATTATGGTTTATTTTTATTGGGCAGATCTGTCATCAGATGAAGGTCTGGCTGTTACCTCTTTTCAGCACTCTGGGTCTTTGGAATGAACCCCATCATTTATCTCTAACAGTTAGTGGTCTGCCTTTCTAGGCTCTCCCCCAGCCCTCTGTCTCCTTCCAGAAATGGTCTCTGCTCATTCACAACCCCTGACCTGGCCTTCCTTACCCCAGTGAACTCTGGCATTGAGGTGACATTCAGGTTCCCCTGCTCCCACTGCTTGCTTGAACATGAGGATGATTGATTGACTCTATGAGCGGCCCCTCGAGCTACACTATTAATGAAATATTTCGTCTTTGCAGAGCACAGACCCTTTCCAGGGAGAGATCTGGGAGCCCCTCCCCTGTTTACCACACCGGACTGGCTATCTGTCCTTCTGATCATCTTCTTTGGTCTCCAAACAAACTTTAATTTCAGGCAGAGGGAAAAGAAAAGGCTTACCGGACCTTGTTTCAGGGATCCCAGCAGAGCTGTCACGTCTCCGTCTTAGTCAAAGGCCCCTTCTGTCAGTGACTGGCCACTTAGCATTTGTTAATGGATCTAACTTCCACAGGCTTTCAATGTTTTCTTGGAATTGATCTTCCCCTGAAAAGTATGCTTTGGAGACATGAAATAACCTTGAGAACCTTAAACGAATCTCACTTTATCAAACAGAGAAAAACAATGCTCTTGAAATGCGTGATTCAGAGAATAAAGGGCTGTCAGGCATCGAGACAGGGAGGGTGATGAGAGGGCCGGTGGACCACTTGCAGCTGAACTCTCGGCTTGCCACAAACGTCTGCATTTGCATTCGAGAGGCGAATGTACACCGTGAATCAGTTTTAGTGCCTTGTGATACAGCACTTCCTGCTCTGTCCCCACCCCAGGCCTGCCCTGCCTGAGTCACTCTTATCTCTTCCAGAGGGTGATGGCTTTGCCTGGGAAAGAAAGATGAGGAGGCATCCTGCTCTCTCCTCACCCCTTCCCCCCATCTGCTGCAAAGAGCCTGTAGGCACTGGGAAAACAGGGTGCAGGAGCCCCTGTTCTCCAGGAACGTGGTGGTGTGGAGACATCACATCAGGGGCTAGAGAACAGAGATTAGCCCTCCTCCCATCTAGTCCACTCCTCCCTCACAGAAGTGTGTGGGGAGGGGGCTCCGTCCCTCTGGACCCTCAGTCAGCAGGTGTTGTCCAAGGGCAGCCCATGCCCAGCTCTGTGTGGGGCCAGGGGTTCAGGCGGGATGAGCCCTGGTCCCCACCTCACTCTGCACACAGTGAGGGCATGTCAGCCTCTGACCCGCACGCTGTCACCCCTGTCCCCTCGCCCTGCCCTGTGTTCCCTTAGCTAGTGTCACCACCTGCCTCTGGACTCAGCTGTGTCTGCTCATGTTTCCCCACTGAACGTCAGCTCCATGAAGACGGGCCTTTTATTGTCCTGCTCAGAGCTGTGTCCTCAAGCCTGGGGCAGCTCCCGGAGAGTAGTGGACACTCTGTTTTGTGAGTGAATGTTGTTGGACGTGCTCTAGTGGGGGAAACAGAGGCACGGAGTTGCAGGTGCCCTCAGGCAGCTGCCTCCCTTGGTGTGTGAGGGCGAGTGCCCAGGGAACACAGGAGGGGCTCCCACAGCACCTGCTATGATCCCAAGAAAACACCCCCATGCCTGGAGCACCTGGACCCTGAACAGCAAACTCCATCCTCACTTAACTGAGGCCAACCCAACTCCTTGCCAGTGACAGACAGCCTCCTTCCGCCACTAGGCCACTTGGATCTGCACACATCCCGCCTAAACCTGGCCGTCCCTGTGGGTGGAGAGAGGGCCCCGCTGGGCCTTCTGTGCTGTGTCTCGGGTCATTGGCCCTGGGGTCGTGCAGGTGTGATTCTGATGCAGGAGGCTGGGTGGGCTCAGAGATGCTGCGCTTCTAATGTGCTCCCAGGTGATGCTACTGGTCCACGGAGCACACGCTGGGTAGCAGGGTGGTAAGAGGATACCTTGTTTGTACGTTGATGTGATAAGTCTTACTGAGGGCCTACTGTGTGCTGGACACCGGGTGAGCAGGATGGGCTTGGCCCTGCCCTATGGAACTCACACTCTGTCAAGAGCACAGGGATGAGCCTGTGACATGTGTCTTTTTTTTTTTTTTACAGTTGTTAGAGGGGAAGCTGAGGTCTATGGAGGGAAAAGGATCTTACAATGAGGGGGCTGGGATTCAGAGAGGTTAGTAACCTGCCCAAATGACAGAGACAGGAAGCAGTGGAGCAGAAGAACACTAATTGGTGTGATCCCCAAGCCCATATGCTCACCCCAGTGTCCTCCCCGGGCGCTGCCTCCAGGGAGCCTGCAGGGGAGCCCAGCTCTTCCTGCCAGCGTGTGGGGTGGGGTGGCCCAGGGAACAGGCTGGCTGGGCTCCCGAGGCTGGCCTTGGGGTGCATCCTGAAGTGTCAGGTCAGAGGATGGCTCCCATCCAGGACAGAGCCTGGATTTGGGACAGGAGGACTGTTCCACAGCAGAGCCCAAAGGGAAGCTGGGAGTCAGGCTTAGGAAAGCTGAATTCCCACAGCCAAGGCAGAGGGGAAATCAAGGAGTAGAACCTGGTTAGGAGCAGGGTCCCTGGGGATGCCTGAACACTCGGGAGTGTCCCCTGATGGGTCTGGCCAGGCCAGGTGTGACTGGGTCTCAGGGGCCTACGGGGAGTGCACAGCCTGGAGCTGCTACTGGCTGTGTGCCGACCCCTCTGGGCACCCCCACCCCATTCTCGGCTGTGCAGCACAGAGTCCTGGATTGACCTCTTGGTTCTGTAGAAAGCTGGGCCCCAGCCCCTGCTGCCTCCCCACACAGGTCCAGTGCCTGTGAGGATGGGGTCAGGGTGGGGATGCACCCTGTCAGGGTTTGCTCAGTCCTGGCAGAGGTTGATGATGTGATACTGCAAGGGCTCTCTTTGCATCCCAAGGAGGCAGGATGCCTTCAGTTATCAGAAGCAGGTCTTCTGGGTGTGCCTCCTGGATCAAGTCTTCTTTGGAATAAATAATTAAAGCGGGCACATCAAGGAAGTGACAGCCCAGGGCTCAGGGGAGGAGAAGGGAGGATGCGGTGCAGACATAGAAAGAGGGATCTGGCAGCAGGACAAGAGATGCTCAGATGGAGGCTTCTCTGTGAATCCAAGACCCCCCTCCCCCCTGCCACGGCCCCAGGGAGAAGGGGGTCTCAGTCTGTGCCAGTTCCTTGAGTTGTAAAACAGCTTAACACAGCCCCTTCCTTGGAGAGTGGAGGCGAGAATTAATGGGGTGGTACACACACAACCCGGCACATAGTAAGTCCCTGCCCCAACCCCCCACCCCTCTGCCGATCAACCGTGGATGGTATCACTGGTGTTCTAAATGGGACCTGAATCAGAGGCGCGTTCAGGCTCCTGGTCACCGCTGACTCTGACTCATATAACTGTAGAGCCTGGTCTCTGCTTTGCTCTCTCTGCTTTGGGTACCCAAACAATTTTTTCCCCCCATGTCTTGAGAATGGCCCAGAGGGAAGGGTTTGGACTACATTTCCCCAAAGAAGCCTTGTTGTCATGCTTAGCAGTAATAGAAGCCATTAGGACTTTTGGATTAACCCCAGTCTATAACAAAGCTTTAGGGAAAAAATATACTCTGAGCTACCAAAAAAAAAAAAATTAGGAGCATGCCATTCCTAAATTATTGGAGAAGAATGAATATCTGTCATGCATCCTTGCATGTCAAGCATGGGCTAAGTTCTTGCATATATTAATTGACTTAATTCTCACAATGATCCAATGAGATTGATAGTGTTAGTCTTATTTATTTTTTTTCCTGGCATACATTTATTTTATTTTAAAAATTAACCTTTTACAGAGTGGGGATAATTGAAGAGCCCTATGAAGTTATAGGAAATTATACAGTGATCTTTTCCTGTTCCTCCCTAGGGTGTAACTATCATCGCTGGAAATATCAAGGGAACCAAAGGAACACTCTGAATAGTGGACAGAGGAAGGCAGACGGGTTAGGAAGCCCAGGACTGGAGGATCAACATGGTAGCAGGATGTCTTAGACCCCTCTTCCCCATCCTACAGAAGAAGGAATTCCAGGCCCAGTTTCTCTATTAGCCCCACTTGGCAGCCCGGATAAGCCCCTTCTTCCACTGGATCTAATGGGGGCCCTGCCCACATCATTAGGCCAGACAGGTCCTACCACAGCCCCCAGCCAAGAAAGCACCTATCAACCTGTGGAGGAACTGACATTTAGTTTAGGTTAAAAAAAGAAAGGAATAAGAGAGATCTTGTGTGCCCTTTATCCATTTCTCCCCAATAGTAGCATCTTGTAAAGCTGCAAGACAATATCATAATCAGGAGATTGACATTGATGCAACCCACTCACCTTACTCAGATTTCTCCAGCTTTCACTTGTACTCATTCATGAACATGGGTGTGTGGGTGGGGGGCATCTCTGCTCACCCTGACCCACCATGACCATACCACAATGGTAGCGTCTTCTGCCCTGAGCTCCTTGCACTTCCAGCTTGCTACCAGAGCTTGGTGACTCTGACTCTATGTTCTGAACTGAGATTCCCAGGAGGGGAAATTTGATAGCTGGGCCAGTGTGAACCCCGTGTTCATCTCAATACTGTTTGTAAGCTGAGGGTTGCTGGTGGTGGCAGAAGGCAGAGAGGAACTTATCAGGGCTAGGGGCTAAGCACGGAGGGATAGGCTAGGAGAAAATAATCAGGATTTCTAGAATGATGCAAATTATAGACCTTAGTTTTCAGATAAGGCAATTGAAGCTCAAAGAGGTACAGTGAGTTGCTGAAGATGGCAAAGTGACCCCAAAACTCATTGCAGTGCTGTTTACGGTGGCTAGGACATGGAGCCAGCCTGGCTCTCCATCAACAGATGAGTAGCTGGAGAGGCTGTGGCATGTGGGCAGTGGGGTATTATTCAGCCATTAAAAGGGAACATATTTGAGTCAGTTCTAATGAGGTGGATGAACCTAGAGCCTATTATACAGGGTGGGGTGGGTCAGAGAGAGAGAGAGAAAAAAATGAATATCACATATATGTCGAGTCTGGAAGTGTTAAGGAACCTATTTGCAGGGTGGCAATGAAGATGTGGGCTTCCTAGGTGACTCGGTGGGTAAAGAATCTGCCTGCCAATGCAGGAGATGCAGGTTCTAATCCTGGGTTGGGAAGATCCCCTGGAGGAGGGCATGGCAACCCACTCCATTATTCTAGCCTGGAGAATCCCATGGACAGAGGAGCCTGGTGGGCTATGGTCCATAAAGTTGCAAAGTGTCAGACATGACTGAAGGGACTTAGCATGCAATGCAATGGAGATGCAGACATGGAGAAGGGAGAGGGTGGGGTGAACAGAGACAGCAGCATGTACACAGAGTATCATATACACGGCCATACGTAGAGTGGGTGGCCAGGGGGAATTTGCTGTGTGACTCAGGGAGCTCAGATCAGTGCTCTCTGAAGGCCTGGAGGGGTTGGGACGAGATGGGAGGTGGGAGGGAGGTTCAAGAAGAAGGGGACATGTGTATGCCTATGGCTGATTCATGTTGACATGTGGCAGAAACTAACACAATTTTGTAAAGCCATTATCCTTCAATTAAGAATAAACAAAAAGATGGCACAGCCAGCAAGCTGGAGAATCATGATTTATACCTGAGGTTCAGCTGCCACCCAGCCTGCAGCCCTCAAGACCTCTTGCTTTTCTGGCTCCTCCTCCATTTGCTCCTCTCATGGACAGCTTCTGGCCGGGTCAAGCAGAACATGAAGTGGGGAGAAATTACTTCCCTGAGGGGAGGGATAAGGGGGAAGCTCCTGGGGCTAGTGAGGGTGAGGTCCCACCACGGCCCCCTTTGTACCTGGGGTGCCGGCAGATCCCCCCAGGGCCCCGCTCCCCAGGCCGAGTCTGCCCCAGCTCTCCTTTCTGAGCAGGCCTGAGGAAGTCAGCGACCCTGACTCTCATGCTCAATTATTCACGCCAGTAAGGGTTTAATTAAAATTTCATGACAGTCATCGTGTTTCACCCAGACAGCTGATGGCCTTGCGTTTTTGCCTGAGTCCAGCCATCCCACCACTGAGATCTTCATCCAAAGCCTTTTAACCTCCACAAACCGGTTTTGATAACAAGCCCTCTTGTGATTGCTGCAAAGCCCAAAGCGGAACAGGCCTCCTCTAGTCCCAGCGCCCTGGTGACTGTAGTTAAACAAGGACCTCTAGGGAGCAGGGCTGTGGGGTCTGACAATTATGTGGTCCTGCCCTCGGGTTCCTGCATGCAATGGAGATGCAGACATGGAGAAGGGAGAGGGTGGGGTGAACAGAGACAGTAGCATGTACATAGAGTATCATATACATGGCCATACATAGAGTGGGTGGCCAGGGGGAATTTGCTGTGTGACTCAGGGAGCTCAGATCGGTGCTCTCTGAAGGCCTGGAGGGGTTGGGATGAGATGGGAGGTGGGAGGGAGGTTCAAGAAGGAGGGGACATGTGTATGCAATGCAATGCATCAGACGACTCTGATCTCTGTCATTTGCTCAGCAGGATCCATGGGATGATTTCGGGTAAACAACAGCCAATTATAGAAGAAAGGAGACTGTACCTGGAGGTTACAGAAAGGCACATCTCTGTAGATGGGGGAAGTGGGAGGAAGTGTGTACACCCCCTTCAGGGTGTCTTAGGGTCAGGTAGGTGACCTTGGGGCACGTCCCTAGTTTCCCCACTTGGAAGGAGGGCTGATGAACCCTCCTTCACAGAGCACTAGAGAGGGTCCCAGGAGAGGGGCTGTGGGAAGCTCCCAGCGTGGTACTGTGCACAGCACCTGCGCGGATAAGTGGCTGTTGACTTGAAGTGGGTGCAGAGGACTTGCTGAGCTGGTGAGATGGGGATGGGGAGCCCTGGCTCCTAGGCCTACCCTACCCCACTGTAGATTGTCTGAGGAGGCTCTGGGCACCACTGGGCAATGAGAAGGTGGATCTGCATTTAGGAGAACCAGACATGGAGAGTTAGGGACATGGGCAATAGACTTCTCTGCTCTAACAGACAAGAGAGATTTGGAGGCAGCCCAGCCAGAGCTGGTAGGAGACGGCATTTAGAGAAACTGGGGGCTGGTGAGAGATGGCCAGCAAGGTCAGTCCAGGCCTTCCAGAAACAGCAAGGTGTGTCCTGAAAGCCGGCAGAGCTCCACCCACCCTGAGCGCGGGGAGCAAGTGGTGCCTAGAGATCCGGGTGAAGAGAGCATCCATAATATCTGAGAAAAGGGGTGGTGCCTGAGCTCAGAGATTCAGTGGAGGCCCTGGGAATGAGTGCTGCAGACCCCGCAGTGTCCATCTATATCCCCTCTGCATCCACTGATGCAGGTCCTGCTGATGGGATAACTGGGAAGACCTGGCACATAACTGGGAGCATTCAGTGTAGCTAGCAGGGATTGGAGATAGCAGGGATTCTATGGGACCATTGCTTAGGACCTGGTGAGGAAACAAGTGTAATCCTGAGAGGGAGTCATGGTAGAGTGAAGGGAGCAACTGGACTTTCACGGAGATTTGGGTTCTGGGCCTAACTCAGTCTCTAGGCCATTGTGTGACTTAGGGCCAGTCGCTCGGCCTGTCTGTATATCTGCAGACCAAGACAGTTTCTAAGACTTCTCCCAGAGCCTTGATTCTAGAGGGTTCTGCGTAAACGCTTCCCCTCAACCCCCACCTTAAACATGACCAGTGGCTTCCCAGCTCAAATCCACCTTCTGCCGGGAGAAGGCACGTCCGCACCAGGAAGCCACAATGCAGACTCAGCAGCCGTGATGCGGGTCTGGCGGTGACAGGGCTGCTCGGTTCACTAGAGTCTGGGGATAATGTGCCCTCGCCCTTGGAGATACCATTACAGGGTGATTTCTGCAGCTTCCTCTGTGGGAGGAAAGAAAATAGGGAGAAGGGGCAGCGGGAGATGAACCTGACTCCCACCCCTGGGGGAGAGGCTGACACAACAAAGTTTTGTGCTGGTCTCAGCTTGGAGACCTAGAGGCGGGGAGGCAGCCTTTAGGCTCTTTGATTTCCTGTGACAGGAACCTCGGGGCAACCTGGCGTGAGCTCAGAAGGGATTTATTGGTTTTATGCCACCGACAAGCTCAGGGATGAGCCTTTAGTTCGACCTTGTTGCAGGGGCTCAAATGATGCTACCAGGACCTCCTCCTTTTACCATCTCTACCTCCTGCAGAGTCATGCTCAGATTCCCCTTCTTGGAGGCCAGATGGTTTCCCATCCAGACTGAAGTCCAGCAGAGAAGAGAGAGCTTCCTCAACAACTAATCGAAAGTCCTGGGCTGATTTCTATTGGCTCCAAGGGCCACACACTTATCCCTGAAGTGATGTGGGTCAGTGAAGAGAAGTGTGGTGATTGGCTTAATCCAACGAAGAATCATCCTGCAGTCTGGAGGTGGGGTTGATCCAGCCTAAACTAGAGATGGGCTGAGCATAGGGGAGGAGGAAATCCTCAGGGGGAAATTACAGCTTTACTAGTAATAAGGTGCCAGGGCACTGGGTGGCAATGGCTTACAGATATCCTCTACTGGCCTTAGGGTGGTGGGCAGGAGAAACAAATGTGTAAGATCAAGGGGAATAGCGGGGAGAAAAGCCTAGTAGACGTGAAGTATGGCTGATCTTATTTCATCTTCCCAACAGTTTAATGAGAGTGTGACTATTATCCTAAACCCAGACTCTATTTTTTCATGTTGGAAGAATCTTCAAAAGCACCTGGTCTGACATCCTTGTCTTCAGAGATAAGGCAACAGACCTAGAAAATTTAAGTGACCATCTCAGGGTCCCACAGTTCATTAGCAGAAGACTCAGGTTTTCCCAGAGAGAGAGATTGTTCTACTGGTGTCCATCTGCTTAGAGGAGCTGCAGAATTACAATGAAAGCTCTGCGAGGCAAGCCTGGCTCTCACTCAGACAGGCAGGACAGTCTATGTGGGCCAGAGTCCACATTGCCCTGGCTGAGTGGAAAAGAGGATCCCTCATCACCTCCCTGTCCCTCCCACCCCCTCTCCTACATGAGCAGGTGTCTCAGTAGATACACCTAGCTGGGCCCTGCTCGAGACTCTCAGAGGATCCTGAGGCTCTTCACACTCCACACCCCTGATTGGTAATTGACGCCAACCTCTGCCATCATATCCTATTTCCCTGCAGGTCTGTGAAAGCAGACAAATTATCTCCAGAGTATGAGAGCTGGTGAGGCTATCCATGGTTATCTAGTCCAAACCCTGCATCTTAGAGGAGGCAGACAGGCCCAGGAGAGGTAGGGCATTGCAAGTCAGGCAGGGTGATCCAGATAGAAGGGCTCCTGGCTCCCAGGCTAATGCTCTTCCACCACCCACTGATTTGGCTGACTGCTTGAGCCCTCAGCTGCCCTTCTCATGTCCCCTAGTGGGGACCATCAACCCTCTTAAGTTATACATGTTTATGCACCAACAACCTCTCTCCCTTAAATGAGGGAGTGAGTGAAAGTCACTCAGTCGTGTCCGACTCTTTGCGATCCCATGGACTATACAGTCCATGGAATTCTCCAGGCCAGAATACTGGAGTGGGTAGCCGTTCCCTTCTCCAGGGGATCTTCCCAACCCAGGGATTGAACCCAGGTCTCCCACAATGCAGGTGGATTCTTTACCAGCTGAGCTACAAGGGAAGCCCTTTGCAAGGTGTATCCACCCTTCTATTTAAATGTGAAGCAACAGGGCCAGAAAGCAGTTAGGAGTTGTGCAGTCAGTTGCCCACCATTCAGAGATCAAGGCCAGCTCCCTGTGTCTCAGGACAAAAGCTTTCAAAGAGTTTGTGTCACTGTTATCCTCCTAGATCCCAGCAAGGCTGGAGTCCCTGGAACTGTCGCCCTACTTATAGATATAAGAACCAGGTTCAGAGAGGCCCAGCCCTCTGGGCTCCCTCACACAGCTGGTCAGTGGTGAAGAGGGTGTGGTCAGGCTGCCTGGAGTCCAGTTTCTGGTACCTTGTAACCTTGCACACTGCCACTCCTACAGCTGGGAATGATGTACCTGAGATTAATGGAAGCCTGAGCAAGGGAAGTACAGAAACATAGGAGTTATGTTTTTCATCCAATGAGACATCTGGGTGGGGCGAGGGTTGAGGTGAGGGTGATGAAAATGCAATAGCTTGAAGATGCTATTAGGCCAGCCTCTTCCTCTATCTCCCCTCAGAGTCCTTGGGTGTGTGGATGCCCTTGAGGTCATAGCATGGCTGTTTCACGTGGGCTTCAGGCTCTCTTTTAACCTGGGTAGCTGGTGGCTAACCAGGAGCATCCAGAGGCCCCTGACCTTCCAGGGAATTTCCCAGAATGCCCCACAGCAACCTTAACCCCTGTCTCATTGGTGGGAATTGTGCCACATGACTTCCTGCAGGGAGCGAGACTGTATGTTTTCCCATCTCATTGGCCTGAGCTCTGTGACATGACAGCCTGCAGAAGGGTGGAAAATGTAATGTTTTTAAGCAGAGGAAATTGTTGTCCCTGACCAAACTGGGGTTGTGTTAGTAAGAAAGAAGAGGAAGGTGATGATCCTGCAGTTTCTGCCCCCACATTTACAATCTCATTTTCATGTCTGCCACCTCCATGGATCCAGACACCTGGTAAAGAATCCTCCTGCAATGCGGGAGACCTGGGTTCAATCCCTGGGTTGGGAAGATCCCCTGGAGAAGGGAATGGCTACCCACTCCAGTATTCTGGCCTGGAGAATTCCATGGTCTGTACAGTTCATGGGGTCACAAAGAGTCAGACACAACAGAGTCACTTTCACTTCCACTTGGATCCAGACAAACACATTTGTTGATCAGGAAGTGAGCAGCTGAGCCATTTGCCTGGGTCCCCACAACAGTGGTTTGAAGAACCAGGTTAGAGCCCAGTTCCCTGCCTTGGACACCCAATAGCTCTTCAGATCTGCACTCCTGCCCACAGTGTCTGCTCTCTCCTCTCTCACTGTCCCAATTCTCTGTCTTTCCAGCTCCCCAGACCTGCTGGAGTCAGAACATTTCTGCAGCCTGAAGATGAGAGGACCGAAGTTGGTCACTTATGGCTCTGACACATACATTTAGGCTGAACTACTTTAAGCAAGTTGGTGATGGAAAGTCCAAACTCAAATCAACCCCCTGGTGTTATACTCCCTCTCTTACATCCTGCTGGTTGGATATTCACTGGGGTAACCTTAGCAGGGGGCTTCCCAGGTGGCTCTAGTGGTTAAAAAACCATTCTGCCAAATGCAGGAGATGTAATTTTGATCCCTGGGTTGGGAAGATCCCCTGGAGGAGGGCTTGGCAACTCACTCAAGTATTCTTGCCTAGAAAAACCAGTGGACAGAAGAGACTTGTAGGCTACAGTCTATGGGGTCACAAAGAGTCAGACACAATGGAAGTGACTTAGCACACACACATGCATGAAACCTTAGCGCAGGACAGTTGGTCAGTGTCCATCAGAATTCAAAATGGACATATTCTTTGTCTCAGCAATTTAACTTCTAGGAGTTGCTCATTCTGAAATACTCTATAGAGTACAAAGCTATGTAAGGGTCTTCACAATGGTATTATTTGTAATAGCAAAATTGGAGAAATCTAAATGTCCATCAGTAGGAGATTAGTCACTTAAATTATGGTACAGCCATACCATTGAATACTGAGCAGCCATTAAAATGATTGAATTTGGCCTCCAGGCTTTGACTTGGGAGAGTATTCTTGATGTGTTTTTGAATAAAGGAAGTAGCATGCTGAAAAGTGTGCACAGCATGATGAAGACTCTAATAGTCTTGCTTTGTACATAGATAAGTGTCTGGCGGGGAGTATATCTGTGGGAGACTCTCAGGAAAATCCCTCATGCATTGAGGCCTGTGTGTTACATGAACTCTGTGTCCCTTATTCAGGGCTGTTTGTGCCTGAGATCCCTTCCCCTTTTGCATACATCATCAATGTTCCCATCTCTCCTGGATCATTCCAACTAGTGTACAAACACGTGTGTGCTCATTCGCTTCAGTCGTGTCCAACTCTTTGCAACCCCATGGACTGTAGCCAGCCAGGCTCCTCTGTCCATGGGGATTCTCCAGGCAAGAATACTGGGGTGAGTTGCCATGCCCTCCTCCAGGGGATCTCCCCGACCCAGGGAGTGAAGCTGAGTCTTTTATGTCTCTTGCACTGGCAGGTGGGATCTTTACCACTAGGGCCACCTGTGTACAAACACACCATTCTCTAATCCCCCCAAATAAAAACAAGTTAATATTAAATCTCTTCTGCCACCTTCGCATCCCTTTACAGTAAAGACAAAGGAGTCGCTGTTCTTACTATCTTTGATTGCCCTCTTCTCATTTTCTTCTCACTGCACTCTAATTGGATTTCAGCCCCTCACACTCCACCATAACTGCTCTCGACAAGGTCACCAACTAGCCATGAATTGATACACCCAATGGTCAAGTTTCAATGACATTTGAACTATCAGTATTTGGAATAGTTGCTCATGCCTCTTTGAAACCTTTTCTCCTCTGCTCTGGGATCCCACCCTCTCTTGGTTTCTATCTCCCTGGTTACTTCTCTGTCTCCTTTGCTGGTTCTTTCTTGGCTCCTCAACCTGTCACCCTTGAGTTATTCTAGGGTTCTGCCCTGTGTTTTCTGCTCCTTACCCTCCCTCACCCCCTTGGACACTTCACAACTTGTGGCTTTCTATGCCTTTCCTATGCCGATGGCTCCCAAGTGTACATTTCAGCCTGGACCATTTCCCTGGGCTCCAGGCTTGTATATCCAACTTCTTGTTCACCCCTCTCTCCCTAACTTCCTGCCTCCCTTCTTCCTTTCCTTTCTTCTTCCCTAACTCCTTCTTCTCTCTCTTTCCTTCTACCCCAAATCACGTATTATCTCTGTAATTTGTGCACACAAGCTCATGCGTGTGTGTGAAACAGCCTTACAAACAAGAGCTGTTCACAACAGAAAACAGTTCCACACTTTACAGAAAAGGTTTGCCAAAGCCTTCCTTGAAATGCTGTACTCACTAGGGGCCTACAGAAAAAGATTTTGATTTACAAACCCATTTCTTTTATGCTTCAATGCAACCCTTAAAAACGTGCTCAATTTCTGTTTCAAGTTCTGTCCAATTCAACCAATATTTTCCCAAGTTCTTACTAAGAGCTGGGTGCTGTGCTTGGCACTGTAGGGGAACAGAGATGAATAAGAGCTATATTCCAAGGGAAACTGGCACTGTCAACTCTCTCACAGAGAAGGCTTTTAAGAAGAACTTACCTGGGGAGCTGATGCCACAGGAGATTTAGCAAAGCCCTAAGCATCATAAGTAGGTTGAACTGGCAGCGCAGAACGAAGATGTGCTCCTGGTTTCTGACAAACATACTTTCCTTGATTGAACTCTAGCCTGGTTCCTCTGAGCCCTCCTCTTACAAGGCCTAACCTTAGTCTATAAAGAATTGAACAAAACACTAACATAGTTTCTAACAGCTCAAGGCCACATCCCTAGGATGTCCACAGCCCTTCTTAAAGAGCCTGCCTGACAAAACTCAAGGCTGCCAAAAGCAGTTATTCTTTGCTCTTCTAGCCAACACCTGAAGTCTCAGCCTTCATGGGAGGGCAGGAGCTGAAGGAATTGAGTGCACTGAGAAAACCCACATGGGTTTTTTTTTTTTTTTTTAACCTGGACCAATCTTCCTTCTCACTTTTTTTAAAAGTTTCACTTTGCTGACTGTGCTCAAGCCCCTGCCATCTCCCCTCCTCCTCCATCATTCTCTCTTTAAAATGCCCAATCAAAAGCAGAGGATATTAAGAAGAGGTGGCAAGAATACACAGAAGAACTGTACAAAAAAGATCTTCATGACCCAAATAACCACGATGGTGTGATCACTCACCTAGATCCAGACATCCTGGAGTGTGAAGTCAAGTGAGCCTTAGGAAGCATCACTATGAACGAAGCTAATGGAGGTGATGGGATTCCAGCTGAGCTAGTCAAATCTAGTGTCACTAGTTACTGAATAAGTTCTGTTTTCACTGGTGCGACTAACGTCCTCTGTGTTTATCTTCATCGTTTCTCAGACTGGTGGGGTAGCCAGAAAGGTAGCTGAGGAATGGCAGAGTGAGTAGGTGCCAAAGTCACCATGATTTCCTCCTATGTTTTCTTCTGGAAATTTTATAGTTTGCATTTTACTTTTAGGTCTATGATCAATTTTCAGTTAATTATTTTTTCTGATTTTACTTATTTATTTTAATTTTCTTTACATTATCGTGTTGGTTTTGCTATACATTGACATGAATCTGCCATGGGTATACATGTGTTTCCCTTCCAGAACCCCCCTCCCACCTCCCTCCTGATTCCCTCTCTCTGGGTTATTCCAGTGCACCAGCCCTGAGCATCAAACTTGGGCTGGTGATTGATTTCACATATGATGATTAACATGTTTCAATGCCATTCTTCCATATCATCCCACCCTTGCCCTCTCCCATAGAGTCCAAAATACTGTTCTATATATCTGCGTTTCTTTTGCTATCTCACATACAGGGTTCTCGTTACCATCTTTCTAAATTCCATATATATGTGTTATTATACTGTATTGTTTTTCCTTCTGGCTTACTTCACTCTGGATAATAGGCTCCAGTTTCGTCCACCTCAGTAGAACTGATTCAAATGAATTCTTTTTAATGGCTGAGTAATATTCCATTGTGTACAGGTACCACAGCTTTCTTATCCATTCATCTGTTGATGGACATCTAGGTTGCTTCCATGTCCTGGCTATTGTAAACTATGCAGCGATGAACATTGGAGTACACGTGTCTCTTTCAGTTCTGGTTTCCTCGGTGTGTATGCCCAGCCTGGGATTGCTGGGTCATATGGCAGTTCTATTTCCAGTTTTTTAAGGAATCTCCACACCATTTTCCATAGTGGCTGTACTAGTTTGCATTCCCACCAACAGTGTAAGAGTGTTCCCTTTTCTCCACATCCTCTCCAGCATTTATTGCTTGTAGACTTTTGGATGGCAGCCATTCTGACTGGTGTAAAGTGATACCTCATTGTGGTTTTGATTTGCATTTCTCTGCTAATGAATGATGCTGAGCATCTTTTCATGTTTTTGTTAGCCATTTTTATGTCTTCTTTGGAGAAATGTCTGTTTAGTTCTTTGGCCCACTTTTTGATTGGGCCATTTATTTTTCTGGAATGGAGCTGCAGGAGTTGCTTGTATATTTTTGAGGACACAAATAGATGGAGAAATATACCATGTTCATGGACTGGAAGAATCAATATAGTGAAAATGAGTATACTACCCAGAGCAATCTATAGATTCAAAGCAATTTCTATCAAGCTACCAGAGGTCTTTTTCAGAGAATTAGAACAAATAATTTCACAACTTGTATGGAAATACAAAAAACCTCGAATAACCAAAGCAATCTTGAGAAAGAAGAATGGAACTGGAGGAATCAACCTGTCTGACTTTAGGCTATACTACAAAGCCACAGTCATCAAAACAGTATGGTACTGGCACAAAGACAGAAATATAGACCAATGGAACAAAACAGAAAGCCCAGAGATAAATCCACACACCTATGGATACATTATCTTTGACAAAGGAGGCAAGAATATACAATGGAGAGAAGACAATCTCTTTAACAAGTGGTGCTGGCAAAACTGGACAGCCACTTGTAAAAGAATGAAACTAGAACACTTTCTAACACCATACACAAAAATAAACTCAAAATGGATCAAAGATCTAAACATAAGACCAGAAACTATAAAACTCCTAGAGGAAAACATAGGCAAAACACTCTCTGACATAAACCAAAGCAGGATCCTCTATGACCTACCTCCTAGAATATTGGAAATAAAAGCACAAATAAACAAATGGCACCTAATTAAAATGAGAAGCTTCTGCACAACAAAGGAAACTAAAAGCAAGGTGCAAAGGCAGCTTTCAGAATGGGAGAAAATAATCGCAAATGAAGCAATGGACAAACAATTAATCTCAAAAATTTTCAGTTAATTTTTGTGAAGGATGATATAAGGTCCATGCCTAGTTTCATTTTTGTTTGTTTGATTTTGCGAATAGGTACACAATTACTCCAGCGCCTTTTGTTGCAACCCCCATTATTTCTCCATTGACTTGCCATGCTCCTTTGTAAAAATTCAGCTAACTGTATTTATGTGAGTCCATTTTGGGGCTCTCTGTTCTGTCCCATTGATCCAAGTGTCCAGCTTTCATTGTCTTGAAAACTGTAGCTTCACAGTTAATCTTGAAATTGGATCAGGACTCACACTAGTGAGTCCTCCAGCTTTGCCCTTCTTTGGCCGCATTCTGTTGGCTCCTCTGGGAATTTGCCTTTCCACCAAAATCAGGTTGCCAATATTCATGAAATGACCTACTGGGGTTTGATTGGTATTGATTTGAGTCTATGTCAAGTTGAGAAGGACTGATGTCTTAACATTATTGAATCTCAGTTCATGAATATGAACTGTATCTTTTACTTAGACCTTTAAAATTTTCTTTTACCTGTGTTTTTACTATATAGACACTAATTGTATTTTGTTATGTTTATATATAAGTTCTTTAGTTTATTGGTGCTACTGGAAGTGGTATTTAAACAATTCAAATTCCATTTATTCATTGCTGGTATGCAGGAAAGCAACCGAGTTTTGCATATTAACCATGTGTCATATGGTCTTCATGAATTCCAGGAACATTTATTTTGGCTGAACATTTCTTTTCCTGTAGAAAACCATGCCAACTATGAATAAAGACAGCTTTATTTCTTCTTTTATGATATACCCACTTTTAATTTCTTTTTTGTTTCTTTGTACTAGCTAGGATTTCCAGTATAATGTTGAATGGGAGTGATAAGAAAGAGACATCCTCAGATTATTCTTGACCTTTCAGTTTTTCAAAGTTGCTCAGTTGTGTCTAATTCTTTGTAACCCTAAGGATATACAGTCCATGGAATTCTCCAAGCAAGAATATTGGAGTAGGTGGCCTTTCCCTTCTCCAAGGGATCTTCCCAACTTAGGGATCGAATCCAGGTCTCCAACATTGCAGGCGGATTCTTTACCAGCTGAGCTATAACAGAAGCCCATTCTTGATCTTAATCTTACTATTAAGTATGATATTGGATGTAGGTATTTTGTTGATGTTCTTTATTGTGTTGAAGTTTTCTTCCATTCCTAGTTTGCTGAGAGGTTTTTTTTTATGATGATGATGAATAAGCATTAGATTTTGTCACATGCTTTTACTGCATCAACTGATATGATTGTATGATTTTCAAATGTTGAACTGTCCTTGACAATATGAAGTCTTCTAGCCCACGAACCTGGAAGAAAATCCACATGGTTGGCATGTTTGTTATACATTGTTAGATTTGATTTGGTAATGTTTTCTTGATAGTTTTTTTGTTTGTAAGAGATGCTGATCTGCAGATACTTTATAATGTCTTTAGTTATTGGGATGCTATTGACTTCATAGGATGAAGTAAGGTGTGTTCCTTCTGTTTCTCTTTTTTGGAAGAGACTGTAGAGGATTGGTAGTATTTCTTCCTTGAATATTTGGTAGAATTCACCAATGAAACCAGCTGGGCCTACTGTTTGCCTTTTTATGAGATTTTAAAATAATTATTGATTCAAGTTCTTTAATAGCTGAAGGGCTATTCAGGTTATCCATTTTTCTTTCTGTGGGTGTTGGTAGTTTGTGTCTTTCAAGGAATGAGTCCATTTCAGCTAAGTTATCAAATTCTATCAAACAGAATTGAACCTTCAGTTCAGAGTATTCTTTTAATGTGAATAAGGTCAGTAGTAATGACCACTTTTTCATTTCTGATATTTGTAATTTGTACATTCTCTCCTTTTTTCTTGTCTGGCTTGGCTAGAGAAGAGAAAAAGAAAAACTGTCTCAATGATAAATCTGTAAACTTCAAGGTCAAGTTTTCCTAGTTGTTTTGTAGAATTTTTGTTCTCTGGCACATGAATATAATGACTGCATGTAATAATCAGGAACATAATAATTGCACAATGTGATGAGATGCCATATCTTAAAAATGACAGAATTTTTAAATACTACACTCCCTTGATCTTAAGAAGTTTAGAATTTTAACTTTTGGCAAGTCATTTAACAAATAATTGAGCATCTACTATGTGTCAGGTACTGTGTTGAGCCCTGGGGTACAATGGTGAGCAAATTAGACATGGTCCCTATTTTCAGGGTAATTGGTCTAACATGAATCAAATAATATTGTAAATAAATGAAAAGTTGCTACTGTGGTAAATTATATAGGGAGAAAGGCATAGGGTCTATGATACCAATTCATAGAGGGATTTGACCAAGCTTAGGAAATCAGGGATGCCTTATTCAAGGAAGAGCCAGTGGAGCTGAGGTCTGAAATTGAATAGAAGTCAAGTAGGCAGGAAGCAAAATATGTTTCTGGCAGGAGTGACAGCACATGCAAAGGACCTGAGGTAGGAAGGACTATGTCAATATGAAGTCCTAAGGGCCAGTGTGTCTGAGGACATAAAAGTGTAGGACCATGGTGGGAAATGATGGTGGAGAGGGCCAGGTCTGGCCAGGCTGGAGTTGGGCCTTTCTTGTAAGAGCTGTGGGAGCTGTTCTCACCATGACGAGTCTAAAACACTAAGGGCGCTCTCCAGCTTCTGCCTTTTTTCTCAGAAGAAAATGAGAGCTGGCAGAGGACTGTATTCATCACCTATTGTCTTCTTCATTTAACCAGCCCTGTGGGGGCATTTCCATGGAGTTATATTTTTAAAATAACTAGTTTTACTGAGGTATAATTTGTAATAAACTTCATCCATTTTAAGAGTATGAATCAGTGAGTTTTAGTAAACTTCAAGAGTCGTTGGGACCACTAACCACTGGTGGTCCAGTGGTTAAACCTTCACTTTCCAATGCAGAGGGTCCAGGTTCAATCCCTGGATGGGAAACTAGGATCTCACTTACCTTGTGACCAAAACACCAAAACACAAAACAATATTGTAACAAATTCAATAAAGACATTAAAATGGTCTACATCAAAAAAAAAGTCTTTAAAAAGTTGTGGAGAGAGTGGACATCTGACTTGTATCTGGAAATTTTGTATTACATGTGATCAAGGAACAGTTTAAAAGTGGGTGAAAGAATACATTTGAATCAGTTCTATTGACGTGGACAAAACTGGAGCCTATTATCCAGAGTGAAGTAAGCCAGAAGGAAAAACAACAATACAGTATACTAACGCATATATATGGAATTTAGAAAGATGGTAACGATAATCCTGTATGTGAGACAGCAAAAGAGATGCAGATGTATAGAACAGTCTCTTGGACTCTGTGGGAGAGGGCAAGGGTGGGATGATATGGGAGAATGGCGTTGAAACATATAAATTATCATATGTGAAATGAATCACCAGCCCAGGATTGATGCATGATACAGGGTGCTCAGGGCTGGTGCACCGGGATGACCCAGAGGGATGGAATCGGGAGGGAGGTGGGAGGGGGGTTCTGGAGGGGGAACACATGTATACCCGTGGTGGATTCATGTCAATGTATGGCAAAATTAACACAATAATGTAAAGAAAATAAATAAATAAATAAATAAATTTAAAAAACAAGTGAGTGATGTTGAGAAGGGCAAGATGATTTTTCAGAATTGTGCCCAGTGCCATACCATGGAAAAGGGAGCAAGCACTAGACTGGGCCAAACCCCCATGCTCTGTTTGGGTGAAATGCAGTTCAGGCCCCTAGACTCTCTTATGCAGGTGATCACAAGAACAAAGGCATCACTGGGAAGAAGAGACATAGACGGAGTATTCAGAGAATCATATGTAGTACATCCTTGGCACAAAAATAACCTTCACTGGCATCAAGAAGGCAGAAAGAGCAGACTTGATTGCTGTTGCTGATCAGTCGTTGAGTGGTTTCCCACTCTTTGAGACCCCATGGACTGCAGCAGGCCAGGCTTTCCTGTCCTTCACCATCTCCCAGAGTTTGCTTAAACTCATGTCCATGGAGTTGGTGATGCCGTCTAACCGTCTCATCCTCTGCCACCCACTTCTCCTCCTGCCTTCAATGTTTCCCAGCATCAGGGTCTTTTCCAATGAGTCGACTCTTCACAACAGGTGGCCAAAGTATTGGAACTTCAGCTTTAGCATCAGTCCTTCCAATGAATATTCAGTATTGATTTTCTTTAGGGTTGACTGTTCTGATCTCCTTGTTGTCCAAGGGATTCACAAGAGTCTTCTCCAGCACAATTTGAAAGCGTCTATTCTTCAGCGCTCAGTCTTTTTTATGGTTCAACTCTCACCTCCGTATACAACTACTGGAAAAACCATCGCTTTGACTATATGGAGTTTTGTAGGCAAAGTAATATCTGCTTTATAATATGCTGTCTAGGTTTGTCATATTTTCCCTTCCATGGAGCAAATGTCTTCGAATTTTGCAGCTGCTGTCACCGTCCACAGTGATTTTGGAGCCCAAGAAAATAAAATATGCCACTGTTTCCATTTTTCTGCCATCTATTTGCCATGAAGCAATGATACTGGATGGCATGATCTTATTTTTTTGAATGTTGAGGTTTAAGCTAGCTTTTTCACTCTTCTCTTTCTCCCTCATCAAGAGGCTCTTTAGTTCCTCTTCACTTTCTACCATTAGAGTGTTATCATCTGCATACCTGAGGCTGTTGATATTTCTCCCAGCAATCTTGATTCCAGCTTGTGATTCATCCATCTCAGCATTTCATATGATGTACTCTGTGTATAAGTTAAATAAACAGAGTGACAATATACAGTTCCATGTCTGGTTCTAACTGTTGCTTCTTAACCTGCATACAGGTTTCTCAGACTTGATAGCTTATGTCAAGACAGCTACTAATGAGTAACAGATGGCCACTGCCTTGTATATTACAAAATAGAAATGTCTATGACCTTTTTATATGTACAGTATCTAAATTGATTGCATATACAAGAATTCAGATCATAAAAGGCTAATAGAATATTTCTGTTTGAAAGTCCTGATTTAAATAAGATTGGCTTGTGACTAAATCATGATCAGCTTTTTGAATTTTGATAGTAATTCTGATTCAGCAAGTGGCCAAAAAAAAAATAGAGAGGAAGCAATATTTTAACACTGTTTTCCCTTTGTAAACATATGACTGAATTTGGCTGGTAATGTTCAGCCTTTTACAGAGATGGTGAATGCCATCTCAAAACCTATAGGAGATTGGTTTTATAGTTAGGTCTTTGTAACAGGTTATATTAATATATTTAAGTACCAAGGAGATCCATTTACTGCTTCATAGAGCAGAGAAAGATTCATTTGTGTATTTCACGTTGTTTTGATTAGCCTGCTTAAGGCAAGGGCTGAAGAGATAAGCTGGCAGTATCTAATTTATCTTTTTGATCTTAACTATGTTTATTTAATTTAAATTTGCTGTATCTAAAATGTTCTTATATTTAATGAAAGGCATTGTAGTGTAGTTTACGTATAATATCAAAGAGTATTTCACACACACCAGTTGTGTAACCATCACCAAAATCCAGTTATTGAACATTTATGTCACAGTGAGCTCCCTTGTATTTGTTGGCAGTTAATCCTCACTTCTCCCCTCTCCTACGAAGATACATAATGTCCTAGGCATTCAAGGTCTGATTTCTGTCACCGTAAGCTTGCCTTTTGTGGACTTGTCATATAAAGGGCCTGTTACTGTATATAGTCTTTTGTAGCTTGCTTATTTGCATAATAGATCTGAGGTTCATCCATGAGTAGTATAGGTCAGTAGTTCTTCCTTTTTATTGCTGAGTGATATTCCACTGGAGGGATACTCACATTTATGTATCCACTCAAAGTTGATAGACATTTGGGTTATTCTGCATTTTGGCTGTCATGAATAATGCCACTATAAACATCTGCATATGAACCTCTTTTGTGAACATAGGTTTTTTTAATTTCTCTTAGGGAGATTCCTGAGAATGGAATTGCTGGGTGTTATGATAAGTTTATGTTTAGCTTTTAAAGAAACTGCCATACTATTTCCCCAAAGCAATTGTACATTTTACATTCCTACCTGAAATATAAGAAGGTTTCTGTTTCTCCACAACATTTGATATCATCCTTTAAAAAAATTGTAGTCATTCAAGTGGGTGTGAATTGGTATCTCACTGTTGGTTTTAGTTTGCATTTACCTTCTGACTAATCTCATTAGTTGAATATGTTAATCATGTTTTATGAGCTAATTAGCCCTTCATATATTTTATTTCATGAATGTCTACCCAAGTCTTTAGCCTATTTTAAAATTGGGTTGTTTGTCTTATTATTAAATTGGAGATATTCTTGTTATACTTTGGGTATAATACCTTCATCAGTATGCTATTTACAAATATTTCCTACCAGTCTATGGGCTTCCTTTTAATACTCTTAATGCTGTCCTTTGAAATATTTTTAAAAATTTTGACAAAGGATATTTGCTGATATTTTTTTCTTTTACTGATCTTCTTTTTGGTCACTTCCAAGAAGGCAAATAATTCTTTGCCTAACACAAGATCATAAGGATCTATTCCTTTGTTTTCTTCTGGGAGTTTTATGGTTTTAGCTTTTATATTTAAGTCTTTGATCCATTTAGAGTTAATTTGTGTGTATGGAATGAGGTGATGGTTTAAGTTCATGTCGGTAGCCAACTGTCCCAACATCATTTGTTGACAAGATCGAACCAATGGTCAAACATGCCTTGACAATTCTACAGAACATTGAACTGTCTTTGTACTTCTGTTAAAAATCAATCAACCATAAATTTCATGGTTTTCCTTATGACTTCCAATTTTTTTTCTTTGATCTGTGTGCCTATCTCGCATCAGTGCCACACTATCTTGATTACTGTGGCTTTATAGTATGTTTCAAAGTCAGGCAGTATTGGTCCTCCAACTTGGTTATTTTTCAAAATTATTTGCTGCATTCTTCATCCTTAAAATTTCCATATAAATTTTAGAGTCAGTTTGTCAATTTCTGTACAAAAATTGCTATGATTTTTTTTTGAATAGGGATTGCATTTACTATGTAGATCAATTTGGGGAAAATTGCCAACTTGACAATATGGAGTCTTTTAGCCCACGGACATGAAATATCTCTCCATTTATTTAGATCTTCTTTAATTGATCTCAGCCATGTTTCATAGGGTTCGGCGCACAAGCCTTGCCCTTCATTTGTTAAATATATTCCTAAGTATTTTCTTATTTATGATGCTATTGTGAATGGCCATATGTTCATGTTTTATTTTCACCACTCTGGCTGTTAATTCTCTCAATTTCTTTTTCCTGGAAGTGACCTCATTCTGAGACCAGGCGGAATCAGAAAATCAAGAGGGCTTCACGCTCTGTCCCCCAGCCTGACTATGGAAGATCCAGGTTTCCCAAGGCCCAGACACCAGCTGGCTGCACCTCAGAGTACAGTGGGCCCTGGAGGCCCCAGATAAATGACAAGGGTGTCCTGTTGGACAAGAGCATGGAGAAAGGTGGGGGCCACAGGAAGTGGGTCAGGCAGGTGTGGCATTCACAGGGTCCATGGGACGCCAGCAGACTCTAAATGCGGAGCCCAGGCTTAGGGATGGAGCCAGGAGCACGGCTGCAGGTGGGGATGGGGGTGCTGTTGACCACAGAACAGGAAGGTGGCAGGATGCTCTTCTGACAAGACTGCTCACCCAGGGACACACATGCCTACAGCCCGTGCCTGGCACTGAGCTTGGGGCCGAGCGTGGTGCCCAGCTGGAGGCTCTCAGATCCTTAGGGTGCCATCAGGCCTGGAGCACCAGTCGAGGCAGAACCCACAGTAGGGAGATGGCGCTACCCAGGAAGGACCTGAGAGGGGCTGAGGGGGAGCTCAATCCCTATTGGTTTGACAGGGATTGAGCTCCCCCTCAATTGGAGCAATTATTGTCTTTATTTAACCAATGAGGAAACAGGCTCTGAAAGGGAATGTAACTGTCTGCCAGGCACCAGCCTCTCCAGCCTTGTCTCTCGCCTCTGCTCCACCCCTTAACACGCACCCCATCCTCCAGCCATTCCAGATCGCTTGCTCTTCCTTGAACGGGCCAAATGCTTCCCAGTCTCCGAGCCTCTGCAGGTGCCGTTCCCTCTGTCTGGTGTGCTCTTCCCACCATGCCATCCTTATAGACGCCCCCTCTCCCTTCCCAGATCAGTGCCACTCTGTGAAGCTTGCCCAACCTTCGCAGGCAGATTCGGACAAGCCCTGCTTGGAGCTCCCTAGTTTCCATGCATCCCTGCAGCTGGCACCTCCCATTGCACCAGACTCGGCTGCTCCTGTGTATTTCTCACCCACCAGGCTTAGGGCTGGTGTACCAGGGGTACCAGGGCATGGCTTATAATGTGCTAAATAAGGGCTCCTGGGCTTTTGAAAGGATGCATGAGTGAGGGGTGAGTGAAGGCATTGGACCATAGAGAAGTGAAGAGACGCTTGCGGTCATGTCTTAGCCTCCTGAAGGGTTAGCATCAAAGGTCACCAACTCCTCAGTGACTCAAACAGGGGTTTTCAGGGGCTGGAGATGGCAGGAGATCTAGGCTGGAAAGTAGTGTCTTTATTATTTCATGGGTGAATCAGAGAGGTCATCCTCCCTGGGCACTGTCACAAGGCATCACCCTGCCAAGAACCTTGATTTCCAACAGCATCCACTAGTCATCAGAGTGGCCTGGTGGCCACAGGCTCTGTGTGCTTGTTACTTGCCCAGCCCTGTCCTATGGACGTCATATCACCTCATTAAACTCTCACTGCAAATCAGTGGGGTTGTGTACTCATGCTCAAGCTCAGTTGCTAAGTTGTGTCCAACTCTTGTGACCCCATGGACTGTAGCCCGCCAGGCCCCTCTGTCCATGGGATTTTTCAGGCAAGGATACTGGAATGGGTTGCCATTCCCTTCTCCAGGGGATCTTCCCAACCCAGGGATCAAACCCTCATCTCCTCTATTGGCAGGCAAATTCTTTACCAGTGTGTCGCCAGGGCTTCCCTGTCCATCCTCACTTTTATTTCTGTTTTGTTGTACTTAGTCTCCTTCATACAAAAGAAATATCTGCTCATCTCAAATTTGTTTAAAATAGTAGAGAAAATGAGAATGGTCATCATTCCATGCTGGGATTCCCATTCACAGATGAGGAAACTGAGGCTTGTGGTACTTTCTACACAACACAACCTTCTTGCCTTATGGTCAATCAGTTGGACTGTCTGCCTGGCATCAGTGCCTCACAGAGGAAACCATGGCCCCAGGGTGGGCTTGGGCAGTTGGCAACAACTGGCTGATTGGTAGAGATTTTTCTTCAGGGTTGGTACTTAGAAATCAGTATTTACTTGTGCCAAGCATTGTGGTGCCTGCCTCCCCGCTCAGGGATGGCAGAGAAGAGCAATAATCTTGACAAAATCTAAATAGCGTTGTTTCAAGTGAACTGGAGAGCCGTCTTTGTACATTGGGCTCCCGAGGAGTCCATAAATCTGAGACTGATGAATTACCTGGGCAGGTGCCTCTGCCACTGGCAGCCTCGCTGAAGACCTGAAAGTGGGATAATTACTTCTCTGGCACTGGTTGTCGAGAGTGAGCCAGTCCATTTTTCTCTTTTATTACCACTGAATTTCAGGAAAGTGTCTGCCGGATCCCCCTCTCTGCCCCCCTTTTCTAAATGTTGGATTTATTTGATGACTCCGCCAGGCCTGGTGGGCGGGAGCTGGAGCCAGGGGGCCAGAGCGAGCCCTGCAGGGAGGAAGACTCGGCCCTAAGCCCTGCCTGCCTGAGGCCTCAGTAGGCGGGTGTGATGGGTGGGTGGCTGGACATCCACCCATTCATAACCGTCATCCCCATCAGTGGTTGCCATAAATTTTCCTTCCTTCTCTTCCCCTTGCTCTGTGGGCTGGCTGTGCCCAACTCAAGGCAGCAGAATTGGGCTGAGATGAAGGTTTTCTTAGCCTTGGGAAATGTAGTCTAAGTAGCCACAGACAAAGCTGAAATTTGAGGTTCAGTTGCTAAAGGAAAATGTGAGAATCGGCTGTGGGGGGTGGGAGTGGGGGAGGGCATGGGCAGACCTGCCCAACTCAGGAGTGTAGATGAGGGTGTTTCTGGAAGTTGGGGTAGAGCTGACTGTGTGAGGGGAAAGAGTCCATTCTGTCCTCTCCACCTTCTATCCTTCTCCCAAGACCTGCTATCCAACTCCATCCGTCTCAACCTTGACATTGATATGTGTTTTTTTTGTTGTTGTTGCCTTAATTTGGATCTCTCAAAGTGTCCTCTGGATCATCTCTTAACTCTGGGATGCCTCATACTAGGGGCACTCCCTGAACATTTAGTTAATTAGGTAATGTTTACATCGACAGAGCCTTATGCATCTGTGGTAACCACTGCTGAAACTCCTTGTTTATTCACTCACTCACTCAATATTTACTGGCTTCTCACTCTGTGATGGAATCTGTGCTATGTGGGTAGGGATAACCACGGAGAGAAGAATCAGATAGGGTTCCCACCCTCCTGGAGTTTAGACTGCAGTGAGAGCAGACAATATATAAAGTCAATCATCTATTGCACGTTTTATAGCTCAAGTCAGGGATCAGGAAAGCCTGTCTTGAGGAAGTAATGAAGGGGAGTTTCTCAGGTAAGAGGGAAGAAAAAAGGCATTCTAGGCAAAGAGAACAGCATGTGCAAAGGTCCTGGGGTGGGCAGATTAGTATGACCAGGAGGGAAGTGTGGCTGGGGCGGATAAAGCGAGGGGAGTGGGGTAAAGTGAGCCTGGAGCAACATTGGGCCAGTCTGGGTAGGGCCATACAGGTCATGTTGGGAAGTTCGTCTCCCCAGCTGGGGCTTCAGGAAGCCTTCAGAGGACGTTTGAACAGGGAAGTATGGGTCCTACAGTCAGGCAGCCTTGCAGACCCTCCTCCACTTCTAGGGAGAGCTAAGGCCACTACAATTCTTTGCTGTCTTTGACCAACTGTGTTTCCTGGGCTCCCACACATCTGGATTTAGGCACGACACAGCCAGATTCACTGCCCCACGTGGGGGAAGAAAGAGTCCAGAGTGAAGCCCTGGCTGCTGTGATGACCGAAATTCACAGCCCTGGGGCCGAGGCCCGGCCCTGGCCACACCTTGGCTGTAAACGCCCTTTTCTTGGGGGCTGCTGTGACCCTGTGCACGGATGGAAGTAGTCCCCACTAGCCCTGTTGACCTCACTCTTGTCTAATAACCAAGTGTAAAGCCTTCTTTGGATTAAACATGGCCCTCTGAGCCTTGGCATAAAAGAGAAAGATCCATCCTTGCAGGGCACCAAGAGCCAAAGCACTTTCTCTTCTGGGAAACCGCTCACCTCAATTCCAGGAAGGCCTGGCTGGGTGCTCCCAGGAGTGGCATCCACCCTGTCTCCCTTGTCTCTCCCCTTGTGTTCTGTGCCCTCTTGAATAGAAGAATGGGGTGGGCTTGAAGCTGGTTAGGAGTTTGGGTAGAAGTTCTGCCCACCTCACCTGTACTATGACCTGCAGTCTGTGACCATGGATGATGCTATGTTAATAGTTGGAGTAACGGGGCCATAGTCCTCTCCCCTTCCCCATTTTACTACTGGCTCTTAAGTAGGAGCCACCACACTCTTGGGACTATTGTCCAGAAGCGTTTGCTGTAGTTTCGCTCTCTCCATCTTCTCTTATTTAAGGGAGAAGCAGCAGCTTGTCTGATGAGAGGATTCAGTTGGCATTGTCGCCCTGTAATCCACACAATTAGATCGGGTCCATCTAATTGGACCAGCAATACTGGTCCGCTTGAGGACCATGGTGCAGGGAAATGCTCTCTGTTGGGTACCAGACAACGTGGGTCCTCTTCTGGGCTTTGCCCCTCACTAGCTGAGTCACCTTAGTCAAGTGACTTCACCTCTCTGAGCCTCACTTGTGAAGGGTGGGTGGGGCTGTCCAGAACAAAATATGATATGAGGGCTGTGAAGGGGGATGTGGACCGCAGGGGCCATGGGTGCGAGAGATCAGAATCACCCTGGTGTCCCCTGGCTCTGTACCTATTTCATTGATAACGTCTTTTAACAGTCATGTCAGTACTTTGTATTACTGTGAACTTTGTGTCTATAATGTTGCTCAGGCTCCAAATCAAAGCCCCAATCAAAATGCTTGCATCATAATGAAATTCATTATTGCACGTGATGAGAATCCAGGAGTGAATGAGGTTACAGATGGGGTTAATTCTACAGCCCAAGGGCTATTTCAGGATTTCAGGAGAATTCAGAAAGGGATCTCCTTTCAGCAAGCTGTCAGCAGGATCCAAGGGAGGGGGAGAGGGGAGAGGGGAGAGGGTAATGCCAGGTACTAATTATCAAGCACTTGTGTTAAATGAACTTGGGTAAAGCTGTCTCTCTCAGTGAGTCTCAGTTTCTCCATGTGCACAATTGGACAATAACATCCCCCACCCCCTAAGGTTGTCAGGAGGCTTGATGAGAGTATCCGAATGAATCCTTTTGTGCGGTGCCTGGTAGGCAGCAAGCACTTGGTAAATAGCTCATTGCCAGTGCTGTTGCTGTGGTTGATGTGTGACGGTTTTTGTGTGGGTGATTCCTCTTGTTCTGTGTTGCCCCTGGATGTGGAATTGGGATCTTCAAGAGGAGCCCCTGGGAGACAGAGTTCAGAAGAAGGGACTTTCTGATCAGGTGAGCTGTCTGGCACAGGGTAGTGGGCAGTGCCCCCCACCGGCCCCCCAGAGATTTTTTAGGCACAGCCAGGCCGGGCCTGGAGGGAGACCCTGTGACAGAGATCCAGGACCCAGTGGAGGGGCTTCCACCCTAGGTTAGGGACATTCTCGGGGATGAACCAATGATGGAAGCAAAGAGCACAGTCACAGCTTCTGAGCACACAGCGGGCATGAAAATATCCTCTCTGGATACAACTGGAATCCTTGCAGCCTGTGCCTCCCAGCATTAGGCCTCAGCAAAGCCGCTGGACCATGGGATCAATTCTCTCTTTGTTGACACAGCCCTTGCTGTCACTCCATATGCAGGGGGAGGAGAGCCCAGCCCACCTTGGACAATGCCCTGCAAACCAGCCAGCTCCTGACCCTGCCTCTTCCAATCACTTAAGCTGTGTGAGCCTCAGTTTCCCTTTCTGTAAAATGGGAACTAGATCCACTTCATATTTCTGTTGGGCCTTAAATGAATTTATATGAAGCAAATCCATCAACAGGTGTGCTTCGAATGATGACTCTATGCCAGGCACTGAGTTAGGCTCTATTGTTGTGTCCAGCACTTTAGTGACCCTATGACTGTAGCCCTTTAGACTCCTCTGTCCATGGAATGCTCCAGGCAAGAATACTGGAATGGTTTGCCATTTCCTTCTCCAGGAATCTTCCCGACCCAGGGATCAACCCCGCATCTCCTGCGTTGGCAGGTGGATTTTTACCACTGAACCATCTGGGAAGCTCTTTAGGGACATAGAATAGGGACCTAATAGTGGAAACCTCATAAAGTTGCAGTGAGGTTTGGCTGAATCATTAGATTAAAGTTTTTAGCACGGTGCCTGCCCCTCAGGCCCAAAGACACAGAGAGCAACACTTAGGGTTTGGGGCAGTGCTCCTTGGACATAACTCCCCAGGGAAGTTTTTTAAAAGACTGCAGATTCAGGACTCCCAGCGCTGGAGATGCTGATGCAGCAGCTGTGGGTGGGGCCCAGGGACCTGCGTCTTCAATGACTTTCCCAGGGGAGGATGCTGCAGGGGTTCTTTGGCCTGGGGTTTGGGAAGCAGCACAACAGGGATGCAGAGCTGAATGAGGCAGAGCCGCTGTCTTGATGGAGCACAGGGGCTGGAGGGGAGATGCCTATTCATGAGGAGCCCCAGCGTGAGGCTGAGTGAGGCACCAGCTCTGAAGCTAAGAGGCCTGCATTTGAGTCCCAGCTCCTCCACTCTCCTGCTGGGTGATTTGATCACATCCCCCAGCCTCAGCTTCCTCTTCTGCAAAATGGGGTCAGCGCAGTTGGCTGTGAGGGCGAGAAGGGTCACCCCACCGGAAGGAACGGCCTGGGGTGACTCTTGTAGGACTGTAGGTCTCCCGTCCATACCTTCTCCCCCAAGTCCCCCTCTGAATGACCCCCTAGACTTGCCACGTCCCTACCTTCTCTTCTCAGACCCCCTTTGAATGACCTCACAGACTTGCCAGCGTCTGTCCCACACCTCCTGAGAGGTGTAAAGGGGCCTCCCTCGCCCCTGGGTCCTGAATCTCGGCCAGAGGAAAGCCGCCTGCTGGGTGGCAATGTTGGGGTGGGCACTGGGCCCTGGGGCCTCTGGCTGGCCCACTCCTGCAGGAACGTGGGGAACTTGAAACTAAGGCCTGTGCAGATGTAGCATCTGAGTTCCCCTGCCCCCCAGCTCCTGTGATGTCACTAAACCCAGCACATCGTCTTCCCCTGCACAGTCGTGTGGCCTGCCCATGGCCTTTGACCTCTCGCCTGGGAGGCAGTTTGGGGGTGATTGTGGCTCCTGGGGGGGCGGAGGGAGGAGGCCCTGACCTCCCCAGAGTCCATTAGCAAGTTGATGCCAGTGGGGATCCTGTTTCTTCCAGGCTCCGCATCAGCGCCAGACCTGCCTTTCTGGGCTGCGCCCCGAGGGGACAAGATTTACAGCAACCACAGCTACGGTTCGCATCTTTCCACGAGGGCCCTGCGCTCTCATCTCCGTCATCTCGATTAGCACCAGGGCCGCTTTCACCAGGAGATTTCCTTTCAGGAGTGACATACAACATGTTCGAAAGGAAGTGCAGTTTCCATTTTCTTCCCCTTACCCATCACAACGCATTTCCATTTCAATCGAGTCTGTTTTCTTTTTGCACATCACATTTCAGAAGCCTCAGCATTAAAGACCAGCTGGAAATGCTGTTTGGAGCTGTTCTTTCCCAGAACCTTTCTGCTCCTCCCCCTACCCTCAGGGTGCTGGTCTCTTCCTGACCATGGCTCCCGTGGAAAGAGGGGCTTGAGTCTGCTTTTGTCTGCCTTGAAGCCTCTTAACCACCTACTCTGACTGCCTGAAAGCCCCCAGGTGAAAATGATGATGGTGGTAAAAAGTGGCCCAGGAGTTGCCAATGTAGTGGAATGTATGATTGCTATAAGTTGAATTGTGTTTCTCCAAAAAGGTGTATGGATGTGAGCGTTGGACCATAAAGAAGGCTGAGTGCTGAAGAATTGATGCTTTTGAACTGTGGTGTTGGGGAAGACTCTTGAGAGTCCCTTGGACTGTGAGGAGATCCAACCAGTTAATCCTAAAGGAAATCAGTCCTGGGTGTTCATTGGTAGGACTGATGTTGAAGCAGAAACTCCAGTATTTTGGCCACCTGATGTGAAGAGCTGACTCATTTGAAAAGACCCTGATGCTGGAAAAGATTGAGGGCAGGAGGAGAGGAGGACAACAGAGGATGAGATGGTTGGATGGCATCATCGACTCGATGACCGTGGGTTTGGGTGGACTCCGAGAGTTGGTGATGGACAGGGAGGCCTGGCATGCTGTGGTTCGTGGGGTCACAAGGAGTTGGACATGACTGAGTGACTAAACTGAACTGATTTATTGGAAGGAGTGATACTGAAGCTGAAGCTCCAATACTGTGTCTACCTGATGTGAAGAGACAACTCATAGGCAAAGACCCTGATGCTGGGAAAGACTGAAGACTAAAGGAGAGGGCAGCAGGAGAGGATGAGATGGTTGGATGGCATCACTGACTCAATAAACTTGAGTTTGAGCAAACTCTGGGACATAGTGAAGGACAGGGAAGCTTGGTGTGTTGCAGTCCATGGGGTTACAAAGAATCGGACACCACTGAGCAACTGAACAACAACACAAAGATGTGTGCAAGTCATACCCTCAGTTCCTCAGAATGTCGCCTTACTTGAAAATTGGATCTTTCCAGAAGGAAAGTTAAAATGAGATTGTTAGGGTGGGCCCTAGTCCAATATAACTGGTGCCCTTATATAAAGGGAAAATTTGGACACAGGCAGGAGAAGACGACGTCATGAGACACAGGGAGAAGACGGCGGTAAGCCAAGGCATGCCTGAAGCTATTGGAGTCCTCAGGAGCAAGTCCCCTCTAGAGCCTTCAAAGGAACATGGCCTGGCTTCCAGAACTGTGAGACAGTTAATTCCTATCTTAAGCCACCCATTCCTCTTTTTAGGGTTGCATCTTACTACAGCAGCCCAGCACACTAATACAGAGATGATGACAAGGTGGTGAGGCGTGTGAGGGGTTGAGGCTGGGGAGGGGCCGCCCGGGGCTGCATTTCCCAGCCCCCCTGCATGTAGGTGGGGCCACTTGACCAGCTCTCACCAGTGCGTTGGGAGAAGTGATGGGAATGTCACTTCTGGGCGAGGTGATTCAGAAGCAGGTGTGTCCTCTCCACTCTCTTTTTCCCCTCTGCCAGCTGGGAAAAGAGCAGTCTGAGGCTCTGGAGGAGGGGTGAGGCCTTGAGATGGAAGGATCTGGGGGTCCTGAATCACCGTGTGGAGGAAAGTTGCCTGCTGCAGGCAGTATCAGAGCTCTGAGAACATGTGGCAGAGGAGGTGATGATGTGCACGGTCTAGAAAAAGTAAGAAGTGACCAGTGGGAAGGGGCAAAGCACACTAGGCAGAGGAGACAGCATGTGTAGAGGCCCAGGGGAGAGTAGCTGAGCCCCAGGGACCTCTAGTAGGTTACATGGTTAGGGTGTATCCTGTGATGGGGAGAGAGGTGAAGGGGAGCTGGGTCCTGGGTAGGCTCGGTGCCGTGTGGGAGAATTTGGGAAGTGTGCTGAGTCCACTGGGTGACCAGTGAAAGCTTTTGAGCAGAAGGACCATGCAGACTTGTGCATTTGAAAGGGCCCTCTGGCTCTCAGTGTGGGGTTGGATTGGAGGAGGAGAGATAAGAAGCAGCAAGACCAGGAGGGAGGCTGGCCTAGTGCACTGGGAGAAAGGGTGTGGGGGACAGGCCGAGGTGGAGGGGATGGAGGTGGCTTTTAGAAGAATTCAGGTTTTAGAGTCAATAGGTCTTGGTGATTGACTTCAAGGGAGGGTGAAGGGAAGGGAGGGATAAAGGGTGGTGTCTGGGGCTTCCCTGGTAGTTCAGCCCGTAAAGAATCTGCCTGCAATGCAGGAGACCCTGGTTCGATTCCTGGGTCAGGAAGATCCCTTGGAGAAGGGATAGACTACCCACTCCAGTATTCATGGGCTTCCCTGGTGGCTTAGTTGGTAAAGAATCCCCCTGCAGTGTGGAAGACCTGGGTTTGATCCCTGGGTTGGAAAGATCCCCTGGAGGAGGGCATGGTAACCCACTCCAGTATACTTGCCTGGAGAGTCCCATGGACAGAGGAGTCTGATGGACTACAGACCCTGGGGTTGCAAGGAGTGGGACATGACTGAGCACAGCACCAAGGATGACGTGCGGGTTTCAGGCTGGGGGATGGGGGGGCCATCGCTGAGATGTGGGGACCCAGGGCTTGGACAGTGTCTCTGTTCTGGCCCTGGCCTCAGTTTCCCCAATTGCAATCATGTGTCCAGAATTGCAGATGTAGGTGATAGATCAATAGCTGGATGGATTATACAAAGGGAACAGCAAGAGCAAATTCTCAGAGGTGGGAAGTTTATAGTGGGGGACAATTTTACCTGTGTAACGTCTGTCTCCTCCACGGGCAGGGGCAGTCATGCTGTCTTGTTCACCTCTGCACCCTTAACTCCAACAGACTTAGCCTGGCACATAGCAGATTCACTCATAGCATGAGTGAATTAAAAAAAATCAACAAAGTGCTGTGACTTGGCTGCAGTCCGGAGAACTGACCAGGACTCCTGGGGTGGTGGAATGGAGATCTTGAGTGCCAGGGTGGGTTCATTTTTTGTTCCTTTGGTGATGGGTTTTGAGTTGAGGCTAGGTCTAAAAGGAAAGGGGCTTCCAGGATGGCTCAATGGTCAAGAATCCACCTGCTATGCAGGAGACATAAGAGACTCAGATTCAGTCCCTGGGTTGGGAAGATCCCCTGGAGGGCTACAGTCCATAGGGTTGTAAAGAGTCTGACACGACTGAGCTACTGATTTTGATTTCGGGTCAAAATCTTCCTTGACCATGGCTCTGAATAAGTTACTTAACTTCTCAGCACCTCAGTTTCTTCATTTATAAACTGGAGATGTATCTCATGCTATTGTTATGAGGAGAAATGAATCAGTACGTGTAAGATGCCTGCTTAGAGCAGTGCAGGATACACAGAAAGTTCTGAGCACTAGCTCATTTTTGTGATCTGTCACTCTTCCTCCTCCCTCTCTTTTTCCTCTTCCTCCTCCCTCCTCTCCTTCCCCCTTAGACTTGCTATTTAATTGCTCTAAGCCTCGGTTCATTCATCCTGTAGATGATAATGCCAACCCCACAGGCTTATTAAATGGACTGAGTGTGATAGTTCATTAGAAAGACTTGGTGCACAGTGGGTACCTAATAATTTCTGGTTAACACAATCGGTGCTGGGCTGACATAAGCCAGCTTTGCCTCTAGAAGGGCAGGTAAGATCCCAGGGAAACTTTTTCCACTAGTTTTGCTCTGGGCAAGAGAAATGGAAAAGTTGCTAATTCTGAAGAGTAAATGTCAGAGGCTTGGAAAGGATTTTGAGGTTCTGAAAATAAACATCAGGAATAGAAGGAGGACGGGGGAGAGAAAGGAGGGCATGGAGATGAAGCTTAGCCAGGATGAGAGGCAGAGAAGAGATGTCCAGATTGGGTGAGAGAGATAGAGAGAGCACTCAGTGTCTGCCCCCAGATTCTGGGATGAAGAGCTGAGCAAGCAGGTGGCTGCTGAAACAGACACTGTCATGACTGGCTGGTGAATGCCACTGGATCGAGCAGCTCTGTTCTGCTATCAAGTAAATTGAACAGGGCCAGCTAATCAGAGGATAAAGAATCTGCCTGCAATGCAGAAGACCTGGATTTGATCCCTGGGCTGGGAAGGGATCCCTTCCATTCCTGAAGGAGGAAATGCCAACCCACTCCAGTATTCTTGCCTGGAGAATTCCATGGACCGAGGAGACTGGTGGGCTATAGTCCATGGAGTTGCAGAGTCAGATACGACTGAGCGACTAATGCACACAGTTATTCAGAGGTAAAGAATCTGCCTGCAAGCAGGAAACTCGGGTTCAATCCCTAGGATGGGAAGATTCCCTGGAGGAAGAGATGGCAAGCTGTTCAAGCCTGGATCATCCCATGCAGAGCAGAGTCTGTGTCCATGGGGTCCCTAAGAGTTAGATCTGACTCAGCAACTAAGCCACCACCACCATCACCACAGCTAAACGCGAGGGTTTGATTTAGCATATATGTGTGGAGTAGGTGTAGAGCTGGGCTTTATATACCTGTTCTGCATGGTTCATGGGTGAATTTAGAAAATGAGTTAAAAGGGCTTGTCTCGTGTCACACACAATAGTATTGCAAGCAATGATGTGCTTTTTCTCCTTCTTGTTCTATATCACATTTTCTTTTCTTTGTCAGAACCCATCAAATTCTACATGAGCCGTAGCCAGCTTTCCTCCTTAGATAAATGAAAGCAGTTTGTGATTTTCTGAGAAAGATGCTAGGTTGGTACTTTTCTAGGACAATATAGATTTTTGTCTTCTGCCCTTGCTCCTGTTAAGTTGGAAGAGTGAAGACATCTGAAACTCACTTTCTGGGAGTCCTGCTGCCCAGGTGCACGGAATTTCCTACTGGGTTTAGCAGGTGCCTATGGAACTGGTTCCATCAAGGGCATGCGGAATGGGCCTGTCACTGCCTCACAGGCAGGAGCCTTCTTCCCCTGTACGCTTCTGCAGTTTATGAGCTGATAGCATGGTTTTCGCACATTTATAAACATTTGGGTATCTTCTTCAGTCATTTATTTTTTTCAGTTATTTTTAGGGGAAAATAAATTGGCTTTACACTCTCATAAAATCACTGTGCCGCAGCCTTGGACATGCCCAGTGGATGTGAGCAAACAAGATCTGGATGAAGCCCTGTACTGAGAGTCAACAGTCCCTGGGTTCCAGTCCTGGTATTACCGAAAGAGTGGGGGAGTCCAGCTGCTTGCCGCTCAAAAGCCAATAGACCCATCACAAGCACGGAAATTGAAACCGTAATCAGAAATCTTCCAAAAAACAAAAGCCCAGGACCAGATGGCTTCACAGCTGAATTCTACCAAAAATTTAGAGAAGAACTAACACCTATTCTACTCAAACTCTTCCAGAAAATTGCAGACGAAGGTAAACTTCCAAACTCATTCTATGAGGCCTCCATCACCCTAATTCCAAAACCCAGCAAAGATGCCACAAAAAAAGAAAACTACAGGCCAATATCACTGATGAACTTAGATGCAAAAATCCTCAACAAAATTCTAGCAAATAGAATCCAACAACACATCAAAAAGATCATACATCATGATCAAGTAGGCTTTATCCCAGGGATGCAAGGATTCTTCAACATTCGTAAATCGATCAATGTAATACACCACATTAACAAATTGAAAAATAAAAATCACATGATTATCTCAATAGATGCAGAGAAAGCCTTTGACAAAATTCAACATCCATTTATGATAAAAACCCTCCAAAAAGTAGGAATAGAAGGAACATACCTCAACATAATAAAAGCTATATATGACAAACCCACAGCAAACATTATCCTCAATGGTGAAAAACTGGAAGCATTCCCCCTGAAATCAGGGACAAGACAAGGGTGCCCACTCTCACCACTACTATTCAACATAGTTTTGGAAGTTTTGGCCACAGCAATCAGAGCAGATAAAGAAATCAAAGGAATACAGATTGGAAAAGAAGAAGTAAAACTCTCTCTGTTTGCAGATGACATGATCCTCTATATTGAAAACCCTAAAGACTCTACGAGAAAATTACTAGAGCTAATCAGTGAATATAGCAAAGTTTCAGGATATAAAATCAACACACAGAAATCCCTGGCATTCCTATACACTAACAGTGAGAAATCAGAAAGAGAAATTAAGGAAACAATCCCATTCACCATCGAAACAAAAAGAATAAAATACTTAGGAGTATTTCTACCTAAAGAATCAAAAGACTTGTATATAGAAAACTATA
>ML660197.1:7797197-7876301 GCA_007570785.1 Antilocapra americana
TTTAAATTTCAAAAAAAAAAAAAAAAGCCAATAGACAAGACAGGTTGGTGGAAAGGAAAATTCGCTTTATTTCAGATGTGGCAACTGGGTGGGGAGAGGGCAGACATCTGTCCAAAGGCTGACTTTTACCCCTGCGGAAAGTCAGTGGGCAAAAGTTTTTATAGACAGTGGTGGGGGTGGGAGCTACAGGCAGAAACAGCACAGCCATCTGTGACAGTCATCTCCAGTTGGTCATTGGTGGTCTGACTGATATCTTGATTTTTTTTAGCTGCAATTAATCTTCAGTTCCAGGGTCGGTTTTTTTTTTTTTTTTTTTTGCCCCATTTCTTTGAGGCCAGTTCTTAAAATTGTGGCAGCTTATGGTGTGGGTACAGCCTGGTCATCACGAAGTTAACTTCTTCCACCTGGGGTTTCAGTAGCCACAAGACAGCTCACTGGGTATGGCTCAGAATATTATCTACAGCCCTTGAGAAGGAACTAAAGGTCCTCGACGATGCTTCATGACTACATGATTATTATTTGGTCTCTTCTGACTGTTTTCCTTTGTTTTCGTATGTTCTCATTTCTCCAATTAAATTTATTCTTTGACTAACGTTTCCCACGGGCAAAAGGCTGGTAGAGGACATGGTGGGAGTGAGGAGCAAGGACCATAGAGTCTTGCTCCATTTCGTTGGATGGGCTGATAGCTTGCTGTGCAGCTTTGGGAAAGTCGTTTTCCCTCTCTGGGCCTCAGTCTCTCCTTCATCCATCCTGATATTTATAGTCTGAATGTTCCAGGAGGGTGAGGTTCCAGGCCAAGGGGAGCTCAGAGACTTAATTTATGAAACAAATGTGTACTTACGATGTGCCAGGAGGGGCTGCCCTGGTGGCTCAGTAGTGAAGAATCTGCCTGCAATGCAGGAGATGAGGGTTTGATTCCTGGGTCAGGAAGATCCCTGGGAGGAGGGCATGGCAACCCACTCCAGTATTCTTGTTTGGGAAATTCCAGGGACAGAGGAGTGTGGTGGGCACAGTCCCTGGGATCACAGAGTTGGAGATGACTTAGCCAGTCAATAGGAACAGTATGCTAGGAACAAGGCTGTGGTCCCAGGGAAGGCGATCCATTTCTTGGCCTCAAGGAATACCTTTGGAGGGAGGAAATCCCCTGGTGAAATGTTAAAAAGTCACTGAAACATACAGAATGGAAGCTCCAAGGGGATGGGAGCTCTGTTCCTTTTCTTCAGGGCTGCTCCCTCCTCTGTGGGTACCACTGGCCTCTACCCTGCATCTCTCCTGGCAAGGGAGTGGGGCACACCAAGCTGAGCATGGTCTTTCCTTCAGGTCCACTGGCCCTCCTGGACACTCTGCCTCTTCCCACGTCAGCCGGTGGCTGATGATGTTGCTGAAGCTTTGCAGGCACCTTTAATCTCATAATCAATGCTCTGGGAGGGCAGGGATGGAACTGATTGTGAATGCAGCTCATGTTACCCTGAAAGGCCCCGCCCAGCCAGTCAGTCACTGCGCCTGCAACACTGGTGACTTGGGCCTCAAATCAATAATGCTTACAAAGTTAGCTGGGAGGGATGTAATTTCGCTTTCCTTCCCCCACATCCTTTCTGGAATAAACAACCATCTCTCTCGCAAATAAATGCCTTGCACCCCACATTCCCCTCAGGCCCCGGAAGGCTTTGGAGAGGTCTCCTTTTCAGTGGACCCTGGTGTCTTCGAGCCCTGGAGCAAGAGCTTCATACGTGGACTACGCTCTCCCCGCAGCGGCCCCTGGGAGGCAGCATCGCAGGGGGCTTGAGTCAATTACATGAGAATGCACAACCAGGAAGTGGCAGGGCCTCGATTTGAACCTGGGACTGAGAGATTAAAAATAATAACACAGAGCATTTACGGAGCCCCTCTAGTACCTGGGGAAGTGGACATGCGGAGAAGGGGCTCTCTGAGCTGGGTCCAGGGGAGTCCTGAGCACTGGTTGCCCTGTGGACATGAAAGCAGAGGGGCTCCAGCTGGGTGAACAGGAGGGACAAAGGCAGGGGAGGAGAGGGGTCCTCAGGGCTGGAGGCAAAGGGCTGATTGGGAGAGGACCCTGGGGAGGAGACCTGATCCTATGGGGCCTTGCATGCCAAGCCAGGAACCTCGGGCTCAGCAGTCAGAGAAACGGTTGGTTTCAGAAAGTTCTTCCTTGTGGTAAGCTGAACCCTGGCCCCTTTCAGCCTCTTTTGTTCTAGCTTTTTCCCTGAGACCCAGGGAAGTGGATACATTTCTGTGTCTGCCAGGGACAAACAGAGAGATAGTTGCAAGTGGCCCTGGCTCCACCTTTGGATGCCTCTCTTTCTGGTTTAAAAATCCTCCATAGACACGGGAATATATTTCACCTTCCCATCCTCACTCCTCATTAGGCCTCTGTAGTCAGCCTCCAGATCATCAGTAAAAATAGGTTACATGTAATACCTGCAGTTCGACGGAACTGATGTCCATGTGCTCAGGCTGTGAGCCAGCCCCTTTTCTCACCCTGTGCGCGCACCCACTCACATCACCCTCACAGCCTTCCCATCACCACGGCTGACATCATTCCCGTGTCCCAGGTCTCTGCTTTAACAGCTGTACTCTGTCCCAAGGTGCCTCTCTTTTATGGTGCTACTCATTATTCTCTGTGTTTTTACACAGGTTAAACGTGTCCATTTATATATATAAAAAAAATTTAAGTAGCTAGATTATTAAAGCGTTGATCTTGGACTCCCTGAGCCTAAAGGATAGTATCTATCCATCTATGACTCCTGTGTACTCAGTGCTGCCCTGTGCTCGCCCTACACTAAGCCCTCTGCAAATTCTTCCTCTAGTCCTTCTAGCCACCTCACCCTCAAGAGACCAGTTATCTTCGTTATCCAGCTGAGAACAATGTAACTCAGAGATGCAAAGGGTCTTGTCCAAGGTCCACTGCTAGGCTGTGCCAGCACTAACAACTGACTCTAAAGCTCTGTTCTGAACTCCTAAGTGGGCAGAGTTCCCTGAGTCTGACTTTCATAATGGGAAACAGAGGAGGGAGAACAAGCTTGTCTTGGGTTCTGATAGCCAGAAACCAGGAGCCCAAAGCTTTCTGTCATCTTCAGGCTGTTTGGAGGGCAGATGAGCTGAGCCCTTGAGATAGCTGCAGTCTAGGTCATGGTTCTGCCCTGGATTATGGCCCCTGTGGTTAAAAGGCTCTGGCTTTGACTTGCCAAGCCAAGGAGCTTTGTGTCACTTTGGACTATCTTTCCCAGAACTCTGACAGCCTCCACAGTGGGACAGGGACTTGATCATCATGGTCCCCTCCTCTGAAAGGCTAGACCAATGCCTCTAGTCTTCCCTCATCCCTGGTCGTACCGGAGCAGCATCAGAGAGGGAGCTTGTGAGCATAATTCAGTAGACCTGGTTTGAGGCCTTGTCTGAGTGAGCACTGTATCAGTTAGCACAGGTAAGGCTCTGCTTAGTAACAAACAGTCCCCAAAGGCTTAAATATATATATGTGTGTATATATATATTTATTTGTGTCACTGACATTTTATTTATCTATTAATTTAATTTATTTTTAATTAAAGTATATTTTATTTATAATATATTAGTTTCAGGTATACAACAAAGTAATTCAATATTTTTATAGATTATACCCATTTAAAGTTATTACAAAATAATAGCTATATTTCCCTATGCTATTCAATACATCTTTGTTGCTTACTTTTTTTTTGTAAAAACTTTTATTCCCGTACTTCTATCTCTCCTCTCCCTTCTCCCACTAGTAACCACTAGTTTGTTATCCATATTTGTGAATCTGTTTTGTTATGTACATTTGTTATATACATTTTGTTGTTTTTTTAGATTCGACATATAAAAACATTTATTTCTTGCTAATCCTACCTGCCTGTTGTGTGTTGGGTGTGGGTAGCTCTGCTCATCAGGGCCATTCATGGACCTCAGATGACAGAGTAGCTACCAAGCCAGAGATGGAGAGAGCTCTGATGGATTTTGCACCAGCCATGAAATGCTCAGCAGGTGAGTGACACACATTACTTCTGTTCATACAACTCATTGACCAGAACAACTCAAACGGTCCCATTGAGCCACATGGGACAGGAAATTCAGTCCCATCATGGACCTGGAAGAGGTGAGATATGAAAATATTTGGCAGAATGCATGACTACCCCAGGCACCACAAGGATGTGAAGGGTAATGAATCTGCTCCCACCTCCCGTTTTATACACCCCCACCCTGCACATCCCCAGGGAGCTTACAGATTCTGCAGGATGGCCATGCAGATTTCCTCCTCATTCTATCTCAGTGGCCTATAGACATAATTATCCCAAGAGTCTGCAATTCAGCAGGTAAATGAATAGAGAGTAATCACAGTGTTTGGAAGTGGCTGGGCTGGGATTGGAATCCAGGTTTGTTTGACTCAAAGACCATTCTTCTTCTCCCTGAACTTGGTGCCCCTTAAAACAATCAGAAAACATGGCAAAGCAGTGGAGAGGCCAGGATGAGATGCTAGAGGGCAGCCAATCAGTGCCATGGGCCACTGAGAGCCGAGGAGGGCTTGAAAGTTCTGCATCCAGGTGGGCAAGGAAAATACAAGGTATAGTGTGTGGTGTGGGGAAGGTTACTTAGGCATCAGGGATGTTCTCCGGTTCGTGAGCTGTTCCCCCGTGCCACGCCCCCCTGCCAATCACTTTCACCAATTCAGTCACTGAATTCTCAGAAGAACTTCTTGATGAAGTACCATTGGATGGTACCAATGGATAAGGTACTCATTTTACAGATGAGGAAAATGAGGGCCAGAGAAGTTGATGCTGAGGTCACTCAGCTGGTCAGTAGCTGAGCTCTTTCTTGCCACCTGCAGTCTTGCTTTTCCTTATGAGCCCCAGAGCCTGACGATCAAGTTCTGGACCTGCTGACCATCTTCCCTTACCGCACCACCCTGTCCCACCCCAAACTCTGCCAAACCCCAAGCCTGCCCATCTCCCCAGAGAGGGACTCACTTCATTATGAATGGCCCCTCTCCACAAAGACACAACACAGAAGCCGATGAAATTCACTCGAATTCAGCATCGCTTTGGAAATCGATGCGCTATGATTGTGAATCCAGTGTCTGTCAGCAGCTGCCTAATTTTAGCTGGATCTTTGCAGGCTTCTCACCAGGCTCATCCGCCCCCGTGGACTGACAGAGCAGTTCCAAGAGTATCATTGATCTCTGACTAAAGTGTCCTAATGAAATACAAACCTGCTGTTACTCAGAGAGCTGTCTGCCATGGAGGCATGGAAGAAATGCTACCAGGACAACAATAACCATAATTTCATTGTGAAACCTGCCCTCTTGTACCATGTTTCTCCCGCCTCTTCCCTGTTTTGATCTTGGGCTCACAGGTCCAACAGGGAAAATCGATGTCTTTCACTGTTTCAACTCTGTCACAGAGAAATAGAGGGGAGAAAACCATCAATAGAGTGTTAAAGATATTTCCGGTTATGAGCAAGCGCTGTGTGATGAGGGCCCTTGGCAACTTGCAGTGAGTTAGCACCTATTTATTTGCAGGAGGGAAGTTGCTAGGAGGCTGATTCAAGTGCTCCTGTTCAAGGCATTCCACCCAGCTAATCTGCTAAGGAAGTGGCAGAGGTGGAGGGTTGCCAGAGGGTTCAGAATCCCTGAAAATCAGAATCCATCCTCCCTAAGGGCAGAAGTGGACAGAATAAGAAACAGATGTCTTCTCTTGCAAACTGTTGCCTAGGCAGTGGGGGTTCTGGGGAAGGAAGCAGGGAGAAAGACACTTAACACTTTGGAGACAGGAATTCTCTGGCAGGGTAGGGTTGTCAAACCTGATTTTAGGGAAGATTCTGAAGTAGAGATGGACCGCCTGAGACCAGCAGAGGGAAAGACATCCTGGTCCACAGCATGCCTACAGTTCAGTGGCAGAAAGAGAAATACTGATGTCCCCAGGTAGATTTTATGGATTGTGGGGGAAAGAGTACACTTTCTTCCAGCTGGTTCTGATGGTGCCCAATAGTCTAGACCAGGGATCAGCAAACCACAGTCTACGAGCCATGGCTGGCCCCACAGTCTGTTTTTTGCAAATAAAGTTTTATTGGAACTCAGCCCCACTCGTCAGCTCCTGTACTGCCTAAGGCTGTGTTCATGTTCCACCTGTGTGGTGGAGGAGCTGCATCGGAGACTGGACAATCCACAGGCCTGAAATATGGACTGTCTGGTCCTCCAGAAAAGGTTTGCTGACCCTTTTTCTAGACACTTGCCCGAGGGGCTCTTACACATAATTTATGCAGCATTTTTATTTATATTATGATAATACTATGAAAAGTTTTCAAAGGGAAATTGACATGGATTCCTCCAGATCTAAAACTGACAGCAGCAAATCTTTTCAGATTGCAGTGGGGAGGGAGCTGAGCCTATCCTCTCCTGGCCTCCCCTCCTCTTGCTCCACCCCAAACAGGGTTGTCTGATAGAATACAGGACACCCAGCTACAAGTGAATTCCAGATAAACAACAGATTTCTTTTCTTTACAATAATTATATCCCAAGTAGAATTAGGGTCTTCTCCAGTGACTTTGCCTCCCAGTGATTCTGCCTCCAAAGGATCTGCCTGCCAATGCAGGAGACTTAGGAGTTGTGGGTTCAATCCCTGGGTAGAAAAGAGTCCCTGGAGAAGAAAATGGCTACCCACTCCAGTATTATTGCTGGGATAATCCTTTGGATACAGGAGCCTGGTGGGTTATAGTTCATGGGGTCGCAAAGAGTTGGACATGACTGAAGCAACTGAGCATGAGCACGCAAGTAGAATTAATTGAATCTTTCATTACATGTAGGAAAAAGCTGGCTTAAAACTCAGCATTCAAAAAACTAAGATCATGGCATCTGGTCCCATCACTTCATGGCAAATAGATGGGGAAAAAGTGGAAGCAGTGACAAATTTTATTTTCTTGGGCTCCAAAATCACTGCTGGTTGTAACTGCAGCCATGATATTAAAAGACTTTTGCCCCCTTGGAAGGAAAGCTCTGACAAACCTAGACAGTGTATTAAAAAGCAAAGACATCACTTGGCCGACAAGGGTCCAAATTGTCAAAGCTATGATTTTTCCAGGAGTCGTGTATGGATGTAGGAGTTGGAACATGAAGAAAGTTGAGCGTTGAAGAATTGACGCCTTCAAATTGTGCTGGAGAAGATTCTCGAGAGTCCCTTGGACAGCAAGGAGATCAAACCAGTCAATCCTAAAGGAAATTCTGAATATTCATTGGAAGGACTGAAGCTGAAGCTCCAATACTTTGGCCACCAGATGTGAAAAGCCAGCTAATTGGAAAAGACCCTGATGCTGGGAAAGACTGAAGCCAAAAGGAGAAGGGGGCAGAGGATGAGATGGTTGGATGGCATCACTGATTCTAGGGACCTGCATCTGAGCAAATGCTGGGAGATAGTGAAGGACAGGAAAGCCTGGTGTGCTGCTGTCTGTGGGGTCACAAAGAGTCAGACATCATTTAGTGACTGAAGGACAACAAGATGTAGGAAAACAGAAACTTATTAAGAACAGGAGCTTTGAAGCCCTAAGCTGACTTGACCTTGATTCCCAGCTGCCTGCTTATGCTGTGTGTCATTGATAATTTCTCTAAGACTTAGGTGTTATCTATAAAATGGATGTATTACTAGTACCTATCTCATAGAATGGCTGTGAAAAGGCTAACTCCAATACCTGGATTTCAATAAATGTATTTATTTAGTAGAAACAATAAAAAAGAATAAGTATGTCCCAAATACTGAATGGGTTATACTCATACAAAAAAAAAATCACCATTTAACTGATACTCAGATGTAACGAATATGGCACCTCAGCCTTTGAGCCATCTCAGAGGAAGCCTGTCGCAAAAGTCTTGTCTCTGGAATAGATTTCAAAGTCCTTAGCCTGGCATTTCAAGGCCGTCCTCGGGCAAAGCCTGCAGCCTCATTGCTTGCCCCTACTTTTCCATCCCCCATCATCTATCACTGTCCGCCTTGAGCTCCTTCTTGCTTCCTTCCACACTTCTCTGTGCCTTTGCCTGCACTATTTCCCCTTTCTAGGCTGCCTCCAGACATCTGCTCACACTCATCTTTGTCTCTTGGCTGGTGCTGCTGAGTCACCTCTCACAAACTGGCCACAAAGATGGCAGGTAGGTAAACAGGACCTAAGAAACAGCAGATGGGATCTCCTGGATTCGGTTCATTGTGGACTGTGGCTTCATGGAGAGGAGTGTTGACCATCATCCCAGGCCAAGGCTGGAGGGGCTTCTGCCTTCTCCCCAGGGGGTTCCTCCTGCTTCTTTTCGAGAAGGTTGGAGCCTTTCACGGGCAACTGCTTCACACGAGGTGAATATAGGTATGGAACTTCTGGAAGGCAGGCCAAGGCCCCAGTGGATGTCTGAATCCTGCGGGTGTTAGGAACTCTCAGGGTGCCTTTGGGGAGGTGGGAAATGGGAGCAGGAGGGCAGGAGCCTGGAGGCAGAAGGCGAATGAGTGTGGGTACCAAGTGGGTCTGTTGACTCCCATTCATGCCAGGTTACGTTTAAATGGGATAAAATGATCCCCTAACCCCTTTTATTTCCACTTAGCACTTCTAGAAAAGACCCACTTGACATTTTAGGAGAAGGGAGAAAAGAAAGCAAGAGACATAATTTTCAGTTGAAACTGCAGGATGGAGAAGTCTCAGTGAATTCAGCATTTGGTGTATCTTAACGTCTCCACTAATGAGACAAGGTGAGTGAGATGATAGAAAGCGTGCCAGGATCTCCCCAACTGTCCCTGTCTTGGGGGGAGGGGTATTGTGGGAGAGATTGCCTTGGCCCTCCTCATGTGGGTGTCTCCCAGTGATGGGCAGTGAGACTCCACAGTCCATGTAAAGTGGGCACACCAGAGAGGGTCCCCTGGACCATGATCATTTCCTTGAGAGAAGTATCCAGGAGTGAATTTGTCAAGCCAAACGTTTTTGATGCTTGTTGCCAGGCTGCCTTAGGCCAAACCTTAGCTCTACCATCTATTCTTTATGTGACTACAGACAATATGCTTCCTCCCTCTGTGCCTCTGTCTCATCTGAATAATGGCGATGATACCAGTACCCATCCATCCTAGTTTTGTTGTGAAAAATTTAGGCATTGGCTACATGGTCCAACACACAGAAAACACTTGAGCAATTTTGACTACTACTATTTTTGTTTTATTGTTTTTCTTAGAGTGCATCCAGAAATGTGCCAATTTTAGTGACTGCCATCATCTCCTGAGTGTTTTAGACATGTAAAAGACAGGATGGAGAGACCTCGCTTCTTGTCCTTGGTCTTCTGACACACTCATGATCTTGCTGAGCACTTGTCCCTCTGAGTGTCAGTTTTTTTCATCTGTTAAATTAGCTATGGTCTTATGAGATCATTGAAATTCTGTTTAGGTGACGAATTTGTGGGTAGAAATAGCTGGAAAACAAAGAACTTTCAAAAATAGAATAGACATGCCTTTTACAACTTTTCAAATGACTTAGGAAAACTTGTTGATGAAGTAGAGATAATCTCCTGCCTGGATCTTAATATATTCAGAGTTATTTGGGTCTGCTCTACTTCCTACATTCATTTGTTAATTTAATAAGGATTTATTGGAAAGTGCCATGGGCAAAGTTAGGCTTTTGGAAAATTTTTTGTTGTTTTTCAGTCATTAAGTTGTATCCGACTTTTTGAGACCCCATGGACTACAGCGTGCCAGACTTGCCTGATCTTCACTATCTCCCAGAGTTTGCTCAAACTCATGTCAATTGAGTTGGTGATGTTATTCAACAATCTCGTCTTCCGTTGCCCCCTTCTCCTCCTGCCCTCAATCTTTCCCAGAATCTAAGTCTTTTCCAATGAGTCTTCCCGTCAGGTTGCCAAAGTCCTGGAGCTTCAACTTCAGCATCAGTCCTTCCAATGAGTATTCAGGGTTGATTTCCTTTAGGATTGACTGTTTGAATCTCCTTGTAGTCCAAGAGTCTCTCAAGAGTCTTCTCCAGCACAACAATTTGAAAGCATCAATTCTTCGGCACTCAGCATTCTTTTTGGTCCAACTTTCACATCCATTTCCACATGACTACTGGAAAAATCATAGCTTTGACTATATGGACTTCTGTTAGCAAAGTGATGTTTCTGCTTTTTAATATACTGTCTAGGTAATGTTAACCCTTCAATCACTCATTCATCCACTCATTTGAACACACAGTTATGGAGTTCCAGCTCTGTGCCAATCACTATTCTGTGCACTGGGAATACAGCCATGAAAAAGACAGATAAGGGCTCCACCCCGCAGGAGCTCACGTTCTGGAGGGGAGGCAGGTAATTAACAAGCATATCAACAAGGAGATTGGCTTCAGACCATGATGAAGGTGATGACAGTGATAACTGAGGGTGATATGCTAGTGCAGGGGATGGTGTGGGGCAGGAAGATGGAAATGCATGATAGGATGATCAGGGAGGGATTCTTGAAGGAGGTGTTATTTGGATTCAGGACTGAACAATGAGAAGGATCCAGTCATGTGGAGATCAGGGGCAGAGAGCTCCAGGCAGAGGGAACACCATGTGTAAAAGGCTGAGGGTGCACATTAGTTGGGTCTGTTCTATGCACCGAGGAAAACCCAGTGTGGCCGGAGCAGAGTGAGGGAGGCAGGAACAGTAGATGAGGTCAGAGAAACAGAAACAGAATTGCAAGGATTAAAAATGTGTAGCCCAGGTGTTAGCATGAGTGGGTCCTTTATAAGTGATACCTATTTCTGAGAGCTCATCTGGGTACGGATTACATGAGCAGGATGAAAGAGGAGACCAGAGAGAGGATCTTGAGGTCCTTATCAGACCCAAACATTTGTGAATAAGAGGCTGGAAAACAATTTGCTAATTTTAGTAGGGCAAATGCTCTCTCACTTCAAGTCCTTTTTATAACATCAACTGGTTTAGCAAAACATTTTTCCCTCCTTAGAATTATGACCAGTTTGTGTTGCTGATTTTTTATTGTATTTTCAAAGACAAGTTTAAATTTCCCTATTAAAATGCAAATGCTAATTCAGATTCAAAACTCCTTTTTTTTTTTTTTTTGAGTTTTGGAAATATCTGACAGTATTCTAACATTAGCAAAACTGTAATTTCACTGATTGAGAGTCCCTTGGCCTGCAAGGAGATCCAACCAGTCCATCCTAAAGGAGATCAGTCCTGGGTGTTCATTGGTAGGACTGATGCTGAAGCTGAAACTCCAATATTTTGGCCACCTGATGAGAACAGCTGACTCATCTGAAAAGACCCTGATGCTGGGAAAGATTGAGGGCAGGAGGAGAAGGGGATGACAGAGGATGAGATGGTTGGATGGCATCATCGACTCAATGGACATGGGTTTGGGTGGACTCCGAGAGTTGGTGATGGACAGGGAGGCCTGGCATGCTACAGTTCATGGGGTCGCAAAGAGTTGGACACGACTGAGTGACTGAACTGAATTGAACTGAATTTCACTGAATTTCTTTCTTGCACCTGGAAACTTTTCTTATCTTGGCCTGTTGCTCTATGCTGTCCAGCAGGCAGTTTCCAAAGGCCCTCCTGAATGTACAGGGCCCCCAGGTTGGCCCTATATTTCCCTGTTTCCCAAGGCTGTTCCTTTTCATCACTCACTGGACTAGAACCAGAGCTAAAGGTCAAGGAGTTCAGCCCTTAACTTCACAGATGAGAAAACCAAGGTCAGCGAGAAGAGACTTCTCCAGGATGTCTTTTGGGAATACACTCTGGGACAAGGATATCTCTCCCAAGCACCTTAACCCACAGTACATGCAGAGCAGCTGTCCTTCCAGGTATGCAAAAGACCAGTTCTGCCCATAACTGCAATTCATTAACTGATGCATTTCAAAGGCATCCACTGATGGTTACCATGTGCCTGGTGATGTGCAAGGCACAAAGAAAATAGAGGAGAATAAGATTAAATCTCTGTTCTCAAGTCAGACAGGGGTGTGAACAGAGGTAGACCAAGGAGAAGAAATCACCTCCCCTCCCTCCTACTCCTTGTCACCTTCATCATCATCTTTGTGGTCACTGTCATCACTATGAGCACCATTACAGTTTTACAGGGTGTGGTGGGAATGAAGCACAGTATTTTAAGAGGCAGGACTGAAGATTTAGTAGAGATGGTGACACCTAAAACTTAAAGAAGTGACAGTGTTTGCTGTTCAGGTGGTGGAAGGGAAGCCAGTGGAGGCAGAGGGAACACATGGGCAAGGCATGGAGGTAAGGTGATGGAGTGTGGCATGCTGTTGTTCAGTCACTCAGTCCTGTCCAACTCTTTGCGACTCCATGGACTGCAGCATGCCAGGTTTCCCTGTCCTTCACCATCTCCCAGAGCTTGCTCAAACTCATGTCCATTGAGTCAGTGATGCCATCCAACCATCTCATCCTCTGTCACCCCCTTCTCCTCCTGCCTTCAATCTTTCCCAGCATCAGGGTCTTTTCCAGTGAATCAGCTCTTTGCATCAGGTGGCCAAAGTATTGGAACTTCAGCTTCAGCATCAGTCCTTCCAATAAATATTCAGGATTGATTTCCTTTAGGATTGACTGGTTTGATCTCCTTGCAGTCCAAGGGACTCTCAAGAGTCTTCTCCAACACTACAGTTCAAAAGTATCAGTTCTTCAGCGCTCAGCCTTCTTTATGGTCCAACTCTCACATACATGCATTACTACTGGAAAAACCATAGCTTGGACTATATGGACATTTGTGGGCAAAGTGATGTCTCTACTTTTTAATACGCTGTCTAGGTTTGTCATAGCTTTTCTTCCAAGCAGTGTGTCTTTCAATTTCATGGCTGCAGTCACCGTCCACAGCTTTTTTGGAGCCCCCCACCCCCCAAAAAATCTGCCACTGTTTCCATTGTTTCCCCATCTATTTGTCATGAAGTGATCAAACTGGATGCCATGATCTTTGTTTTTTGACTGTTGAGTTTTAAGTCAGCTTTTTCACTCTCCTCTTTCACCTTCATCAAGAGGCTCTTTAGTTCCTTCTTCACTTTCAGCCATAAGGGTGGTGTCATCTGCATATCTAGAGAAGGCAATGGCACCCCACTCCAGTATTCTTGCCTGGAAAATCCCATGGACAGAGGAGCCTAGTAGGCTGCAGTCCATGGGGTCGCAAGAGTTGAACACGACTGAACGACTTCACTTTCCCTTTTCACTTTCATGCACTGGAGAAGGAAATGGCACCCCACTCCAGTGTTCTTGCCTGGAGAATCCCAGGGACGGGGGAGCCTGGTGGGCTGGTATCTATGGGGCCGCACAGAGTCGGACACGACGGAAGTGACTTAGCAGCAGCAGCAGCATCTGCATATCTGAGGTTATTGATGCTCCTCCTGGCAATCTTGATTCCAGCTTGTGCTTCATCCAGACCAGCATTTCTCATGATGCATATAAGTTAAATAAGCAGGGTGACAGCATACAGCCTTGAAGTGCTCCTTTCCCAATGTGGAACCAGGCTGTTTTTCCATGTCCAGTTTTAACTGCTGCTTCTTGACTTGCATACAGATATCTCAGGAGGCAGGTCAGATGGTCTGGTATTCCCATTTCTTTCAGAGTTTTCCATAGTTTGTTGTGATTCACACAGTCAAAGGCTTTAAAATAGTCAATAAAGCAAAAACACGTGTTTTTCTGGAGCTCTCTTGCTTTTTTGATAATTCAGCAGACATTGGCAATGTGATCTCTGGTTCCTCTGTTTTTTCTAAATCCAGCTTGAACATCTGAAAGTTCACGGTTCACATACTGTTGAAGCCTGTCTTGGAGAATTTTAAGCATTGCTTTACTAGCGTGTGAGATGAGTGCAATTGTGTGGTAGTTTGAGCATTCTTTGGCATTGTCTTCCTTTGGGATTGGAATGAAAACTGACCTTTTCCAGTCCTGTGGCCACTGCTGAATTTTCCAAATGTGCTGGCATATTGCAGCACTTTCACAGCATCATCTTTTAGGATTTGAAACAGCTCAGCTGGAATTCCATCACCTTCACCAGCTTTGTTCATATGATGCTTCCTAATGCCCACTTGACTTCACACTCCATGAGTGTGGCATGAGGACCTTGCAAATATCCAGATAAATACAGAGTGCAGGAGGGATGTGTCTGGAAGGGGCTGGACAGGAACCCCGGGGCAGATCATTAAAGGATTTGAATACCCAGTCAAGTGCTCAGCAACACCCCCTCCTCTCTCCATTCTTCTGCTAACAACCATTCATTTCCCCAACTCTTTTGCCCTTCCCCACTCTTCTGTGGTTCTATGACTGGTGGTCAATCAACCACCTTTCTCCCAAAATAGAAGTGAGCATATGATCTAGATGGAGAAGGGAATGACAACCCACTTCAATATTCTTGCCTGGAGAATTCCATGGACAGAAGAGCCTGGAGAGCTATAGTCCATGGGGTTGCAAAGAGTCAGACACAACTGAATGACTAACACACACACACACACACACACACGCACACATGCACACAGTAATTTAGAAGTGACCGGTCACAGGAGGGAGGAGAAGGAAATGACAGAGGATGAGATGGTTGGATGGTATCACCATCTCAATGGACATGAGTTTGGGTAAACTGTGGGAGTTGGTGATGGACAGGGAAGCCTGGAGTGCTGCAGTCCATGGGGTCACAAAGAGTCAGACGCGACTGAGCGACTGAACTCAACTGACTGAATCACAGTACTTCAACCAATTGCTGACTATGATTGGTGCAGGGATAAGCTCATGGCTCAAGTCAGGCCGATCAGCCCTTCTCTGGAGTTGTATGACTGGATGTTGGACAGGGAAAGACCTCTCTTTCCTTTGGGCTGCTGTAAGATGGTGTCTCCCACCCTGTCATCTCCAAATGCACCTGGTTGTTTGGAACAAAGGATGAGCTGGGTTTCTCACCCTGTGTTGTATCCACTTATGGGTCTTTTCTCCCGATCTGAGTGTGGAGTACATGCTCATAATTACTCACTACCTGGTTGCATCCTTATCTGAAGCAGCACCGCCCCTGCCTATCTTGGCACCTCCAGCCTCTCTGCACCTGAGCCTTCTTGCCTTTCCTGCCTCATCTTTAGGTCAAGACTTTTCCTCACCTCTGCTGGAGCACTCAGAAGCTCTGCTTTGCTGGAGGAACTGGGACAGATGCCTTTATCGCTCAGCATCAGTCTCAGGAAGCCGAGGCACCTCTGCATTATTTATTAGGCAGACTTTCTCCATCAAAGGGCCTGAAGTTCTGGAAAACTTTTCTCTCTGTTGCCTGCTGGGACAGTCACAGGGTCTTACCAATTTAGTGAGCCTGGGAGAGAATGACAGGCTGTTGCTCCCCCAGGGAAGCCTGGCTGGGTTGATCTAAAATAGAAGGGGAGGGAGGCTGACCTGGTTCAGGGCTGGTTATTTGGGGCTGATCTTCCCAGGCTGCTCCAGAGGGGGCTGAGGTGATGAGCATTGGGAGACCTGGGTGCTGCTGGCACTTCTGGGCAGCAGAGCTGAGTGGAGAGGCTGTTAGAAGAATGGTGGGAGCCCCTGCCCTTGGCTATTCATCTGTGGGTGGTCCTCAGGCAAGGGAGCCTTGGTTACTGAGGCCCTGGTCTCTGTGAACCCCAGACACTCAAGGCTACTTGAGTACAAGTCTATTAACATTCAGTGTTCATTCAACTAAAGTCAACAGCCTTTGCTGCTCTGGCTCACAGAGATTTAGAGCTGGAAGGGGCCTTAGAAAAGCCACAGAGTGTGTCCTCTTCAGAAGTGTGACTCACTCGCTGATAACCATGTCTGGAGAGTCCCTTGTCTCAAGATAGCATCTCATCTCTTCAGCATGATTTCAGGTCTGTCTCATGCAGCCCCTGGGACACTTCTAGACCCACTTCTGGCTGCAATAAGCATTTCTCCAACCTATTGTAAACCTGCACTGTTCTGGGCCTTTGCTCCTATCTCCTCGTCTGGATTCTCTTCCTCCCTCCCACCTGGTGCCATTCTAAGCATCCATCAAGATTAGGTGAGGTGTATCTGTTCCTCCCTAGAGCCTTCCCCTCCCCCACAGGCAGAACTAACCACTCTGTCTTCTTTCCTCAGTTCAACTCAGATTCCCTGTCTCAGAAAGACCTTCACTGACCTGCTCATCCCATGGGCACTGTCCCTCCCCCACCCCTGAGCCAGCCAGTATAACATCACCCTGTTCACTTTCTTCCAGCACTTCTCCCACCTGGGATGCTCTTGTGGATGGTGGTTTACCTGCTCCTTCCTGCCTCCCCACTCTAGTTCCTGGGGGCAGGGACCTCGCCTTTTTGCTGCTGCACCTCCACCCCTGTGCAGGCAGGCGCACAGTAGGGTCTCAACAAGCCGATTGGCAGGAGAGGACCTGATGCTGGGTCTTTATCCGCATCCCAGGTTCTCTCCTGGAGGACTGACCGTGTCCTGAAGTGTCCGCAGCTCCTCCCCTCCGGTTCTCCTGGGCAGAACAAGGGGATCAGAGCCCAGGGAAGTGACTTCACCAGCCTCACCCCATCATGTTTCATAGCTTCTCTCTGGGCTCCTAATAACGGCCACACTTTGAGGGTTTGGAGTTAAGGCCAGTCAAGTGGATAAATCACATCTTTTCAAATGGGCCAACCATGGGTTTACACAATAGCCTGTAACAAACGCACATTGAGGGGACGATCTGGCAGGAAGCATCCCTTTTTCCAAAGGGCGCCTTGGCCCTGGGAGAAATAATGAGGCTTTTTTTAGGATTCTTATCATTCCCAGTGCTGACAGGCTGCAAAGCTGGAGCTGCTGCAGCCTGCCCAGTGCTCATCCGGGAACCCAGAATGTCTATTCTTGGGTCTCCAGGTGAGCACCTGGCTCCCAGGGGTGCCTGGGGCCCCAGGGTCCATCCCCATGGTTTCTGTTCCCTCCTGACTACAGACACACAACTTCAGCAGAAGGAGGGCCTCCCTGTGAGCCCAGGACCAAGACACACAGAAGGGGGTCCTTACTTAGTGGGAGGTCTCTTCTCCAGCCTGCAGGTGTAGGAGCTCAGCAGGGAGGTTTCAGGGTCTCCTGAATGCCTCTTGATAGGCTCCTGAGGCTGGGGGTTGCAGGGGTTAATGCTTGGGTTGTGAGGCTCTTTCTCAGGAAAGAGATGAGGGGCCCCACACTATCTGAGCTGAAAAGGACCTCGGTGACCATCCACCCAGTGCCTTGACCTTCCAAATGGGGGATGAGGGAGATGTAGGGATGTTAAAGGCAAAGTGACTCAGGGGCTGCCTTCTGGGAGCATCCTCAGTGCCAAGGTCTCTGTGGTAGGGTTGGGGCTCACCCACGTGGAGCCTCTGCTGAAGGTCACGCACAGCACCTGGGTCACTTCCCTTGGAGCTCACACCGGCCCTGTGATGCAGGTGTTAGCCCATTTCCCAGATGAGGTACATAAGGCTTATGGAGATCAAATGACTTGCCCAGTGCCCCACGGCTAATCCCTCCAAAACACAAAACTGTGCAACTGGGAAAAGAATCTCAAATTTCCTGGCTTTTACACCAACCAGGGATCCCCTAACCTTCCATTTCCTGTCCTCCAGGGGCGGAACCTGGAGGGGAAGATGCAGAGCAGGATCAGGGACCTTTGTTGGAGTCTGAGATGCATCTAGGTTCTGCTCGTTAAGAGATGATGGAGGATCAGTTGCAACACTTACCTACTCCATGCTGTCTCCCCTCCCTCAGACTGAAACAATTAGATGGAGAGAAAATATGAGGCTTATGGCTCCTGGTTTAGTGCCTTAATGCTCCCTTGCCCAGAGCTGCAGGAGTGTATGGGCTTCCTGATGTTCCCAACTCAAGGCAGCTTTTCCCCAGGGCCCAGAGTAGCTCCTGGCTCCTATTGGTACCCCTACACCTGTCCTTCCTTCTTAAATCTTAGAGTGCTGTCCCCAGGGGGCTCTCCCATGCTGAGCTCCTTTGACCCTGCTCCAGACTCAGCGGTGGGGATCCTTGGTTCTGCACCCCGCAGTTCCCCTTCACTGAGGAGTTCAGGATTCTAGACAAGGAGTGTGTGAGCCATGGGTTCTGTAGATGTTGCAGCTGTCCTGTCTGGTCTGGGTTTTGTCTCTGATGCGTCCACCTAGGACCAACTTCAATAGACCTGCCTGGACCCTAATGTGTCCCCCATCCACCCTTGTCTCCTCTTCTTGTCCATTTCCACAGCAGCCGGGGAAAATCTTCCTAAAATGTGAGTCAGAGTAAGTCCCTTCCCTGACTAGTAGCTTCCCCATCTGACATCACATAAAATCTGAACTCATTATGGAGAATCAAGTATGGTCTTTGCAGGGAGCAAATGACCAGTGGGGGAGGGTAACCGAGGAGAGTTTGATAGAGGAATGATTCTCCTAGGTGTAGACAGGATACAGGAAATGAACAAGGGATGGTGGGGTCCCTGGGGATGAGCAAGAGTTGGGAGCTGTATCCATCTCAGTCCTTATGGGGCTAAAGGTGGGGCAGTTATCAGACTGCAGAGAGAGCTTGTGAAAGGGGCTGCCTGTTGGAGCTGGGACGGCAGGAGGGAGATGCAGCCACTGTTAAACGTGGCCAGAAGCACGGCCATGAATGAATACCTGAACTCCTTCCTCCTGACCCAGTCTCCTCTGCTGCCTCCAGGACCCAAAAGAAGCCAAAGCCAGGAGGACATAGGGCCCTGTCAGCGCCACCCCTGCAGATCAGTTTCCCAGGCACAGAGCAGTGGAGATGGTAAGGAAGAATCTGGAAGACGCACAGAGGTCAGCAGCACATATGGCCCTCAAGGCCCAACCAGATCTTCCCTGCCTGCTCCTCAGACCTTGTCTTCTGCCTTCTGCCCCTCACTTACCCTATTTCCACCACACTGACATTTTTTCAGTTTCTCAAATACATCGACTTCCCTCCTGCCTCAGGGCCTTTGCACTTGCTGTTTCCTCTCCCTGGGAGGCTCTCTTTCTCATCCACTCATGGCACTAAGGTATTAGGACAAATGTCACCTCCAAGGACTATCCAATCACCTACCCAACTTTGTCCCCATCCCCTACTCAGCCATTCCTTCTATTGCATTGCCCTTCTTTATTTGCATCATAGCCTGTTTCAGCGACATTTGCTGCTCTACTTCTTTGTCCAGGTAGAGCATCCAGGCCAAGACCAAGACCAGGTCTCTCTTGGCCCCTGCCATATCCTCAGCACCAAGGGCAGTGTCTGCATGCATTAGGTGATTAATGAATGCTTGTTGAGTGGCTGTCTAATAACAAGGGAGGTGACCATAGTGGGTAAGAGCACTGGTTTGCAGTGACATGATCTGTGTTTGAAGTCCGGCATCATCACTTGCTTTGTGACCATGATCAAGCTGCTCAGCCTCTCTGCACCTCAGCTTTCTCACCTGTTAAATGGGAACAATAGGCTACCACAGCTCATTGATTTGTTTTCAGGTTAAGTGAGTACAGGTAGCACCAATCTGGCCACAGTAGTACTTGGCACATGAGGATTTTCTCCTATCCTCTTATTCTGGATTTCAGCATCTGAGCTGCTGCTTTGCTCCCTCTCCTGAGACCCCAGACCTTCCAACGCTGAGACTCAGCCCCTCCTCCCACCACATAGATACCCTCAGGCTGTGCAGGATTCCCAAGGAGGACCTAAGCCTCCACCCCAGGCTCTAGCTACCCTCCCAACCTCACACAAAGCCGTCCTGTTTCCCTTTCTGAGTGCCTACCTGGGGGTCTTAATTCAGCTCCTCAGACAGGCCCTGCCCCTCTCACCTCAGGAGAGAAGTCCATGCTGTCCCTCTGCCTACCAGACCTTTGCCCACTACTTACCTCATTGCATCCCTCATTCTCCCATCAAATGTCACCTCCTTTAAGAAGGCTCTCCCGACCTCAACTGGAACCAGATCAGCCCCTTGAGCTGTTACCCAGCTCAGGCACTTGCCCTTCTCCTTGGCAGCACTCTTGCCAGTGGAAATTAGCTTTGTTATTAGCTAGTAAATGTTTTACACACTCCAGCCCCTGCCAGGATATATACCCTAACTCAGGCTCTTCCATGTCAGGGTTGATGGGTATTTGGGCAGCTGCTACCTGGACTGGCCTAGCTCTGCCTGGTCACTGACCTGGCATCTGACCCTAGATCATCTTGTCCCTTTCACCCAAGGCTCATTTATTTGCCCGTCCACCCCCATCCCCCCCATCGCCTTTCCTCAATTCCTTTCTCCTTCTCTTTCTCCCTTCATTCCTCCTTCTCAGCCTCCAAGGCAGTTATTAACCTAACTGTTCATTCTCGGCCTTATGCTGAGTCCTGGGGTCGGGAGATGCTGCTCCTGACCTCAGGGTTCGCAGCCTACTGGAGGGGATGTGTTTACCCCCTGTGTGTTGTTAGGGGAGGTCCTAACCAGCCTGCTAGAGCTTGGGTGGGTGGTCAAGGAAGTCTTGTGTCCCTGAGCTGAATGTTGAAAGATCTTATCAGGGGAAATTGAAGAAAGAGCACCCCAAGCAGAGGGAATAGCATGTGTAGAAATCTGGAGCTGCAGACAGGTGGAGGGAAGTAGCAATAGGTGAAGCTGGGGACAAGATATGACAGATCACCATGTGCCCACCCCCCTCCCAAGTGTATGCCCTTTGCTATGAGTGTTGCTGCTCCTCTGGCCAGGAGGTTGAATCTGTTTCTCCACCTTGAATCTGGGCCTGGCCCAGTGCCCTGCTCAAAATGACATGAATAATATAACACAAGCAGGGATCTGAAAAATGCTGTGCATGGGGCCAGCCCTTTCCTGCTGCTGGGAAACCTGTGACTGCCACCCCTGGGCCAGCTCAGGTTGGCTTTCTGGGGATGAGAGACAGTGTGGGCAGAGGACCCAGCCTTCTCAGTTGTTCCATTGGATGCCCATGCAGCTGGCTGAGGCCATCTGAAGCTATCCAGTCCCATTCAGGCCAGCTTGGCCTGACATAGCTGCCTTGCTGACAGGCAGAACTATTAGAAATGTACATGCTTGTGTTTTAGGCTCTAAATTTTAAGATGGTTTGTTACGCAGCAAATGCTAACTGATACACATGAGAAGGAGACAAACTGGGGAGAGGAACTGCCTTCTGTGACAGGCTGGGGGGTGGTCTGGACTTCATTACAGTGACTCTCCTGCAGGTTCTGGAACCCAGTGGTCTGGGTTCAGATCCCACTCTGCCACTTCCCAGCTGTGGGACCTCGGGCAGGTCCTTTTACCTCCCTGCATCTCAGCTTTCTCTTCTACATGGGGATGATAAACAGTGACTGGAATATACTAAGTGCTCAGGAAACACCAGTTGCTAGTTTGTTGACCTCACATTGTGGTTACCAGTTGCTATGCCTGCAGACTCTGGAGCTCTGTCCTGTGTCAACTGACTCAGACCTCCAGGACAACATGAGGTGCTGGGTGTGACCCTGAAACATTCGATGTGTGGACTTTCCAGGCCATCCTGTGATTCTCATGGAATGCCTGCTCCTGAGGCCCAGCCCATTCAGGCCCATCCAGGTATTCTATGGGGCCAGCATCTTCTCCATGTCTCATAGCTAAGACCCACCTGGGTTTTCAAATAACTGCATGTAGCACTCACTGGGCTTCAGAGAGAGCATAATTCCATGTGCACATGAGACGGGAACCATATTGTTATGTTGTTTCTCTAAATACCTGGAGGCCTTTGGGCAATGGCTGCATTTAAATGAAGCATCAGAGAAATTAGAGATGACATTCTTGTTCCTATGACAGACTGGCTTTATGAGAAGTTAGTAAAGTATCAAGCCAATGCCGGTATTGTGGTTACCTAGTCTGCTCTGAGACAGGGGCTTGGACATCCACTGTCTCTGCTCCCCCCAGTCTCAGAGCATGGAGGTCCCAAGGATGATGGCACTAAGATAGGGGGTTTGAAGGCCAGTGAAACAAAAGGGGTGGAGGTGAGTGATGTAGGAAACAGGCAGATATGATCGTTGCACTTCGTCCTTATAATCTGACTATGAGGATAAGCCTATTACTTCCCCCACTTTATAAAATTGAGATAACTTATCCAAGGTCTAGTAGGTGATGATTGCAGTTGTTCTGACCAGAGCAAACTGTTCCAGGCACCATGCCATCCCCATCCACGATCTGGTTTAACCCTTCCCATAGCCCTGCAAGCTTTCCAGGAGGTGCTAGGGGTAAAGACCCTGACTACCAGTGCAGGTAGATGTAAGAGATGTGGGTTTGATTCCTAGGTTGGGGAGATCCCTTGGAGGAGGGCATGGTAACCCACTCCAGCATTCTTGCCTGGAGAATCCCATGGACAGAGGAACCTGGTAGCCTGCAGTCCATAGGGTCGCACAGAGTTGGACACAACTGAAGTGATTTAGCATGCATGCATAGCCCTGTAAGGTGGCTATTAAACTCCCTGTTTGTTTAGTTTTCATCATTTAAATTTTTTTTTTTTGGAGTTTACTTGATTTACAACATTGTGTTAGTTTCAGGTGTACAGCAAAGTGAATCAGCTATACATATATATATATATAGTATATATATATACTCTCATCACAGAGTATTGAGTTAAGTTCCCTGTGCTTAACAGTTTCTTATTAGCAACTCCCTGTTTATTAACGAAGAAACTGAAGCTCAGGGTCACAGAGCTCATAAGGACTCAGGATCCTTATGGTCCTCAGGATCCTTGAGCCTGTGTGTCTCTGACCTCAAAGTCTAGTCCATGTTATGAATGTTCCCCATATGTCTTTGTGTGTGTGTGTGTGTGTGTGTGTGTGTGTGTGTGTGTGTGTGTGTGTGTGTGTGTTAGTCCCTCAGTAGTGTCCAATTCTTTGTGACCTCATGGACTGTAGCCTACCAGGCTCCTCCGCCCATGGGATTTTCCAGGCAAGATACTAGAGTGGGCTGCCATTTCCTTCTCCAGGGGATCTTCCCGACCTAGGAATTGAACCTGAGTCTACTGCACTGCAGGCAGACTCTTTACGAACTGAACTACCTGGGATGCCCATGTGTTCATGCTTAATAAAGCTTAAAAGCAAGACTTGAGATACGCGTGTCCATGTTACTTCTCTGTGTCCCAGGATGCCATTTAAGAGGATTTATAAGAATATAAAAAATTAAGAATCCTGAAAGACAAAATTGATAATGACTAGTATTAAGTCAAGAATTTGCAGGAAATCAAAGAAAATATGACCTATGGTAAGTACAAAAAATCAAAGCTTAGAACTGAAGCACATGATATGATTAGCAGACAAGAATGGTAAAACCAAAGATTTTAACATTATTTCATACACTCTGAAATAGAGGACACAGACTAAAGACTGGAAATGATAGGAAGAGCCATGGAAGACATGCACAAAACCAAAACTGAATGTCTAGAGGTGTAAATAACTGTGTGTGAGATGAAAACGGTGCTAGACAGTTGTAATGGCAAATTTGACATTGCGGAAAAAAAGACTGGCTAACTTGATGGCATAGAAATACAGGTTATTCAAAAGGAAACACACAGAGGAAAAAGAATAATGTAAAAAAGATAAACAGATTATCAGTGATCTGTGGGACAACTTCAGATTGCCTGTTACATGTGTAGTTGGAGTCCCTAAAATTAAGAGGTTGGGTTCAGAAATACATTTGAAGAAATAATGGTCGGTTTTCCCCCATATTTGGTCAGTACTTTGAATCTATAGATCTAAGAATCTCAGAAAACTTCAAGCACAATAAACATGAAGAGAATTATACCAAGGCATATCACAATGAAAGTTTTCAAAACCAGTGATAAGGAGCAAATCTTAAAAGCATTCAGAGGAAAAAGACACATTATTTAGAGGAAGAAAAAAGTGAGGACAACAGATGTCTCATCAGAAACAATGTAAACGAGATGACAGTGGAGCAAAATCTTTAAAACTCTGAAAAGGAAAAATACCCAAAACACAACAGTACAAAACAGTCATCTTAGAATTCTACAGGCAACAAAAATATTTTTCAAAAGTAAAGGTAAATTAAAGATGCTTTCAGGTACATAGACGTTGAAAGGCTTCACTTTTAGATGGTACGTGCTGCAAGACATAGTAAAGGCAGTCAGAAGGAAAATGACAACAAGTAGAAATATGGATCTAGACATTTAAGGATAAAGAGCTCTGAAAATAAGAGCTATGTGAGTAAATATAAAATATATTTTTCTCTCACTATTTAAATATATTAAAAGATAATTGACTGTTTACCATTTGTTATGTAGAAGTAAATGTATGATCACTTTAACACAGACTCGGAGAGGCTGTTGTAAGGTTCTTACACTAAATGTAATGTGGTATAATAACACTTGAGAGTAGGCAATGATAAGTTAAAAATGTATACTGTAAATCCTAAGGCAAGGACCAAAATAACAAAACAAGGAGGTATAACTAAGAAGCCAACAAAGGAGATTAAATGGGATCATAAAAACTATCTAATTAGTCCAAAAGAAGGCAGAGCAAGAGGGAAAAGGGAACAAAGAACAGATGGAAGAAATAGAAAATAAATAGCAAGATGGTACATTTAAAGCCCAACCATATCAGTCATCACATTAAATATATTCAACTAAAAGACGTAGATCATCATATTGGATGCAAAGGCAAGATGCAGCCATAAGCAGCCTACAAGAAACACGTTTTAAATATCGAAAGACAGAAATAGGTGAAAAGGAAGGGATGGAAATTATATATCATGTAACACTAATCAGAAGAAAGCTGGAGTGGTGATATCAGTAACAAAGCTGAAATGGTGACATGCAAACAATGTTGCCTGGGATAAGAGGGTCATTTCATAAAGACAAAAGTGTCAATTCATTGGGAGGATGTTATCAGTTACTAATGTTCACAAACACAATAACAGATGTTCAAAACACATGAAGGAAAATTTATGACTTCAAGAAGAAATAAACAAGCTTCAGTTGACTAGAGACTGCAAAATACTCTGCTCTCAATAACTGAGAGAACAAATAGAAAATTAGTAAGGATATAGAAGACTTGAACAATGCCATCAACAAACTTAACCTACTTGGCATTTATAGAAAATTCTACACAGCCACAGCAGAGTGCATATTCTTTTCAAGGGCAGAGTAGTTACCTAGAGATGCACGATTTGGGGCTTATGTGCAACAAATCTCAAAACATTTTAAAAGTGTTCAAATTATGCAACATATGTCCTCTGACCACAATGGAATTAAATTGGAAATCAATAATAGAAAAGTCTCTGGAAAATACCCCCCAAATTGGAAACTAAGTAAACACACTTTTAAATAATCCATAGTTCAAAGAAGAAATACAAGGGAAAATTATGAAGTATCTTGAAATGAATTAAAATTAAAACACAACACAGACACATTTGTGAGATGCTGCTAAGACAGAAATTAGAGGGAAATGGTACACAAATGTTTCAGAGCAGTTTTGTCTGTAATAGTTCCAAATATGAGACAACCTAAAAACTCATCAACAGGGTCATTAAATGGATGAAAAAGTTCTATCCTTGCCAAGGAAAACTACTCAAAAATAAAAAAGAATGAACTATTGATACATAAGAATTGATAATACTATTGCAACAGCATGAATAAATCTGAAAATAATTATGCTGAGTGAAAGAAGCCAGACAAAAAGATTACATATGATATAGTTCCATTTATAAAAAATTCTGAGACATGCAAACCAGTCTGCAGTGATAAAAGGCAGATGGGTGGTTGTCTGAGGACAGAGGGTGAGCATGGGTTGTAGGTCAGTATTACAAAGGGCACAAAAGAAAGTTTGGGGTGATGAATGTCTTCATCATTTTGACTGTGGTAATGGTTTCACAAAGGTATACATATATCAAAACTTAAACTGTACACTTAAATATGCACAGTTTATCATAAGCCAATTATCCCTCAATGAGCCTGATAAAAATAAACCTTAGCTATGGTTCACACCAGTCAATCCTAAAGGAAATAAGTCTGGAATATTCATTGGAAGGACTGATGCTGAAGCTGAAGTTCCAGTGCTTTGGCCACCTGATGCAAAGAGTCGACTCATTGGAAAAGACCCTGATGCTGGGAAAGATTGAAGGCAGGAGGAGAAGGGGACCACAGAGGAGGGGATGGTTGGAAGACATCATCCACATGATGTTTGGGCAAGCTCCAGGAGATTGGGAAGGACAGGGAAGCCTGGCGTGCTGCAGTCCATGGGGTCCCAAAGAGTCAAGACACGAGTGAGGGACTGAATAACAACAAAATGGTTAATATTTTCTCTCTGGCTTAGCAATTTTATACCTTTTGGGTTTTGTTTTTTTAAATATAATATGGGGGGAGTTTCCAGTATAATCCCCATTTCATGAGTAAACACACTTTCACATAGCAAAGAGACTAGGGTCGCTTCACTTGGTGGGCAGGAGACAGAGCTGACATCCTGTCCCAAGTCTATTTTACCCCAGAAACAAGGCAGCTGAGATCTGCGATGCAGATTCCAAATCCTTTCCTGGTTACTATTATTGACCCAAATCACAGCGACATTTGCACGGAGCCTTGGGAAGTAAGGAGATTTCCTGAGAAACTGGTGGGGGCGAGAGCAGAGACTGGGTGTTCTCAGAGGTGCTGATTAAAACTCCAAGTCGTGCCTCTGAATGGAAGAGAACACACGTCTGTTGCCACGTGCCACGTGCCACGTGCCAGTCACTCCAGGGTGGTGGTTTATTGCTGTTTCCCGGGGAGGTGAAGATCACAGGGGATCATAGAGCAGGCGCTTGATGGAGCCGGGACTCATTCCAAGTGCGCCGTCTCCAAGCCTGTCCTTCCGCACCCCTCCATCGCCCAGGCTGTGTGACCCTGACTGCAAGGCCGGACACTCCCCTGAGCCTCCTTGCCAATCCTGAGCTTTTCTGATCCCCAGAATTCATCAATGGTGGGCGGCGAGGTCCCCGGAGGGGCTGAGGGCGGGGTGCTTCCAGCCGGAGGGACAGACGCAAGAAGAAGCAGTGACGAGAGACGGATAAGGAGCCGTCCCCAGCTCTGCTCCGTGACCTGGACATTGGGACCTTCAGCAGACTCGTCAATTTCTTTGCGCCTTGGGTCCCTTCTCTGTGAAATGGGGGCAAATCACAGCAATCTCTGGTGATTCTTATGAGGCTCTGAGCTCCGAGCAATTTACACTCCAGTCCCCACAACATCCTTTGTTCCTCAGCAGGGCAGCGCCTTCTCTTAAGAGGCAAGACGTTTGGAGGCCTCCTTCCTCTCCCCCTCGCTCTCCCCACCCTCCGCCAACACTTTCCTTAAGAACTACAGAAGAAAACTTGTTTATCCCGGGGCTTTGGTGCTGGGAACACAGGCAGATGGCCCCGGAATTAGCAGCTCAGCAGACACAGAAGGTTCCAAACACAATCAGCTCAAAACAGCCAGAGCTTTCCCCCTTCCCAATCAAGAGTGGGGAGCCGGGCTCCCAGCCCTTTCCTGGGACGTTGATCCTGAATCCACGCCTTCCTGACCCAGGCATCAGTGCCATCCAGAGGCTCAGAGAGAGGTCCCAGGGCCCAGGGGTCTCAGGAAGAGGAGAAAAATGACAGGAGTCATCAGCTGCCACTGCAGAGGGGCAGAGATGGCTGTTGACCATCTCAGTGAAGATGGCTGTTCACTCTCTCCTTTCACAGAGCAAGGCTGGTGCTAGGGTTGGCTGCCCGGCCTGGGGTGACATTTCCCAGCCCCCAGGCATCCAAGTGGGGTGGGGGGCACATTCATTCTAGCCAGTGATATGTGGGTAGAAATGATGTGGACCCCTCTGGTCTGAGCTGGTTAATTATCTGGTGACATTCGCCTCACTCAATCCCCTTCCCTGGTGATCCCAAAGGCCTTGTGTGGAGATGACTTCATCAGAGATGGAAGGAGCCTGGATTTCTGCATCACTGCTCAGAGGAAGTGCCTCCCTGCAGGAGATCCTCAGACCAGCAACCTTCATGTGGACTTCATGAGAGAAACCAGCTCTTCCTGGGTGAAGTCACTGGGGCTACTTGTTATAGCACCTCACCTGTACTGACTGATACAACCCAGTCTCACTCCTCATCAAACCCTTCATCCAGCAGGTACTTATCAGGCTCCTCTGGGTGCCAGACTCTGTGCTGAGCACTGGGACAGAGCTGTGAACAAGATAGACAGGTCTCTGCCCTCAAGGTCTTGGGCAGTTTGTGAAATAGCTGAACAGAATAAGTAAATGAGCCAAAACAAAAAATTACATGGTATGGAAAGTGCCGTGATGGGGGGAAAAAAAGGCTAATAAAAAACAAATGCCTGATTTGGGGAGGCCGTTGGAGGACTTCGGGTAGGGGACTGAGAAATAGGTAGGGGAAGTGGGTAAGGTAGGGCTTCCCTTGTGGCTTAAAGGGTAAAGAATCTGCCTGCAATGCAGGAGACCGAGGTTTGATCCCTTGGTTGGGAAGATCCCCTGGAGAAAGGGAATGGCAACCCACTCTAGTATTCTTGCCTAGAAAATTCCATAGACAGAGGAGCCTGGCAGGCTATAATCAATGGGGTCGGCAACATCAGACAGAGCTGAGAGGCTAACACTTTCACTTTCAAGGGAGAGGGTAGGGGCTTGGTAGGAGGCGCTTGCTCCCAAGAGGACAGGTTGCTGGCTATGTACCCCAGCTTTATGAAAATTACTTCACTTTATCCTCATTATAACCTCAGGGGGCTGGAAACTGTTATTTCTCTTTTTATAAGGATAGGGACTGTGACTCCAGAGAAACGGAGCGAAGGGACTAAGTCACACACCCTGGAAGGTCCCATCGGTGATCAACCCACCCTCATGGGGCAGGGAGGGGTCAGGCAGGGCTGGGGAGGAAGATGAGCTTGGTGGTCTAGTTTGACTGAGTGCTAAGGTCCTGTGGAATGACCTAAGGGGCCCCTTAATCCCCAGGATTGTGATCTCAAGGACTGCAGAGGGTGCCTTTGGGGGCAGAAATGCAACTTAGGATCATGGGAAGAGCATGGGGCCAGAATCTGACTTAGACCCTCTGGGGCTAGCTGTGTACCTTTGGGCAAAGCACGTGACCTCTCTGAACCTTGGTTTCCTCATGTCTATGTGGGAGCAGTACCTGCCCAAGGGGTTGGGGCAAGGGGTGAGGGAGAGGGGGTAAGTCAGTGCCCCAGAATCCTTGGAGCTCCTGCCATCTCTCTGCTGTTGACCTTCACCCCACAGACAGTCCCTGAGCTCCTGCAGCCCACAGGGCTGGTATCCTGGGCCCCAAGTCCATCACCTTGACCTGCCCAAGCTTGGGACACAGGAGGATCATCCACCAGATGGCAACTCATCTACATTCATACTGCTGGTGAGGAGAGACCAGAGCTCAGACCTCTTGCTCTTTCCCAGACCCTGATGCTAGAACTGCTCTCTGGCTCCTGGAATCTGGGACTTGTCCAGCTCAGCATGAAAACTAAGAGTTGTGAGAAATGTTTTGCATCAGAAACTCTCAGATTTACTAGGGGACAGGGTAATCTGTTCCTGATAAAGCCAGATGTCATAGGTCACTGCTGGACCATTTTTTCATGTTGAAGCTTTTCTGATTTCCTCACTCTCACAACCTACTAATTTCCACTTCTACTCTGTGTCTATGAAGTGAGGCCCCGTGGTGCCCTCATCTTCCTTCTCTGCCACGTTCGTGAGCTTTGGCTACGAGTTCCTCCGTGTTCCAGGCTCAGGGAAGCATCCTGGAGCTTCCTGTGCAGAGGGAAGATGCCAGAAGGAGGTGAAGATGTGACCCCACCTGTCCTCCAGAGTCTGGCTCCCATGGGACCCTGGGGTGGGGGGCCACCCAGGAGTCAGCATTGACAATGCAATGACAGCCATCCCTCTGCAGGGTCTCCCTCTATGAATGTATGTGTCCCCCTAAGACAGGTGAACCCTAGGAGACAGGAATATGTCTCTCCATGTCCAGGTGTCCTCCCCCCACCTCGAGCCCTCACCTGATTGACGTGAGTAACGGCTTGTCGAAGACACGCAGGTAGAAAGCAAAGGGGATTTGAGATTTAAAAGGATTGCTGGCTCAGCTTTGGGGCCTGAGTCTGGCAAGGAGTCTGTGAGAGAACGGATGTATCTCCCTCCTCCACCGCCCCGAATCAGGCATCTGGCTCCCAAAATAGTTTCTCATTAGCTGGCCCCACCCGCACACGGAGAAGAATACCCCACAGAGCAGCTGATGCGTGTTTTCCTGCCGGGTGGTGGTGGTTGGCTTTTGCAGGCTCATCATAGGGAAATGCGCTGTGAACATACTTGAGGGAAAAGGTCTAATTTCTCCCCAGTTGTGGACATAATGGGGGGATTCTCACCTTCTCAGGGTGCTGATCCCATGGGGAATTGCAAGGGAAATCACAGGGCCTGCTGGCAGTGCAGTTCTAGGGCTGGTGAGACGTTTGCGGGAATTGTGTGTGGTGGGCTGCCTGGCTGATGGAATGTGGTCTAATGGCCTCTCAGACACTAGCGAGACCACTGTCTTCTCAGAGCAGACGGGCAAGGTCACTGACACCCTCGCCCCCATTCAGAATCTCCTGGGACAGACACCGAGTGAATGGTCCCAGGAGTTCCTGCTCCACCCTGCCCACCACCCTTACCAGGGGGTGGCCTCCTATATGGCCCAGGATGTAGCTCCACCTGCTCTGGGAAGAGGTTCTGGGGCACCTGCTCAAGGAAGACCTTGAACCTTCTCATGGAGAATCCCAACCCCAGAGGCCTAGAGAGCTGGGAGTGGCAACCTGGGCTGCTTTTCCCTTCCTGCATGGTCTTCTCTTCCAGTTTGTCCATCAGGGCCTAGCTTGGATGCCCCCTCATCCAGGAAGCCCTCTCTGATGCCTCCAGCTCATGCTGGCCTCTTCCTTTCCTAGCCTCTCTGGGGCAGGGTGGGGTGAAGGACAGGGCATGGGCTTTAGTGATTGAAAGCTGAGATTTCAATCTGCTCTACCGTCTGAGCTCCGTGATCTTGAGCAACATGCTTAACTTCCCTGGGACTCCATCGTCTTTATGTAAAATGATTTATTTGAATTTATTCATTCATTCCTACATCTGAGCATCCGTGCAGACATGCATTCTATGGTGATGGAAATTGGGCATGGTTTCTGTTAAAGCACAGAGTCTGGTGGGAGTATCAGGGATGTCCTACTGGCCATTTGAACTCAGCTCCTCACATCGGTGCTCTTGGAAGAGCGCCCAGCCGTCCTTGGCATCCTGGGGATTAACTGAGTGATGCATGTTCAGGCAGCTGCTCCCTGATAGAACAGGTGTCTCTGGGCTCTGGATCCTCCTGAAAACTCTAGGCAACCTTCTGTTGCCTCCCTAGAGGAGCCCAGGGTGCAGGCGGCAGATCAGAGTGGGGCTGACCCAAACGTAGTGGCAGTTTATGGTGCACTGACCTTGCACCAGTCTCTGAGCTGAATCTGATGCTACTCCCTCCTCCCTACACTCTGTGAGCTGGGTCGTTTTGTGGGCGAGAATCCCCAGAACCAAGCAAAGGATGTGATTTGTCCAAAGTCACGTGGCTGGTAAGTGGCAGAGCCAGGGTTTCAGTCAGCCCTGCCTCCTCCCATTGGTCCATTTACTCTGTGTGAACTCCATGCGGATGTGTGCGGAGTCACTTTTATTATCCTTTTATCCAGTGTCCACTGGCCAAGAGCGCAGGGTCCTGGTGCCCAGTCTGGCAGTGCTGAGCCCATTTCCAGTATGTCCTGGGGATGCTTCTCTTTCCCAGAAACGCTGACCACGTCACTGAGCCCAGTTGTGCTCTGCAAGTGCTTGGTGAGCAGACACCGCTGTGGGGAAGACAGCTGAGTGGCCATCAAGCCTCCTTTATACACACATGACTGATGGTCCCACTAGAACGTCTGCCCTGGAGAGGATGGGGATCGCTCTCGGGGAGAGCTGAGAGGACCAAGGAAGGGGAAATGGTCAAGTTCATCCACTTTTTTGTTCCCTGCACTGTTTCTCCAGGTGTGTGGGGATGAGCAGCTACAAGGCACCCTTGGGACTCAACTGAGTTACGATCAAACTCAACTTGAACTGGTTTAGATAGAAAAGAAAATCTCTTTCCTCAGGGAGGTATGGGGGCTTCTGCCTCCAGGCCTGCCTTGATATGGGAGTTCCGGTCGCTGCAGCTGCTCTGTGCTAGGTAGGGCCCAGTGCTGGGAAATAGCAGGAGCAATGCAGAAAGAAGGTCCCCCCTGCCTTCCCGGGGCTTGGGGTCAGTGTGGCCACGGGCCCACACGCGCATGTCGGCACACGCGCTCTTTCTCGCTCTGTCCAGCTCTCTCTTTTTCCTTCCTTTCCACTTTCAGAGCTGCGTTTGTCTGTACTGGCTTCACTCTCAGGCAGGCCTTTCTCAAGATGACCACCAACCACTGTGCTTCATACCAGTTTACACATGTTAATTTTCAGAAAAATTAAGAACACAGGGCCTAATTCTGATTGAATCAGCTAGGGTCATGTGCCAATTCTGAGCCAGTTGCTGTGGATGGGGGAAGGGAGTTACTGACTGGTGAGGCCTGCATCACCTGTTCACCCTTGGAGTATGGTGTGGGCTCAGCCCCAGCTGAACCACTGAAATAAAGAAGGGAGAAGGGTGTGGTGAAGGGGAAGGAGGATGATATACAAAGCATCGGTAAATCTGGTTCTTATCTCTTGCTTGGTCACTGGGGTGAGATGACCAAACTCTACTGGGCTGTCGCCGGCCACCTTGAGGAAGCCCCACAATCAGAAGGTGACAGTGTACCTGCAATCCAGCACCTTCTCCAGATTCCGACCACCTGGGTCAGGTGCCCCCACCTGCCTTTGGTCCACCCCAGCAGGTCTAGCCTCCTTGGGCCACCCACAAGGGGGCATGTGTGGCTAGAGAGCACACGCTGACCCAAACTCCCTGGCTGTGTGACTGTGAGTGAGTTCCCCAACCTCTCTGAGCCCGTATCCTTATCTCTAAATAGCAGGGACCGTTGTTGTGGGGGGCAGTGAATCAGCAGGCCGCGGCGCCGGCACACAGTAGGCACTGAATGAGCAGGCTGTATACAGGAGGTGCTCCTGGATCGGCTCCCGTTGCTGTGCCCTCTAGTCTGGGGCTTTGAGGGGAAGATGGTGTGTGCTGCTGGCAGGTCAGCTGCCCCTAGCTGACCTTGACCTCCTCAACCACGGAATACACCCGCGCTTTCTTTCTTTTTTTTTTAAAATATTTTTATTTATTTTTGGCCATGCTGCACAGTATGTGGAATCTCAGTTCTCCGGCCAGGAATTGAACCTGTGCCTCCTGCATTGGAAGCACAGAGTCTTAACCACTAGACAACCAGAGAAGTCCCTACACCCGCGCTTTCTCTCTGTGACCAGAGCATGGCCTGGGACTCTGCAGTGACACCCGCTGGGTCACTGGAAACTGACATCCCAAAGGAGGGAAGGAAGAGGAGGGTGTACTTCATGCTCTTTTTCCAGAAGCCGCCGGGCCTTGAACCTCTCTCACTCATCTTTCACAGCCCCACACATCGCTGTGGGACATACAATACAGTTCTCGGCAGTTGAGGGGTTCTTTAAAGTCCCCTTAGAATAACTGGATCTTGGTGGAAACCGAGAGGTCAGGCCCCAGAGGTACCTGGGAAGGACAGGGATGCACGGGCCGCATCTATTCCAGGCTTTTCAGGGACGCCTGCATTGTGCCATGTTCAGGATGTGAGGACACCGTCTGACCTTGGTGTTGTGATGGGGCGGCCTCGTGGTCGCGAGGGGTAGGCCTTTGCGGATGCTGCTGTGACTGGGGACATGGGGAGTCTTGTTCACTTTCTCCTCTAATCTCATCATTTCTTAGAAGTTTGCTGAGAGCTGATGGCTAGGCTGCACATGGCAGATATGAGAGGAGGTGCCCTTTCAGCAGCATCAAAAATAGACCTCATTGATGGCTGCTGGAAGAATCAGTCCAACCAGCACAGACACCCACTGTGTGCCGGGCCCTGGGCTAAGGCTCTTTACAAAGGGTGCTGAGAAGGAGCGCGCACATGAGCTGTTATTACTATTGTTGTTATTTACCCATCTCTCCTCCCAGTTCCTACCACCTTTTTTTTTTTCTGTCATCAAAGGCCAGGCCCCCTCCTCCTTGATCCATTTCCTCCCTGCCCCCAGATTCTTAAATCAAAAAGGGCTTTCATTCCTTTTACTGACTCAGTTAATCCTACATCCTGTGTATTAGAAGAGGGATAAAATTGTTATGTCCTGACACATCATCTTAGTTTAGTGATTAGCATTTAATCACTCTGGGAACAAAAGTGTCCCTCTGTTCTGTCAGTGGGGACTCGCATGAGGGTAAATCTTTTGGCTTCTGATTACGGTTCAGGATTAAGTTGATGTTTTCTCCTTTCTCATCTCCCAGGTAGACACCATCATCAATCGATCCTGTGTCATCTGTTAGGAAATACCTGGGCAAGTCCTCCAGCACAGAATCAGAGATTCTTGGGCTTCTAGAGTGGAGAGGGACAAGGTTAAACTCACTCATAGTCCAGTTGGGAAACTGAGGCCCAGAGTGGGGACGTGACCTGTTCAAGGTCATGATTGAGTCAGCGGCAGGACAGGGACCAGGACTTGCTCTTCTGACCCCTGATTGGTGTCTCTCAGCTCTGCCTTATTCCACTTGAATCCCAAACCTGGGGCTGGCTGGACCAGAATCCTGAGCCAGGAATAGATGAGAGCAGGACAGAAGAAAGAGGTATGGACTTGGGTAGAGGGGATGAAATTGAGCTTATGGAGTAGAGTGTCCACTCGGGGACCCTTTGGGCTCTGGAGGGAACACTGAATGAGAGTTTCCTGGTCCTCATCCCAGCCAGTGCACATACTTGAACCTGATGTCTTGGAAGCCTGGGATGAAGTTGTAACAAGCTCTTCATAAAATGAGAAAGAAAAGGTCAGTGTAGTCTGTTGGCACAAAGTTGTCAACTGTTAACATCTCCCAAACCGGTGTCTTTTGAATCCAGTATGGAAAATGCTTTTAAAATTCAGTGTGATTCAGCCTTGAGCTTCGTAGAACTGGCTGGGCTTTCTGGAGGATCAGTGCACAGCTGGGAGGTGCTGGCATGGGTCTGCTCTCTCCCTTTGCCATTCGGATCAGAAATTATCCTGCAGAAGCCCCGTGGAGCTGGAGCACCTTTTCCTAATCCAGACAGAACAGTGAAATCCCCGCAGGACATTCCAACACAAGCAGGAAGGCCACGGCCCTCCAAATCCTGCCTCATCAGTTTGCCTTATCATTGTTCTCTAGTTCATTAAGGGTGTTTCTCACTCATATATGACATTGCAGTTCCCGGAGTGGGCACTAGTGGCATAAGGAAGATGAGTCTTACTGCTGTGTCTCCATTGTCAGGTGGGAGAAAATAGGGCCATTGCTCTTGGCTTTGGGTCTGGATTTAGTGGCACGTTAAGTGGCCATGTCCCTGCTGGGAGGTCTGGACTGCCTGCCTCTTTGTTTTCCAGAAGAATTGCCCCCAGTTCCAAGATTGGAGTCATCTAGTCTTTGGACATCTCCCTAGGGTGGCTGCCCAGTATTCAGGATGAAGAGCAGGGCCTTGATGAGGGCCTTTCAGGCCTTGTGACAGCCCTGTCGGTCACCCCTCTGCGGTCACTTAGGTCTCCTTTCATTTCCTCCAGCTCCTCTTAGCATCATGCTCATTCTCACCTCTGGTCTTTCCACATGAACCTCCATCTTTTTCTCCATCCTCATTTCTTATGTCCCTGTGAAGACATAAACTGTCAGGAGCAGGAGACTTGTCTGTTCCCCTCTCCACTATGTGCCCCCCAAAAAATCAGTACTAGGGCAGAGTAAGTGCTACATACAACAATGATAATTGAATTGTGAGATTTTTCAAACAAACCTTTTTAAATGTTGAAAGTGTCAACTCCCTAATCCAATAAATCAGTGATGTATTAATAGATTAAAAAAATCCATCCTGTAAATTCTTTAAGCAATATACTCCAAGTACTTGAATGTGAGAAGCCCTCCATTAGGCATTTAAGAGATGCAGAAGGAAATGATTTCTAATGGCTGGAAGCTCACACACTCAGGACCCTGTAAATATCGGGCAAAGTCAATCACTCTTTGTCAACAGGAAATGAAATGACCTAGAGATCGTGGAGTCATAGTCTGAGATCCTCGAGAACCATGACAAGGGCTGAATACACAAATGAAAATGAGGGTCTGTAGGTTTACACACCACATGAGCCTCAGATTCCGAGAGGCCAAGTCACTTGAATAATATGAATGATGATTATCATTATCACTTTTTAAACTAACATGATTGAGCCACATAAAATGTGCCAGGCTCAGTGCCAGGTTATTCATAGAAATATTTATACATTTTGATCCAACACAACAACCCTATGAGGTAAGTACCATGAATATCCCCATTTTATAGATGAGGAAATAGGTGCCTGGTCCCACAGGAGTGAGTGGTGCTGACCCAGGTCCTTTGGGCCCCAGAACAAATGCTTCCAGCCCCTAGGCTGCACTATCCTCAGAACCTCATCTGTACCCTGGAGGGCTGGGGGACGAGAAGCAAGCATCCTGTCCTTCCAGCTCTTGGACATGAGGAAAGATGGAGTGTGGAGGGCCTTGGGAGGGCTGACCCAACATCTCTCGTTCTTTGCCTCTGTGACCAACTCTCTCCCTGACTTTGGACCTTCCAAGGTGAGGATTCCACTGTATCATGGCTTCTGATGAGAACAGTCAACACCTGAGCATCACTTGAGCATCTTTCCCGGAAATGCTCTGATCAAGACACTTCTGATCTAAGGTTTGCAGATGGGATTGGGGTTGGAAAAATGGGAGGCTCTGGCCATGTTCTAGGTGAGAAATCAAGGTGGCCTGAACACCAGCCCACAGATGAAGACCCCTTGAGAGCATTTGTAGTACGATGACTCTCAGGGGTCCACGAGGCTGGTGCTTCCTTTACAGAGTTTCCCCTGTTCCAGGCTCGCCTTGCCTGGACCACAGAACCTTGGCCTCATTCAAACCTACTCTTCACTCTGGCCAGTTCATTTCATTTGGTCATCCATTAGTATGGGTTTGCTAATCCATAATAACTAGGCTGTTATTAGTGAGTTTTAAAGTGAAGAAGTAAAAAGAATTTAAGTGATACCTGCCAGGATAGTGTATCAATATGGTTCTTAGTGAGAATCCTTCATTTCTCACCACTAAGTATGATGTTCACTGTGGGTTTTTTGTAAGTAGTGTTTATCAACTTCCCCCTCTATTTCCAATTTATTGAGAGTTTTTGTCATGAAAGGGAGTTGGGTTTTGTCAAAGGCTTTTTTCTGCACCTATTGATTCAGCCATGTGACTTTTCCTTTTTAGTCTGTTGATGTGATGGATTACATTATTTGATTTTTGAGTGATGGACCAGTCTTGCCTACCTGTGATAAATCCCACTTGATCATGGTGGAATTATTATTATGATTTTTATTTGGCTGCATCAGGTCTTTGTTGTGGCACACAGGATCTTCATTGTGGGAATGAGCTTCTCTCTTGTTGTGATGTGTGGGGTCCAGAGTACGTGGACTTAGCTTCCCCACAGCACATGGGACCTTAGTTCTCAGACCAGGGATCCAACCTGGTTGGAAGTCAGATTCTTAACCACTGGACTACCAGGGAAGTCTCAGTGAAATTATTTTTTGTTTTTTGAATTTGGTTCACTGATATTTTGTTGAGGATTTTTACATCAAGCATTATGAAAGATACTGGGCTCTGTTTCATTGTCTTGTAATGTCTTTTTCTAGCTTTGGCATTAAGGTGATGCTGGCCTCATAGGATGAGTTAAAAATCCTTCTGCTTCTATCCTGTGAAAGAGATTGTACAGAGTTGGTATAACTTTAAACATTTTTTAGGACTGACCTGTCAACACTTCTGGGCCTGATGTTTTCTATTTTTGGAGGTTATTAATTATTTATTCAATTTATTTAATATATATTGGTCTGTTCAGATCACCTATTTCTTCTTGAGTTTTAGCAGATTGTATCTTTCAAAGAATTGGTCCGTGTCATCTAGGTTATCAAATTTGTGGGCACAGAGTTGTTCATAATACTCGTCTGTTATCCTTTTAATTTCCCTGAGATCTGTAGTGATGGTCTCACTTTCTTTTTTTTTCTCCCTTTCTCGATTTTTTTTGGTATTAGTAATTTGTGACTCTACTTTTCTCAGCTTAGTAGAAGCTCATTGAGTTTACTGATCTTTCCAAAGAACCAACTATAGTTTGATTAATTTTCTCAACTGACTTGCCTGTTTTATTGAATTAATCACCTAGTACCTCAATGTAACTCTTTAAAAATTTTATTTATTTAGTTTTCATTTATATAATTTTTCTTGTCCTAGTACTGCATGCCATAAAATGTTCTAAGTGCTTGGAATTCAGCAGTGAAGAAAGTGGACAAAATTCCCACCCACATGGAGTTTATGTTTTAGAATTAGAGAAAGTAGGTTGGGAGTGTCAATAACCACAAATTTCAAAAATTTATTTTAACCTTTAATTTTTTAGCAAGGCTAGCTCTGAGAAAAACATAACAAAGCCATAGAGTTCTGTTATTTTCTTCCCCCATTCCTCTCTTAAGTGTACCTCTTTTAAATCCCAAGTAATATTCTTATAATCAATTCACATTTGATGAACTTGACTAAGTGGCAATGGTTTGGTTTGTGACAAGAAGGAGGTGTGTCTCCTGGACTCCTGGCAGCAGGGAGGAGTGACTGACATCCCTGGGGGAGTCAGGTGAGAGGAACTTTACAGCCTGTAAACAGGAATGGCTTCTCCATTAACCGCACAAAGTGATCTTGGCAGTCTGGAGTGGGGTCAGAGTTCCCAGTTTGCTACTGGGGCCCGTGGCCGCAAGTAGTTATACCAGCATCATTGGGTTGGTATTTCTTCTCAGAATGTGAGTCTTAAAACAGGAACCTAACTTGGTGACTGTTGCTGGACAAGCCAGGGGAAGGGTGGTCTAGGGAGCAGGCTCAGCAAAAGCTAAGGCCTAGAGACCTTGATGGCATCTCACTATCATGGGGCTAGAATCTTGAGCCTCAGAGCAGAAGAATGAGAATCAGATCCTAGGGTGCCCGTGCTGAAATGTGGCCAATTCTTGGGCACCCAGCTAGGAGGGGGGTTGGAATAAGTTGAATGCAGTGTTTTAAGTTCCTTGATTTGGGAGCCAACTGTCTGATTGCAAGTTCTGCCTCTGCTGTTTTGTGTTTGTCTTACCAATGTGGTGTTGAGCAAGTTACTTAATCTCTCTGAGGCTCGGTTTCCTCATCTGTGAAGTGGGGAGAGTGACAGTGTCCCACCCCTCACGTGGGCTGGGGTGGAGATTCAACTGTGCAGAGCGCTTCAAGCAGTGCCTGGCCCCCAGCAGGCTTTAAGGGGGTGTCTGCTGGGTTTGGTGCTCCATTGCTAGTTCTTAGAACCAGCAGATGGGGGGTTGGTTGAGACCCTGGGTCCCCTTGAAGAAACTGAATCCCAAGGGGCTTGAGGAGATCACCGGACTGAACTGTGAGCTCTGCCCCGTCTGTCTGACTTCGGAGCCTGCCCAGGGGCCCGGGGCGGTGTCTGGCCTGTGGTGGAGCGGCCTCGCCCCTCTCATCCTGCTGGGGAAGTTCTTCAAGCACCAGCCCCGGGTGAGCCCAGACCCAGAGGTTCGCACGGAGACCCCCAGATGCTCGCAGAGAATGGCCCCATCCGCGCACACGGCCCAGACCTGCTGAGGCTGCCTTCCCTCCTGCCTTCTCCTACCTTGGCCCGAAGCCTCAGCACACAAAGACCCCTCTCAGTCCCTTCCTGGGGAGACAGGAGCCCTCTTCAGATGATGCCAGAGGCCCAGTTACCAGCCCTTCCTTGTAATTAATATAAGGAAAGCGTTTCTGTTGAAATCCCTGCCTGGATTAACCATGGCTGGAGGATTTAACTCATGTACACACAGAAAATCTCCACAGGCTCGTTTCCTAATATTTATCCCTATGACTGGAACATGCAGATAAAGTGAGTGCCTGATGCTGGAGCTGCAGAATAAATTTACATTCTCTAAGCCACCAAGAGCTGCAGATGTATTCATGTTATGGGCCTGGCTGGGGCTCAGGAAGGGGAACAGCAAGCTTCTGACCCACGGAAGCTTCTGACTGGTGCTCCTCCAGCAGCAAAGGCTCATGTGTGAGGATGCCAATACCTTAGAACCAAATAGTTCTTGACTTCCAGAATCGTAAATTCCCAGGTCATAGAATCTTCACTTAATGGAATCTTACAACTATAAAATATTGAGTCCGATCACAAGGTTTTAGGATTCCAGGAATCTTAACCATAATCTTGCCCAGACACTCAGCCATCCTCTAGTCCCTTCCTCAATGTAATTCTGAGCAGTGTGAGAGCATTTCCGGGCTTCTGACTACACTCTAGCATTTCCTCCTCCTGGAAGCCCTCCCTGACTCCCGTGGCTGGTTCAGAGCTCCCACCACAAGCCCTCTTGGCTCCATCTCCTTTGTTTTGTGAGATCCACCAAAGGTGTTATTTTTTTTTTCTAATTTATTTATTTATTTTCTTTACCTTATTGTGTTGGTTTTGCCATACATTGACATGAATCTGCCATGGGTATACATATGTTCCCCTTCCAGTACCCCCTCCCACCTCCCTCCCGATTCCATCTCTCTGGGTCATCCTGGTGCACCAGCCCTGAGCACCCTGTATCAAGCATCAAACCTGGGCTGGTGATTGATTTCACATATGATAATTTACAAGTTTCAATGCGATTCTCCCATATCATCCCACTCTTGCCCTCTCCCATAGAGTCCAAAAGACTGTTCTATACATTTGCGTCTCTTTTGCTGTCTCGCATACAGGGTTATCGTTACCATCTTTCTAAATTCCATATATATGTGTTAGCATAGTGTATTGTTGTTTTTCCTTCTGGCTTACTTCACTCTGGATAATAGGATCCAGTTTCGTCCACCTCAGTAGAACTGATTCAAATGTATTCTTTTTAATGGCTGAGTAATATTCCATTGCATATATGTACCACAGCTTTCTTATCCATTCGTCTGTTGATGGACATCTTCATCCTCACCTTCACTGTAAACCATGAAGTAAGGGGGAGAATCTGCTTTTGTTCATTCATGAATTCCCAGCACAGGGTCTGGCACTTAGTCGATGCCAAGTGAGTATATCCTGAACAGCTATCCTTCATCTCTGGCCACAAAGGACGTGCCCTGGAAGGACAGGATCAGTAGAAACCTCACCTCTGGGTGGTGGGCCTGGCTGAGTCTGCATGGGGGACGGTGGGCAGATGGCAGTTCTCAGGTGACACTATCCCTCACCCAGGGTCTGCTTCCGCCCACTGAGGAGCTTTGGGCTGAAACACCTGCTGGGGAAGCGAACAGGACCAGGATCTGTCTAGGTGTTCAGAGAAGCCATGTGACACCACGGGTCAAGCCCTAGCTTTGGAGCCCGATGCCCACATTTGAATCCTGGCTCTTCCACTGTCTAGTTGAGTAGACTTAGAGAGTTATTTGACCTGTTCTGTGCCTCAGTTTCCCCACCTGTAAAATGGATATGGTGAGAGTTCTTATACTGAATAAGCTAATAGATATAAGGCTTGTAGCTCAGTACCTGGTACATAGTAAATGCTCAATAAGTGCTCAAGTCTTTGTATCACATGCTCTTCCTCTAAAGAAGATTCATTAAAGGACCAAGTAAACAAAATCACCCAACAGTTGACACCAGCCATCGGCCACCCCGTGTTGGCCTATGGAGATGAGGGCCATAATTGGACACAACAGCCTAGGTTCCACGTACCAAGTGGACCTAGCTACTGCTCCTTCTGGAAACCAACCTGGCCAGTTGCACAGGCCATTGCTGAGCCCCTGAGATGGCGCTATTCCTCCATGAGACCAGCTGGTAAGTTGGCCACACTGGGCTCCTTGCATGTGGAGCCCTGCTCATGTCTCAGCCCAAAGCTCCTCCGTGGGTGGAAACAGATACCGAGTGGGAGATGGTGTCACCAGAGAGCCGTCACGCACACCCTCTCCCAGGCAGGCTTGCCCTTCCTTCCAGCCCTGTTTCCTTCCCTTCTTTTCCAAGTTGTTGACCCCTAGTAAGCATCTCATCCCCAACTGCATCTCAGTTGCTTCTGCTTCTTCAGGATTCATTCTGTAACCAAGGGCAACCAGTGAGTTTGCATCAGTCACCCCGAAGCTGGAGTCCAGTGTCCATTACCGAATTAGCTAAATGGTAACTGGATGGAAGATGATTTGTCTCTCTGTACCTTAGTTTTCTCATCTATAAAATGGGGCTGATAACTCCCCTGGCCTCCCAGAGATGTGAAGAATGATAGGAAAATGCTTTGTCAAGGAAAATGCCCTCACGTGTACACAGATAATTACAAATCTCTCTGCTTGCATCTTTGCCTGTAGTACAGACTGAGTATTACAAGGAGGGAGGGCCTGGCTGGATCTGAGATCCTGCTGGGAAAGAGGTCTGGGCAGCCTGACTCCAGAGGCCAACATACCAGTGTCCCCACTATATGGCTGCAGTTCTAAGTCCCCACAGAAGGGAGGGGTGGACAGTCGAGGTGATGACAGGGCAGGGTAGGATGAGCTGGGCGGGGGGCGGGAACTGTTCCCTTCTCTCCCCCAACTTCCAGGAAGCCTCTCTCCTTGCTCAGGCTGATGCAACAGATTTCTGATCAGAACATCTAGATCCATCCAAACGAGAGGTGGATGGGATGGTCACACAGTCTGGGGAGGGGAGGGTAAAGTCTGGGGTGGGGGTGGCTTATGAGATTCCCCTCCACATGTGAGTGAGCTGCCAGACCAAGATGTGTATCGTCCAGAGCCCCAGGCTAGGTGGGGAGAGATGCGAGCATCCTAGGCAGCGCAGGGGCATCAGAAACTGATGTGGTAAAGAAAACAAACCGGGGGGAGATCATCACCCCTCGCTGCTTGAGGACCGCTTGAGTGATAGTTCCGGGATCCTCCTACCCAGGCGTTCGCCTTCCCCTGGTGGTGATGGATGTGGGAGCAGCTAATGAGGGGAGGCCTGGGCCCTTAGACCTTCACAAGGTCCTCCATCTCCACACATCTCCCAGCTGTCAGCATGGCCTGTCGGGGACACACACTGAGTAATTTGGAAGAACTGGGGGTTGAAGGGCAGGCGAGTTGTGGCCAAATAGAAAACAGCGGCCTGGACCAACCTGGGAAATGGTTAAGATAGGCTCTGGGCCTCAGTTTACCAGGGGGGTCAGCAGAGCCTCCGTGGTCTCCTGACACAGCGCATGGACTCTCCGGGAGCCTGGGGCGATGGGCAGTGGTCCAAGACAGAGCCTGGCCCTCCCAGCTCCAGCAGTCCTCAGTAAAGGCAGGCGTCTTCCAGACCAGAGTTCATATCACAGCTCGGACTTGCAGCTTAATGACATTGGACATGGCACTTAACCCCTCTGTGCTTCATATTCTGCCACTTATGTCCATTTAAGCGTTAAAGTCTTTTAGCAAAGTACATGGCATAGAGAGAGTACTCAATAATATTGTTATTATCAGTATTATTACCTGCCCCTTTCTATAAGCATGTATTATAGATTTGAATATATCAATACAATATAGTTTATGTTTTTGAGATCTTACTGTATACTCAGCTTTCTTTCTTATTTATCATGGTATCAGGAGTGTTTTCTCCCATCATTGAAAAGTTCCTCAAAAGCAAGATGTTAATAGCTTCATAGCAGTCCCTCATCTAGAAGCGTCATCATTTACTTTGTCATCCTTTGTGGCTGGATACACAGGGCATCACGGTTTTTCACTCGTATCCTCGGGCTGGAATAAACATCTCAAGGCATAATCCTTGCTCAAATCCCTGACCGCTTCCTAAGGACCGATTCCTGGAGGTGCTATCACTGTATCAGGGTGCTGACATTTTGAAGGCTCAAGATCTTTATTACTTAATTGCCTTCCAAAGAGACTTCCAGCAGTGCCCAAGAGTGCCTGGCTCACCACACATTTACCAGCATCGATTTCTTCTCTTTTTATTTAGTCTTTACTAATTTCATGGGCCTGAAATTATATTTCATTGTCTTTTGGAGACACAGAGCCCTGGCCTGTGGCTCCTGTTTCCCAGAAGGGTGAGAATCAAATTAGATTCAGGGGCTTCCAGCAAACCTCCAGATGAAAGGAAGCCTGTGACTAGGTAGCCGGAAGCTGGAGGAGCTGGGTTCTTATCAACTCCAGGTACTGGTCTGAACCCCCTCCCACTTCCCAGACCCCTGTCATCGCTGTGTGACCTGGGTCTATTACATGGCCTTCCCTGGGCCTCTGTTTATCAGTCATTTATCAGTTTATTATTGCCTCCCAGAAGCCTCCACTTTATCTAGCGCCTTGAGCAGTACCTGATGCATAACTCATGCCCAACAAATACTTGTTGAAGGCTGAACTGCAGAAGTGACCTTTATAAATGGAAAATCTTGCCCCCTCATTATGCTGGTTCCAACCTTTGCTCAGGTTTCCTAACATTCTGTTTACTTCTTTGGTCGGCTCATGGATTTCTGCTTCTACTTCAGATATGAAAAGATGCAAGACAGAATATGAAAAAAAAAAGCCAGATAAACTACAAAATCACAACTTTTCTTGAGCCCACCAGGGAGCCCAAGGCTGCAAGGCACCCCTTGAGCTCAAATGCACAGATTGGCAAGACCCACCAAGGAGAGACAGAACACACAAACCCTTGTACCTTTGGCAGAACTCCGGAGAGAGAGGCAGCTGCCCTAAAAGCAGGCATGAAATAAACAGCTAACATTTTAAAAAATATTTATTTTTGATTGATTGATGGTTGGTTTACAATATCAGTTTGTTCTGTCATACATCAACATGAATTAACCATAGGTGCACGTATGTCCCCTCCCTTGTGAATCTCCCTCCTGCCTCCTGCCCATTCCCACCCCTCTCGGTTATTACAGAGCCCCAGTTTGAGTTCCCTGAGTCATGCAGCAAATTCCCATCTATTTACACGTGTTAATGTATATGCATCCATGTTACTCTCTCCATTTATCTCACCCTCTCTTCTCCCTCACCCTTGTCCATGAGTCTGTTCTCTATGTCTGCATCTCCACCGCAAACAGCTAACATTTTAACGACCTCTCAGAGGCTGAGTGTGGACTGGCATGCCAGCTGAGTATTCCTGGGAGCCCCAGACATGAGGGGAGTGCACATTCATTCATGATGGTTTCCCACGGTGCTCGGGAGTACACGATTCACTCAGGACAGTTTCTCATGGATCCCGGGAAAAAGATGCTCCGGACTGGACTTGTATCTGAAAGAGCTGCTTCCCTAAGGTGTACCGATCTGAACCCCCTCCCACTTTCTAGACCCCTGTCTCCTGTGAAGCATAAGCCCGAAAGGACCTCAGGGGGACAGGAACACCTCTCACCCCTCAGGGCCCAGGAAAAGACCTGCAGTCCTGGGGGAGGGGAGTGGGGCAGAAACAAAAGCCACTTCTTGCTGGGGAAGGGGGATGAAGCCTTCCAGCTCTCGTCCCAGGCAAAGATAAACTGCTGCTGTGGGTAGAAGCCTCAGCTGCCTGTGCCTGGGAAGGGATGGGTCCAGGAACCAGAGCTGATACAAGGCAGGACGTGCATGCCCACAGGTGGGCTGGGTCCACGGGCCTGATCCATGTTGTCAAGCTCTGGTCTTTCTGGCTTCATCTCTAGACTCTGCTTTCTTGTGTGCCCTTCTTATTAACAGAGGCCCTGAAACTTCCAGACCAATCTTCTTATAGTCCCTAGTTCACAGGAAAGAGGTAGCTTCTCTTTCCAGTCCTTATGACAAACATGCTGGGGATTAAATCTACCGACACAGTAACTTCTGAACCCAGAGGTTCATGTCCTGATAACAGATCCAGAAAACCCCTTGCTTGTCCCTCATCCCATAAGGGGGTCCCCTGGGCCCTCAATAAGGCCAGTTTCCAGGCCGGCTGCAGGATCTCAGGGACTCCACACTGTCCAGGCTGATAGAGCCTCCCTGCATGCCACTGTCCTCACAGCAGTCTTCTCTGAGCATCCCTGAGCTGCCTGGGGCTGGCCAAGCCGGCCCAGGAGGACATAGCGCCCCTCCAATGCTGACACCCACCTCCACATACCTCTATAAATGGGATAGTCACTGTTTCTAGGGCACTCTTTGAGCAAGGATAGATAGGCTGCAGGCTGGCTCTGGGAGTGCCAGCCCGCAATCTGGAGGTTTCAGGCAGTCCCAGAGATGTGGTAGGCGCAAACAGGGATAGGCAGAAGCCTCAGGCCCCTCATCTCTAAAGTGGGATCAGTAGCAGTGTTTCTCCAGACGCTGTAGAGAATCCTAGAGACGATGCGCAGGGTGGGGCTTGGCCCAGGGCCTGGCATGCAGTGGCTGGTCATGTTCTGAGTACCATGATCAGATGCCCTCGGGGCTGTTGAATTCCTGAGACTCCTTCTCCTCCAAGTCTTCCCAGAGTCACCTCCTGTCCACACTCAGGACTGGAGGCAGCATCAGAGAGGGAATGGATTTGACTGGAGCCGCACCCCTTTGGCTGTGTCTACCCTCCGCTTCCCTCCCACCCCCTCCACCAGCTTTTTGCTGCTGCCAGGGCTTCTAGAACATGCTCCCGGGCTCTGACCACAATCTAGTTAGGTCATCCTGGTCCAGGGAGGCCCTGGGGACTGGGACCAGAGGATGGGTGGGTAGAGTCCCATCTGCCTGAGGATGGAGGTTCACGGGACGGGAAGTCCTCCTCTCAGGGTCCCTGTCCCAGTCCTTGGGGGTTCACTAGGTGACACTTCCTCCTCTTCCTGGGCCCCCTGGTGGGGGCTGATGCAGGATCCTATCCCCATAGGGGCCTAGAAGATGCCAGGGGCCTCTTGACAGGGTGTCAAATACAATCCTTACAGACCTCCAGGAGGCATTCAACATCCAAAGGAGTGGGGGGCCCTGTAGGGTACCCCAGAGCACAAAGGAGGCTGGGAAAGGGGAGAAGGAGCCGGTCAGCAGGGGGACTGAGAGGCGGTGGTTAGTGGGAGGAAGCCCAAGGGCTTCAGGGGGCACAGCTTGCCTGTGGGCGGGGCCAGCCTGGGGCTGCAAATTAACTATAGTATTTTAAATACCTGAAATGGGGTCACAGGGTCCAATCAGGTGAGCGTGGGCTGGGAGGACCCACGCTCACTGTGAAGCTGATGCGGCTGCTCAGAGCTGGGAACTGGGGGCTTTCTTCTGCAGAGAAGCACCCTCAGCTCACCCCACTGCGGGGGCTCCTGCACCTTTGTCCCCTCTGCCGGGGGTCTCCTCTCCCCTGTCTGCTCTGCAGCTCCAGGCACCGAGCACAGTCTTCAGCACAGCTGTGCTTCAGCGCCTTGGTCACCTGTTCCCATGTTCCCTGTTAGACCATGACCCAGAGTACCAGGGCAGGGATGCGGCTGGCTTGCTCATAGCTGTGTCGCATGTGCACATGGGCACATCGTGGGTCTTGGTGCATTTGGTGAATGAATTGGGACAGGAGTGACTTTGGAGGAATGATGAAGGAGAGGAGGCTTCAGACAGCTTTTCTAGGATAGGAAACCCCAAGGAGGGGCAAATTCAGGGAGCAAAAACAGGGAGCTCTGAGGCCCCTGGGCCAGGTGGGCAGGAGCAAGCCTTCTCTCTGCGCCTTGAGAGCCTCTGGCCGTGGCTTCTCACCAGAGGGTACCATGGCTCTCTCCAACACTCATTTTCTAGCCATAGTTTGAGAAGTTCTTGTTTTCCCAGCATCTGGAGGCTGCTACAGAAGCAGACAAACCCACCAGATACCCAGGAATGGAAAGGAAAGGTGAGGAAAGGAACTAATATTATGTATCTGGATCTAGATGTAGAATTTTTTTTTTATAACTGAAGCATGCGAGAGCATTATGATGTGCTTGGGCCTGGAACAGCTTCCAGAGCAGCTGGCTTGGCTCTTCCCTGGCTTCTTGTCTGTGAGCGTCATCCTCTTCTCATTCTCCTTTTTGGTTATAGTTCTGTCTCCCTGTTTTGGGCTACGGCCCTAGACATGGGGCTGGGCAGCAGCGCAAGGTGCTGGGTTTGCCAGATGCTGGAAGTGGAGGCGATGCAGCCTCGGGCTGGGCTGCACCGAGGAAGGAGGAAGGTGGGGAGGGAAACACGGAGGACTAAGAGATGCAGAGGGAAGACCATTCCATCACCAGCCCTCACTCCACGCTGCTGCAGAGGTGTGCTGTGGGCAACTCCTATTTCCTCATCACTCTCTGATGACTGTCCCCATGAGAAATCACCTTGGGTTTCTCAGGAGAATCCTACATGAGGGATGCAGGTTCCAGACCCTCCAACCTACTATGTGACCTTGGACAAGTACTATAACTCCCAGCCTCAGTTTCCCCATATTAACAATGAGAGATGGGTGTAGCTCAGTGGTTCTCAACCCCAGCTGTACAGATTGCCTCCTTCAGGCAAGATGGAATGACCTTCCCACCTGAAGTGACGGAAAACCACAAAATTCATGAAACAGAGGCTTACAAGATGCAGGATGTCAGGCAGTGAAACAGAGATGAGAAACAGATGAAGTGAGCCCTAAATTGCCCTGGTTTCCAACCCTGAGAGTTTCCTGGCTATGCGCAAAGAGGAAGAAACGAGGTGGAGCCCAGGGAGGCCCCAGCATTGAAGAAGTGGAGCTGAGATTCCAGAAGACCAAGGTGCCTGGAATTTGCAGGACACAATGCCTGAGAAGAGAGAGGGAAGGGACAGAGAGAAGACTCTGGAGAGGACACGGAAGGGTCTTGCCTCGGGTGTGGGAACCTTTAGTCTTAGACTGAGAGCTATTGTGGTCCCAACTAAGACATCCTAAAGAAGATCCTGAAGAACACACTGTCTCCAAGTAACTTAATATTACATTACAGAATAAAGCTCAACAACGTTTATAACAAAACAAAAATATCCAGTACCCGATAAGGTATAATCCACAGTGACTGGCAAAGAAAGCTGGAGTGGCTATAGTAATATCAGACAAAATGGGTTATAGAGAAAACAATATTATCAGAGATAAAGGCGATGATATTGTGAATTCATCAAGAGGACCTAACAATGTTTATGTACCTAATAACAATGCTTCAAAATACATAAAACAGAAAAATAATACAACTGCAAGAAGAAATAGACAGATCCACAATGTGATAGTCAGAAATTTCAACATCCCTTACTCAATAATTGATAGAGCAAGTAGACAGAAAGTCATAAAGGATATAGAGAATTTGAGCAACACTATCAACCAACTCGATCTAAGTGACATTTATGGAACACCCCACCCTGCGACAGCAGAGCACACATTCTTTTCATGAGTATATCTAAATATGCCAAGATAGACCATATTCTGAGTCATAAAACAAGTCTCAGTACAATTGAAGGATTTGGGTTCTAGAGAGTATGTTCTCTGACCGCAACAGAAATAAATGAGAACTCAGTGATTTAAGAGAAAGTGCTCTTTGAGTAACAGAAAGATCTCTGAAAAACCTCCAAATATTTTGAAACCAAAAAACAGCACACTTCTAAATAACCCATGTGTAAAAGAATCAACCAAAAGAGGAACTAGACAGCATTTTTCACAGAAAGAAAATGAAAACACAACATATCAAAATTTGTGGGATGCTGCTGAAGCAGTTCTTAGGGGAAATTTATAGCACTAAATGCCTGCATTAGGAGAGAAGAAATGTTGCAAATCAGTGACCTCAGCTTCCACTTGAAGAAACTAGAAATAGAAGGACAAATTAAATTCAGTGTAACAGAGAGGAAATAATTATAAATAGAAATCAGTAGAGAAAAGCAATAGAGAACATCAATGAAACCAAAGCTGGTTCTCTGAGAATATCAATAAAATTGATAAACCTCTAGTCACACTGATCAGGAAACACAAAAGGGAAGACACAAGATACCCGTATCAAGAATGAGTCAGGTGACATCACAGATTCTCTACATAAATTATTTAAAATTCTTCTGCATGTGAGATCTTTTTCATATGTATGTATGTGTATGCATTTGTTGATTCATTTCAGTGTGAACTCATGCATATTTATTTTGTCTTTTGGGTTATAATCCAGCCTTACTTTATGTGTTCTGTTGTTCAGATTATTCCAGCTTTGGCCATTGAAAGTTCTTTCAGTTGGCTCTTGTGTCCCCTTGAGGGTCACCTGTCTTTATGAGGTTTTCTTTCATTTGGTTGTTGTTGGCACTTTCTTACTTTCTGGCATTAAACAATGCGCCATGGTCATCTTATATATTTCCTGCCCTAGATCTAGAATCAGCTTTTTCTTCATGGAGCCCTGGCTCCTTTTATTAGAGAATGGTATGAGAAACTAAAGATGTGGGTATCAGATTTGCTTGTTGTGACTGGGATGTCATTGCCTCTAGGCTCTGTCAGCTCGCAGAGACAGGATATAAAGTTCTGTTGCACTAACCCATGCATAGGACTTAGGTATAAATATTTCTATATGTAAATCTCCATGTCTATATTCAGCCAAACATGAATTCATACTGATGTCTCCAACTCTAATCCATTACCACATGCATCGTTCTAGCTTTCTTCCCTTCTTTGTCTGGAACCTCCCACTCCAGCAGTGAGAAAATATGGCTCCCAACATCTGCCATCCGCAGGAACACTTGTTCCCAGGGTAGGTGTATAGTCATTTCGGAACCATTAACCCATATTCCATAGCAAACAACTTTATCCACTAGAAAACGGTGCTTACATGCAGTTCCTGGTACCTTTAGTCTTCCAGACTCCACCCATTTTCAAAGTTACAGAGGTCAGCACCTTTATCTTCACCTGTCTCAGTGAGGGTATTTCATACATTTATGAGAAAGTTAGATTCTTTTGTCTGCATCCATCCCACCCTGGAATCCTGGAACTCCTAAAGGATTTTTCAAAATCTGCATACATTCACCCTTTCTACTGTAAGTTCTATGGATTTGGACAAATGCATGGTATCATTCATTAATCCACGATTATATTGCAATAGTATTACACATAATAACTTTATTGTCCTGAAAAAAATCTTCCATACTTCACCTCTTCAATCTTCCCTGTTCCCCAAACTCCTTGCAATCACTGATTTGTTTGCTATCTCTCTAATTTTGCCTTTTCCAGAATGTCACATAAATGTAGTATTTTCAAATGGTATTTTCCCCCTTAGCAGTGGGCATTTAAGATTCATCCATGTCTCTGTGTAGCTTGTTGCTCATCCCTTTTTATCACTGAGTTGTATTCCATTGTTTGGATGTACCACAGTGTCTTTATCCATGTACCAACTGCAGGACATCTGGGTTGCTTTCAGTTCTTGGCAATTAAGAATAAAACTGCTATAAGCAATCACATGCAGGTTTTGTGTGTTCGCAAATTTTCAGATCAGTTGAGTGAATACCTGGGAGTGTGACTGTTGTTGGATCATATGGTAAGACTATGTTTAGCTTTGTTAGAAACTGCCAAACTGTCTTCCAAAGTGGCTGTACCATTTCATATTCACACCAGCAATGGGTGAGAGTTCCTGCTGCTTTGCATCCTCTCCAGCAATGAGGATTGTCAGCAATGGGATTTTTCAAAAAATCCAGATACATGGGCCCCATTCCCAGAAATTCTGACTCCACCAGCCTATGGTGGTGCCCAGGCCTTAGCACTGCCGAAAAGTCCCCAGGAGATTCTGTTGTGGATTCAGGCTTGGCATCCAGGGAGTCCCACCAACCGCCTCATTGTATAGACGGAGAAACTGAGATCATGAGGGCAATGGCGCTGCAGTGGGGCAGCAGATCTCTACGGTTCTCCTGGCTGACAGTCTGGGAGGGGCCGTGTGATTCCTGGGTAAGAGCCGGGGCTCTGGAGTCCCACAGTCCTGGGCTGGAATCCTGAGTCTGCCTCTCTCCAGCTGTGTGACTTTGGGTGAAGGCCTGCACCTCTCTGAGCCCCTCCTGTGTGGGAAGAGGACGGTCCCAGGACCTGCACACAGGCTAAGTGAGGACGTGTTGGGTCAATGAGTCCAAAGTGCTCATCCAGAACTGGGCTCACAGTGGGGCCAGGACACTGCCAGCGACTCTTCCTGGGACTCTGTCACATGACTCCATTCTCTGTGTGGAGGTCCCACCCAGGGAGGCTTGTTCTGCCCCTTCTTGGACCCCTGGGCTCCCCTGCCCCACCCTCCCATTCACTGTTCTTCTGACTTTGTCTCCAGCCCTGGGGGTTGCAACTTTACCCCACTTCCCTCTCCTTCCACCCCTCCTTTTTCTTCTGCCAGTTAGCAAAAAAGCTTCACTTAAAAAGCCATCTGGGAGGATGGATGGGACAAAGGCACATTTTGTAGAGTAAATTTTCAGAGAGAAGAGCCAAGAAATGAAAGGCACAGCACTTAGGATTCCAGTCTTATTAGGCCCTGTGCTCTGACTGCTGGGGAGCTGTGCTCTGTGTCACAGTCCATCCCCCACCGCAGCGCCCAGTGCTCTGGGCTCATCTTCACTTGCCTTTGAGAGCTCCTGCTGCCAGCATCTAGGCTGATTCCTTCCCTCAGGATGAACCCTCTCCTCTCTATCACAGGGAGGGGCTGCACCTGGGGCTCCCTTAACCTGAGACCCCCCCTCCTGTGTGAGTGCCGTCCCACCTAGGGCAGCTGCTCCCCCTCCCTAAAGGAGTCCCAGGTGAAGGATATCTTCTCCTGTGGGGTCTCCCAGGGCAGATTTAGAAACAATAGGAGAGATGTATCCACTGCCAGGATAGATGGGCAGCCCTGGGGAGGGGTAATGAGCTCCCCATCACTAGAGGTATGCACAGAGGAAGGGTGGCTTTGGAGACCAAGAGATCTGGGCTGAGTCCAGGTCACATTGCTTGCAAGGAGTCTGACCTTCAGCCTTGAATTATACTCACTGAGCCTCGGCTTCTTCATCTAGAAAATCAGGCAAAAATAAGTTCCCATGTCCCAGGGTTGTCATGGAGACAAAAGGACATGTGTGCAGAGTATCATTGCAGGGAGGGAGGAGGCTGGGTTGTGACACCCTGAGCCATCTACGATTCCAAATTGCTGTAGTCGTAGACCTTGAGATCCAATAATTCAATTATCCTAAGATTATAAGATTTCCTAGGATTCTAAGACTTTAAAATTTATGATTCTGTTATTCTTCTCATCTAAGTCTCCTCAGGAACGTAGGCTGCGTGATTCGAATTCTAAACCCGTCCCTTCATTGGTGCGGCGGCTCAGCTGTGGGCTGTCTGCTCCACGGGGAGTGTTTATCTCTGTTCTCTTTCCACTTCAGATCTTCCATCTTTATCCCCCACTGGCCCATTGCTACTTCTCCAGGGACGCTTTTTCTAATTCCAGCCTTATCCATTGCACCTCTTGTTCAAAGCACACCAGGCCCCCGCGGTGGTGCTGAATTGTGCCCCGTATCCCCGCCCCCAGCACACTCTCCTGCCCTCCCACCAAACCTCATCTTTGCCTATTGAAATCTGCCCTTACTCTCATGGCTGAAGTCGAAGGCGGGCCTTCCATGAAGTTTTCTTCATCTCCCAGTCGAAATGAATATCCGTTGTCTCTGTGTTCTGCACAGATTTTGCTCTAATCACGATTACAGCAGTCAACAACCAATGTCTGTTGTTTTTTTTTTTAATTTTCTTTACTTTATTGTGTTGGTTTTGCCATACATTGACATGAATCCACCATGGGTATACATATGTTCCCCCTCCAGAACCCCCCTTCCTCCTCCCTCCCTTCTCCCTCCCCCCGGGGACATCTCGGTGCACCAGCCCTGAGCATCAGCCCTGGGCTGGCGATTGATTTCACATATGATAATTAACATGTTTCAATGCCATTCTCCCATATCATCCCACCCTCGCCCTCTTCCACGGAGTCCATGAGTCTGTTCTATACATCTGTGTTTCTTTTGCTGTCTCGCATGCAGGGTTCTCATTATCATCTTTCTAAATTCCATATATATGCATTAGTATACTGTATTGTTGTTTTTCCTTCTGGCTTACTTCACTCTGGATAATAGGCTCCAGTTCTGTCCACCTGAGTAGAACTGATTCAGATGAATTCTTTTTAATGGCTGAGTAATACTCCATTGTGTATAGGTACCACAGCTTTCTTATCCATTCGTCAGTTGATGGGCATCTAGGTTGCTTCCATGTCCTGGCTATTGTAAACAATGTGGCGATGAACATTGGGGTACACGTGTCTCTTTCAATTCTGGTTTCCTCAGTGTGTATGTCCAGCAGTGGTATTGCTGGGTCATATGGCAGTTCTATTTCCAGTTTTTTAAGGAATCTCCACACCTTTTTCCATAGTGGCTGTACTAGTTTGCATTCCCACCAACAGTGTAAGAGGGTTCCTTTTTCTCCACATCCTCTCCAGCATTTATTGCTTGTAGACTTTTGGATGGCAGCCATTCTGACTGGTGTAAAGTGGTACCTCATTGTGGTTTTGATTTGCTTTTCTCTGCTAATGAGTGATGTTGAGCATCTTTTCATGTGTTTGTTAGCCATTTTTATGTCTTCTCTGGAGAAAGGTCTGTTTAGTTCTTTGGCCCACTTTTTGATTGGGTCATTTATTTTTCTGGAATGGAGCTGCAGGAGTTGCTTGTATATTTTTGAGATTAATTGTTTGTCCATTGCTTTCTAACACCATACACAAAAATAATCTCAAAATGTATCAAAGATCTAATCATAAGACCAGAAACTATAAAACTCCTAGAGGAAAACATAGGCAAAACACTCTCTGACATAAACCAAAGCAGGATCCTCTATGACCCACCTCCCAGAACATCGGAAATAAAAGCACAAATAAACAAATGGGACCTAATTAAAATTAAAAGCTTCTGCACAACAAAGGAAACTATAAGCAAGGTGAAAAGGCAGCCTTCAGAATGGGAGAAAATAATAGCTAACGCCTGGTTTTTAGAGGCAGCAATATCTGCCCTTCACCCCATGGTGACTCACCTCTGGGAGACCTCTGGAAGACCACTCCGTGATCCTCTGGGATGGGGGATGCGCAGATCTCATTGGTCAGAGCCGGGACACTGATTGGGCCAGGCTCACTGGTGGCGGAGTCAGCGCATGGAAGGTGCAGGCGCTGGACCACTCTCCACTTCCACTCCTCGCCTGCCTCCCGCTGCTCTGCAGACCCAGCCAGGATGGAGCCGGGCGGGTATCCCTGCTTCCCCGCATCACTCTCCTTTCTTCTCTCTCCCTGATTGAGCTCAGCCACCCCTGTGGGCCCATCCCCAGCGCACGTGCTAACAGCCTGATATCTATCAGCTACCATCAGCCCTCCCTCCAGTCATGATTCACGTCATGATTCTTTGATGTGCTGGACCTGTCAACGGCCTAGCCAGACAGTTGAGTTGGAGAGGCCGCCCCTGCCTCCTAGATCTTTCCCTTTGGGGTCCTGCAGCCTCCTCTCAGGGAGAAGCATCCTCAGGAAGTCAGGGCTGATGCGCGGGGACTGTGAGTGTCCTGCATTCCCAGGACCCTAGCTCATCCATCTAGGAAAGGAGCAGGCTGAGCCCAAGGCCTCAGGAGGTCTTAGTTATTGTTGTTCAGTCACTCAGTCATGTCTGACTCTTTGCAACCCCATGGACTGCAGCACACCAGGCTTCTCAGTCCTTCACCATTTCCCAGAGCTTGCTCAAACTCATGTTCATTGAATCAGTGATGCCATCCAACCATCACATCCTCTGTCACCCCTTTATTTTCCTGCCTTCAATCTTTCCCAGCATCGGGGTCTTTCCAAATAAGTCAGTTCTTTGCATCAGGTGGCCAAAGTATTGGAGCTTCAGCTTTAGCATTGGTCCTTCCAATAAATATTCAGGGTTGATTTCCTTGGTCTTAACAATCCCAAAGTCCTGCGAATTCCCTCTTCCCCACCCACCCCAGCAGCCTCAGTGTCCAGCCCTGGCAGCCGTGGTCTCTGACCCCAGAGGCTCAGGCTCAGCCTTTGCTCCTCTCACCTCTGCTGGCAGGACCTGGGGGCAGATGCAGCTGGCCCAGGAGCCTGGGTGACCTGCCCCGAGGTCCTGAAGTGGAGAGGGAGAGGTTCTACCTGTGCAGTGGGAACGGTGATGGAACTAAAGGCCGAGTCCCTTGGTTTAGCCTCAGCCCCATGGGCTGGGCTCTGGAGGCAGGAACCTGGCTGAGGGCCTCTGCTTCAGGGCCTGCCTTCCCCAGCCATCTGTTTCTATGGCAACCAGAGCCCTCTGGCTGGAGCTGAGTTCCATCCCTACCCTACCCCTGCCCCCTGTGTGGGGAGGGAACCTGCCCGTGTCACAGGTGAACAGGTGGGAGGAGGAGATTATTACAGCCAGGCCTGGCTGTGAAATCCACAACCAGGTGCTGTATCAGGTTGCTTACAAATGAAGGTGTCCTCTGCTCCTACTTGCTTTTGATAACAAATCAGGGAGGTTTTAGGACAGGAAGATGGATCCTTGTGCATTTCCCAGCCTGTGAGGCCGCTCCACCTGGCTCTCCCTCACTGCTTAGTCCTCATCTGGTTGATTATCTCTGGGCTCTGCTACGTGAGCCCGGGTGAGCACACCCCCTCCCTCAATGCAGCCCACTTCAGTCTGCCTCCTCTCCTCCCTGGAGACTGTTCTGCCATCATGGTTCCTGGCTGGTCACCAGCATTGGGAATATGGCTTTTCCTCTTGATCCCCCAGCCCTTGTTCCTGGGCCCCTATAGCCCTTTGGACACTGTGACTTTTTCTCCTCCCTCACCCATCGGACTGTCTCCCTGGCTGCTGGTCCATGCTGCACTGGCCATCCCTGCCCCATTCCTGAGGGACCTCCCCACTTTTCTTACCCTGAGCAAGAGGCATTCACTCACTCATTCACTCGGTAGACATGTACTGAGCCCTGCCCTGTGTCAGCAGCTGGGGCTATGATGGACAAGGACAGCAGCAGCACCAGCTACAAGACCCTGGCCTCTGGAAGCTTCTCTTCTAATGGGGAGGATGTCCTGTAACCATCTCGATCAAATGGATCTCTTGTATAGCCTGGTGACAAGTGAGAAGGAGACAAATCCAGGAGAAAAGGAACATGGGACCCCTAGGGTTTGCAGTTGAAGAAGAGCTCGCTGAAAAGCTGACATTTTCCCAAAGACTTGGAGATGGTGAAGGAGAGAGCCACATGGATGTTTGAGGAAGAGCATTTCCAGCAGAGGGGATGAGGAGAGCAAAGGTCCTCAGTCGCCACTTAAGTGTTAGCTCCCGAGACCACCATCTGAGTTAGTCCTCCTTATTATCCTCCCACATTGCCTCCTAAGCTGGGTGTGCTTGGCCCTATCCCAGGGCTTGATTGAATATCAGTTGGGACTTTTCCTTGAAGGCCATGTCCCTTCCTGACTGTGAGACTCAGGAGAGCAGGTACCTGGTCTGACTTGTTTATTTCTCATCCCTGCATTTGGTTCACACCTAGCACATAGTAGGTGCACTGAAAATCACTTGGATGAAAAATACAACCATTAGAATAAGAAATAAAAAAGCTCATGTTCTTTAAAGCAGAAGTAATCCAGAATGTTGTTCATTGCTTTTACTTGTGGGATGGGAAAGATGGTTTCATTTCTATGCTATGCTATTCCATTTCATTTTATTTTTATTCCTAGTCCCAGTCCTAATCCTAGTCCTAGTTCTTTTCTATTTAAAAAAAACCATGCACTGCATAATTGGAACTAGTAATTGCAGCTCTATCCCTGGATTGTGCCTCCCATGACTCTGGCCCTGAAATAAAGATTATTTCATATTTAATCAGTATTAGTTCTGGGATGCTCACAGGGGACATGCTCCCTTCAGGGCTGTGTAGTTTAATTCTCAGTGAGGCTAATTAGATCAATAAAAGAGCCTGGCCTCAGGGCAGGACTGCTGTGGGGTCGCCCACTACCAAGCAGAGAGGCAGAACCCCACCTGGCATCCTCCTGCCCACATCTCTCTCATCCTGCCCATTCCAGCCCCTGCCCCAGGAGAAGGGCAGAACCACATGTCCCTCCTTTGCCTGAGATGACTGACAAATCTCCCATGGGAGGAAGGATAACAGCTGATGTCCAGGGAGGTAGTAGGCCCCCTACCCCTTGAGTCATCCTCAGAAGCTTTGTGGAGCCTCTCTGTCTTGGCAGGTGGTGAGGAGCAGGTAGGTATCCATAATCAGCCCATCCTTCCCTGGTGGGGACAGGGTCTTCCCTTAATCAACTCTCTTTTCCCTGTTCAGTTCAGTTCAGTTGCTTAGTCGTGTCTGACTCTTTATGACTCTGTGAATTCTGCTTGATTCAACTTCTGTTATCATTGATATCATCATCTTCTTCATCATCATCACCACCTTAACTACTAGATTACAGATGTGGATGTTACCGGGTCCCAGGCAATTGAAACACAAGACTCAGGACTTGCTTGAAAACCTATAAGAGTGTATCACTATCATTATCCTTCAGATGAGGAAACTGAGGCTTAGAAGGTAAACTCGCTAGCCCCTACCCCTGGTCAGTGGCAGAGTCAGGACTGGAGGGGAGGGCAGCAAGGCCTAAGTCCTGGCTTCAGAGGTCACCAGTGAGGCAAACTGAGGACACATTCCTTATACCTCAGCATCAGTTCCCTCCTCTCTCTTAGTTCCTTTGAATCCCACAACACTGCCACCATGTCCATGTGCATTGTGAAGTTGCAGAAAGTGAGGCTCATGGGAGGGAAGAATTTTGTCTGTGTTTGCACAGATCAGACTTGATGGTTCCGGGGCCCAGCATAGGTCTGGCTGGTGCTGTTCTTCCCCTCTGCCCACACTGAACCAGCTCAGTCCAGTGGAGTGATTTGCCCTTGCCCCCTCCCCCGCACCTCCACCTCAGACTCCCTTTTGGTCAGGGAGAAGGCATGCTTCCTGACAGACACAGAGGGTCAGATCATCCACACAACTGAACACATATTATGTGCTGTCATGGTGCCACTTGGATCCCCTCTAGGTGTGGAGGGGGTGGAGCTTCTCCCCAGGCCCTCCCACCCCCTCCCTCATTCTCCCTCTGCTCAAGGCACACAGTAGGTGTGGTTCATGGGCTCTAGGACCAAATTGCCTGGGGTGGAATCATGGCTCTGCCGTGTATCCCACATGTGCTCTTTGTCTGGGCTTTTCACCTCTCTGAGCCTCAGTTGCTCATCTGTAAGGGGAGACAGAGCAAGCTCCGGGAGCTGGTGATGGACAGGGAAGCCCGGCGTGTCGCCATCCATGGAGTCTCAAAGAGTTGGATACAACTGAGCAACTGAACTGAACTGAAGGGGAGACAGACAATAATGGTATCTGCTCCACTGAAGCTTAGAGAGGACGGAACAAATTATGACATATAAAGTGCTCAGACCAGAGCTTCATGAATAGCAACCATGCAGTTGTTGTTGTTCAGTTGCTAAGTTGTGTCCAACTCTCTGCTCAAATTGGAGTTTGCTCCAATTCATGTCCACTGAGTTGGTGATGCTATCTAACCATCTCATCCTCTGCCACCGCATTTTCCTTTTGCCCTCAATCTTTCCCAGCATCAGGGTCTTTTCCAAGGAGTCAGATCTTCACATCCGGTGGCCCATGTATTGGAGCTTCAGCTTCAGCATCTGTCCTTCTAATGCATGTTCAGGGTGGATTTCCTTTAGGATTGACTGGTTAGATCTCCTTGCTATCCAAGGGACTCTCAAGAGTCTTCTCCAGCACCACAGTTTGAAAGCACCAATTCTTCAGTGCTCAGCCTTCTTTATGGTCCAACTCTCACATCCATACATGACTCCTGGAAAAACCATAGCTTTGATAATATGGACCCTTGTCAACAAAGTGATAGCTCTGCTTTTTAATATTCTTTCTAGGTTTGTCATAGCTTTCCTTCCAGGGAACAAGTGTCTTTTAATTTCATGGCTGTGGTCACTGTCCATGGTGATTTTGGAGCCCAAGAAAATAAAATCTGGCGCTGCTTCCACTTCTTCCCCTTCTATTTGCCATGAAGTGATGGGGCCAGATGCCATGATCTTCATTTTTATCATGTTTCAAGTTTCAAGCCAGCCTTTTCACTTTCTTATTTCACCCTCATCAAGAGGCTCTTTAGTTACTCTTCACTTTATGAGAAAGAGAAAGATATACCCAACTGAATGCAGAGTTCCAGAGAATATCAAGGAGAGATAAGAAGGCCTTCTTAAATGAACAATGCAAAGAAATAGAGGAAAACAATAGAATGAGAAAGACTAGAGCTCTCTTCAAGAAAACCTGAGATAACAAAGGAACATTTCATGCAAGGATGAGCACAATAAAGGACAGAAATAGTAAGGACTTAATAGAAGCAGACAGGATTAAGAAGAGGTGGCATGAATAAACAGAAAAACTATGCAAAAATGGTTTCAATGACCTGGATAACCACAATGGTGTGGTTACTCACGTAGAGCCAGACGTTCTGGAGTATGAAGTCAAGTGGGCCTTAGGAAGCATTACTACGAACAAAGCAAGTAAAGGTGACAGAATTCCAGCTGAGCTATTGAAAGAGACACGTGTACCCCAATGTTCATCGCCACATTGTTTACAATAGCCAGGACATGGAAGCAACCTAGATGCCCATCAACTGACAAATGGATAAGAAAGCTGTGGTACATATACACAATGGAATATTACTCAGCATTAAAAAAAAATTCATTTGAATCAGTTCTACTCAGGTGGACAGAACTGGAGCCCATTATCCAGAGTGAAGTAAGCCAGAAGGAAAAACAACAATACAGTATACTAACGCATATGTATGGAATTTAGAAAGATGGTAATGAGAACCCTGCATGCGAGACAGCAAAAGAAACGCAGATGTATAGAACTGACTCGTGGACTCTATGGAAGAGGGCAAGGGTGGGATGATATGGGAGAATGGCATTGAAACATGTTAATTATCGTATATGAAATCAATCGCCAGCCCAGGGCTGATGCTCGGGGCTGGTGCACCGAGATGACCCAGGGGGAGGGAGGAGAGAGGGAGGAGGGAGGGGGGTTCTGGAGGGGGAGCATGTGTAGACCCATGGCGGATTCATGTCAATGTATGGCAAAACCAACACAATAAAGTAAAGAAAATTAAAAAAAAAAAGATATAACCTCAAGGCAAAATAAATAAATAAATAAAATCCTAAAAGATGATGCTGTTAAAGTGCTGCACTCACTATGCCAACAAATTTGGAAAACTCAGCAGTGACCATAGGACTGACAAAGGTCAGTGTTCATCTGAATGCCAAAGAAGGGCAATGCCAAAGAATGTTCAAGCTACCATCCAATTGCACTCATTTCACATAATAGCTAGGTGGTGCTCAAACTCCTTTAAGCTAGGGTTCAGCAGTACATGAACCATGAACTTCCAGATGTACAAGCTGGACTTAGAAAAGGCAGAGGAACCAGAGATCAAATTTCCACCATTCATTGCATCAATGGGGAGCTTGATGTGCTGTAATCCACGGGGGTGCAAGAGTAAGTCACGACTTAGTGACTGAGCAACAACAACAGCAAAATAACATCTGCATATCTGAGGTCATTGACACTTCTCCCAACAATCTTGATTCCAGCTTATGATTCTTCCAGCCTGGCATTTCACATGATGTACCCTGCATATGAGTTAAGTAAGTAGCACAACGATATACAGCCTTGACATACTACTTTACCAAGTTTAAACCGGCCAGTTGTTCCATGTCTGGTTCTAACTTGTTTCTTGTCTGGCATACAAGTTTCTCAGGAGACAGTTAAGGTGGTTTGATATTCCCATCTCTTTAAGAATTTTCTACAGTTTGTTGTGGTCTACACAGGCAAAGGCTTTAGTGTACTGAATGAAGCAGAAGTAGATGTTTTTCTGGAATCCTCTTGTTTTCCCCATGATCCAAGGAATGTTGGCAATTTGATCTCTGATTCTTCTGCCTCTTCAAACCCCAGACCGTACATCTGGAAGTTCTCAGTTCATGGACCGTCAAAGTCTAGTGTGAAGGATTTTAAGCGTAGCCTTGCTAACATGTGAAATGAATACATTTGTATGGTAGCCTGTACATTCTTTGGCATTGACCTTCTTTGGTATTGGGATGAAAACTGATTTTTTCCAGTCCTGTGACCATGGCTGAGTTTTCCAAACTTTTGGCATATTAAGTGTAGCACTTTAACGATATCATCTTTTAGGATTTTAAACAGCTCAGCTAGAATTCTGTCACCTCCGCTAGCTTTGTTCGTAGTAACGCTTCCTAAGTCCCACTTGACTTCACACTCCATGATGTCCGGCTTTCAACAGCTATTCCTTATTTTGGTTTGGCCCACTTTGGAGGGTAATGAGTCCCAAAATGCTGACACCAGTGCACGCAGGAAACTGCTCCTGGAGTCAGATGTGCTCAAGTCCTCACCCTGGCTCAACCATCCTCTGTGCGACCTTAGGTTCAAGCCTCTCTGGCCCTGATTTTCTATCTTTCTACGAAGAAGTTGGCATAGAGAGCTCATCTCCAGGTTCCTTTCTACCTCCAAGACTCCAGCATACTGAGGTCAGTCTGAACCTTCCCCCACAGAGGCCCCAGACCCTGGGAAGAGGAAGGTGGCAGAAAAACCCACCCACAAGCCCGCAAGTTGCCCCTTTCATCGTGGCTGCTGATCTCCGTCATCGTGGAGCACTTCTTTCACACTGTGCGGTGCTAAGCACAATGCAGGTGTTGCCTTTTTCAAGACAATACTATGAAGCAGACACAGTTAATGTCCCCCGTTTGAGGCCTCTTGCCCAAGGTCATCTCATCCAGGAAGTGACAGCAATTCCAGAGCCTGGGTTGTTGAAGACTTTACCATGTGCATTGTGCCGAAGTCAGAACTCTCTGTGAATAAGCATGAGTGGGGGTTCTGGGTCCCATTTTACAGCTGAGAAAAATGAGGGGCCCAGGGAGAGAAAGCAAGGTCACCCAGCTTGCAAGTCTTGTAAACTAGACTCCAGCCATGCTTCCTTGACGCCTAACCCCACATCCTTTCCACCAGGTTCCTCTGCTTCACTTGATTTAAACCAGCTGATCACTTTAGGGCTGGTGTGGGGTGGGGTGTCCCATGAGCTGCTTCAGCATCATTTTACTTTTCCCCCATCTCCTCTTCTTCTTCCCTACCCTGCAAACTGTCCCAAACTGTTACTGCTATCCTCAAGTCACCCACTTGGCAGGTGACAATAGAAACGACAGTCTTCTTCACTCTCGACATGAGTTTCATCTCCTCTGGTTCAGTCCTCAGCCCAGTCATCACCAGGCTCTCTGCTTCCCTCTCGCCTCCCAACCCCCACTCTCCACAGGCCTTCCCACAGCTGCTCTCACAGGGCTACAGGGCACCTCTTGGGGGTGACATCCAACAGGAACTTCTCAGTGCGTCCCTGGCTGGACCACCACCTGCTGGTGCCCACTGTGGACCACACAGATCACCATTCACTTTTGTCAACCAGCACTGATCACTGACCATCCCTGACCACGAATGCCCAGGTTGACTATCACTAGTGACCTCTGGTCACTGCTGACTACCATCACCGCTACTGACCATTGTCTACCACCTGGTTCTTCTTCTTTTTTTTAATTGAGTGGATTAAAAATTTGTATTGGAATATGTGTTAGTTTCAGGTGTACAATGAAGTGACTCAGTTACATTTATATGTATATGTATATATATATATATATATATTCTTTTTAAGATTCTTACCCCATACGGGTTATTACAGCATATTGAGTAGAATTCCCTGTGCTGTATGGTAGGTCCTCGTTGATTATCTGTTTTATACATAGTAGTGTGCCTATGTTAATCCAGGGCTCCTAATTTATCTGCCCCCTCCTTCCCCTTAGGAAACTGTAAATTTGTGTTCTATGTCTGTGGCACCCACTTCTTGATTCTCTGTTCCACTCCCCTCTCTTCGCATCACTTTCTTAGTTCTCCCACGCTCTGATGGATTCTTCTCAAACCACTTTGCTGGTCTCTCAACCCATCTTCGTAGCACACTCACATTTATTGAGCTCCTCTACAATGACTGGTCCTCCTTCACATTCTCTTGGGACAGTCTAACCCACACCATCAGCAGGCAGCATCAGCTATGACCTCCAAGGCCAAGGATCCCAAACCTCCATCTCCAAGGCGGTGAGAGGGTTGGGGCTGGCTCTGTGACTTACACTCTGTCCAGGACTTGGTCTTAGACAAAGCAAGCCATTTCCCTGGTTTTAAACTTCCTCCTTTGTAAAAGGTCCAACACGATGACCTCCTTCCTCAGAGGGCTGCTGTGATGTTCAGATAAGGTCACAGTGGTGGCTCTGACCATCAGTCATGGAACAGAGCAGGAGCTCAGCACACTCATCTCTTTTCTTCTCATGAGATTCCCCTGAGCTGTGAGTCTTCACTGAACCTTAGCCGATCCCTCTGTGGGTCCCCCAGAGGAAGGAAGAGGATCTTAAGTGAGGTGGTCAGGAAGGGTCTGGTGGGCTTTTGGACATGAGCTGGTGGGGGATGGGGAGATGTGACAGTAGAGTACGTCACTCCCTCGGGGGTCAGAAGGCATCCTGATGTGACCATAATGTGACCTTGGGACTTCCAAACCTAGGTCTAACCAGCCAGGCTGCTGCTGGAATGTCCCCCTCCCTGCAGAGGGCCTGGGAGACTGTCCAGAGTGGTCCCATCTGCTGCCCACGCTCTCCCCTCCACACCATCCTGACTGCTGGGAGAGGGGTGTCAGTGGACACATGAGTGCAGGCTCCGACCCCAGGCTTCTGTTCAAGATGTGATGTGTAGAGACCAGCATGAGGGTGACAGGTCAGTGATGCTCACCCCACAGATGGCTCACAATAGGATCTCAGGAACATTGCATTCTGGTAATATCTCCATAGGGAAGGAAACACTTGGTCTCTCAGGAAAGAAGTCCCTGCTCTCCAAGGTGGTAGACAGTGATGGGGAGGGGTCTGAGTCCTCTCTCGTGTTCTGAACTCACGAAATCCAGACATGTATGTCTGCTGCTTCCTGCAGGCTTGCTCTACTTTGCCTGCTTACTTTTTAAAAATATTAATTTATTATGTATTTATTTGCCTATGTAGGCCTTAGTTGCAAGATCTTTCACTGCAACACACAGGCTCAATTGCTCCATGGTGAACAGGATCTTAGTTCCCAGGTCAGGGATGGAACCCGAGTCCCCTGCAATGGAAGGCAGATTCTCAATGATGGGACCACCAGAAAAGTCCCTGCCTGCTTAGATTCCCTTCTGATCAGTAATCAGAAGATTACTGATCCTTCTGTGCCTGACTCTGAGCTGAGCATGTGGCATCCGGAAATGACAAGCTGTGACCCTTGGTTTGCCCAGTGGGGACTAGGACACACATTACCACCACATCACCACGTGGTACTGTGTAGGATCTGGTTCTGCCTGGGTGAGGAGGGAGCTGGGAGGGGAGTGTTTCTCCATCAGCTGTGCCGCTCAACTCTACCCACAGTGCCAGGGCTGCAGAACTTCAAGGGTCTATGAAAATGTTTAAGGCCTGAAGAGAGTCAGGGGATTTAAATACAAACAGAAAGCTGTAACATAAATGCAGCAGAAAGCTGATGCATGCTTAATCAAATGTCTACAACATGTTACATTGTCCAAGAGTCACTTTCTGCTCCACTTCACTCTTCCACAGTTACCTATACATGGATTTAATGTGGGATCTTTGAGCTGATGGAAGAAGGAGCTTCTCAAAGAAAGATCTGGGATTGAAAAGGTCTTTAGAGAACAATGGTTGGGGTAGGTGGATTCGGAGGAGTGGGGCTGGGGGAGAGCTGAGACTTCACAGAGGAGGGGGCACGTGGCGGGAAGGGTGACAGGGGAGAGGAGAGCGTTCCTGGGCAAGGGGAAGGGCATATGCAGAGAAGCAGGCCCGGCAGAACCTGACAGGCCTGAGAGACACAGGGACCATTCATTGCACCTGCTACAAGGAGTGGAGTGGGACAAGGAGGAGATGGGGTGCTCAGGCACAGGAGTTCTTTTCTTTCTTGAGCTTCTGCATCTTTGCATCATCTTCTCCATCAGTCAGTTCCAGAAAGGAAGAAAAGGGCAGTAGGTTGGGGGGAGGATTGCAGACAAATTGCACCACCTCCACCAGGACTGTCTGGGAGAAGAGGCTGAGTTGCTGGGCTCTCTGATTCCCGTGTCTGTGGCAGCTTTGAGGAGGGGGTCTCCAGCACTAGAGGAGAGCATTGAAACAAAAGAAGCCTGCTGTACTAGGGGACAGCAGGCTTGAGAGGCATCAAAGGAGCCAGTACTGTGCAGCAGGAGAAAGGTTACTTCCTACGGGGCTGAGTATTTCTAGCCTAGATGGCTTCCTACACAGAAGCTGGGTGGCAGAGGGATGAGAGGCTGGTTAACCTATATCACAAGGGAAACAGATTAGTTGTGAGAGTATTTAGTACAGCCTACAGAATACCCATGTTTGTCACCCGTGCTGGTCATGCTTGTGGCTCTGCTTACAGCCGACTCATTGAATCCTCATAGCAACCATGTTAGGTACAAACTGTTGTTATGCATTTTTTTTTTTAAACAAAAAGGAAACTGAAGCCCAGAGAGATGAAGTCAGTGCCAAAGACATCGGTTGGTGAAAGATGGAGCTAGGAGATGACCTTCAAATTTCCTGCAACTCCAAACTCTTAAAATCCTAGGCTTCCAAGATTTTTAAAATCTTGTGTTCTAATTCTAAACATCTATAATTTAAGGTGAATCTAAGGTGCCCTATTTCTAACATTCCATGATTCTAAGAACCTTAGGGTTTGTAATTTGATGCTAAGTCTGAGGATCTAAGACCCTACTGCTCTAAGATTCTCTGTGTCTAATATTTTATAGGTGACCCAGGGGGTTAACCAAAATCAAATAGCATGTGGTAGGGAATTTCTTTTCCTTCCTTTGGTCAGTGCTATGTTTCCACTGGTCTGAGCTGTCCCTATGCACCCCTGGCCCTGGAGGTGGGCAGAGGAAGCTAAAACCTTTGCTATTTGGGGCCCATTACTCTGGTATGTCCCCAAGGAGGATGGTGGGACACCAAGGCATGGGGGCAGAAAGTGACCCAGAAAAGCAGCAAGGAGTCTTTAGGGGCATTTTCTAGAGGTGGGCCATCTGTGTCTCACCCCTGTGCAGTGTGGGTGGGGGGATCCTTGGAGGGGAGGGGCTGCAAGGTCTATCCCAGGAGGTTGGTCCTAAGGCAGTCTTCCTCTCCCTGTTCAGTTTTCCTCCCTGTGTGGGTCACTGAAATCATCGTCTTCAGTCATAGGTTCACGTTTGGGGCTCGTCATCCCTATTGAAATGCCAGCTTTCTGAGGGCAGAGACCAAGATCGGGCTGGCAAGAAGTAGGTATATGTTCTCAGCATGAGTACGTCTAAATGCCACCATCAGACCAAGACGTCATCTTGGCTTCCTCTTCTAATCAGCGGCTCAGGCCAGAGGTCCTGTATCCTAAAGAGCTCTGGGATCCACTGCGCCCCACCCCCCACTCCCTTATTAGTGTCCTTGTTGAGGGCACAGGCTCTGGAGCCATGATGATGGGGTCAAATATCTGCTTATCAGCTGAGTGATCGGGGCAGGTGACAATCTCTCTGTGTCTGCTTCTCTCTACAAAACAGAGATGGCAAGAACCATACCCACCTAGAGCTAGTAAAAGAAAAGTCTAAGGTGTGCAGAACGTGCCTCACTAAATGGAAGCCCTCAGTCAGCATCTGCTGTGGCTACTGGAGAACCATTACTACTATTATAACCTATCTCCTTAATGCCTACTGATGGAAATCCCTAAATCTCTTCCTGGCATGGCCCTCCCCTCCAACCTAATCCCCTTCCCATCTTTTCAATCACACAGAATTCCCTTTAACCCGTATTTTCTGGCCTCCAGCCTTTGATATGCTGACCCCTTTCCTGGAAGGCCCTTCCATCATCTTTTCCGGGCACACTCTGACTCTACCTGGATGAATCAGCTCAGGGGCCACCTCCTCTGTGAAGGCAGATCCGAGCTCCCCTCCCCTTTTTGCGAAATCCCTCTGTGTTGCCAGCACCTTCTCTGGACTCGCGCAGTAACTGACACATTCTAGGTCCTGCCTCCATTCCCCCCCCGCACCAGCACCGTTCCTTATATTCTCCAGGGCAGGGACTTCCTGGGCTGTCTATCCATCTCTGTGTCCCTGGCCCCAGAGCTCCACTTGGCACAGTCTGGGTGTCCAGGAGTGATTACTGAACAAGCAAACAAGTGCACAGCACTAGGATTTCCTGGGTCCGCAGTGACTCACCCCCGCTCACCCTATGTGAACCTTGAGTTCCCCATCTGTAATATGGGCATGCTAGCCCCTGTGGGGCCCTCCCTCCCAGGAGAGCAGAGAACATTGGCATCCTCAGGCTGGCGGCATTCCGGGGCACGGGGCTGTGAAAGGGAAGGAATTCTGCTATAAAGCACATTAGTTCTGTCTCTGGTCTTTGGGAGAAGAGCTTGCCTGGTAATTAGGGTTGTTAGGGGAGACAGAGGCGGGGCTGGTATTGATGCCAGCATCGACCCAGAGCAACCAGACCCGAGGCTGCGGGGGACAAAGGGGGGCATTGGGACCGGGCCAGGTGGGCGGGCACGTCTGTGTCTTCTCCAGGAGGCAGAGAAGGACCCGCGTCTCCCTGGCGTGGGAGACCCCGCGGCGGTTCCGGATCTGACCTGAAGGTGGCGCTGCCGATCCTCGCAAGGACAACTCAGCCGGGATGCAGCCCTGTGCCTGGAGGTGAGGAGGGTCTGGAGGGAACATCCCTGGTGAAGAGATAGGGGAAGAGCGATGGAGGAAGGAGGAAAGGCAGAGAACAGAGAACGAGGAGAAGCGGGGGATGGAAAGGACTGGAAGAGAGGACAGAGAGAGAGAGAGAAGCAGGGGCATCAGAGGAGGGAGGAGAGAAAAAGCTAGGGCGGGAAGAGGAGGAGGGGGAGAAGGAGCCTTCTTCCCATCCAGGGCTTGGAGAAGCTGGATCCTCTTGGAATCCGTCCCCCACCCCAATGCCTACAGACGGGTCCCTTCCTCCCTGACACCCTCCCCCACCCCTGGGTGGCTCCCAGGGCCCTCAGGGTGAAGCCCAGTCTGCACAGCCCAGCCCCATCCTCTGCGATCTGATCCCAGAGGAGTCCTGTCCTTTCTTTCCCCACCTTCCCACCCCTCATTCCACGCTCGCACCCCAGCCGCAGCCACCCCGGCTCTGCCTGCCACTCCCAAGTCTCCTGGCTCTCCCTCTCTGCCACACCTTTGCAGGTGCCAAGTTGCTGCCGCCAATGATAATCTTCTCCCCCATCTACCCCACTCCCCCCACCGCCCGCTGGCTCCTTGCTTCTCTTCAAGGTCTCAGCATGGGCACCACCTCCTCCCAGAGGTCCTACCTGACGTCAGTCCAGGGTCAGGGTCCTCCCTGGGCTCCCCGTCCCATGCAGCCTCTCCCCCTATCTCAGCACTGACGGCTGTGGGTCATGATGGAGTCATCTGATTCTCCAGCCAGACTGAGAGCTCCCCCAAGGACAGGAACATAGCCTAGGCCCCCTGAGGGTGTTCCCTTCGTGGCCAGCCTGGGGGCTGAACAGGCACAGATCGTGCCTGTGTGATGATGAATGATCTGGTGAAGGGCTGAGTGTGGGAGAAAAGGCAGGGGGAGACAGGAGGGAGAAAACAAAACAGGGAAGCAATGGACTAGGAGAGAGAGCACTGAGCAGGGCACCCCAGCCCCACAGGTGTGAAGGACTCCCCCGGGGCTTCAGTACTGCCAGGCAGAGCTCTTCCTTCTGAAGTCAGCTGGCTGCCTGGCTCTGGACCCCTCTGACTGTCTGGCAGCTCCTCTTCATGTTCAGAATCAAGGCCTCTTGAGTCACAGGTAGCAGAATCTGTTCAGGTACCCAGCGAAAGGAGAACGTCATGTACAGACCCGCTTCTGTATCTTGAACGCCGATAGTGGGGAGAGCAGCGGGGGTCAGGAAGAAACTGAGGACCAGGATCTGCCTGCGTCCCTTTCTGTTTCCTTCTCCACAGGGTTTCTTGTCTGCTCTTAGCATCACCCGCAACCCAGAACTTTACATAGCCTCAACCAAGTCAGCCACAAACACCTTTTAATCCTTGGAATTTGTGTGCATTTATCTGTAAACAACCCCACCACCCCACCCCACCCCAACCCCTACCACACTCAGATGTTTTATGATGAGAGGCCAAAATATTAAGAATTATACTGACTGGCATTGTAGAGCAACATGGAAGTTGGCAATATGACTCAAATTCAGTTCTAGGAGATCTGGCTGCTCTGGGCTGATGCTGGTGTCAATACCAGCCTGGATTTTGTTTGCTAATTCTACAAAGCGCTTCACTCCAAAGAGGCAAGGTGTTGGAACTACATTGCACTCATTTCAGGTTTCAAATTAGACACCGCCTCCTCCAGGAAGCCTTTCTTGATTGCTAAGCCCAGATAAAGTATCTCTTTAATGCGTTTCCACAGTTTTCCCCTATCACAGTGCACCGTGGGTATTTACTTGTTTGTCTCTTCTCCTGGGGGCTTCCCTGATGACTCAGAGGGTAAAGCATCTGCCTGCAATGCGGCAGACCTGGGTTTGATCCAAGATCCCATGAGGACAGGGACTTTGAATCACAGTTGAATCTTCAGGACCTCTTCCAGGTGCTATGTTTAATCAGCATTTGTTGAATGAGGAAATAAGCTTAATGACCCCTAGGTCCCCACCTACCTCTGAAGTTTCGTTTTGCCCCTACACCGGCTTGGATCCTTCCACTGATCCTCTGTTATCCATAATATACATCTGTCCTCTGTCACATCCCCTCACTTCCTGGGGGAAGTCACAAAGGAGCCAGGAGAATCAGAGTTACAAACTCACAAACTCCCAGCTCAGTCCTTTTCTAGCTGTGTGGCTTTCAGGAGGTTCATCTTGCCTCTTTAGGTCTCAGTATTTTTCATCTCTGAAAGAGACAGTTTGCAAGCAAAGGCAGAGAGATTTAATAAACTATTTAATAAACTCCCTGGCAGAGGCAGAAGGGAGTCTGTGCAGAGAAGGGGATACAGGGGAGAGAGGGAGCAGCAATTACAGCTGCCAAGTGACAGAAGCTGTCAGCAGGTGCCCGCCGTGTAGAAAATGACATCTGGACCTCATTCCTCATGGCAGTGACATAGAAAGGGCCACAGAAGGGTCGGGGAGGGGGTTTCTGAGCCAGAGAAGGGGCCAGGGATAGGGCTTCTGGGGCGAAAAGGGGTTTAAAGTCCTGTTCTCTGGCCCTGGGGAGAGGAGATTGTGAATGGAATTGTGTGCCGAGTAACTGATCCTTCCTCAACCTGGGTTTCATCAGCCCAGCCCAGCCTGGGAAACCTGACCCTCCTCTCCTGAAAGAGGCACCTGAGGCTGCATTGCAAGGCCCATGGGGCAATGGGAACAGGGGCTGGCATTGGCAGCCTCTCCTCATCACTACTCACTGTTGGTGCCATTTGTGGAGCATCTGCTCTTGGCCAGGTGTGGTGGGCAAATCATCTCTTCCTACAGACCTATGTGGGTATCATTCATTTTTTCATTTTGCAGAAGGGGGCCCCTGAGGCTCACAGTTCCATGACCTTTCCATCCCTCCACATTCCCAGATTCTCTTTCTTCCTCTGTCCTGACCTGGCTGGGTCACCATGGGTGGGTCCATACTCTCCCTGGGGTGAACAGGATGAGCTGTCAAGCCCCTTTCAGCCCTGACACTGGTAGTACCCTTGCCATGAAAAATGTTTAGCAGGGTTTTTTTTTTCACTCCATCTGTAGGCACCCAGAAAACTTGGCAAACCTCATCTTCCGCTCCCTTTTCTCACCATGATTTGCTGTTTGGGGTCCTTGGAGAAACCCCCGAGTAAATATTAATAATGTGCCTTTGTGTACATTGGCTGAGCGAGAGAATGAATCATTTCCTGCTTCCACCCTGGGCTCAGAATCTTAACTAAAAATATGCTGTTCTTTGGGCAACCTTGATGGGCTTGGTGGATGGGGCTGAGACAGTGCCAGGAAATAGCTGTCCCCCTGGCTGCCTTGATGCCTGAAATTCCATCACCCCAAAGCGGTGCATGGACTTCCCTATTAGTACCAAGAGGTACTAATAGTACCAACACTGGTACTAAGTGGCTTGGCTTTGGCAGGTCCCAGCTTTGCCCCTCTGATTTTTTGTGGAGACTGGGGTCTGCATTCCATCCAGCAGTCTGGCCTGTATGCTTCCACATGGCAAGCTCATTCCATCGCTCCTGCTGTCTGATCTGTTCTTAGTGCCACAGTTTCTGCATGGAAGGAGATCATGAAATGTAGAAGGAAAACATAAATCACACTCCAGGTTGCTGAGGGGACACCGAGCTGGGGAAGACAGGTGGAGATGACGAGCCAGTCTTCAGGCACTGGCTTGACATTCGCCGATTGCAAAGCAGTTTGCATACTTGCTGCTTCATTTGATCTTTATAAAAAGACTGGAAAAGACAGAGAGCTGCTCCTGATGTGCAGATGTGGAAACTGAGGCTTGTCAAGAGACCTGCATAACTCCATTACTAGTGAAAGAAGAGGGGGCTTTGAGCACAAGACCAATTCCAAATCTCATTCTCCATCTTCATGGGGCTGCCAGGCAAGAGTCAAGTGAGGCGAGTCAGGGAGGTCATGCTTAGGGAGGGAACTTTTGTGTGGTTTTGGAAGAAGAGATGGAACCAAAATGAAACAGAGACAGGACAGGACAGGGGTAGAACCTGAGACAGGGAAGGTTCCACAGGTACAGTCAGCTCCTCCGTGAGAACAACAGTGGCCACATTTACTTGAACACCTGCTACGTGCCTGGACTTTGCGAGCACCTGAGATGTGTCATCTTATTCACCTCATAGACGGCCTGTGACATGGGCACTGTGACAACTGGTCAGTGGTGGAGCTGGGACCAGACCAGGGCTATCTGAGCAGAACCCAAGAGCCCAAGTGCCACACCCCAGGTGGAGCCGCTGTTGCTAAAATTATTCCTTCACTGTGTGTCTATGGCCAAGTCACTTAACCTCTCTGAGCCTCCATTACTTGATCTGTAAAGCAGTGATGATAATACCTCTGAACATGAGGAATACGTTTTTGATCATCACAATTCTTCGTGGGGAGACTGAAGTGTTTATCTGGAAGATGCCCATGTGCACCAGAAACTGACATCCCGAGGGCTCAGAACCAGCTGGTGGGAAGGTTACTGGGAGGCTGCAGGTAAAATTGCTCTGCACCAAGGAAACCCAGCTTCCTCCTGAGAAATGAGGGAGCAAGAGAGAGGACAGAGCCAGAAAGTCTGCGTCCCTCCCTCCAGCCCCACAAATCTCTAGCACTAATAAATTCAAAATCTTTGGTGTGTGTGGGTGTTTGGGAGGAGAGAAGGAGCTGAGCTTTTCCCTAGGCATGGTCCCAGAAGAATGATCCAGACGGGTGGACAGATCGGGATCCAGACCTGGGACTGGGCAGTGTTAGAGGCTGTTCACTGGACTTGGATAATTGGGTTTAAGCCTCATCTACAGGGAGAGGGGAAGAAGGAGGCTGAGGGATTGTGTGTATGTTGAGCACCTACTATGTCCCAGGCTCTGTACAAGGCATTTAAGTTCCCATTATCTTATAGGGTAAGAGTTTTCATGCCCATTTTGCAGACTGTTAAGAAGAGGCTCAGAGTGTATAAGGGATGACTCATAATCACCACATAATGGGTGGGGAAATGCTGGATATAATTAATAATAACTGGTACCATTATTCAGTTTCTAGGGGTGCTGGGCCCGGAGCATTTTCTGTGAGCTGAGCCATCTCCTCTTCACTACAGCCTGGGAAGGAGGCGGCTGCCCTTAGTATCACCATTTGAAAGCAAAGGAAGCTTGAGCCAGGAGTGGGGAAGGGGGCTGACCCGAGGAGCTGGACCTGGGGTGCAGGTCTGTCTGAGTCCTCTTGTCTGAAGGGTACCCAGCACCAAGAGATGACCCCTTGACAGGGTCCCTGCTGCAGGGACCCCATCAGGACATCGCGGCCCAGGGACAGAGAGGCTTCCCCAGAGACACTGTTCCCGCACATGCTTGTCTGGGCGGCTACTCCCTGTGTCCTCTGAATCATGGTTTCCAGACTGCATCAGAGTCCATTTCTGTAAAACAGGCATTTCTGCTGTGAGATCCACCCAGAGCAGCCAGGAGGGCAGGCCCAGAAGCAAAGGCCAGGTGGGATCAATGTGGTATGTACTCAGTGTGGACCCAGCTGGCCTGCGCCAAGGAGAGGGAGCTGGGGTGGTGGGAAAGGACCAGCTGGCGCGTGTCGGACTCCTATTCGTCACTGAATCCTCGACTTGGCTGAAACCAATCAGCGAGGAGGCACTCACTGCTGGTTCATTATTACAGAAGAGGGGACAAGTTTAGAGAAATCAAGTCACTGGTCCGAGATCACACAGCTGGTAAGGGGTGGACCGCAGATGCAAGGCCAGGGCTTTGTCGTGTCGGCTCACACTTTCCAGTTCACAGACAGAAAAGAAGGGAGAATTTACTGGGAATGTTTACTGAGCCCTTCCTAGGAGTTAAGGGCTTTGCTTTCACAATTCTGTTCTCATCGGCTACACACATCGTGAAATTGTTACTTCTGTCTCTATTTTGCAGATGAGAAAACTGAGGGTCAGAGAGGGTGTTTGATTGCCTGGGGTCTCACCCGCTGGACATGATAGATGTGAGATCTTAATCCCAAGGTCAGCCTCTCTTCACCACATTTTGGGGAGAGAGGAAGACACTGGGATAGCTCTCTTTGTCAGATCAAAGTCATCCACGTGGAGGTTGCTGTCTGGAAAGACAGTGGTTGAGAAAGAGTTAGTATTCCTTGCAAGATGGCAGCCTCCTCCCAGGAACCTGGCAGCTGAGGCCATTGCTGGGTGCTTGCCCTTGGTGTGCCAATGGCAGCTGAGAGCACTGTGGGGTCTTGACTGGAAGCCCAGAGCCCCCATCTTCCCACAGGAGGCTGACAGGCAGCTATGGGGTCACAGAAGGTGTGTTGAAGGGAGTTCAGCATGTGAAAGTTGGAGAAGAAGCCCCGGATGTAAAACAAGGTCTGGGCAGGAGATGGAGGGGAGATGAGGGGTCCATGTTGTTGAGGGCCAGCTGGAGAGAAGGATGATGGGAGTGTGCAGAGAACTGTGGGTAAGTGGCCTCAAATGCCAGACCAGGACAACTGGCATGGAGACCTCTGGGTCTTGGTCCAGGAGTTACAAGTGTCGACATAAATGTGGCTCTTGGTACATGTTTTCTAGAAGCAACTTGGGACAGTGGCTGGGGGCCTGCACGTGGAATCAGAATAGACAAGGCATAAGCCTGATTCTGCTTCTGACCCACTGCGCAACCTTGGGGTGCTCACTCAGCCTCTCTGAGCTTTAGTTTTCTTATCCAAGTAATGGATGAGAGCTACTGCGTAGGAGGCTGGGGTGTCTGAGGGTTCAACAATCCTGCGTGGGTCCAGTGTTATGTCCTACTCATTGTCATGTGGTCTAGAGGCTTAAGGACTGTGGATCTATCACCATTAAAAAAACTATTAATTGTGGAAAATACAAACCCCACTAAGTCACTGTCTTAACTTTTTTGAAGTGTACAGTTCTGTGGCATTGTGTTCATCCACACTGTTGCGCAGCCATCAGAGGCATCCACCCTCGGAATTCTGTTGATCTTGCAAAACAGAACTCTGTACCCATTAAACAGTAACTCCCCATCCTCCCTTCGACCCCAACCCCTGCCAACCAGAGGTATCTCACAAAAGTGCTATCATGCAGTACTTGTCCTTTTGTGACTAGCTTATCTTACTTAGGTTAATATCCTCAAAATTCTTTCATATTAGGGCGCATGTCAAAATTTCTTTCCTATTTGGGTTGAATAATATTCCATTGTATTATAGTTATGACAAGTGACAATGTCAGTCGCTCAGTCATGTCTGATTCTTTGCGGCCTCATGGACTGTAGCAAGTCAGACTTCTCTGTCCATGGGATTCTCCAGGCAAGAATACTAGAGTGGGTTGCCACTTCCTTCTCCAGGGGATCTTCCCAGGGATCAAACCTGGTTTCCTGCACTGCAGGCACGTTCTTTACCATCTGAGCCACCAGGCATGCAATATTACTCTTTGTTGAACCATTCATCTGTCTGTGGACCCTTGGGCTGCTTTCATTATGGGGCTGCTGTGAAGAATTCTTCTATGAACATCGGTGTATGAATATATCTTCAAGACCTTGCTTTCAATTATTTTGGGTACATGTCTAGAAGTGGAATTGCTGGATCATGTGTTAATTTAATTTTTAATCTTTTGAGGAATCATCATACTGTTTTCCATAGCAGCTGCACCATTTTACATTCCCACTAACAGTGCATAAAGATTCTGATTTCTCCATATCCTCACCAACATTTGTTATTTTCTTTTCCTTTTTTTTCTTTTTTGGATTGTAGCCATCCTGATAGGTTTCTCACTGTGGTTTTCACTTTCATTTCCCTAATGATCAGTCATGTTGAGTATCTTTTCAAGTTCTTACTGGCCATTTGCATCTCTTTAAAGAAATGTCCACTCAAGCCCTTCTATCTTAGAATCTGTTGTTGTGGTGATGTTGAGCTGTAGGAGTTCTTTATAGATTTTGGATATTAACCCCTTACTGGATATACGATTTGCAAATATTTCCTCCCATTCCATGGATTGCCGTTTCACTCTGTTAATTGGGTCTTTGATGCACAGAGGTTTGAAATTTTTATGTATATTGCCGTGTTTTGAAGCAGCTTCCCAGGTGGTTCAGTGGTAAAGAATCTGCCTGCAGTGAAGGAGACATGGGAGATGCAGATTTGATCCCTGGGTCGGGAAGATCCCCTGGAGGAGGGCATGGCAATCCACTCCAGTATTCCAGCTTGGAAAATCCCATGGACAGAGGAGCCTGACGGGATACAGTCCATCGGGTCTGAGTCAGAGATGGTTGAAGTGACTTAGCATACAAGCACAAATGCCACGTTTTGAGGCTGCTCAGAGGCACAAATGAGAATAATCATGTTCCAATGAGTTCTGCTCAACACAGAGCCCCACACCCAACTTCTCACTAGTTCCTCCTTTGATGGTTCTGCAGTCAGTAAATGACTAGATTCTATGACATAAACAACAAAGTCTGCCCTGTCTGTGCAGCATCAGTGTGCTTCAGAGAACAGTGCTGGCTGTGGCTTCAGGCTGATCGGGGACAAATGTGGGCAGGCCATGTTTCACCTCTGAGCCCCAGGTTACTCATCTGAAACATAGAAATAACGTTCACCTTGCAGAGGCTGATGTACGTGTGAGGATTCAAGATCCGGCCCCCACATTGTTGTTGTTCAGTTGCTCAGTCCTGTCCGACTTTTTGTGACCCCATGGACTGCAGCACACCAGGCTTCTCTGTCCATCACCATCTCCCTGAGCTTACTCAAACTCATGTCCATCAAGTCAGTGATGCCATACAACCATCTCATCCTCTGTCGTCCCTTTTTCCTCCTGCCCTCAATCTTTCCCAGCATCAGGGTCTTTTCAAATGAGTCAGTTCTTCTCATGAGGTGGCCAAAGTATTGGAGCTTCAGCTTCAGCATCAGTCCTTCTAATGAATATTCAGGATTGATCTCCTTTGGATGGACTGGTTGGATCTCCTTGCAGTCCAAGGGACTCTCAAGAGTCTTCTCCAACATCACAGTTCAAAAGCATCAATTCTTCAGTGTTCAGCCTTCTTTATGGTCCAACTCTCACATCCATACATGACTGCTGGGATGACCAGTACTCTGGCCCCCATGGGCCTTGCAATTTGTGTTTGCCATGTTGGTTGGGATCAAAGCTTTGACAGTAGCTGCAAGAACATGGCCACTACCTTGAAGTCATCTTCAAGGAGTCGAGGGCTTTCTTTTCTCACTCCTACTTCCCTCAATGGCCTGAGAAGGCCTGAGGTTTGTCCAGATCACCCCTGTGGTTTCTGTCCTCAGGGTCAAGGAGACTGACACCTATGTTGTCCTCAGCCTCCCTAGAGCTTCCATTTCCACAGCCCCCCGACCAGTTTTAGTCTCTGAGGTTTGAGAAACAAATCTGTGTTCCCCTCTGCATTTCACAATTTGGATCCTTTACAGCTCTCATCTAAGAATGTTCACTCAATGAATATCAGTGACCCAGTGATGGAGGAAATTGTTTGTGCATCAAATCCTGGGTATGGGGGTGGATAGGAAGGTGGACCATGAGGGCATCTCTGGCCAAAACAGAAGAAGGAGCCAGGGAGGTCCTGGTGGCAGGATCTGCCTTCATCATCATCATCATAAATATTGTTATCATTACCTCCATTGTAATGAAGAGCTTGACTCCATTTTTGATATTGGGCCCCTGACAAGTGTTTCAGGTCGCATGTTCTCTTTTCCCCTTTTCATCCCTTATCTGGAAAAATTGATAAGCAAGCCCATGCTCCCTTTCCTGGCTCTGGAAGAATTTCAGCAAAAAAAGTGAGCAAACCATATTCCATTTATCGGAACCCTCACCCTGGCCTTATCTCTAACCATAATAAAAACCAGAGCCCCTCCTTTGGTTCAAACTAAATGAACAAGTTAGGTGCATGCCCTGCTCACTTCAGAAGGCCTCATTATGTGAATAGTAAATCTTTTCATACATCCTGTTGTGTGTGTGTATAACATCATTAGGTTCAGAGTCAACATCTAAACCACTTTTGTGTGTATGTGGGTTTAATTCCACCCTCAGTGGGGCCATAATGAAGCAGACAGTGGTCATTACCATCATCATCACAACCAGCTCCACCATCACCATCTTCGCCACCATCACCATCTCCATCACCACCACCACCTCCATCATCATCACCACCTCTATCATCATCACCATTTCCATCATTATCACCGCCTCCATCACCACCATCACCTCCATCACTACCATCACCTCCATCACTACCACCACCTCCATCACCATCACCACCTCCATCATCGTCACCATTTCCATCACTACCATCACCTCCATCACCACCACTGCCTCCATCACCACCATCACCTCCATCACTACCACCGCCTCCATCATCACCACCACCTCCATCACCACCATCACCTCCATCACCACCATCACCTCCATCA
>ML660197.1:7876311-7915103 GCA_007570785.1 Antilocapra americana
CACCTCCATCACCACCATCACCTCCATCACCACCATCACCTCCATCATCATCACCACCTCCATCATCACCATCACCACCTCCATCCTCATCACCACCTCCATCACCACCATCACCTCCATCACTACCACCACCACCGCCTCCATCACCACCACCACCTCCATCATCATCACCACCTCCATCACCGCCTGCATCACCACTACCACCTTCATCATCATCCCACCATCGCATGCACTATTTCCACCAGGATCATCACCACCACCATCACCACCAGCATCAAGACTACAATTTCCCCTGGTTTGTACTGAGCTCCCAACTTTACATGCGTTGTTGCATTTAATCCTCACAGCAACCCCACAGGATGCATTGTCAACAGCAGTTGTCTCCCTTTGAAAGATGAGGAAATTGAGTGTTAGCGAGAACAAGTCACTTGCTCAGCATCATAGGGAAGGTGAGTGAGGGAGCTGGGTTCCTGCTCACCTTCGTAGCCCCCACACTTACGTCTCCTTCTTGGTGAGAAGATTCTTCTCTGTGTCAACTGCTGCAGCCGTAGCCCAGTCTTTCTTTGTGACTTCAGAGGAGGCCGTGGGCAGAGTCCAGCCAGGGGTTCCAGGGCTCCCCTTGGCCACCCTTTCATCTCTCCTCTTCCCATTCTGTCTCCCAGGGGGCCTCTTTTGCACCTGAGATTTCAATTATCTCCTCTCTGGCTGATAATTCTCACACCCCTCACTCCCCAAGAGGCTCTGCCTGTTGCCAGGCCCTCAAAAAACAGTCACAGTGGACGCCTGCTCTGACTTCTGGGTGCTTTGCTGGTTTGTCAGTGATGCCCCAGGAGCCCTGCAAGATGGGCCTGAATCCCCACTTACAGATGAGAAACTGGGGTGCAGAGAGGGGACTAGAGCCAGGGTTGAGGCCACTTCTGTCTGGGCTCAGAGACCTCCCTGTCCCCACACCCACTGTCATCCTAATAGCTGCTTTTGGGTGTTGTCCCCACGTGGATCACTGGTGTCACAAAACTCTTGCTCCTGGCATCCCTGGAGATGTGCCCTGTAGCTTAAATCCTTCAGTCCTTCCTGTATCCTCTGGAGTGGGGCCACCAAGCTCTAGAGATGAGGGTTCACCTGCACTGACCATCAGGTGCTACACTGGTCGGCTCACTCTGCTGCCTGCGTTCCTAACCCCGAGCTTCAGTACTGTACCTACTGTGTCCTCTACCCAGGCAGCCTCCATCTGCCTTACATGGCTTCCACTGGGAAAAACGTACTCTCAGTTCAAGGCCAAATCAAGTGCTACCTGTCCTGGGAATTGTTCCCTGGTCTCCTCTCCAGGAGCCCCCATCCAGGGTGAAGTCACTCTGTGAAAACATCAGTATCCTGCATCCTTAGGGTGCATCCATGTGTCTTTCTCCCTTTCCAGACACTGGTCCCCAGTGTGACCTAAGGTGGCATCGATCAGCTCTCATGAAGCACTTGGGTATTTAATAGAAACTGAAGTGCCCTGGGGGTCTACGGTCTGTTGGGGGTCTGTGCAAAGTGGGGAGAATAAACTCCAATCTGCTGCCTGGCTGGATTAATGGTAGGGGGTAAATGGAGGTAGTGATCTGATATCACTTCCAAGTACGGTTTACAGTTCTATTAACTCTGCAATGATGCTGTGGTACCCATGTGAGAAGAGATGTAGGAGAGAATACAGCATGAGGTGAGGGTGGGGAAGATGCGGCTGTAGAGGTAGTGGGGTTGGACCATGGAGGAGCTGAATGGCAGGCAGCAGCATCCCCGGCAGGTGGCCTGGGAGTGGAGTCTTTAGCTGCCTTTAGTCTGTGAGAGAAGTGCCTGGCACATAGTAGGTACTCAATAAATACTTTTTGGTTGAGCAGATCCACATCAGCCCTGAAGTCACCCCAAATATAAACCATCGTCTTCATCACTGTCATTGGTGTCATTGACATCGGTGTCAGCGGATATTCACTGTCTTCTAAATCTTCACAGGAAGAGTAAATAAAAGCATTTCCGCAAACTTGACTAGTTTTACTAACTGGTGAAATGCAAGAAGTGTCCTTGCCTCCCTGTCATCAGGTGCTTCCCCAGGCCCCCCGCCCCTGTTTGTTCTGGAGCTGCTCCAGCTGCAGGCTAAGGATTTGGACTCTGTTTGGTAGCTGATGGTGACAGGAGCCGTCGGGAAAAGCATTGAACCAGGAGTGAGGTGACGAGGTCTGCAAAGATGAAAACATCTCTGGGGACAGGCTGGAGTTTGGAGGCTGAGGCAGGAGACCTGAGGCTACTGGAAAAGCTCAGAGAGATGGAGGGGGCCGTGCTCCGACAGGGGCAGCAGGTGGAGGGAAGGGGGCTGGAGAGGGGGAGCCGCTGAGCTCAGATGGGAGGAAGAGCAGCTGGACATCTCCTGACACACAGAGGAGAGGCTCGGAGGCTCCCCACATGCTGGGCACCTGCTTTGTATCACTGCCTTCACTCTTCCCAAGAGCTCCCAGGGGCAGGCACCTGTATAAGCCCATTTCACAGATGGGGAAACTGAGGCTCAAGGAGGTGAAAAACATTGTTGAGTTCACACAATGGGTAGCAGCCAAGCCGGGCTGGGCCAATTCTGAACCTGGGCATGCAAACCTCTGACTGACCCATCTGTGCCCTGGGAAGCTAGGAATTATTAAGTATCTCCATGCCCTGCCCACTGGCTGGGGAGAGCTCTGCCAGACAGCCATGGTGGCTGTGGGGAGCTGCTACCTCGGAACAGCCAGTGGGACCAGGGAGGGGCCCACTGTGGAGTCCCAGGGACCCAGATCCTGGGCCCCATCTTGAGGTCTGTGTTTGTTTCTCCTTCAAGCTCCCCAGCACAGCCTAGGTCACACGGGTGGGGACCAGGCTCAGCCAGGTCAGGCTTGTGCTACCTGGGGACGCTGTGGGTCAGGACTGTGGAGCCAGACAACACAGATGGGGGAAGGGGCCTTGGGGCCTGTCTTCTGCATTGGAATTCAGCTCCACAAGGACCTACATCCTCAGGGTGAGAATGGGACAGGTTCTGCTGTGGACACACAGCCAGAGGAAGCCCTGGGTTCACGCGGACCCACAACTGTGGACAAGGGCAGCATTCAGGACGACTGAGGTCACCATGAGTGACTGGAGTGCCCTGTGGGTACCAGGCCTCAGTGATATGAGGGCTGATCCCTCCTTCTGCAGCCTTGTGGGGCTCATCTTTCTGGACTACTCTGGCCCCCTTGGAGGTGGGTTCAGTTCAGTTCAGTTCAGCTCAGTCTCTCAGTCGTGTCCAGCTCTTTGCAACCCCATGGACTGCAGCACGCCAGGCCTCCCTGTCCATCACCAACTCCCAGAGCTTATCCAAACTCATGTCCATTGAGTCGGTGATGCAATCCAACCATTTCATCCTCTGTCATCCCCTTCTCCTCCTGACCTCAATCTTTCCCAGCATCAGGGTCTTTTCAAATGAATCAGCTCTTTGCATCAGGTGGTCAAAGCATAGGAGTTTCAGCTTCAACATCAGTCCTTCCAATGAACACCCAGGACTGATCTCCTTTAGGATGGACTGGTTGGATCTCCTTGCAGTCCAAGGGCCTCTCAAGAGTCTTCTCCAACAACACAGTTGAAAAGCATCAATTCTTTGGCACTCAGCTTTCTTTACAGTCCAACTCTCACATCCGTACATGACTACTGGGAAAAGCATAGCTTTGACTAGACGGACCTTTGTTGGCAAAGTAATGTCTCTGCTTTTTAATATGCTGTTGGAGGTGGGTGGGGTTTTCCAATAACAGGCTCTTGCATCATTGTCCCTCCACCTTGCAAAGGAGCTGGGGCTTTTCACCCCGAGGGAGGCGGAGGGAGGTTTCAGGTGGCTGGAGATGCAGGGGCAGGAGAAGTGTGAACAGCGCTTGGATCTGTAACAGCAGCAGAAGGGAGACAGCAGAGTTTTTTGTATGTGTTTGTTTATTGGAGCTCAGATGGTTTCTGAGTCCTTGCCGAGACAGCTGGTGCCAGGAGGGAAGTGATAGAGTGAGGGCGGGGCTTCTTGGATGTGATGCCAGGCTGTGGGAAGAATTGGGGGTGCTCCCACCTGGGCTGGCCTGGGCCTCGTGTTGGGAACATTTGTTGAGCACCTGTTGAGTGCCAGGCCCTGTGGACACAGCAGAAAACCAGGGAGGCCAGACCCTGTCCTCATGGAGTGCATGTGGCCGGATATTCTCTGCTCCCTCTCACTGCCCACCCCACCAAGTGAACCCCACTCTGACCTCCCTGCCCCTGTCTCCACTGGGAATGCTGACACTGGGGGTAGTGCTGTGTTCTGGAAAGAGCACAGTGTTGGCAGGGCTGAGTCGCCATCCTGACTCTGCGGTCACTGTGCTGTGTGACCACAGGCAAATCGCTTTGCCTCTGGACTGGTGTTCCCTCATCAGTAAACTGAGAGATGCCTTCCTGTCCCTGACCCTGTGTCCCTTAAACCTTCACTGCTAGCTTACCTCATTCCCTCAGCTGAGAACTGGGAGAAACATGACTTGTGGTCTTCCTCTCACCCTGACTTGTCGCCAACAGTGTAACAGAGGAAATTGACTCCCAAATGTCATTTGGGCATTGGGCAGAGCAAGAATCCCTCCTGCTTCCTGCCTGCACAGGGAATGTTGGCTTTGTGATTGCAGGATGACTGCAGGCTGGGAAGAAAAGCAGACTCTGCAGAGAGAGTCAGGCCTCCACTGACTTGAATGTTACCCTCCCCAAGTGCAATGTTTGACCCTGGATCAAGTGCAGAGAGCCTGGATGGGGGCACTTGGGATGCAAACCATCCTGGAGAGGTCAGAAGAGGCGTGCACCAAGCCCTGGATGGAGGGACAGAGTGGAATAGACTCCCAGCCCTGCCACTCTGTAGCCAGCTTCTAACAAGCCTGGGTCACCTGGATGATCGGAGGTGGCAGACTCTGCATCTCTGTGGGCTATAGGAGAGCTCACCCTGGACATCCCTGGGGGAGCCTCATGGGCCTTGAAGTTCGCCAAAGCTCCTTGATCTCCTCCCTATTGGTATGCACTGTAGGAATCAGAGACAAAAATGCCTCTTCACTGGTAAATGTCAATATCACCACGAGGTGACTAATGGTCTTGGAACACAAGCTGCCATGTATGAAGACAGGCAAGGAGCTGCAAGCACAATCCTTGGGAAGGAGACTCTTGAGTCCTGGTTTCCAAGCCCTCATGGTGCCCTCTGAGACCCAGGAATGTGGATGCTGAGTGACAGGCAGTGAAAGAGCAGCCTGCGGGTCTGCAGGAATGGGGAATTGGGAGGAACCGGTTCCTGCTTCTTTGCCTCCTCCTCCGGATGCTTAATGCATAGCTGTCATGAGCCAGGCATTGAGCTGGCTGCTGGGAACAGATCTGTGAATGAAACAGACCCTGTCCCTGCAGTTGTGGGAATTATAGCCCTTGAAGTTCATGACCCCAACATAATATGAAAGCTTGGGGAATGGCAGTTGAGATCAGGGCTACCATATTAGGGGGGCATGGCATCATGAGGATGGATAGTTAGGGATGAAAGGTCAGGTGTCACTCATGGTTTTCTGACTGCATCCTTCCCCTCCATCACTACCACCACCACCATCATCATAATCACCAACGTCACTGGTATTGTTCTTATCATTATCACCCTCATCACCCTCTTCGCCATCATCATCATCACCAACATGATTACCACCATCATTATCAGTACCACCATCACCACCATTATCACCAATGCCATCCTCACCGTTGCCATTATCATCATGTTCTTCATTATCATGTCTATCGTTACCACCACCATCACCACCGTCACTATCATTACCATCATTGTCACAAGCATCAGCATCATCACCAACAGCATAACCATCTCATCTCTGTCATCAACATTGTCATCATTCACTGCTCCTCCACTTTGCTCTTGTTGTACTAGGTGCTGCTCAATGAGGTGCTTTTGGTAAGACCTCATGATCCATCCTCCCCAACACCCCCAGAAACAGGTACTATTATTCTCTCTTCAAAGAAGAAGAAACCCAGCTTAGGTCACTCTCTGCTTCAGGACAGGGCCCCAGAAAGCTCCCCATGGGGTGCATAGAGGTCGACCATCCGATACCTCACTCAGGAGGAGTGCTGGGATGGGGACTCAGAAGGTGGGTGTGCAACCCAGTGTGCCAGCCCAGACACAAGCACATTCCTTAGGGAGGGCAGGGAGTAGAAGGGTGGACAAGGCCCTGGGTCCTGGGAGTGCAGCTCAGAGCCTCTCTCTGTCGGGGTCTGGCCTCTGATGACTTCACCTCCTGTTTCCTTCCTGTAGCCACCCACTGGGTCTAAACTCTGCCGAGGTGCCCACCCCAACCTTCCTGCGACCTCCGCTTGGACACATCCCTGCAGCCACACTTGCGGCCTTCTCCTCTGTCACCCCAGATGACACCCCCATCCCAGACGCAGGACTTCGCTGGGTGCAGCGGGTGGCAGCCCCTCCCCGGGCTCACCCATCCCAGCACATGTGGCCGGTGTGGAGGGTGGGCCCCTTCTTCCCCCATTAAGGGCCATGGCCCCTTTAATGGAGGTCCTTATTTGCAGGCTCTCTTGCTTCTCCCACTGAATGGCTTCTACTGCTTGAAACAGATAAAAATGAACATAGCTGAGACAGGGCAGAGGAAAATCAATAAGCAATAAAAGTTAATATAAGAGCAAACGTGTTGTCTCAATCACAGATGGAATCGAGGAGGTATCTGAGGACTGAGATGGGCCAGTGACACCTCTAAGGGCCAGTGAGCCTGGGGGAGACATAGCTTTAGGGGTGTGGGTGTGGATGAGGGGGGTAAAGACATGTTTGTGTAGAAGTGGGAGCGGGGGTGGGCTTGGGTAGGAGTCGGGGTGGGGATGTGTACAGAGGGGCTGAGCGTGGGCTCGGGGGCCTGCCCACTGCCCTCTGGGCTCAGGGTCTCCTTGGGAGCCCCTCATAAACGGAGGCAGTGATGGAAGGAACTGGATCAGAAGCCCATGTGTCCCCCAGCACCTGTCTCAATGCGTTCATTCATCTGGTCAGCAGGCATCCATTGAGCACCTGCTATGTACCAGGCCCGCACCGCACCACGGCTGGGAGTGTGAGCTCTGGGATCTGACGGCCTGGGCTCACATCTCCTCCTGCCACTTGCCGGCTGTGTGTCCCAGAGCAGGTGACTCAGCCCTGCTGTGCCTCAGTTTTCTGATAGTAAACCAAAATAGGGATGTTGATATTAGTACTTATCTTACAGGAATGTGATAAGAATTGAGGGAGATGATTCATGCAAATAGCTTAGGTCCATGTCCGCACAGAGTGAGGTCTTGATACATTTGGCAATTTTTTTTTATTGTACCAGGCTCTGCATCAACCTGAGCAGCATCGGTCCCTCCCTTCATGGAGAACACTTGTGAGGTAGGGACCGTCAACTCCATTCTAACAGGTGACTAAACTGCATTTTCAGAAACTTGGAAAGGTTGGCTAGGTTAACTGTCTTATTCAAGGTCACCATTAGTCAGTGTCAGAGGAAGGACTTGTCTGTCTGTATTAGCAACAACTTTGTTTAGGTACAAGTAACAGAGCTGTTGTCTGATAGTGGGTTGAAATAACTAGCGGCTTGTTTTTCTCACCTGAAAAGAGGTGCAGATTGTGGTCAACTATTCATGATGCCACACAGGACTCAGATTCTTTCTTCTCTGCCTTCTTTAGTATATGTGGCTTCTTGCCCCTAGGTTAGTAGACTCATGGTCAGATACATCATGTCTGGATAGCAGGCAGAAGAAAGGATTTGAGTAAAGAGCAAGAGAGTTGTGCATGCTAAGTCACTTCAGTTGTGTCCGACTCTTTGCAACGCTATGGACTATTGCTCCCCAGGCTCCTCTGTCTATGGGATTTTCCAGGCAAGAATACTGGAATGGGGTGCCATGCTCTTCTCCAGAGGATCTTCCCAGCCTAGGGATCGAATCCACGTCTCTCATATCTCCTGCATTGGCAGGTGGGTTCTTTACCTCTAGCACCACCTGGGAAGCCCTGTATCAACTGAGGTTCTTTTATTTAGAAAGGGAAATCTTTCCTAGAAGCCTCATCTAAGAGGGAGTTGCTTCTATTTCATTGAGTAGAAGATAGCAATTCCTAGACCAATCACTGGTCAGGGAGAGGAGATGAACATAGCTGGTTTAGGTGAATCAAAACCACTCCTCGGAGATGACTTGGGAATGCCTTCTCTGGTAACAGGGAATCCCTGCCACAGCCTGAGCAGATGAGGGTATTGGTGAGTGATGAATGGGGCCAGACACACAGTCTAACCACCAGGAGACGTGGCACCTCTGTGGTCTGCCAGACTGACGTTTTTGCGCCTCAGTCAATGTGCACCAAAGCCCTGGATGGGCCAGGCCTAAAACCAGGTGCTGGGTCTGCAGAGGTGAGTGAGATGTGCCTCTGCCCTTAGGTGGCTCCCAGTCAGATGGGGAGGCATGATCGGGCTGTTCCATTCTGGGGGGTCAGTTGCGTGAAGACAGGCACTTGGGGCTGGGGGTGCAGAGCTCAGAGGAGGCCTCCATGGGAGGGGCCAATGCTGCAGAGACCCGGAGGCCCCAGGGGAGGTGCCAGTGAAGGAGGGGCTCTCGGGGCAGAGGGACCAGCTTGTGCAAAGGCCTGGGAGAGATAAATGAGAGACGCGTGTTAGCAGGATGGGTCCCTGTGGCCCAGGCTGGTCGTGGGTAGGTGGGGGGCTTGACCAAGGACTGGGGCAGTGGGGGCTGGATCCCAAGGGACCTCAGGATCCACACAAAAGGATTTGACTTTCCTGAGTGCAGTGGGAGCCCTGGGGGACAGGAAGCCCTGGAGAAGCATGGTCTGATGTGCATTTTAGAAAGATTGCGAAGCTGCTGTCTGGAGGGTGGGCTGTAGTGGGGAAGGGCAGTGGTGAGGATGGGTTGCAGGGGAGAAAATGAAGTGAACAGAGTAGTAGGGGTTTTGTGTTAATACTTCATTACTTAAGTGCCCTAAATACTTTGAAACCTAGGCGTTGAATACAGATTTACAGGGACAATTTAAATTTGTTATCATGGATTAAGTATAGAAAATGCTACTTGGTTCTCATAGACAATGCTCTTAGTATGTAAAAAAGAGACCTCTGTGAACTTGAACGTTCCTCAGATGGAGGTTGAGCATGGAACGGGAGGGTGGGAAGAGTCACTCCTCATCTCACCCTCAGGATCTCCTCTTGGGGACAGTGGTGTTGTCCCCTCCCCCAGGGTGGTTGTTTAATCAGATGCAGGTGGGGCTCCAGGAGAAGGTGCCTCTACCGCTTAAGATGCCATGGGGTTGGAGTGGGTCAGAGTGGCTGGAGAGTGGAACCCGTAGGGCAGTGGGTGCAGGAAGCACCCAGGACAGGAGTCTGAAGCCCAGGTTCTGGTCTGAGTCTTGGTGCTGCCTAACCATGACCTTCAGATGTTCACCCCACCTCTGTGCACTTTGAACTCCAGAGCTCAGAACTGGGAGAGGCAGAGCTGGTGGCCGGGACTTTTTGCTGCTTGTAACCTTTGATGGCTCTGGTTCTGCTGAGTGCATGGGGATGACCACTCGGTTCCCCATTGGCTGATGGGCACTGCAGCTGTGACTTTTTTGATCTGTCTTGCTCCATTGCACACACACACCTCCTTAGGGCCCATCTCCCCGCAGCAAGCTGGGTAGCTGTGAATTACCTCTTAAGTGACATGGACATTTTAGATCAGAAGGCGAGAAAGAAGCAGGCGGGGTATGGCTATTTGGTGACGTTTGGGGAAAGAGTAAAGAGAGTTGTGAAGGGTGAGTGGGCAGGTCAGCCACGCCTGGGAGGTCTGGCATTAGCAAGCAGGACCCTAGCCCCTGAGGGAATGGACCCAGGGACAGAGATGCTGGGGAGACAGAAGCAGCCCCCCGTCTTGGAGCTCAAGCCCCCAAGGGCAGCGCCATGGTGTGAGAGTGTAGAAGTGGGGCCGCCAGTCTGTCTTGCAGGCAGGGCCCAGGCAGCGGCCAGGCAGGTAGTCAGGGTCTGTTCAGGCCTCTTGGAGGGTAGCCTTCTCGGGGTGTCAGTTTGCTTTGATATCTGCACCTGGGGCCTCAGGAGCTCTGCTGTGAGGCCCAGACGCCCACAAGTCCAGGTGCAGGCCACAAGTCCAGACGTCAGCGCTGTGGAAAGGACGTGCTTTCAATGGTTCATTCATTTGTTCATTCATTCATTCACAGTTGGTTCTGGGACAGATGCTGTAGGCTCTGGGACCCAGAACTAGGCAACTGTGATGTCCTTCCTTGGGTCCAGGGATCCAGGCAGAGGGTGGTGATCCGGGAAGGGGCTGAAGGAGATAAGGGCTGAACTGGGGTGGTGGGGGTGGTGGTGGGTGGGACTCCCCCTGGCACTGCCAGCAGGAAAAGCCCCAGGTCCCAGGTGTGTTGGCACCTGTCCTGCTGGCACCTCTGAGTCCCTCCTACCCACAGCCCTGCTACAGAGCATTTGAGGGACCTGGGCTCAGTCTCCAGGCTCACGGAGCAGCCTGCCGGCCCAGGTCCCAGCCTGATATTCTGCCATAGGATATTAGTTAATGAGTCATGCGGGGAGCGTGTTGGCCCTGGCGCCCCACTGACTGGGCTCGCCTGAGAACACACACGGTCAGCGTGCAGACAGGCCTGAGTCCGTCACATGGAACCAAGCAGACGAGTCACGAGTCCTCCTGGTGACAATGACCAGAGGCAAGTGAGGCAAGAGAAAGAGCAGGTACAGGCTTGGGGGGCACACTTTGGCTTAGCCACTTACTCTGTGAGCCTAAGACAAGAAGCCTGACTTCCTGGAGCCTCCGACTCCCCATCTGTAACTTGTGGGTGATAATTCAGCTTCCCTTATGGGCTTGTTCTGAGGATAATGCTGAACCATTTACTCGAAGTTCATTCACGCTGTCTTGTTTTGGTTCATTTCCCTCCCTTTGCTTAGAGAGGTGACCTGGGGCCAGCCCCTCTGCCTCTCTGAGCCCCCAGCTACAAGTGAAGGATTGAAAAGAAAATCCCCGTGGTCCTGTCCTGCTCTGTGTGCACAGAGTGGGGCATCTGGCCACCAGGCAAACTGGGGCGCAGAGGTTTTCAGGGTCTTTAGGGCAAGGGAGCAAGTAGGGGGCCATGACTGTGGGCTTCTGAGTCTGTGGAGGTGGGAGGTAGATCTCAGCCTGTGTTGGCTGTTGAACAGGCAGTTTATGTCCCTTCTCTGAGCCCTGATTTCCTCACCTGAGAGTGAATCTGTCTCAGGAAGTTGGTGTGGAGATCGGGGAGGTGATGTCTGTAGCACCTTGAGAATGGTGCTTGGCACATCGAAAGACTGGCTGTTGTCGTTGCTTTCATCATCTTTGTTATCTATTTATGTCTCTACATTGAAGCCCGCAGGGCGAAGACCAAGTGTCTCTTTAGATCACTCAGGACAAGTACAGCACCTGGCACTTTGTCGGTGTCTGAATCTGCTGCAATGAAACCATTAACTATTATTAATCCTAACTTTCTCTTTTTCTTTTAATAGCTCGTCAGCTCCATGTGGCCAGGGACCAGATCTGTCCTGTTCTGAGTGCCCAGCACAGTGTATGGCACATGGCTGATGCTCCGTAAAAAAATTTCTGGGTGATTAAATGATGAGTTCTGTCCCAGCTGCACAGGTAGAGGTGAGTCTCAGGAGGTAGCAGAGGGTGGGCCAGCATTACAGGGGACAGCAAAAGCTTGGACCAGAAAATTTTTTTTTTATTTTTAAATTTTTTGTTACTTTATTTTAACTGAAGGCTAATTTACATTATTGTGGTGGTTTTTGCCAATATTCACATGAATCAGCCATGGGTGTATATGTGTTCCCCATCGTGACCCTCCCTCCCACCTCGGTCCCCATACCACCCCTCAGGGTCATCCCAGTGCACCAGCCCTGAGCACCCTGTCTCATGCATCAAACCTGGACTGGTGATCTATGTCACATGTGATAATATCATGCTTCAATGCAATTCTCTCAAGTCATCCCACCCTCAATTTCTCCCACAGAGTCCAAAAGTCTGTTTTTATATCTATGTCTCTTTTACTGTTTTTTAAAGATTTATTTATTTAATTTATTTTTATTTTTTGGCCGTGGTGGACTTCATTGCTGCATGTGAGTCTTCTCTAGTTGTGGCGAGCTGAGACTATTCTTTGCTGTGGTGTATGGGCTTCTCATTGCACTGGCTTCTCTTGTGGAGCACGGGCTCCAGGCACAGGGGCTTCAGTAGTTGAAGGGCCTGGGCTCAATAGTTGCGGCTGGTGGGCAACTAAAGTGTGGGCTCAGTAGCTGTGTCACGTGGGCTTCATTGCTTAGGTGTACAAAGCATGTGGGATCTTCCCAGATCATCGATCAAACCGGTGTCCCTCTCTTGTGTTTCGAGGTGGATTCTTAACCACTGGAACACCAGGAAATTCCACAAGAAAAAAAAGGATTTTTAATCTAAGTGGTTTCTGTCTCAGGACATTTTGCTTAGAACACTCTTCCTTTGAGTTAACTCAAGGGCCACCTCCTCTTGGAGGCCTTCCCTGACTACTCCTAAGGCAGAGGAGACCTCTCACCCTGCTCTCACTACACAGACCTCTTTTATCTTCTTCATGGCACTTCTCATCACCATAGGATGTAACTTTCTTGTTTCCCTGGTCACTTGCTTTTGCTCTCAGTGGGATGTAAGCTCTGTGAGGGACTTTCTCATCCACTGGTGTATCCCCAGCACCTGGAGCAGTGTTGGGCATATAAATATCTGTTGACTAATTCCTAGGTTGGGCCTGAAGGTCTATAATGGTTATGTCCCTTCTTTCCTGGGGCTCTAGTAGGTCCCCTCCCACCTGTTACCTGGGGTTGCTTAGGGATTATTAGAATTGAGGCAGAACTAAACCATGAATCAGGGACCTATTGCCTCCCTGTGACACTCCCATCATCATCGTCACCAACACCACCACCATCATCAATATCATCAGCACTATCATCATCAATATCACCATCACCACCACCATCAAAACATCACCACCACCACCATCAACATTATCCCCATAGGGAAGAAGAACCACCCTGGACCCAGCACTGAAAGAAGCATAGTGTGAAGAGGCTTGCACACATCTACTAATGGGTCCTCACTAACACTCTGTGATGATGTTCTCCTATTACTGATCCCAATTTATAGACAAAGAAACAGGCTCAGAGCACCTTGTTCAAAGTTATGAACCCAGGTGGACAGGAATCCGGGGCTGTTGATCCCAGAGCTCATAGTTTAAACCATAAATGGTGTCAGCTCCTGACTGTGTGACTGGAGTCAAATCTCAGTAGACTCTTGGATGTATCAACATTAGTGATCATCTTCTCCAACCCCATAGTCCGTATGAGGAAACTGAAGCCAGAGAAGGGAAGGTTGTTGCCGAAGCCTGTTTTGAGCCAGGAGCAGGGGTGGACTTGGAAACCAGTTCTCCCCCACCCCCTCTCTTTCTTCCTTCCCAAATTGCCAAGGATATGACCTCTGACCCCTCAAATATTCCATTCATGCCATAGAGTCTTATGAACACACATGCCCTGTACTGGGCTCTCAGGGTTCATGGAGGGGCCAGACCAGACTTTCCCCAAGAATGTTGCTATTCAGAGGTGATCGCTCACATGGCTAATTAATCCCAGCTCCAGACCCACTGTGGAAAGAGCTTTCATAGAGAAAAGTCCAGCAAGTGGCAGGGAGGTCAGGAAGCCGTGGGGGTGGAGGTCAGACTCCAGGGCTCAGACCCGAGGGCCAGGGTCTGGTCAGAAGTAGATGGCAGAGCAGAGGCATGGCCATCCCTGAAACTCGAAACAGATCCAGGATGGATAAGCTCAGGGACTTGCAGGCCTGGAAGGCTCACCTTTGGAGGCAGACACACCCTGTGGAGTGCAGGAGGTCAGTCACCTAAGGGCGCATGACGGTTCCAGACTCCCAAGGCTTGTACACAGGTTCCCTGAACTTGGGAGCAGCTCCAGGACCTATAGCCCAGCCTCCCATGGCTGTGAGCCCCTGACTCTGCCCCTCGGATGGGAGATGGGGAGCTGCCCTCTGCTGGGGTCTGAGGCCTCCACCTGGGCTTGGGAGGAGAGGAGCAGCTGAACTCACTTCATGGAGACCCAGGAGTCCTCAGCAGCTCACCAGCCCTATTTCTTGTGTTAATAATTTTTTTTAAAATTTTCTTTACTTTCTTGTGTTGGTTTTGCCATACATTGACATGAATCCGCCATGGGTCTACATACGCTCCCCCTCCAGAACGCCCCTCCCTCCTCCCTCCCGATTCCCTCCCCCCGGGTCAATAATTTATATCTTTCTCTGACTTCTCCAAGCAAGAAAGGTGCTGCCACTATCTCCTCTGCTGACAAAGGCTCTGCCAGGTGAGCTGCACACCTCAAGTCCACAACCACGAGTGGTCCAGCCAGGACACAGCCCAGCCTCTGGCCGCCGTGCCTGTTTGTCCTCTTGTTAAGGGACCTTGTTTTCAGCAGAGCAGATGCGGAGCCTTGAACCAGGCAGGGCTTGGCTGCACACAGCCTTTCTGAGGACATTTGCTTATGTACCCAGGCCAGGCAACCTGGTTACAAGTGTTGAGATATTGCTTGACGTGTCCTGATGGTCCCTCTGTGAGGGGACAGATTGTCCTGGCATATTGCTGGTGGAGGAAGGGAAGGAGAGAAAGAGAGACAGAGACAGAAACAGGGACGCAGAGATGGGGAATATGCACAGACTTACTGTCAAGACATCATGAATATTGAAATGAGCTGCTTTTTGGAGTTCTAGGATGTCCAACGAATTTTGAAAAACAAGGTCTGCTGAGGAGAGACGGGAGGCATATGCAAGTGGGGGGCCTGCCAAGCACAGGGGCTCCTGCTGAGCATGTGGACAGGGGGACCCTGTGGGGGCAGCAGGAATTATTGAGTCCAGGTGCTGTGAGCAGGGGAGAAGCACCTGCTCTGGGGAACCTGCTACCCACACAGCAGTGTGGTCCTGCAGCCCCCAGGGACCAGGTCTACACTGACAAGTAACCAGAGTAAATCAGCCCAGCTCAGAGGCAGGAGTCTTGCTCTTAGGGGGCTCACAGACGAATGCAAGAGACAGAGAGATAGACAAGCAGAGAGCAGCATGGTTAAGAGCCACCATGGTACCACCAGCACTTATTGAGCACTTACAAGGTGCCAGGCACTGGCAGGGCAGGGCCTGACATGCAGGGGAGTCCTGCCCCAGGACTATTGTGTCTATATGGGGTTTCTTGTCCCAGTCTTGCCCTGCCAAACTGGACCAGGACTGATGAAACTGGCTGCTTTTCACACATCTGCACTGAGCTTGGATCAGCTGCAGAAAAACCTGCATGTCCCAGGGGACTGGCACCTCCCCCAGGGCACAGGTGCCAACCGCAGCTGTCACCAGCATCACCCATCCCTCCTCTGACCTTCTGTGACCTGCTCCCTCTCCCTCTAGAATGACTTCAGGGCCTTACCTTTCTCAAGACCTGTTTTCAACCCCAGCCCTGTCACTGGCTCGGCTCCCTGTGGCCTCTTCAGTATGAGAAAGAGAGGCCATGGACACCCCTCCCTCATTCCTCACTGACTTCTCCTCACTCATCTCAGGGGCCCTCTGCTCATGTAAGAACAGATCTTGTACTTTCCACGGATTCTGTCTCCTTCCACCACTGCGGAAGCTCTTGGCCATCTTCTCTTTTCCCATTTCTTTAGCTTCCTCAACCCACCGCTTAAATTCCCTGTGAACAAGCTACTCAAACCTCTCCCATCCTTAACCTAAAAGTAAAGCCTTCTCGTCATATCTCCAAGCTCCTTGAACAGCTGCCTTATTGCCTTATCAGCAACTATCACCTAAAGGAATTGTCCTGGTTTTCTTTTTCCATTTTTTTCTTCCCTATTCCAACAGCCTGGATAAACCATTGCCCCTGCCCACTACAGCTGGCCCATGCCCACTGAGTCCGCCAGACCCAGCTCAGATATCACCTTTTTGAAAACACTGAAGCAGATGCTGCTGCTAACTCACCCAGGCCCCCATGGGCCATCCTGTGTTGTCCTGTGGCATTGTCAATTCTTAGCACACTGTTGGCCTCATCTTCAAATGTCCACTGCTTTCTTCTTCTCAGCCATGCGTTTTCTCCAACACCATGTAAGCTTGCTCATCTATCATGCAGCGTCAAAATGCAGGAGACTTAACACATACCAGGAGTGGCCCTTGAGCTGTGGAGGATGAGGGTTAGTGGATTAAAGCCTCACCTCCCCAGTCACATAGAGGACAGTTCTGAGGTGTCTCCATGTAGTTCCCTAGAGGTTCCCAGTGGGACTATCCTCATGGTTCACAGAGGTACCGACTCATGAAGGCTCCCTTCCCTGCATCCTTATTTATACTCCCTCACATTGTTCTGTGGAAACACCTCCCAAATAAATGACCAGAACTCATGTCCTTTTCCTGGGGTCGGTCTTGGGGAACCCACTCTGAGATAGACATCTGTCCCACTTGACCTCTAAGGAGACCTCCTCTTGCTCTCTGATGCCCACTAGGCATATCTGTGTGCTGGGTCAGACTGTGAGCATCTTGGTAAAGACAGACTCTCATCATCTCTGTATCCCCATCACTAAGCCCAGGGCACTGATAAATAGATGGTTATTAAATGTTTGTGAAGAGGATGAGTAAGTGGATGATTGAGAGAATGTATGAAAAGCAAGTCTCAAAGCAATCTAAGCACCCTAACCAGACCCTGGATCAAGTCCCATCAATGCATCTGGCTCTCTCAAAGCTGACCTTCACCAACTGCAGAACATCTATTGCTGGGTCCCCTGCCCAGCTTGGAGACTTTTACTCTGCTCATCAATGCTTCATCCTTCCTTCCACAACCTAATCTTCTCCAGATAGCCCAAGGCATTCTTCTGCCAGGAAAAGTCTTCTGAGCATCAAGCCCCTCAGTGGGAGGTTCCAACTCCAGTTAAGTAAAAGCTAGAGGAACCTGGTGAAATGTTATTACAATCTGACTTAATTCAATGCCACCTCCCAGCAGATGTCACTTTAGAGGGATGGGTTTGTCTCAGCTGGACTTTGGGGCTTATCCAGAAGCACCCAGAAGGGCCATCTATTTGCAGCCAACGAGAATAGCACTGAGGAATGATCATTTTAACAAATTAGTTTATTTGGCTGGAATGGATCCATGGAGGTTTGCAGGAGGAGCAATTAAAATTGTTGTCGTGGAATTGAAGTAGCTGCCTCTAAGCCAAGGTTGGCCGAAAAGCTTTTATTAGCCTTTTATTCCCCAGGGAAGAAGGGACACTCTGAGCATATCCAAAATGCCTGGGGCAATCAAATGTGGCAATCTATCCTACAGTCATTTTACGATGAGAGAAAAGGCTTAGAAGGAGTAAAAGTGACTTAAGTTTATACTGCTCATTGGTGGTGGAGCTTGGAATCTGTATCTGAACCTGGACAGTTTTACCCCTTGATTTCTCTGCAGGGCAAGTGAAGTAGGAATCATGGTGAAATCCACCCAATATCCTGGGCTGGTTTTGGGGTTAGAGACATTGATCTAAGATCAGGGAGCTTGAGGTCTAGTGCTGGTTGGCTCTTCACTTGCTTTGTGACATTGGGCGAGTCTGTTCCTCTCTCTGGGTCTCAGTTTCCTCATTTATAAAATGATGCGATGAATGATCTCTAAAGAGCCTTTCAAAAATCAGTGGCGCTCCAAAAACCTGTAACATTCTCAGTCTCACCTGTGACATCTTTCCAGTGGATACAGTGCTCTATCTCCTAGGATGCTGTGAGGATCAAGTGAGGTCTGGAAGAAGGTCCTTCCCACAACTGTATTGAAGTAAACCCTGGAACAGCACTTACCATCACTCACACACTGCAGTAATGTGGACTGAGGGTAGAGCTAAGTGCATGTATGAGCTTCTAGATACAGGAGAAGAAAATGTGTCACTTCCCTCCAGTCTGGCAGTTCTAAACTAAGAAGGGGTGTCAAGGTGGGCTGTACTCTCAGGTGGGTCCCTAAGGTCAGGTCACCTCACTATTTTTACCTGTGAGATGGAATTTTACACTCAACCTTCTAAGGACCTTGGTAGTTTGGGGCTGTGAGCAAAGATCCAGGTGGGGAGGGAAAGGGAGAAAGAGGAGGAGAAGGAGGTGGGGGAAGGAGGTAGGAGAAGGCGAGGAGAGAACAGGTTTCTTTCTATGGTGCAAAATGTTAAAAATGTGGACTCTGGATATCAAAATGCCTGAGATCAAAGGCTGGTTTCCTCACTCACTGGCTGAGTGAGTAAGGGAAAGTTCCTCAGTTTTAATCATCAGGTTTCACATCCATAAACTGGGAATGAAAATGGCACCTCTCCCATGGGAATAATGCTGACAGTGCAGTTATTACCTCACTTAGCCCAGGGTAATTTCTCAATACTTGGTGGCCAACAATGACAGTGGCAAAGCAGGAGAGGTTGCTGCAAATCCACACAGGGATGTGTGTTCATGGGGAGGCTACAATGTCCATCCTGCTGAAGAGAGGAAGAGAAATGACTTCTTCTGGGAGATAAACAGATGTACTTGCCCCGGTGGAGAAAGATCAAGACAGGCCCAGAGACTCAGGCCACACACTTCAGGGAGCATGCAGTCAACAACTTTTTATTACATTAATAAGAGCAGCAGTTCTTTGCATCAACCGAACAACAGTCATATTAGTCTAGAGGATAGTTAGAGTTTGTGTGCTACAGGCAATTCTAACAACTATTATAACAAGAAATTGAAAGCAAATTCCATTCTAATAGATCAACGTCAACCATGATCAAAGGAGTGTCACGTGGATAAACAGTGGATATGATGTTAGTGAGACAGGAGAGGGGTGAAGGGGCACTGAGGATATGCAGACACCCTGAGATCAGTGTGTCTGATCACCCAGACATCACTAGGATCAGAATTGATATCAAATGAGGCTCAGCAGATGAAACAACATCTCCTAAGTCCCTTGATAGGTGAGCAGAGCCCAGACTCAAACTCAGATGTCTGAATCTGAGGCTCTGACTCATTAAAAGTGGCCAGCTCCATGTCTTCATGTTGGATCTTCCCAGGCCTCCCAGGTCCAGGAGATTTGGAGCCAATGGCCAAGGACCAAGTGGTATGGATGTCTGGGGTAATGAGACCTTCCTTGTAGTCCTGACAGGCTGCATAGGAAATACAACATGTCTGCAAGTCCAGAAAGCTAAAAATGAAAAGGCATGTTTCCATATGGGTTAAAATATCCTTAGGTTATTGAGTGTCCTGGCTGGAAAAGCCTTTAGGCATCATCTGGTGTAGTAGCCTTATTCTAAAGGTGAATAAATTGATACTGGAGGGAGTGACTTACTCAAGGTGATGAAGTGATCCAATGGGCTCAGAGAGAGACCAGACCTCTGGGTTCCTGACCCCTCCCCAGTTCATTCCCCATAACAGACTAATGACTTTTTCTGCATGTTTGTAATTGCATAGTGGTATTGATAAAGTGTTGCTGTGATGCAATGGGTTGGGCCAGGTGACTTCTTTGTGACTTGGGTTTAGTTTGGTGTCATTGCCTGAAAGTGACCAGCTCCTTCCCTACCCTCCCCCATCCCACAATGCTTGTTTCCTGTCCAACTTCTCCAGGAAGGCAGGTTCTGTCCATGGTGCTGATCTGGGATCTGTCTATTTCAATGTATGAAAGAAAGAAAGTGAAAGTCTGCTCGGTCCTGTCTGACTCTATGTCATCCCACGGACTACACAGTCCATGGGATTCTCGAGGCCAGAATACTGGAGTGGGTATCTGTTCCCTTCTCCAGGGGATCTTCCCAACCTAGGGATAGAACCCAGGTTTCCTGCCTTGCAGGCAGATTCTTTACCAGCTTCTGAGCCACAAGGGAAGCCAAATGCATGAATGCTAATCTTAAAGTCCTTTCCATCTCTGTTCTTTCCTTGAATTCTCTCCCTTTCACCATTGTTCCAACTCAAAATAATGTTTCTGTTTGGGGCCTCTGGCTCATATGATAGGGGTGTGCCTCATCTCTGGTTGGCTCTGGGCCCTACCTTCCTCCCCAAGAGCATCAGTGAGGGTTCCCAGGGCAACTTGTGTTAAATACTTGTTGCCACAGAGGCCTTTGCCACTTTTCAGTTAGTTCTTCGTTAGCATGAATCCAGTTCATTCCTTTGTGAACCAAGTGTGAGAATTCTTAGGGAAAGACAGAGACCAAAACTGATGCTCCAAGGGATCCATTCATGAAGGAAGAACCACATACATTGAACTATGTGCCAAGTGATGTGTAGGTGGTGCTTATATGTTGTTACACTGGTGGGCTACAGTCCATAGGGTTGTAAAGAGTTGGACACAACTGAAGTTACTTAATGCTTAACACATACACACGTTCATTTCATGAATGAAAGAACAGATTCAGAAGAACTGGGTTACTTAATGCTTAACACATACACACGTTCATTTCATGAATGAAAGAACAGATTCAGAAGAACTGGGTCACTTGCCTGAGATCACATGGCTCACATGTACAAATAGTATAAAAACCTTTCCACTGCTTCCCTTCCCTGAAAAGCTGGTCTGGGGGTTGGCTGTGGAAGGCACACACCCTGCTCCTTAGGGCTCAGCAATCCTGTCCTTGCTAGCTCCATGTGACCAGCTCACTGAGTGAGCAGCAGGATCCCCAACAACAAGAAAGGGACTGAACCATGCCCTCTGCATTTCAAGGTACATTCCTAATCACTGGACCACCAAGGAAGTCCCCCACTTGTCTCTTGGTAGGATCTCATGACAGTACTCAACCCTTGTTGGTCAAACAAGTGAATTGATCTGATTGGTTGAGCTAACAGCAAGCAATGGCTGATTAGTTCCTCCTGTGCCTCACTTGTACGATAATAATCTGGCATATTATTTATTAATTTATTGTAACAAATTCAATAAAGACTTATTGCTTTACAATATCATGTTGGTTTTGCCATACATTGACATGAATCCGCCATGGATGTACATGTGTTCCCCTTCCAGAACCCCCTCCCACCTCCCTCCTGATCCCATCCCTCTGGGTCATCTAACCTGGTATATTTTAAGGCATTCTCCTGTCCACTGTGTATTCATTCAGCCTGTAGCCCACAAGGCTGTGTACAGCCCTAGAAGCATCTGAAGTATTTGGCTCTTCCAGGGTCCAGTGGTACTGCAAATGGGAGATTCAGTCCTGGACTGAAGTACCTCCAGAATTGTTTTCTCTTCCCACTCACACTTGACAAAGTTTTTCACAAGAGACTTTTGAAATGAGCCACAAGCATGAGGGACCCCACTCTCAACTTGGGTAGGCCTAAGGGAGCTAGAGGCATATCAGGAAGACCCTGTTCTCTCAGAGTGTACACTTGGTCAGATGGAGGACCTCTGGGATGTTTTCTCTGGATCTGAGGTATGAAATCCAGCCCTCTTCCACCTGCCACACGATGTGCCTGGTTCTACAGTGGGAAGGACCCAAGAGGCTGGACCAAGCCATTAGGGAGGGGAAACCACAGAGCCCATGTTAAGGCCGTGAACAGAGACAGTACCCCTGCTGGATCATGAAGCCTCACTGATGGTACTGGCCAGAAAAGGAGTAGGGCTCAGCGAGGAGCATTCACACAGAGGCCCAGCACCCCCCACCCTCCCACCCCAACACTGATATCCTCCTGAGTCCACCTAGATGTGAGAGGATATGAGTGGGGCCTTTCTTGCCTTCCTGACATGGCTTAGGTAGGGCTGGCAGACCCAGCCAGACCTGCGTCTCTACTCCGAGCATCTCAGCTAGAAAGGGAAATGGTGAGCTCCAGTTAAGAGCAGGTATTTATAGACATATCTACAGCCAAACAATTCAACCTGTACTGTGAAATTGCCTGAGTTTACACACTTGCTCTTGGCAGTTTTTCACATTCCAAGTGAGTGTGATTTTAAGAGTCACAAATTCCAGGAGTTCATGAATTTCATAGATTCATCGTCCTTTGTAGATCTTTCCCCAGACAGAAGAGTGAACAACAGATATTGTCACTTACAGAAAGAAAGAAGAAAAGGTAACGGCTTGCTCAGTGCAAACTGCTTTCTACATAATGGGTCTTTGGCTGCATTTTCCAAATTGTCAGTGATGAGCCTCTGGCTGGTGAGGAGGGAGTCAGGGAGAGTGTGTGTACCTTGAATTGTTTGTAGAGGCACAAAGTGGGACCCTGACATGACTGGGCTCCTGTCATTACATGGAAAAAACCTGTTATCTGTGACTCTTGCAGTAAATTGCCAGTTTTCTTGATCACAGAGAATCAATCTCTATAGACTGAGTTCAGGCCAGATGCCCCTTACCTCCATCAAAGCTGGTTTGGGACACACAAGATGGCAGGGTGGCAAGAAAGAGACAGGCAGGGGCCCCTATGTGGGATTCTGGGGAGGACACTCAGGGTAAATAATAGGATGGGAATAGCAACCCTCAGGTTCAGGGCTTCACTGTCTGAAACTCCTCTGCAGAACCCCCATCTCGGGGCAACACCTGCTGCCTCTGATCCAGTGTGCCTTCTGGGCTAGCCCTGGGCCCGTTGCCTTACAAGAATTATCTCGCTGAATCCTCACCACAGCTTGCAGATGATGAAACTGAGACTCAGAAAGGGCAGAAGCTTGCCCGGGGCCACACAGCCAGCAGGCAGTGGAGCAGGGCAAAGTCCCAGAAGTGTGACGGTGGAAATGAGGGTTAAAGGAGGTGGTCTGCATGGATGTACAAGGTATTGTAAACTCCCATGAATCTGAATTAGTATGCTTTTTAACTGCTCTTGTCTACATAAGTTCTAGGAGCATCCAGGTCCCACCAGACACACTCGCTCCAGAGATTTTGCTGATGCCAGAATCCAATCAGAATGAGATGGCATCTCTCCTTTTTCTCAACTGCAGGAAAACAGGATGAGGAGTTGAAGTAACCATCCAGGTGCAGCCAAGGTAAACTTCATAGCTGAACAGAATTAAGTGTGTGATGAACTACACTTAGCCTCATTTTCGACCTGTGTCCCACAATAAAATGAAGGTGCAAATCATGTTCTTCCTTCTTTGCACCCAACCCTGACTTCTCCTTAATTTGGACCCTGGTCCCAGACCTCAGGACAGGGAGCCTGATGACCCGTACCCTGGTGTTCTTTGCTCACTGTGTTGTGGAGAAGGGATGGGAGTGGAATTCATTGGAAGTACCAGGACCCCAAATCCACTCTCTGGGTTAAGAGATGACTGAAGTGGGCTGTCTTGGTTTCCCCTAGGTAGATAATGTGTCTAAGGAAGATGTTGGGGGAGTGACGGAGATTATAGGATGTGTTAAGCCCCTCCGAGTCACTTTCGCATGAATCAGTGTTGCAGTCCTGACTCTACCTCGTCCTGGCTGTGAGCCTCAGTGTGTTCCTTCACTTCTTTGGTCCTTAGGTTCATCATCTATAGAATAGGAGTAATGTTGCAGAGTTGTTGTGTGGATAAAATGTGATTAACATTTGTAGGGACTTGGCAGTGGGCAGGGCCTCTGATGTCTAATGGCAGCCACACCTGGAGCCTATCCAGAGTCTTTGGGACAGGTAAAGGGAGAGTTCACTTGGAAAGAGTCCAACAGCAAATATGTGCATTTCCCAGGAAGCTCTTGTCTTATTGGAAAATTACTGGAGGTGTACTATCTCCATAAGAATCCAATTCTAACATGCCCAGTGAAAGTGAAAGTGTTAGTCTCTCTGTCCTGTCCCACTCTTCATGAGCCCATGGACCGTAGCCTGCCAGGCTCCTCTGTCCATGGAATTTTCCTGTCAAGAATGCTGGAGTGGGTAGCCACTCCCTTCTCCAGGGGATCTTTCCAACCCAGGAACTGAAACTGGGTCTACCACCTTGCAGTAAAGATTCTTTACTGCCTGACTCACCAAGGCTTTTCAGGTGTCACTAGTGGTAAATGTAGGAAACATAATAGACTTGGGTTCAATCCTGGGTCAGGAAGATCTGGAGGAGGGCATGGCAATCCAATCCAAATTCTTGCCTGGACAATCCCATGGACAGAGGAGCCTGGCGGGCTATAGTCCTTGGGGTCGTAAAGAGTCAGGCACGACTGAAGTGACGACGTCTCCAAGGTGATGGCAATCCACCACACCTGAAAGGAGGAAAGGATGGAACTTAGAGAGGGCATGAACTGCTGCATAGGGTCTTATTTACTGATTTCAAGCAGCTTTACTGAGGAACAATCACCTTACAGTAAGTAACTCATTCTTTGGATTTTAATATAACTTTTAGTTTTATTATTTCTTTAACTTTGTATTTTACATTGGAGCATAGCTGATTAACACAATCAGTTCAGTTCAGTTCAGTTGCTCAGTTATGTCCAACTCTTTGTGACCCCATGGACTGCAGCACACCATGCTTTCCAGTTCATCACCAACTACTGGAGCTTGCTCAAACTCATGTCCATTAGTTGGTGATGCCATCCAGCCATCTCATCCTCTGTCATCTCCTTCTCCTCCTGCCTTCAATCTTTCCCAGCATCAGAGTCTTTTCAAATGAGTCAGTTCTTCACATCAGGTGGCCAAAGTATTGGAGCTTTAGCTTCAGCATCAGTCCTTACAATGAATATTTAGGACTGATTTCCTCTAGGATGGACTGTTTTGATCTTGCAGTCCAAGGGACTCTCAAGAGTCTTCTCCAACACTACAGTTCAAAAACATCAGTTCTTCGGAACTCAGCTTTCTTTATGGTCCAACTCTCACATCCATATATGACTACTGGAAAAACCATTAGTTTTTAGACGGATTAGACAGATCTTTGTTAGTAAAGTAATCTCTGCATTTTAAATATGCTCTCTAGGTTTATCATAGCTTTTCTTCCAAGGAGCATGTTTCTTTTAATTTCAAAACTGCAGTTCCATCTGTAATGATTTTGGAACCCGAGAAAATAAAGTGTCTCACGGTTTCCAATGTTTCCCCATCTATTTGCCACGAAGTGATGGGACTGGATGCCATGATCTTTGATTTTTGAACGTTGAGTTTTAAGCCAGCTTTTTCACTCTTCTCTTTCACTTTCATCAGGAGGCTCTTTAGTTCCTTTTCTCTTTCTGTCATAAGGGTGGTGTTATCTGTGTATCTGAGGTTATTGATATTTCTCCCGGCAATCTTGGTTCCAGTTTGTGCTTCATCCAGTCCAGCATTTCTCTTGATGTACACTGCATATAAGTTAAATAAGCAAGGTAACCATATATCACCTTGACGTACTCCTTTTCCAATTTGGAACCAGTCTGTGTTCCATGTTCAGTTCTAACTGTTGCTTCTTGACCTGCATACAGATTTCTCAGGAAGCAGGCCAGGTGGTCTGGTATTCCCATCTCTTGAAGAATGATCCACACAGTCAAAAGATTTAGCATAGTCAATGAAGCAGAAGTAGATGTTTTTTCTGGAATTTTCTTGCTTTTTCTATGATCCAAGGGACATCAGCAGGTGATCTCTGCTTTTTCTAAATCCAGCTTGAACATCTGGAAGTTATCGGTTCACGAACTGTTGAAGCCTAGCTTGGAGAATGTTGTGATGGTTTTAGGTGGACCACAAATGTACTCAACCGCACATACACATATACCCAGTCTCCCCCAGACTCCCCTCTCATCCAGGCTGCCACGTAACATTGAGCAGAGCTCCCTGTGCTATACAGCAGGACCTTGTTATCTGGTTTATATAAGCAGAGTGTACATGTCAATCCCAAACTCCCTATCTCCTCCGCTCATTCTTCCCCAATGGCAACCACAAGTTATAAACTACTTATATTTAAAGTGCACAACTTGATAAGATTTTTAACATACACTTTAAGGGGGTATAATTGACATATAACAAACTACAATTTAAAAAGCATACAACTTGATAAGTTTTGAGAGATTTATACACCTGTGAAATCATCACCACAGTCAAGATAATGAATATAACCATCACCCTCCCAAATTTCCACCTACCTCTTTGTAATCCCTCCTTTACACCACTTCCTCCCCCACCATCCCCAGGCAATTGCTGATATACTTGCTGTTATTACAGGTAATATAGAATTGTATATAAATGAAGCCAGATAGAGTGTTTTCTTTTTGGCCTGGTTTCTTTCAATCTGCATAATTATTCTGTGATTTTTCCATATTGTGGTATGTATTAATATTCAATTCTCTCTTTTCAAAATTTCAGGTCATTAGAAAACATGATTTTTATGATGTGCTATATATATTTATTTTCACTAAGTTAAAAATACCTTCCAATTTCTTTTTTAATTTTTCTCTGGTTGGTGGTTTATTTAGAAGTATGTCATTTGATTTCCATATATTTGAGAATTTTCCAGAAATCTTTCTGTTATTTATTTCTAACCAAAATCCATTGTAGTCAGGAAACATACATTATATGACTTGAATCTTAAATTTATCAAGACATTTTTAGGACCTAAAATATAGTTGATATTGGCAAATATTCATTACACATTTGAAAATAACCTGCGTTCTGCGGTTATGGGGTAGAGTGTTCTGCAAATGTCATCTAGGTCACGTTGGTTGGTTGTGCTGTTCAAATCTTTTAAATCCTTGATTATTTCATATTTACTTATTCCATTAGTTACTGAGTGAGGGGCATCAAAATTTACAACTGTAATTGTGTATATGTCTATTTTTCTTAGATTTTTTGTGGTATTTAGTATCTTTTTAAAATCGGTGGGGTCAGTAGTGATTTCTTCTCTTTCATTTTTGATTTTGGTAAATAATTTTTTCTCTTCTTTTTTCTTGGTGAGACTGGCTAGATATATCAATACAAGTTACATTGATTTTTTTTCTAAGAATCAGCTTTTGTTTCTGAAATTTCTCTTTTTCCATTTTCCATTTTGTTGGTTTCTGTTTTATCTCTATCATTTCTTTTCTTCTGTTTATTTTGAGTTTAATTTGCTTGTAGTGTGAACTTATGATATTAATTTTAGACCCTATATTTTTTCTACTCTATGCATCATTATGGCCTAAATTGTGTCGTCTTCAAATCCTTATGTTGACACTCTAGTTCTCAATGGACTGTTTTTGGAGATAGGACCTTCAAGGGGTAACTAAGGTTAAACGAAGTCACAGAAGTGAGACCTTTATCCAAGGGCTGGTGTCTTTATAAGAATAGGAAGAGACATGAGGTGTGTGTGTGCACAGAGGAAAAGCATATAAGGACATGGGAAGAAGGTAGCCACCTGCAAGCCTGGAAGAAAGGGCTCACCAGAAACCACTTTTGCTAAAATATCTTGATTTTGAATTTCTAGCCTCTAGAATTGTGAGAAAACAAACTTTTATTCTTTACAACACCATCTGTGGTCTTCTGTTATGGTATTGTAAGTAGATACATACCTGCATTTAATGCTAGAATTTTCCTCTACATGCTGCTATATCCCCCAAGTTTTGATTCATTCACATTTTTTTCTATTTCCCCTAAGATTTCTTTCCTGATTTACTTATTATTTAATTTTCAAATATTTGGTTATTTCCCAGATAATTTTTTGTTATTGATTTCTAGTTTGATTCTGTTATTATCTGAGAATGCAATTTGTATTATTATTGACATTATTCTTTTAAAGGTGCTAAGGTTTGTTTTATGGTCCAGAATATACACTATGTAGGTGAAGGTTCCCTGTGCACTTGAGAATGTGTACTCTGCTGTTGCTGGGTGGTCTATAAATATCAGCCAGGTCAAGTTGGTTGATAATACTCTTCAGGTCATGTATATCCTTACAGATTTTCTGATTTTCTGCCTTTTCAGTTTATCAGTTACAGAGAGTAGTATTGATATTTCCAGCTATAATTGTGAATTAAAGAAATTCTTCTTTCTGTTTCATCAGTTTTTTTCTTTAAATGGTTTGAAGTTTTGCTGTTAGGTGAGTACACATTTAGGATTTCTATATATTCTTGTAGAACTCTTCCACGTATCATTATGTAATGTTCTTTATAGCTGATAATATTTCTTGTTCTGAAGTAGATTTTATCTGACATGTATATAGGCACTTAAGCCTTCTTTTAGTTATTGTATGTTTCTCCAGTCTTTTAATTTTAACCACTTGACATTTTTATGTCTAGAGAGAGGTTGTTGTAGACAACATATAGTTGCATATTGCTTTTTTGTTTAATTAGAAAAATCTCTGCCTGGTAGTTGGTGTGCTTAATTCATTTACATTTATGATGATTTGATATGGTTGATTTGATATCTATCATTTTGTTAGCTGCTTTCTAACTGCGACATTTATTTATTTCTTTTTTCCTGCCTTCTCTTGAGGTAAGTGAGAATTTATTTTGTGATTCTATTTTACATCTCTTATTTTCTTTTTTCAAAAGTTTTAGTGATTCCCAAAATGTTTGTAATTTACATTTTAATTGTTATTAGTATACTTTAAAATAATAATATGCTACCTCATGCCACTTCATGACCTGTCAACAATATAGTCCTTATTCCTATCTTTGTACCATTTTTTGCCATATATTTGCATTTTACATATGCTATAATCAAATGACACATTGTTACTATTTTTCTTTAGGCATTTATGTTTTAGAGAAATTAAAAATAATGAAAAATTGATTTTATCTGTCTTTATTTCACTTGTATTCTTTCTTTTTGTAGCTCTAAGTTTGCACAAACTTAGTTCTTTGGCCTGAAGACCTTCCTTTAATGATTCTTAATCAGAGTAGGTCTGCCAGTAATGAATTCCTTTAGTTTTTGTTTGTCTTGAAAAATGTTTGTTGCTCATCATTTCCAAGGATGTTCTCATTGAGTGTAGAATTGTGTTGGCACATTTTTTAATATTTTATTTTCCCATTCCATTGTTTTCTTGTTTGAATGCTTTCTGATAAGGAGTCTGCTGACATTCTTATCTTTGTTCCTCTGTACGTATGTCTTATTTCTTTGACTCTCTTTATACTTTCATTTACAGTTTCCAGCAATTTGAGTTTGAATCTATTTGCCTAGATTTTTGGTTTAATTTTATATTCATTTAGGTTTTTGATATTGACCTTGTTTGGTGTTTTCAAAGTTTTTTGAATCTGTAGGTTGATGTTTATCTTTAATTTTAGAAAATTCTTGTACATTATTTCTCCAAATATTTCTTTTCTGTTTTGTCTTTTTGAGCATGCAATTACTTGTATATTATACTATTTTGCATTGCTTGACAGTCCTTGGAAGTTCTACAGTTTTTCATATATTTTTGTTTCATTTTGATTCAGATAGGGTAATTCACTGATCTACCCACAAGGTCACTGATTCTTGCCTCTGTTATCTCAAGTCTATGGATGAGAGCATGGAAGGTACTTCTCATCTCTGTAACTGTGGTTTTCTCTTCTTAATATTGTCATTTGACTGTTAGCATTTCTGTCTCTGATGAGACTAATCATTTGATAGTAAATGTTGTCAAACATTTTATTAGAATCTTTAATATATTATCATAGTAATTTGAAATTTCCTGTCTGATAGTTCTAATATCTGTGCCATGTCTAATGTGGTGTTAATAATAGCTTAGCATCTTTTTTCTTGCCTTTTCATGTATCTTATGACTTTTTATTTAAAGCTGGGTATCTTTGTAGGATGACAGATAGGGAGGTAAATACTTTTTGTGCTTGGAGATATACACACCTTTCATTTGTTAGACCTTTCATGTGGGAGTATGTGTTAATCTAGTCAGTCTAGGTTTGAGGTCTGTGGTTGCTATGGTTATCCTTGGTATACTACAGGCTTTAAATTCTTCTGGTGATAATTAAGGTTAAGATTTTGGATGGTTTTTCAGAGGTTAATTTCCAGCATCTGTTCCCCATCCCTTTGCTTTTAGGTCTTTTCTTTGTGCTGTACACTGGTGATAACCTGTCTCTGAAAGCTCTCCCAGACATAATCCATTGTTATTTTTATTCAGTACTTGCTAGCCAGTGTAGGAGGAGTGTGGGAGGGTATATTTCTTGTGATGTGATTAATTTTCAGACTTAGGTATACAATGTCCCTAAGACAACAGTTCTGTTTCTCTTTGCTCTGCAGATTAAGTCTTATGGCTCTTAAAGGGGATTGCTCTAGGTGGTTTTGCAGTGGGCAGTACCCTTCCTTTGCCAGTACCACATGAATGCTTCCTCAGGAGTCTCCCTGATCTTCCTGGGAGTGCCTGAGATTTGAGAAGAAAAAACTAGACTAGTTTTCTGTTTTATTTGTTCATTTTTGTAGGTGTACATTCTTCCGTCTATCCCAGGTAGGTGGATGCTCAGGTTCTATTTCTCCTTGCAGACTGTTGTCTTTTCTCAAATTCAGATGATCTGTTTGTACTGTGATATCAGTTCTCTTGTTTCTTCATCCGCAAAAGAGCAAGTTCCTTCCAACTTCAAAGCCCTACCAATGAGAAATGTGTTTGCTGCCCTCAGGCTCTCTCTGATCCGAGAAGGCTGCAAGAGGGCATGGGGCCAAGGGTTAGGTGACTCCCAGTGAGGTTCTAAGTAGTGTTTTTCAGGGATAAACTCTGGGCCTCTTGCCCCCTACTGCAGGGCCTTGGTGAAGACAGAAGGGTTAATGCTTGAGATGCTCTGATCATGTGGCTGGAACCTGTCTCCTCACCCATAATTAATTCAGTTTGGTAAAGCGGTATTTACACTGAAAATTTAATTGTCATTTCTGATGGTAAAGGAATTGAAAACTAAATGGAAAGTGTCAGACAATGCATCGGGGAGGGTGATGGAGTGGAAGCAGGGGCTGCCCACGCAGCTTCCCCATTGGGTGATTTTCAGACTCACACAATTACCCAGGTTACTGGCTCCATTATTTAAGACTAAGATTCAGGGATGATGGGGTGACAGGAGTGGACACAGGGGGACCTGGGCAAGATTAGAAGGAGAAAGATTCCAGTGTGAAGGCAGAGGCAGCATTAAGTAACATCCAGCCCCACCCCTGAGTCACAGATGGGGTGATGTGCCTGGAGAGGGACAGGGGCCTGTTCATGGTGATGCAGGGGCGGTGAGAGGAGGAAGCCTTTGGCCTTGGCAATTCTGTCCCAGCTACCTCCCCCATTCCGTCCCTCTGTCTTACATTCAGAGGTGTTGGTGGTGGTACCCATCTCTGAAAGGAGCCATGCCTCCTTGATGCTAATAGTCTCCTTTGCTACAATGTGTTTGTTCTATAAGTTTTCAGTTATGAATTACCTTCAGCAGTATCAAGTCTCATCCCAGAAGACCCCTAATACAAGTGAGAACTGAGACTCTTTCACCAGACTGGATATTTCTAAAGGCATGCTACTCCCCCATCTATATGAGGACTCCTGAAAACGTGCTTATCTGTCTCCTGAGAGAGACTTCAGAGAGAGCTATCTCTTTTGAGACCCAAAAGAAAGAACTGTGGTCTCTCTTCAGAGTTAACGAGTACTTAAGTGACTGTGCACAATTATACTCATTCATTTTTCCTCTCTGCCTCGATGACCAGCAAGACTGGAGTGAGAATAATATGCATCAGGGCCGCAGGTAACTGGAAAGGGCAAGTGATGTGAGTGAATAATAAGCCTTAATAATTTTAAGCCACTGAGATTTAGGGCTATTTGTTACTACATTGTATATATTCTAGTCTCACTGCTACAAAGAACAGTGTCTGGGGTTGGAGATGTAAGCTTGGAAGTCATCAGGAATTGACAGAAAGCCGTATTTCTCTTTCAGGCTAGATGACTGGGAGAGAGAATAGGGAGAGAAATGCCCCTTGCTTTTCTGTCTTTAACATGAATGAGCTCACTGTCTTTCCTCCCCAAACTGGCCTTCAGTCTCTTTTCATACTCAACTCTGAGTCCTGACAAACTCTTCTGTCACCCTCTTTTATAAGCCCAGACTCTCAGATCTCTATCCCAGTCCTTTCTTATCACCTCTGAGGCCATGGTCCTAAATATATCAGTCCTGCAAGGTGGTTTGGCTCATGGGCTGTGGAGCAGGTAGCACTGGATTCATGCTTGTTGAAGTCTCCCACTTAAAACTTGTGTGATTTTGGATGAGTAGCTTCATCTCTCCAAGGCTTGGTTTCCTGGAAACAAAAGAGTGGCCATTTGTAGAACTTACAGGGAGGTCATGATGGTGAAATGAAGTGAAGTATTTTAAGTGCTGAGTACAGAGCTGGACACATGGTAAGTGCTTAATATGTGCTCACAAATATTAGCTTATACTTTTATGATCAGGCTTTGTGATGGTTAACTTTTGTGTAAACTTGAAGAGTGTTTTGGAGTAAGATTAACATTTAAATCTGTGAAATTTGAGTAAGCAGATTGCCCTCCATCATGTGGGTGAACCCCATCTAATCAGTTGAAGGCCTGAATGGAACAAAAAGACTGGCTTCCCTGAGCAAGGGGAGATTCCCCATCGGGCTACTTTCAGCTCCATCTGTACCAGCAGCTCTTCTGGCACTCTGCCTGCTGGCCCACCCTACAGATTTGGACTTGCCAGTCTCCATAACCAATATATAAATATCTATATTTATATCTATATCTGGATGGTCCTGTTTCTCTAAAGTGTCCTGACTAGTATGAATATTGGTACTGAGAGTGGCTCTAGATGTACAGAATTTTAGGGATGAATTATCTTCTGGATTAATTCTAGGGTACTGAATTGACTCTCTAACTCTGATTAGATTGAAAAACACTGATGACTCTACTTCCAGTAATAAAAAGAATGCTGAAAGTCCATGGTATAACCTGGCAATAGATATATGCAAAATATCACTATTAGATACTCTTAACCAAACACATATAAGAAACAAAGATCTGAGTGACTATATATACAATACATTTAAACATTTTTATCAAACTAGTGAGTTTAATGAGATTGGATGGTGGCTTCTAATGTCACTGGTCAAAGAGGGGAAAGAAAAAGATGAGCTCAGGAATATGAATTTCTAACTTAAAAAGGGAAAAGTGGTCTGAAGGCCTGTATGTATGCTCTGAAAGAGACCCTTAATCTCTGGTAGTCACAGGACTAAGATTGCTAAAAACCAAACCCAGAACCACATCCCCAAAGTGGCTGATTTACAGACAGATGGAATCTCCCTCCTTTCAGGGTGCCTAGTGTAATGGTGAAAGTATTGATTAGGGAAGAATGGAATCCTGAAAACTGGAAAAGGGGCATGTGGGAAGACCTTGATGAAAATGAGGATACTGAGTTTCTAAATTCTGATGAGTTTTCTTTGCCGATAGAAGGAGCCTCTCCACCCCCAGGATAAGAAGCCTCAGCATCCCCATCTGAGAGGATTAACTCTGTATTGCTACTGAAGAAGCCGCAATATCCACCAATTGCCTTGCAGGGCAATACTGATTATTCTCAGTACCCTTTGTTCTTCTTTTGCTTCTAGACCTATAACTGGACTCAAGTCCCTGAAGCCCACAAAGTGAAGTACAAAGTGACCCACAAAGAGGTATGCTATACTCTGAAAGAATTTATGCAGATAGAAATCTGAGGAACATGTGTGGGAATGGATATTAAGGGTGTGGGATAATGATGGAAGGAATGATGAAGTTGGATCAGGCCAAATTCATTCATATGCACCCACTAAACAAAGATTCTGCATTTAAAGGTACAGCTCAGGAAATTAGAAAGGGCTCTAACAGTTTGGTTTGTTGGCTGAAACATGGACTAAAAGGTGGCCCACAGTGAGTGAGTTAGGAACACTGACCCGCGTTGGTTTGTTGTACAGGAAGGGATTCAAAGGCCTAAAGAGATTGGAATGTTAGAGTGGATTTGTCATTTAAGATCTACTCACCCACCCTGGGGGGGTTCAGAAGACACATCGGTCACCGCAGTTGAGAGAAATGAAGTTGTAAGGGGAGCCCCAGCATCCTTGAAAAGCTCTGTGATTGCTCTTCTCTCTATAAGTTAGAACTCACAGTGGGTGTTGTGGTCACCAAATTGGGAAACTTAAGTGCAGTGGGAGTAATTGGATCCTGGGGTGGGCAGGGGCCAAGTGGCAGCACTCAACCACCCAAAGCAAGATGAACATGGTTCTCATAACAGGCACAGAGCCAAGACAGTAATCCGAAGAGTCCGATTCTCACAGGCCATTGTGTTCCTAGAAGTGAAAGGGGAAGCCTACTGAATTCTGGCTTCATTTGTGTAAGTACAGAAGTTTTAGGTCAAGTGAGCAAAATTCTAAATTATTAGGTTGGCCAAAAGGTTTGTTTGGGTTCTTCTGTAAGATGTTACAGAAAAATCCAAACTAAATTTTTGGCCAACCCAATATGAAAATAGGGCTTCCCTTATAGCTCAGTTGGTAAAGGATCTGTCTGCAGTGCAGGAGACCCCAGTTCGATCCTCTGGAGTAGGGATAGGCTACCCACCCCAGTGTTCTTGGGCCTCTCTTGTGGCTCAGCTGGTAAAGAATGCACCTGCAGTGTGGGAGACCTGGGTTTGATCTGGATTGAGAAGATCCCCTGGAGAAGGGAAAGGCTGCTCCCTCCAGTGTTCTGGCCTGGAGAATCCCATGAACTGTATAGCCCAGGGAGTCGCAAAGAGTCGGACAACTGAGTGACTTTCACTATCACACCTTTTCACAATATGGAAACAGAGTCACGGCTTCTCAGTCAACGCCCAGGCCTGAGTTAGTTTACAGAGAGGCTTGAACGAAGATGAGACCGGGTCTTGCTGAGGAAGGACCCTGTTACATTGCAAAAATTCATACAGTTAGACTTCCTCCTAGCCTTCCCTAATGGGACTCTGGCCAGGGTAACTGTGTGCTGGGGGAAAGGAAACAATCAGACTTTTAGGGGCCTACTCCCCATTGGCTCTGAGCTGACATTAATTCCAGAAAACCCAAAAGGACACTGTGACCCTCCAGTCAGAGAAGGGGCTTATGGAACTTTAGCTCAGGTCTGTCTCAGGGTGGGCCCAGTGTGGGCCTGAGTCTCCCCAGTTCCACAATGCATCAGTTGGAAGAGATACACTCAGCAGTTGGCAAAATCTCCACATTGAATCTTCGACTTGTGGAATGAGGGCTGTTATGATGTGAAAGGCCATGCAGAAACTACTAGAACTTTCTCTACCTAGAAAAGTAGCAAACCGAAAGCAGTACCGCATCCCTAGAGGGGATGCAGAGATCCGTGCCATCATCGAAGACTTGAAAGATGCAGTGGCAGTGATTCCCACGACATCCTCATTCAACTCACCTACTTGGCCTGTGCAGCAGACAGATGGATTCTGGAGAATGACAGTGGATTATCATCGGCTTAATTAGTTGGTGACTCCAATTGCAGCTGCTATACCAGATGTCCTTTTATGACTTGAGCAAATTAACATATTCCCTGGTACCTGGGACGCAGCTATTGATCTGTCGAATGCTTTGTAAAAAAAGCATGCCTGTCAATAAGGATCACCAGAAACAGTTCGCTTTCAGCTGACAAGGCCAGGCATACACCTCCACTCTTCTATCTCAGTGGGGTATTGACTGTCCAGCTCTATGTCATCACTTAGTTCTCAGGGATCTGGATCTTCCTCCCACAAGATATCACACTGATCTGGTGACATTATGCTGCTTGGACCTAGTGAAAAAGAAGTAGCAACTATTATAGACTTATCATTAAGACATTTATATGCCAGGGGGTGAGAAATAAATCCAATGACAATTCAGGAGTGTTCCGTTTCAATGACATTTCTAGAGTTCCAGGGATGTGAGGCACGTTGAGATATCCCTCCTAAGGTGAAGGATAAGATACTGCATCTGGCCCTTCTTACAACCAGAATAAGGCACAATGTATAATAGGCCTGCTGGATTTTGGAGGCAACATATTCCTCATTTCAGGTGTGTTTCTCTGATTTATTTATCACGTGATCTGAAAAGCTAAAAGTTTTAGACTCATAACAAGAGAAGGCTCTGCAACAGTTCCAGGCTGCTGTGCAATTGGTGTTGACATTTGGGTCCAGCAGATCCAATGGTTCGTCAAGTGTCAGCGGCAGAATTTTTGACTGTAAACAGAATAGTTTGTTGTTGAGTTGCTAAGTTGTGTCCAACTCTTTGAGACCCCAAGGATGGCAGCATGCCAGGCTCCCCTGTCCTTCACTATTTCCTGGAGTTTGCTCAAACTCATGTCCATCGAGTTGGTGATATATTATGTTAGGAGAAATTATTACCTTGTTAATGTCTTTATTTTAAGAGTAAGTATGTTTTACAGAGATGTGTATGGGTGCCAAGTTTAGACAGTATTAGTCACCCTTATGCCCTGCTGGCCAGGGGCAGTGCCAGAGAGCAATATTTCCACTGGGAAACATGGCAATAATTCTATTGAACTGGAAGTTATGATGCTACCTACTTCAAGTTCCTTGGGACCTGAATCAACAGGTAAAATGAAGGGAGTTACAGTGCTCACTGGGGTGACTGATCCTGACTAGTAAGGAGAAATTGGACTGATACCCCACAAAGGAGGTAAGGGAGCATGTGTCTGGAATACCAGAAAGCCCCTCGGGTGTCTCTTAGTATTATCATGCCCTGTGATTAGAGCCAGTGGAAAACCACAACAACCCAATCCAGGTAGGACTACAAATGGCTCACACTCTCAGGAATGAAGGCTTGGGTCCCATAAACATAAAGAACTATGGCTATCTGAGGTCATTACTGAGGGCAAGTAGTGATGGAAGGTAGCTGTGAATAAAACTGCTCTGACTACACAATCATTTATAGAAATGAAGACTAATTACCATGAGTTCCCTCATTTTGTTTTGAATATGTTTATGTGATGGTGTGTATAATTTTTGTTTTCTTCCCTTTCTATTCTCCCTGTGTGCTCTGCTGTGCTAACTCCCTTCAGTTGTGTCCAGCTGTTTGTGACGCTATGGACCGTGGTCCACCAGGCTCCTCTGTCCACAGGCTCCTCTGTCCATAGCTGCTGCTTGCGTCTCGTCGCTGTCCCCTCTCCCTCACTACTCGTGCACAGAGCAGTACTCATACTCATACCCTCAGGCGCGTTCACACGTTCACATGCACACACAATGTCCACACCTGAAAGTGAAAGTCGTTCAGTCGTGTCCAACTCTCTGTGACCCCATGGACTATACAGTCTGTGGAATTCTCCAGGCCAGAGTACTGGAGTGGGTAGCTGTTCCCTTCTCCAGGGGATCTTCCCAACTGAGGGATCGAACCCAGGTCTCCTGCATTGCAGGCTGATTCTTTACCAGCAGGGCACCCCATGTCCACACCTACATCTGTTCAAACACACAGGTACACACACACGAGCCCATATGACACCTGGAGACCCTATGTGTGTGTGTGCTAAGTTGTTTCAGTCATGTCCAATGCTTTGTGATCCTATGGACCATAGCCTGTCAGGCTCCTCTGTCCATGAGAATTTTCAGGCAAGAATACTGGAGTGGTTTGCCATGCCCTCCTTTGGGCAATCTTTTCAACTCAGGGATGAAACTCTTGTCTCTGGCATTGCCTACATTGGCAGGCAGCTTCTTTACCACTAGCACCACCTAGGAAGCCCACCTGATCCTATACACACAGGCACAAACACATATACATACCCACTCTTGTGCACACCTGCAACGCACGCACATCATCTCAGACATGTCGTCAGACCCACACTCACCCCAGGCTCCTTTTCACCTCCTCAGGATCTCCTCTAACTCCTGTTTCCAGATGTGTTATAAAATTCACCATCAGATTTAAAGCTGAGAGAGAGAAAGCAGAGCTGAATTTCATTTTAATTGTCTAGAGCAAAAACCCAATTTCTCAGGTGATAATTATAATGATTAAAACGTCTGTGATCAGAATGGTGAGAGGGAGACACTCACTGCTGGCTTCAGGACAAAGCACAGGGGGAGTGTCTGATAAGGCTCAGAGCCTCTCACCACCCCCTTCCCCACCTGCAGTCCCAGATCATCCTGCAGGAAGCACCAGGGGTAGGAGAGAGCGGGAACCGATGGGGAGCCAAGGGGCTAACCAGTTCAGGGGTACACACCTGACTGGTTACCCTTACCTGCCTGGGCCAAGAGCCCCTGATCAGGATTCTGATGACAAAAGGAACCAGCATGGCTGGACCTCCTGTGACCTGATGCTTGGAAAGAGAGCTGGATGTCCCCAGAGAAGTAGTTGACCTTGCTGGATTGCAGGTATGGAAATCAGCAGGGTTGCGGGGTAGGTACCGCTGTGGAGTTGGACTCGCCGACAGGCTCTGGGGCCAGCCTGGCTTGACTGTTGCTGTTGACTTTCCACGTGCCCCCAGGCGAGTCAGTTGTCTGCTCTGCATTGTCGTGGCTGTCAGCTGCTTCATCGACACCTTTCCAGCCAGGTCCTCAATGCAGCCACCCGATAACCATCTCAAGAGAACCAGGAAGGAGCAGGGTCCTTATCTTCACTGCGCATTTTGTGTCCTCAGCACCCAGAACAGGAGGCTCTCGAGAAATATCAGTATGTTTCAGGTTTTGAGAGTGTGTAAATAATCAGGACAAATCCATGAAGTAAGCATTCCCACCCCCATTTAATGGTAGAGGAGCCTGATGCTCAGAGAAGTGAAGCGCTTGCCCAAAGCCATTTGAATGTGGATAGGAAGGGGGAGCAGTATGGATCCTAGGAAGGGATAGGAAGTAGGATAGGGCTGTGGGAGTAGGATAGGGCTGTGGGAGCACTATGGATCCTAGGGAAAGACAGCTTGAGCTGTGCTGCATTTAGACAGTAAATCACATGCTTTACAAGTCGGCAGCCACTCCTGGGGAAAATCAAGCCAGCGTGTGTGTGTGTGTGTGTGTGTGTGTGTGTGTGTGTGTGTGTGTGTG
>ML660197.1:7915113-8317616 GCA_007570785.1 Antilocapra americana
GTGTGTGTGTGTGTGTGTGTGTGTGTGTGTGTGTGTGTGTGTGTGTGTGAGGTCCCAGTGATGGTAAGTGAGGTCTCCCTTAGGGGAGAAGGGGTAGGAGGGAGGCAGCAGCCTTATTTGCATAAAGATCTGCCTCCTCCAATCAGCTGGGCTCTTGGGGGCAGGGGCACCAGAGTCTGGCCAATCAGTCACTAGGAGACTGGGAGTTGAGCGAGGTGGAGCAGAACCAGGCCTGATGTAGGTCAGTGGTCAGGCCCCACCCTCTTTGTTTAGGATGGAACCTCCTCCCTGGCTTTTCCTTTCTTGACCTCTCTCACTCCTTCTCAGCAGCCCTGCATCCAGGGATGGATAACAAGAGTTACCCAGGTCGCACAGCCAGTCAGCAGCACCAGAACTGAGCCAGGCCCTAACTCCCAGCCCAGGTGCTGAGTCTTGCCCTTCTGGCTTCCTCCTGGCTGCCCTGAGTCAGGGCTCTCCTGGGCACCCCTACCCTGGGCCTGTCCTTCATGACCATCAGCCTTTTTCCCCTACAAATGCCCCCACTCAGGGCTTAGCTCAGAGCTGCTGCCCACTCCTAAGCCCCCTCTCCAGCTTCCATCCCTGAGCTCCAGACCCTTTGTTCCATTTGCTTTCAAATACCGGGTCAGGGACCCACAGAATATCGGGGCTGGTAGGGGCCCCAGGAGTATCTGGCCCACCCCTGGGGGCTCCAGTGGGATTAGCAGTCCCTCAGCCCCACACTGTGCCCCTCCCCTCCATGAAGCCATCCAGGGCCTGACTTGGGGTGCTGCTCAGGGCATGGCTACCCACTCCAGTATTCTAGTCTGCAGAATTCCATGGACAGAGGAGCCTGGAGGGCTACAGTCCACGGGGTCACAAAGAATCGGACATGACTGAGTGACTAGCACCTTCACTTGTCACTTCTCCCAGCATCCCTCCCCCTGCTTCCTGCCTCACTCACCTCCCCCAGCAGATTCTGCAAATCCAGGTCTAATGTTTGGTTTACGAACTTCTGGGGATGGAAGGTGGTGTCTCTGCTAGGAAAAGCTGGCTCCTCCAGAGGGACCATCTCAGCCCTTTCTGGTTGAAGACTGAGATTTAATTAGGTTTCCCCTCATCAGGGAGTCTCCTGGTGGCTTTAGGGGACAACAGAGGTGGAGGAGCCATGAGGATTCCCCGCATGTCACAAAGAGTTGGACATGACTGAGCAACTAAACACAGCACATATAATGAGTGCTCAATGAATCTGAGTTCTCCCCTCCAGCCCATTTGAGTCTTTCTTGACCAGATCACTTCGAGTCCTCCCCCTGCATTTCCTCTGAATTTGCTTCCCTGCACAGGTCCTTCTGCTTCCAGGGTTCTGTATCTTGTTCTTCTCAAGGGTTCAGCCCCAGCGTGGCTGGTAGGAAAGGCCCTGCCTCCAAGGCTCTGATGGCCAGAGCAGACTGACCTGGCTGCAGTGTGCCCAGGACGCTGGGCACAGATGGTGGTTCATATGCCCAGGAATTATTTAGAGTGCAGCCGCTTCTCTGCTAATGAGTTAACAAATCTCACTGTTAGAACAGGCCCTTGGCAGAGTAAGGGGTCTCTGGGGCTTGAGGTTCCGCTTGATCTAAGGGGTCAGCAGAATTATTTAACATGTTTGCTTTCTATTAGGAAAAGAGGGATTGGCAGGGGCTCTGGCCTTGTTAAATAACTCAGAGCCTCACTGGTCTGGTTCAGAACTGGAGCAGGGCTGGCCTCAGAACATTGGTGGGAATGAAGAGGAAGAGTCAAGACTGGGCCAAAGGACCACAGAGAGCTCCACAGCCTCCAGAAGGGGCATCTTGATTTTGCTCAGAAACCCAGCAACAGCCCTGCACTGCTTTGTGTCAGCATCTGGAGAAGCAGGGCTCCACAGTCAGACCCTCCAGAATGTGCCAGAACCTGAGACCCAGGGCTGACCCTGGGCACATGCCAGCAGCCTCTCTGTCTCCTGAGCCTCAATCTTCTCATCTGTAAAATGGGAGTGGTGATCCCTCCCTCCCCTGGTTGTGCAGGTTAAATAATGTGAGCAAAGCCCCTGCGTGGTGCCCGACACATAGTAGGTCCTCCCTGGGGGGCAGCTGTGGTTACTGGGAACCAAACTGTGGCCCCATGGGAGATGGAGTTGGGATAGGTGTGAACTTGGGAGCCTCCCTGCTGGACTCAATACCTGTCTGATTGGCACCTGACTGTGACTTAAAGAAGCAGCCTAACCTTTCTGTACCTCAGCGTTCTCATCTGTAAAATGGGGTAATGATAATATATTCCTCATAGAGTTGTAGTGAGGATTAAAGGAGATAATACACATCAAGTGGTTAGAAGAGAGCTGGGCTCAGACTTTTCTTCTTTGGTTGCTGTTGCAGTGATCTCTGCAACACCTTCAGCCTTCACCTCTAGACCTGCACAGGCCTTTTATCCCTTGAGGTTAAAGATCTCACGGTTTCCTCTGGGGTCTGCCCTGCCCTTCTCCTGCTCCAGACCCTAACCCACTATCCCTCTCTTTCTCTCTCTCTCTCACACACACACACCACCCTGTCAACCTTATGACTCCGGAGGCCCAGGACCACCTCAGATTCATCAGGTTTGAAAAATTACAAGGAGGCCCCTCCCTCCCCAGGGCAGGACACCATCCTCAGTGGTGTGGACATCACACCCGGGCTTGTGGGGCTGTGTTCCCCCTCTCCCATCCCAGAACTGCCCCATCTGTTCCTGGAGCTTGCCCCATAACAGCCCAGTTTGCAGCTGAACTAAGGAAGGGGGCCTTGTGACTGTTACCGTCTGCTCTGCACCAGAGTCTCCACAAGACCCTCCACATCTATCATGGAAGGACGACCACAGTGACCTGTCCACCAGACCCACCCACAGATGGTATGATTTTTGCCTACACAGTGGGTTTTATTTTCTTGATTGTTTTGAACTATATAGTAGAAGTTTAAAAATCTGAAGATTTCACAGAAAACAACATCAGAGAAGCGGACAAACTGGGCCTGCACTGGCCCCAGCCCACGGTCACTGGAGCTGAGATGCAGCAGGGTGTCCCTTAGGGACACCCTAGCTGTCCATGGTCCCCATCAGTTTATCTCTGTCATCTGTGTCCCCTGCTTGGACCCTGGCGTTATCTGAGCTTGTGACCCCACTGCAGAGACCCAGCTTGCAGATGGGTAAGCTAAACCTAAGAAGGTATAGTGTGTTGTCTCACGGTTCACTGAACCCAGGGATAGGCAAGGTGAGAACGGGGAAGCTGGAAGAAGATGTGAGGAGCTGTAGGAACTGCAGACATGTTTGTTTTTCCTTGGCTGGCGCAGCAATCAGGCAGCAGCAGCAGACACGCTGTGTTTTCTCGTGGTTGACCAGCTGGACACAGCCACGTCGCCCACAACACGCTACTCAATGCAGCCTGACTACAAGAGCTTTTCAGGCGGTGCTCATACGGATGACGCAGATGTGCAGTGCTATATACAAATGATCTCAGTCGTTACATCATTATTTACATTATTTACAAAAATGGGTTGGGAATGAGAGGCCATGGGTCAAGAGAGCCTGACCACTGCCGTCTTGGCCAATTGCTTTTTCCCTACACGTGTCACTTGTCCACTCTACTCTGATTACCACCTACTGGAGGGAAGCCTCATTTGTTTTATTTACTGCTGTATCTCCAAAGCCTAGGGCAACTCCTGGTAAGTAGTAGATGCTCAGTAAGTCTTTGATGTGTTAGAATTTCTGAAGGTCACCCAGCAAATTTTAGGCAGAGCCAGGGTGAAACCAATTCCAGCCCAACACTCTCTCCCTCAGACTCTCAGATCCCAAGGCATACCCCACCCCCCACATCAATGTGTGTACCCCTCCCCCTTACCACCAGGTCTCTCTCATACACATACTCAATGCCTCAACTCAGATGCTCTTAAAGTGTTAGTCACTCAGTCATGTCTGACTCTTTGTGACCCCATGGAATATAGCCCACCAGGCTCCCCTGTCCATGAAATTCTCCAGGCAAGAATACTGGAGTGGGTTGCCATTTCCTTCTCCAGAGGCTTTTAAAGCTCAATCCAATTTGACCCTGGAAAAGAAGGTGCGCCTTCTGCAGAAACCACGACTTACCACTATGGTATTTGACTTTTAGGATCATTTTTTAGCATTAATAAAATAAAATGTGGGACTCCTATCTGAAATGGACAGTCCTTTTAAATTGCAGGCATGAGAGAGTAGTGCTGAGGACTCTGGTGTGGGCAGACTTAGGTTCAAACTCAGAAGCCACAGTATTCTGGCTCCATGGTCTTCAACATATTGCTTAACTGCACCTCAACTTCCTCATGCATAAAATGGGGTTGATAACCATATCTGACTCATCTATTGTTGTGAGAGCTAAATGAGGTGGTCCAGGTAAATCAGTTCAATATGGCTGATGCCATCCTTATCACTAACACCGCTCATCTGTGATTCAGTGAGGAAAGATACAACAGAAAAAATGCTCATTGCAATGTTTTCCCATGATGCTTTTCAAAGGATTTTTCTCTTGATAACAGTAGCGCACACACATAATAAAACAGTGGTCCTAGTGTGCCAAGCCAATTATCTTGTCTACAGATGGTCCCTGATAGAGATGAATTTGGGGACCACCTAGGGAAAACCACGCCCAGAAATTTTGGACCCTAGTGAAAGTCAATGGGATTTTTTTGCATTCATAGTTATAGGGATACTGAAGTATAAGGGTATGACTACACTCAACCTAGCCTTCTCTCCCCCCACTACAAACAGAGCTCAAACCCTTTCCTGAGTCAGAACCAGACTCTCTTCTCCTTACTCATTCCCAGACTCCATGCTCTAGTAGCTGGGCTTTGCGGTTCCCTTTCTTCCTGATGAATACATAATGACCTCCTAGGATGGGTAGAGATGATGATTGTAATAAAATAGGTTCATTACAGCCCTCTACACAGAGCCATTTAATGAACATGCAGCCAACGGCACTAAAGCCTCTGAGCCAAATACAAATGAAACCTGTTCAATGGTATCATTTAATTAGCTGGGGGAGCAGGTTGGGGAGGAGGAGATAGTATGAGATACAAATAGAAAAATGGGAGCTGGTGAGAGGGAGAGGGTGTCAGGGAGGGGCAGAGAGAGAGAGGGCAAGAAGGAGGGGAGATGATGAGTGAGCAAGGGAGTGAGGAGAGAGAGAGAGTGAGCAAGGGAGGGGGCAGAAGAGAGACAGGGCTCCCTTCTACAGAAAAGAATGTTGGGCAGACTCATTCTTCCCACTGAAGAAGTGAAGACACCTAGTTCTGTTCTGTGCATTGTGATGGGTGCTGGGTAGGGATACTGCAATGGACTAGACAGACAGTGTCCTGACTCTATGAGGTTCACGATCTGGTGGAGGAGTCAGGCACTGAGCAAGTCATTGCATCAGTAATACATGTAACTATAAGTAAGCTGTGTAATTATGGTATGATTGCTGCATGACTACTGTGAGGAGGTGGACAGACTTCTTAAAGCATGGGCTCTGAAGAGTGCCTGCTGGGGTCTGAACCCATGTCCTGCCTATGAGACCCTGAATAAGTTGCTTAACCTTACTAGCCCTCAGGTCCTCATCTAGAAAATTGGAATCATAAAATAACTACCTATTAGGGTTGTCATGAGAATTGAATTTGTTAATACATGTAAAATACTCAGAATAGTGTCTGGTATGTAGTAAGTGTTCAATAAGGTTTTCCCAGTAGTCATGTAAGGATGTGAGAGCTGAAGCACAAAGAAAGTTGAGTGCTGAAAAATCGATGCTTTTGAACTGTGCTGCTGGAAAAGATTCTTGAGAGTCCTTTGGACAGTAAGGGGATCAAGCCAGTCAATCCTAAAGGAAACCAAACCTGAATATTCATTGGAAGGACTGATGCCACTTTGGCCGCCTGATACAAAGAGCTGACTCACTGGAAAAGACCTTGATGTCGGGGAAGATTGAGGGCGGGGGCAGAAGGGAGTGACAGAGGAGGAGATGGTTGGATGGCATCACCGACTCAATGGACATGAGTTTGAGCAAACGCCGGGAGACAGTGAAAGACAAGGAGGCCTGGTGTGCTGCAGTCCATGGGGTCGCAAAGAGTCAGACAAGACTGAGCAACCAAACAACAACAACAACAACCACAATACTAAGAACTAAAATGGGAAAGAAAAATGTTGAAGGATCCTGTTTTAGATCAGTAAGTCAGAAAGGTCATGCTGGAGTAAATGCCATATAAACTGAAATCTGAAGGGACAAGTAGAAATCAGCCAAGGGAACAGAAAAGAGAAGCAATGGGTATCTAATTTTTTCTTTTGCCTACCCAGCATCCTTAATCCCATCCTCAGTTAACAACCTCTGATTTTCTTTTGAGAAACAATTTTTTGCTTCTCTTTCAGTCCTCATAGGTAGGGCTGGCCTCAAGCTCTTGTTCAGGGTGGACATTTAACCCCCAGGCCTGATTAAATTAAATTGAATTTTGATCCTGGTCACTCCTGCTCAGAGGTGGGCAAATGATCTAGGCTGAACAAGTCAGAGAAAAGTACCAGGGACTTTTGTGTAAATTAGCAGCAAAGGAGTGTGGTAAGCCTATGTGATATAAATTTGGAGTTACCTGTGGCCAACTGCTACCTGAGATGAAGGCAATGCAAAAGAAAATCCAGGTGACAAATTGAAAGGAAGATCCTGACAATATCCCCTGACTCTCTGGACCTAGCTTTGCCTGTGTTGGAATTTTCAGGAGAAGGAGCCAGTCCAACTGTCCTTTTCCCAATCTATATTTATTTTTTTATATTTGGTTCCTATCTCTTATAACTGAAAGAATCCTATGTGACAATCAACATTCCTGTTAAAAGGAAGGGCATGTGATAAGCCCCAGCGGGAGAATCAAAGCCTAAGAAAGATGCTGACATAGCTGAAGTTGTTGAGCAAGTGGAAAGTGATGACTGTGTATCAAAGTTCAGAGGATCCAAAGCATGCATCAGAAAAGAGGGGAGATCCAATGTTGGATTAAGAGATTGGATGTACCCAAAACAAAGACATCCAACTCCTTTCAGTAAGTGCCCCCATGGCCTTCCCAAAGGTATCACTTCTCATCATAGCTTTGTGTACACTTGAAAAGGCAGAACCTATGATCTAAGTTAGGACTAGAGAAACCTTCAAACGCCACATAGTCTAATATCCCCATTGTCTTTGTTGGCTTGAGCTGCTATAACAAAAATACAATCGATTGGGTGGCTTGACAACAGAAATTTATTTTCCACAGTTCTGGGGGCTGAAAGTCCAAGATCATGGTGCCAGCTTGGTTGGTTCCTAGTGAAAACATCTTCCTAGTTTACAGATGGCTGCCTTCTTGCTGTACCTTTACTTGGTTATGAGTTCTTGGGGTTCTACTCTTATGACATCATAAGAGTAGACTAAACCGATCTACATCCAAAGACCCTACCTCCTAGTACGATCCCAGTGGAGGCTAGGGTTTCAACATACAAATTTGCAAACATGCAACCCATAGCACTCATTTATATTACTTTGCTTCTAATTGGGGCTTCCCTGATAGCTCAGCAGGTGAAGAATCTGCCTGTAATGTGAGAGATTCTGGTTTGATTTCTGGATTAGGAAGATCTGCTGGGGAAGGGATAGGCTACCCAGTCCAATATTCTTGGGCTTCCCTTGTGGCTCAGCTGGTAAAGAATCCACCTGCAATGTGGGAGACCTGAGTTCAATCCCTGAGTTAGGAAGATCCCCTGGAGAAGGGAAAGGGTACCCACTCCAGTATTCTGGCCTGGAGAATTCCATGGACTGTATAGTCCACAGGGTCTCAAAGAGTAGGACATGACTGAGTAACTTTCACTTTCAATTGATCAAGAAGTACTTGAATCCTTTTCTGGTGTTATTTGTCAGAGGTGTAAGTTTTATTTACTTTATTTTTCTGATAATGGAGTGTCTTTATTTGCTGAATCAATTTATGCCTTTATGCACTAATGAGTGTTTTATAAAATAGAATGAGTGATATGTCTGAATGGATAATCAAGTCACTATATTATTTGATAGTAAGAAATAAAGAAAATATGTAATTTGCTCTGGTTACTTGATCTATGAATATTATATTCTTATATGAAAAGGAACAAAGGAGGGAGAGAAGGAAGGGGAAAAATAAAAAGAAAAGGGAATTCTCACCAAATGGATTAAGAAGTCTCATCTTATTATGGGGAATAGTCTGGAAAAATCATGTGACTCATCTGAAGTAAGGCAGTTCATTAAAAGTAGTATCGGGCTCCTGGCTTGACATTTCTTATTCCATCAAGTATCTTGCTATGGACTGAAAGTCTATGTCCTCCTTGTCCCCCACCCCATTCATATATTGATACCCCAATCCTCACTGTGGTGTATATTGAGATAACACCTTTGGGAGATAAGGTTATGAAGGTGGAGCCCTTGTTATGGGATTAATACCTTTATAAGAAGAGATCTTCTTTTTTTCTCTCCCTCTTGCTATATGAGTGTACAAAGAGAAGACAGCTATCTACAAGCCGCAAAACAAGCTCTCACCAAACACCAGATCTACCAGTGCCTTGACCTTGGACTTCTCATACTCCAGAACTATGAGAAACAATGTTTGTTGTTATAGCCACCCAGTCTACAGTATTTGTTATAACAGTCTGAACTAACACATATCTCAATATTCCTTCCCCCCAAAAACACATCCCTCGGTTAGTTTGTTAGACCCCTAAGGATATGAATACCCTCTTAGGCATTGCCCCTTCTCATTATATAGAGAAGTTCTTGGGGATAATAATAATAATAAAATCAACAACAATTTTTAAAGCTCTTATCATGTATCATTCTTTATGTTACATTTTTTATTTTCATTGTTTCATTTAATCCTCATCACAACCCTAGAGGTAAGTACTCTTCAGTTCAGTTCAGTTTCTGTTGTGTCCAACTCTTTGCAACTCTATGGACTGCAGGATGCCAGGCCTCCCTGTCCTTCACCAACTCCCAGAGCTTACTCAAACTCATGTCCATTGAGTTGGTGATGCCATCCAACCATTTCATCCTCTGTTGTCCCCTTCTCCTTCCACCTTCAATCTTTCCCAGCATCAGGGTCTTTTCAAATGAGTCAGTTCTTGGCATCAGGTGGCCAAAGTATTAAAGTTTCAGCTTCAATATCAGTCCTTCCAATGAATATTCAGGACTGGTTTCCTCTAGGATGGACTGATTGGATCTCCTTGCAGGCCAAGGGACTCTCAAGAGCTTTCTCCAACACCACAGTTCAAAAGCATCAATTATTTGGTGCTCAGCTTTCTTTATAGTCCAACTTTCACATCCATACATGACCACTGGAAAAACCTATAGCTTTGACTCAACAGAACTTTGTTGGCAGAGTAATATCTCTGCTTTTTAATATGCTGCCTAGGTCGATCATAACTTTCCTTTCAAGGAGTAAGCATCTTTTAATTTCATGGCTGCAATCACCATCTGCAGTGATTTTGGAGCTCCAGAAAATAAAGTCTGTTATTGTTTCCATTGTTTACCCATCTATTTGCCATGAAATGATGGGACCAGAAGCCATGATCTTCGTTTTCTGAATGTTGAGCTTTAAGCCAACTTTTTCACTCTCCTCTTTCACTTTCATCAAGCAGCTCTTTAGTTCCTCTTCACTTTCTGCCATAAGGGTGGTGTCATCTGCATATCTGAGGTTATTGCTATTTCCCCCAGCAATCTTGATTCCAGCTTATGTTTCATCCAGCCCAGCGTTTCTCATGATGTGCTCTGCATATAAGTTAAATAATCAGAGTGACAATAATCAGCCTTGACGTACTCCTTTCCCAATTTAGACCCAGTCTGTTGTTCCATTTGCCAGACATAGCAAAGAGGTTAAGAAATGAGATCCAGTTCATAACACTGATAAGTGATAGATGCAGAATTCGAAAACATGTAGCCTGACTCCGGAGTCTGGGCCCTCGTTTCTGACCACAAAGTAGCGTTTGCAGGAGCAAATTTCCTTTCGCAGCCACGTAATTCCACCCAAAGACAGAAACAAAGGGGCAAAGCTTTCGTTGGCCCTCAGAGCTCGCCATGGTGCTGAAACTCAGCCTCTGCTAACTCCTTCATCTCAGCATTTGTCTTCCTCAAACTTGCCCCTCCTTGGTTCTGGCTACTTTACTAACCCCTGCATTATATAAATTGACATCGTATCAGCTACCTTAGCTGGTTTTTGGATCAACAGCACTGTTGCAAGATCACATCTCTACTGGTCTTTTCTCCTAAGCAAATTTTTCATCATCCCTGAGCTTAAAAGAAGAGAGGAGAAAACAGTACCTGCCTCCCAGGAGCTACATTCAATGCAGGGAGATAAGACAGGCAAGGAATGTGCTAGATAAGGCCTAAATATCTTAACACAGCATCCTGCAGGATTTAATGGCATTCTGGCCTCTTACCAGGGCTTCCCCAGTGCCTCAGTGGTAAAGAATTTGCCTGCAATGCAGGAGAATTGGAAGAGCATGTTTGACACCTGAATCGGGAGGACCCTCTGGAGAAGGAAATGGCAACCCACTCCAGTACTCTTGCCTGGGAAATCCCATGGACAGAGGAGCCTAGTGGGTTACAGTCCACGGGGCCACAAAAAGTCAGACACGACTTAGTGACTAAACAACAACAACAGCAACTGGCCTCTCACATCACCTGTGTGCCTGCAGCTCTCTGGACACAGGATGCAAGTCTAACCCCTGGGACCACTCATGTGTTGCTGTATCTGACCTAAGGCTGGAGGGTATAGTTAAAACATGAATGCTATCACTGAGTCTGGGGGACTGGGTGGGAATTGGGCAGGGGCGACATCAGGGCCTCATGAGCCTTGTTGAATAATCTTGATTTTTTTCTCTTGAAGGTTGTGGAAAGCTACTGACAAGTTTTAAGTGAGAAACTGGCACAACTAGATGTGGATTTATGGGGACAAGTCTGGAGGCCAGGAGACCATCCAGGAGGTGGTTGGAAAGCTCAGGTGAGAGATGGTGGAGGCTGACCAAGGACAGAAGAAGTGACTTTCCATCACATGCCCCTGTCCTATATCCTCCCCAGTATCCATCATGCTTTAAATTTCCTAGCTTTCCCCCTACTTATTATTGCTTGTCTGCCTCTTTCGATGAAATGCCAGCAACAAGAAACCAGGGACTTTGTCTGCCTTATTTACCACCATATCCCTGGCAGTGTCAGATACAGGTTAGGGGACTAATGAATGTTTGTTGAGTGTTGGGAGGGCTGGAGGGGGGAGGCTGGTGTTCGTGAACACAGGGTGTTTGACACAGAGGATGAATCTTGGGGTACAGAAATTGTGAGGAACCCCAGGAGTTGAGGCTGAAGCTGTTACACTGTGGGTCAGGGCTGATCCAGGCTTGGACAGTGTGCCTACCAGTGAGGCCAAGTCACCTCAGCAGCAGTAAGGGGGGAGAAACAGCCTGCTGATGCTATGTGGGCAGTGTCTGATCTGGTCTGATGGTGACCTACATCCATAAAGATGCCCAGATGGGTCTGGGCAGAGGGCCAGGCACCAGTCCCTCTGAATTCCTTGGCCAGAGCTTAGGTTTCCTGGAATTATCCTTGCCTCCATCATCCCTTTTATGGTGTAAGGAACTGAGTGATTTAGAACACATAGGAAGAGAGAGAGATGAGTCAGTGGTCATTTGGGAGGCTGATATGTGGTTTTCCTTACTAGGTTTAGGCTCCTCCACTTTCTAGATGCTGACCCACCTCCCTGACCCTGGGGGTAGTGCAGCTGTAATGCTTTGCCAAGGGGCTCCTCTGGGAGGCCTGTGCCTGGGCTCTGGGCACCTGGGCTATCTCAGGTTATCTCTGTCTTTGAGGAGCTCATAGTCTGGAGGAGTTGAGACTGAGGAGGATGAAGGCAGACCGGCCATCACCACCACCGCTGCTGCCGTTAGCACAGCTGCAATGTGTTAAGAAGAGGGTACGCCCAGAAGCTGTGGGGGTCCCGAGGAGGAGCCCCTCACCTCACCTGGGGATGAGAAAATGCTTCTGGGTGGAGGTGATGCCTGAGCAGAGCCTTAAAGTATGAGCGGGAATCAGACAAATGCCAGGTAGAGGAGGGGGATTCCAGGGGAAAGGGGCCAACATGAGGAAAAGGAGTCGGGGAGGGGAGCCTGAATGCCTGGAGCCAGGGATGTGGGCATGAAGAGAGGGTGAAGATGAGAGCAGGGGCTTCACCGTGCTCCTCCCAGAGCTGCTGTGGGCTCTGGGCTTGCGCTCAGGGACTAAGCCATCCTCTCTGCCTTGTGACTCCACCGTGTGACTCAAGAGGCAGGAAGTGTCACAGCCTCCTGATCCAGTGGAGCCCTGGGCCTGGGATAAGCCTTCTGTTCCGGCCAGTTCTATGTTCCCCTCCTGCCCACTCCTGGAGATCCAGAGCACGAAGCTGCAGTGAGGTCTGGGGGTGGGAGAACTGCCAACCGGATGCCTGCCTCTCTACAGGCAATTTGTGGAAGAGCTTTTCAGAAAGGGCAGCTGCGATTAACTCAAATGAACTGTAAAACTCTACTTTGGCTTAAAGACTTTGAAAAATCAGGATGTGGGTGGCAGGCGGGGATGAGGGTTATGAGAGGAAGGGGCCCCAAAGCCAGCAAGTCTGCCACTGGAATTCCTACGTCAACAGTCTCTGGCCAAGCGTCCACCACAGGCCTGTCCCCTGCTGGACTCTGGGGAATCAGAGGCTGGTGTGGCTCAAGGTGGCCTTGGTGTGCTCACAGCTGAGGCCCCAGGAGGAGATGTGGAAACAGGAACATGCTTTTATAGGGGAAACACAGGGATGCGAGGGAGGAGACCCCTAAACTTAGAGGTGGGATGGGAAGAGTTCATGCAGATGAACTGGATTCAAATTCCAGCTCCATCACTTCCAAGACTGGTGCTTCATGTTTCTGAACCTCGGGTTACTCCTTGTAAAACAGGGCTAATAATGATCCCCATAGGGTCGTTGCTGTGAGTATGAAGTGAGATAATCACGCAACGCCCATAGCCCGGAGCACACACAGAAGCTCAATACCCACCAGCTGTTAGTGCTGCCCACTGAGCAAAAGCTGAGAAGAAAGCCAGTGTCAGGCAGGGCCTGGGAAACAGAGTTCTGGGACGACAGACCAGCATGTGCAAAGACATGCACTCAGCTGGGTCTGTGGGGTCAGAGTGGGAGCAGGGGATGGTGAGAGATTGGGCTGGGGGTCCACGCGGCCAGTTTACAAGAGCCCTGCCACCTGCAAATATTATTGGGGTTTTAGTCCTCAGAGCAGCAGGAGCCATGGATGGTCTTTGAGAGGGAGCATGGCATGCTCATTTCTGCTGTAGATTGGGCACTGGAATAGGAGGGGGAGGCTGGGTCCAGGACAGCAAGGCACCTTTGCAGCATCTGGGAGAAGATGGTGCCCTGGACTAGGTCAGGACTATGGACAGTGGACAGAGGTGGGGAGAGACAGCAAGGGGGCGGGGCAGGGAGACTCCCTAGATGGGACGGCAGGGAGGCAGCAGATGAGGACAGCCCAGCTTTCTGGATGCATCAGAGGGTGGTGAGGCCAGTGCTGAGGTGGGGCCAGGATCCAGGGAAGGAGCAGTGTGTGGGGCCAGGGGCTCTCTGCTACAAGCCCCTGCAGGTGGCAGTGCCCAGCCTGGGCCATGGGAGGACAGCGACCAGACCCTTCAGCCACCCTCTGCCCCAGCACGGCCAGCCCCGCCGCCCTCAGAACCTCCCAGAGCCCATTCTCCCACCAGAACCTCCCTGAGCCCCTCAGCAGGCACGGCCCACCCTGGCCCTGCAGGCCAGCTGCTGGGCTCAGCTGCTGCGGAAGGTGACCTTGAGCCAGTCCTGCTGTGCCTCTGTCCTCCTTGTCACACCTCTTGGTAATGCAGGGGGAGCCCCGGCTCCTCTCCTGGCAGGAGGATGAATCTCAGCTTGGTCAGTACTCAAATCTGGAACCCTTGAAATCCAAACCAGGAAGAGAGTGGGGGACAGGGGCAGACAGAGACATGGAGAGGGATATGGTGACAGAGTAAGTGACAAGGAGGGAAAAGCAGAGAGAGTGGATGCCAGAGTGAGGCCTCGGACCTGGCGGCCCTCCCCACTAGACTGGACTAGTTGGGGGGCAGGGAGTCACCAGGCCTCCAATACACCTCCCCTTCTCCGTAGTTCACGATCTCAGAGAAAAGAAATCACTTTCTGTCCAATTAATCTAATTAGACGTAATCAAGTTGTGGAGATCTGTGCAACAGGGTGAGTGATTAGGAAAAATAACCTTCCAGTAAAGAGTTTAGATCTAATTCTCATTCCATAATCTGAAGACCAAACAAAGAAGAATGGGCTTCCTGCCCTCATCCTAGCTCTGTCTCCCTGGGAAGGGGGCACCGGCTCAGACTGAGGGTCAACCGCAACCTGCATAGTGATTACACACACACACGCTGTCTCACAGGGATGCATGCACGGGGCCTGGCCCTGCCACTAGCTGGCTGTGGGAACCTTTGCCGTTTTCTCTGGACCTCAGTTTCTCCACCTATAACAATAAGAGTTATAATTGATCTGGAGAATGCTTTCTGGCTGTTGCAGTTTGGAATTCAGCTTTTCCTCTTTCAGCCTCTCTCCTTCTTTCAAACCCAGGTTGACCAAGAACAAAATGTTTGGGAGGAGGGGACCCAGAGAGGTTCATGAGGTGACGCTTCTCACCAGGTGAGTTCTCCATCAGCAAAGCAGGAACACACTCCAGGTACCCTTCCTGGCCCCAGAGCCAAGTTCAGGGCCAGAAGGGCACGAGGGCTTCACTATCCCCACTCACAGACACATCTGTGATGCACAGAGGCCGCCCCCTCTCATACTGGGACACATCATTACTGGTTCAAGGGTGGGATTCCTACCCAGCACCAGTTCCAGGCCAGGCCTCACCCTCCCAGGGCCCTGGACCAGCAGCACCATCTGCTCCTGGAATTTTTCTCCAAGAATCAAGCTGGAGAGGGACCAGCCTGGGGAGGTGAGAGGAAAGAGCATCTGGAGCCCAAAGCCTAGAGATGGATTAATTTATGTCCTGAGGCTTCTCAGCTGGAGTGGGGCCCTGGAGACAGCTGGGGGAAGGGGTGGGCAGAGTCCCCAGGGAACTCTGAGGAGGGGAGCGTGTCCCTAAGGGTGACAGGGCCCTGAGTGTCCCTGAGGGTGACGTAGGGTCCTGCCTTACCGCCCCTGCCCCACCCCCTCTCTGCACAGCTGTGGCTGCCTGAGCCCTGCTTTGTGACCAGAGGCTATGGGACCAATCCTGCCCCAGCCAAGGGGTTTAAGGAGTCCTGGGGGCAGGTAAGGAGGTAGGGGTGGATCTGGAGCCTGGTGGTTTTGAATCCTAGCCGCTGACTCACTGTGAGACCTGGGCAGCACCCCACCCCAATCTCTGGGCCTCAGGTTCCATATCAACAGGGTGAGGGGCCTAAGGGGAACCCACATGGGCTCCCTCGGGCATGATGGCAGGGGGATCCACAGCAGCTCAGTGGATTTTGTTCCCATCCCCTCTGTGGCCCTGCAGTACCCGGCTCCAAGTCAACTCCCAGTAAATATTGATTGACCTGGTGAGATGATGAAATGAGCTAATGTCTGTGTCTGGGCCTCGTGGCACCAACATCTAAAATGATGATGGGAAACTGAACAACCAGAGAGCCAGGTGGGTGGAGGCACTGGGGGTGCTGCTGTCAGTCTTCAGGGAGGACTTCCTGGAAGAGACAGGCCTTGGGCTGGGTGGTGCTTGGATAGAGGAGGGAAGGTGTGCGAGGAGCGGGGGACTGCATGTGCAAAAGCAGGGAGGTGGGAAGGGGAGGGTCATGGTGAGACCTGTGCACTCCTGCCAGTGGTGTGATGGGTAAGAGTTTGGGTTTTGGAATCAGATAGACTTTGCACAACTCGCTTTCAGTGTGCCCTTGGATAAGGTCACTCCAGCGCTTGGGGCCTCAGTGTTGTCAGCTGTGAAGTGGGGGTAACCACACTCCATCCTCACAAGGCTGTTGTGTGACTGGCACCGGATATTGTGTATGTGTGTGTTTGTGTAAAGTTGGGGGATCCTGGCACAGTGCTGGTCTGCTAAGGGATTCTTGGTAAAAGGGTTTTCTCTCCTCAGTAAGCTCATTCAGGTAACCTATGGTCCCTAGGGGTGGCCTCTTCACCTCATCGCCCATAACACGTGGTCCCAGCAAGGAGTAGGGACCTGGGTGGGGGCATGGACAGCCCCTCTTCCCTGTAGGAATCCAGCAGAGGGGTTAAGAGAGTGTCCCAAAGTCACCCAACCCCCAACAAGGACCACCCCCCCCCAGCTCTCTACCCAGTCTAGGGGAGGGTCCTCTGAGTACAAACACCTGAAATAAGTGACTCGGATGTCCTGGGTTCCTCTTCTCCCTTGGTCCTCCCTCTGCCCTCATACCCACTCTCACTGGACTGAGAAGAGCTGGAAACAGGACCAAGAGTCTCCCTGGGAGTCAAGGCCAGTGATCCGACTCCTCTGGCAGAGACCTGGGTCTGTGCTGGGAAGGGAAGGGTTAAGACCTGGTTAATGTTTAAGTTGCAGTTTCTCAAGGCCATCAGGAGCCCCGAAAGCAAATGTTTTCTGACTTAATGACACTGCAGCAGATTAAGGAGGAGTCCATCTCCCAGAGAGCATGAAAGAAAGGCTGTCCATTACCCTGCAATGGCCTGGGTGGGCAGCTGGAATACTTTCCCAGAGACCAGAAGAAGGCGTCTTCTCTTCCCTCCATAAGCAGTTTCTGCCTGGTCCCCCTGGCCCCAAATCTGGGGGAATGCAGGACACCAAGTACCAGACTGGGAGGACATTGAGACAGGCTGAGGCTCAATTCAACATGGAAAACTGTCTCCTAGTCCTAATGTGCCACAAGACGACAACCATTGACCTTATTGGGCTGTATGATATTAAAAGTTGGCTTAGACAGGAAAGCTGTCTCCTTTCATAGGCAGGAGGGTGAGCCTCTGGGGGCCCAGCACAGATAACCTCATATATAGAGTTATCTAAGCTATTTCCTCCTCAGGTGTGTGGTCCAAAGGTCCAATGATTAGAATATGTACTCTACTTGGGGGTGGAAGACAGGGGTCCACATCTTGCCTCTGGGACTTGGGAAAAGAGGTTTTCCTAACGAGGACAACAGCTCCCACTACTTGATGCCCTGCTATAGACCCACATTATGCCAGAAGCTTCCATCCAACCACTCACTTTATCTTCACAACAGACAGTGTTTCTCTGTCCATTCTATACACAAGAGGGCAAGCTCAGAGATATGGGGGAAGATACAGGCCCAGCTCACCCAGAGGCAGGATGGAATTCAAGTCCAGGTGTCGGTCCCCAAAGCTCATGCTCTTCTCTCTTATATGATATACAATCTCTGTGCTTCAGTTTTGTCATCTGTAAAGTGGGAACACTATACTCTGTATGGACTTCCCTGGTAGCTCAGCTGGTGAAGAATCCACCTGCAATGCAGGAGACCCCGTTTCAATTCCTGTGTGGGAAGATCCCCAGGAGAAGGGATGGGCTGCCTTCTCCAGTATTCTTGGGCTTCTCTGGTGGCTCAGATGGTGAAGAATCTGCCTGCAATACAGAAGACCTGGGTTCAATCCCTGGGTTGGGAAGATCCCCTGGAGAAGAGAATGGCAATCCATTCCAGTATTCTTGCCTGGAGAATCCCACGGATGGAGAAGCCTGGCAAGTTACAGTCCATGGGGTCACAAAGACTTGGACACAACTGAGCAACTAAGTACAGCACAGCATATTCTATTTCACAGAGAATTGGATAATACTAGTGAAATGATGCATAAGAAATGCACTATGCACCTGGGAGGGGTGTTGGACACATGCATACACATGCACACACACACACTCGTGCATATACACACACCCACATGCAGAAGTTTAACCACCTAGGATCCTGGTTACTAGTTGGTAACAGTCCAGGACAAAGGTCTCAAACCTACTGGGTCTTCTAAATCACAGAGTCTTAACTATTCACCTTCCATTCTTAGGTTACTTTAACATCTAAAATGTGAAAATTCCCTGATGCTCAGCTTATGAGTATATCAATTCCACCCATACCATGGATCATCAGCCTTAACAACTCTTATATTTCCCCCCAGTGATTCTATCAGAAAACACAGTGAAGACTGAGTATCCAGGTTTTACTAATACGGATGATCATTGTAAGGCTGAAAATGATAGCTGACAACTGGAAACAACACAAGAGGGGAGCAGATAGGTAAATCTATTGGGTACCCACAGGATGGAATATTATGCAGCCAATAACGATCATGACTCTGAAGCGGATTTGATGACATGAGAATGGAGGCATCTCTGCAGGTAAAATGACAAGTGATTTCTGGTTACTTCTGTTATTTTTCTGCGCTAAAGCAAAGTGGATTATAAAATATGATCTATAAAATGCATCTCAGAGCCTGGCCCCTGCAATCATAGAACCTGGATTGTGGAGCACACTTTAAGTTTGCTCCATGACCTAGTGTCCTCCTCTGGGCCTTTGTGTGTGCTAACCTCAGGATGTCCCTAGAGACCTTTGCCCTGTACTTAGGCTCAGCCTGCTCTCCCAGCATTCTCCAGTCTGCTTTCCAGAGTTTTCCAGGCTCCACATGTTTCTTCTTCCAGGTGCCAGTGTTTCTGTTCTAGCATACCCCCACCCCCCAGCCCCTCCAATGTCCTGCCACAGAGGAACTAGATCTCAGGGTGCGTCTGCAATAGGAGTTTCTGCTCTCTTGGTGAGGACATGAAGGGAGCACTTCTGATGAAAATAGCAATAATTAATAATGCTTACTATTACCATTGTGCTTTGGATCATGACTCTGGAGAGTTTTAGGGTGTTTAGAATTTGGTGTCTGGTTCCAGATCACCGAAGCTGCTGGATGTGTGAGCCATGGCTGAATGTAAATGCACAGCTGCAGTAAGACCTGCATATTCACTCCTTCAGCCAACTAGTAACAATTCTGAGTCCCTCAGTCAGTCAGTCAGTTCAGTTGCTCAGTCGTGTCTGACTCTTGGCGACGCCATGGACGGCAGCACGCCAGGCCTCCCTGTTCATCACCAACTCCTGGAGTTTATTCAAACTCATGAGCATTGAGTTGGTGATGCCATCCAATCATCTCATCCTCTGTTGTCCCCTTCTCCTCCCTCCTTCAATCTTTCCCAGCATCAGGGTCTTTTCCAATGAGTCAGCTCTTCGCATCCGGTGGCCAAAGTATTGGAGTTTCAGCTTCAGCATCAGTCCTTCCAACAAATATTCAGGACTGATATCCTTTAGGATGGACTGGTTGGATCTCCTTGCTGTCCAAGGGACTCCCAAGAGTCTTCTCCAACACCACAGTTCAAAAGCATCAATTCTTTGGCACTCAGCTTTCTTTATAGTCAAACTCTCCCATCCATACATGATTACTACCATAGCCTTGACTAGACAGACCTGCTCATTGTCAAACCTTTCTGGACACTGGGCATTGGCCCCTGTGCTCAAAGTTGTGGGGAGACCATAATCAAATAAACAGGTATGGGTGAGGGCCATGAAGAAATCCACCAGAGTGACAGGTCAGAGAGCATGGGTGGGGGATGGGTGGGAGCAGTGGCCAAGGCTGGTTAGGGGAGGCAGAGCTGGGGGTGGCCTGTGGGCAGGAGAGCGAGCAGAGCACTGTGGCACTGTGAGTGTGGTCACTCCACCTGAATGGCAGAGGTTTCCTCTTCGTTGAGAGCCCAGACCACACAGGGTTCTCCAGGTACAGTCAAGGGAGCCCCAGATGACCAGTCTCAACCCCAAGTCGGTCCCTCTCAGAGGCCAGGGCAAGGCTGGACAGCTGCTCATTTTATTCTAGATCTGCCAGGCTGGGGCTCTCCCTTACCCCACCACTAATGCCTCTGCTTGCCTAGATCCCTACCGTGCCCCGGGGATTCCACGGCCTGAGACTGTCTCTGTGTCTGGGTGGAGACCTGCGTTGGAGTCTGCACAGCTGTGCGTGCATGAATTCATGGTCCGTGGGCCTATGGCGGAGCTGAGTGCATGTCCCTGTGTGTGTCTGTGCCTGGCCCGTTGTGTGGACAAGCATGTACTCGCATGTGTGGCTCAGGATCCTGGGCCGAGGTGTGTCTGGGAGTTCATGATCATCTGTTGTGTGTTTGTGTATGTCCATGCACCCACCTTCTTTTGTGTGTCTTTCTGTGCTCACACTTTCTTCCACGTGCCTGTGTTGCTCTATCTGTCTGTTGTGAGTATGTTTCCGAGTGTTCTGCAGGCAGGTTCTCTGTGGTTGCAGAGCTGTGTCTCTTTTAGCTTCCATTTCTGGGTGTGTCTTTGTGTGTCTGTGTGACTGTGTTTCTGCTCTATGTCTGTTTCTGACGTCTGTGTCTTTGTGCTTCTATTTTGTCACCGGTTTTTGTCAATGTGCATATGTATGTCTGTGTCAGTAGGTTTGAGTCTGGGGGTTGACCTGAGCCCAGGTGGTGTAGTGCTTATGCGTGTGTGACTGGATATTTCTGATTGTCTGTGTGTGAGTTTGAGTATCCGTGTCTGTCTCTCTGTGGCTTTGACCCCCTGTATGTGTCTGTCTGTATAGTGTTGGTTCATGGGTTCTGTTGAACTATTTATCACCTTCTGTGCTTCTCTCTATAAGGGTGTGCCTATATATTTCTTGCTCTAAGTGGCTGTATGTACTTGTGTCCAGGTCCCCATGTCCGTCTGTGTCTGCCACTTGCTCAGGCCAGAAAAGAAGCCCCATTTTTCCCATCCTGTGGCTTTGGCGGAGATGTTCACTGAGTGATAGGCAATGGCAGGCTCAGGAGGGCTGACCTCTTGGGGGCTAAGCTGTCCAGGTTTTGTTCTTGAACTAATTATGTGAATAGAAGGCTATATCCAACAATTGCAGATTACACATTATTTCCAAGTGCACATGGAATATTCACCAAAAGAGATTATATGCTGGACTATAAAACACACATCATCAGTTCAAAAGAACTGAGATCATGGAGAGTATTTTTATTCATTAGAAGGGAATTAAACTAGGAGTTAATAACAATATTGCATATGGAAACCTCACATACGTTTGGAAATTAAACAGCACATGTGTAAACAACCTGTGCGTCAGTGAAGAAATCACAAGAAAGATAAAAAAAAAAAACATTTTAAACTGAGTTATAAGAAAATAGTAACATTTCAGAATTTTGGGGATGTAACTAAAAGAGTGCTGAGAGTGAATTATAAGAGTTTAAAATTGTTTTTTTTTTCTTTCTTTTTTTTTTTTTTAATTGTGTTGGTTTTGCCATACAATGACATGAAACCGCCATGGGTTTACACATGCTCCCCCTCCAGAATCCCCCTTCCTCCTCCCTCCCGATTCCCTCCCCCTGGGACATCTCGGTGCACCAGCCCCAAGCATCAACCCTGGGCTGGCGATTGATTTCACATATGATAATTAACATGTTTCAATGCCATTCTCCCATATCATCCCGCCCTTGCCCTCTTCCACAGAGTCCACGAGTCTGTTCTATACATCTTCGTTCCTTTTGCTGTCTCGCATGCAGGGTTCTCGTTACCATCTTTCTAAATTCCATATATATGCGTTAGTATACTGTATTGTTGTTTTTCCTTCTGGCTTACTTCACTCTGGATAATAGGCTGCTGTTCCGTCCACCTGAGTAGAATTGACTCAAATGAATTTTTTTTTAATGCTGAGTAATATTCCATTGTGTATATGTACCACAGCTTTCTTATCCATTCGTCAGTTGATGGGCATCTTATATTAGAAAAGAAGACGTTTAAAGTCAATGATTTAAGAAGCTGGGGAAAAAACAGAAACCAGTATAATAGAACACAGAAAAACAATTCAAAATACCAAAAAACCAGAAACAGATTCTCTAAAAAAAATTAATAAAATTAATAATCTCTTAGCTGGGAAAAAAAGAGGAGAAATTAAAAGTTTTTAACATCAGCAATGGTAAAGAGGCATCACTAAGATAGTACACTCCTTAAAATGGTTATAAGAGAATATTACCATTTTATGCAGATAAATTCAACAACTTCAATGAACTGGGCATATTTCTTAAAAACACAGCTTATCAAAACTAACAGAAGAAACAGAAACACTGAATAGCCCTGTTTATTAAAGAAATGGAGTTTATAATAGAAAACTTTTTTGCAATGAAAGCTCTACTTGAATGGCTTCACCTTTGAATTTTTGCTAACATTTTGGGGAAAATATAATGCTAATTTTATACATATTCTTTCAGAAAATTGAAGAGGGAACATGTCTCAACTGGTATGAGGCCATCATAACCTTGATACAAAACTTGAAAAGGACATTAGGGAAAAAAGATAAGAAATAAATGTAGCACAATAATATTGATGTGAAAATATCAAATGGCAGCAAATTGAATTCAGAAATATATGAAAAAGATAATATATCATGACCAAATTGAGTTTGTCTCAAGAATGCAAGGTAAGTTCAATATTTGAAAATCAAGCAAATTAATTTATCACATTAACAGAATAAAGGGGAAAAATAGGATCATCTTAAAAGATGTTGAAAATATATTTGATAAATTCAATATCCTTTTAGGAAAAATCTCTCTATAAACTAATAACACTAGAGAATTTTCTTAATCTTATGAAAGATCTATGAAATATCTATAACTAACATTATTCTTAGTAATTAAAGATTGAATACATCACTATTATCAGGAGCTATTCCAGGATGTTCATTTAAGCCATTTATAAACAATGTTTTCCAAGAGGCTCTAGTCATTTTAATAAGGCAAGAAAGAAATAAAAGCCTTAAAGTTTAGAAAGGATAAAATAAAATTCTCATTCAGAAATGACATAATTGTTTTTGTAAGAAATCCTAAGGAATCTACAGAAAACTAACAAGAAATAATAACAGAATTTAACAAGGTTGTAAGTTGCAGTGAATGTACACAGTTCGACTGATAAAGTCGCAACAAAAAATGGTTAAATGAAACTTTAAAAAAGCAATTCCAAATAATGAGCATCCAGAAATATTTGTTTTAAATGTGCAAGACTCTGATGCTGAAATCTATAGAACAGAGCAAAGAGATTAGAGAAGACTCACATAAATGGAAAGACATATCATATACATGGACTGAGAGAATCAACACTGTTAAGAAGGGAATCCTTAAAAACTTAATCCACAGATTCAATCTAAATATCCCACTTATAGCTAGTTTTGAAAGATACACAGAGTTGTAAAGGACCTATAAAGCCTTTTAAAAAAAAAAGAAAGAAACTCTTCAAAAACAATGGTCAAACTTAAAGGAAACACATAGCTTGATTTCAAAAATAACTTAAACATTATTACGGCCAAGACAGAATAAGAATGGACAAGTAGATCAGTGGAATAGAATAGAAACATCAAAAATAGACCCATACAAACAATCAGTCCATTTTAGGCAATGATTATAATGTAATTCAATGGTAAAAAGAATAGTGCTTTCAACAAAGGGTGCTATACCAACTGAATACCCATACAGAGAAACAGTAAATCCAGACTCTTACTTAACACTGTACCATACTCAAAAATTAACTTCAGGTGGATCCTAGACCTAAATGCTAACACACACACACAAATGAATAATGTATTTGAGACTTTGGAGTGAGAAAGATAGATAGGACACACAAAAATAGCACTAATAGAAACAATGATAAAATGTACTTCACCAAAATTTAAAAGTTTTGCTCTTCAAAAGTTACTGTTGAGAAAATGAAGACACAAGTCACACATTGGGAGGAAAGACAGCATGAGTCCTGACACCAGCGTGTGACAGTTCCAAGGCTGACCATAAAGGTCAAAAAGTGGCTCAGTTCTTAGACATTCCCACCCTTTCCCCAAATATTAATAGCTAGAATACTCCTCGTCTTCATTAGCCTATGAAATTACCTACTTCAATGAAAACTGACAACTCCATGCCCTGGTCCCACTCTCACCTTCTGAGATGGCTCCCACACACTCTGTCTACGGCATATGTTTCTCTATAAATATATCTGCTTCTTAACTATCATTCTGTCTTGCACTGATTTCTTTCTGTAATGAGATCTCAAGAACCTGAGCTGCATGAAGTCCTGAGATCAGGTATGTGATCTCAGTTAAAAGACTGTGGGCTCAGGTCCCAATCTGAGTTACACAGTTTCCTGATCACATCAAACTTCTGCCTACAATAGTTCAATTGCAACTCTTGGCTTCTGGGGCATGGCATCCTAGACAGGGTGCGATTTTGCTCCCCTCCTCATCCCAGCTGGCCTGTATAAGAGCTGTTTTTCAGCTCTTCAGACTTGCTAAAATGTGAACCTTGGCCTACCCAATGAATCTAAAAGTCACTCCCTCTCCTCCCTCTCCCCCCCCTTCCAAGGTGGTAAGCACTCCCAGAGATGGCTCCCAATGATCCCGGCCTCTAGGAATTCCCTTCCCTTGAGTGCTGGCTGGACTTCCTGACTCAATTCTGACAAATGTAATAGAGCAAAAATGATGGGATGACATTTCTGAGATTAGCTCAGCTTTGGAGCTGCCGTGCCAAGTGCTGGTCTGGGGGTAGCCAGGTGTCGCACCAAGACGCAGCTCTTTGGAGAGACCCCTGTGGGTGAGCTTGGGCAGCTTGCCTTTTCCTCTGACTGCGGCCTGATCAACCTTGACTGCAGCTTCCTGAGAGACCTTTGAGCCAGGACCACTCCCAGATTCCTGACCCGTAGAAAATGTGAGACCACATTGCTTTAGGCTACTAAGAGTCTTGGGGCAATTTGTTACGCAGCAATAGATAACTAATACACTCTGTCTTCTGGGTCATCTGGGGCACTGGCATAATTCTAGAGCTCCAAGGCACTAAGGCTCCCACCAGGAAATAACCCTTTCCTAAGAAATGACCTAAAGCTGTTTACCTAGTTGTGCTGTTATTGCCACCAGTGCATGAAGCGGGGCACCCATAACTGGTGCTCTGTGACAACCTAGAGGGATAGTGTGGAGAGGGTGGTGGGAGGGGGGTTCAGGATGGAGGGGAGAGATGTACACCTATGGCCGATTCATACTGATGTATGAAAAAAAATTGCAATATTATAAAGCAATTATCCTCCAATTAAACTAAATAAATAAAACAGTGAAAAAAAAAGTGAATTTACTGAGATAATGCAAACAAACAAACAAACAAACAAAAACCCAGCCAAACCCCATCTCTACTCCAGCCAGCAAAGCAACCTAGCTTCATGCTAAAGGCATAATTTGCTACAAATTAAACTTAATGGGACTGGAGTAATTATGTTGACTTTCTAAAATACCTTCAGATAAAAACATAATTAAGTTATTTCAGAATATAATCCTTTTCTATTGTGTTTCCCAAGGGAGTCAAGAGAGAAGGCTAAGGGAGGAAAGTCAATGCTGAAAGAGGAAGGCTTAAGGATGCTTTTATACCCTGAGTAGGGAGTGGAACCCAGGTCACCTCTGCATGGTGGCAACTTCACAGCTTGTATTAAAAGCTTTAAATATGCCCATACCCTTTGACCTGATGAAGCAAGAAATTGGTCATAAGGAAATAATCAGAGATGGACACAAAGATATATGTGCAGAGTTCATCATCCAGCATCATTTTTAATGGCCAGATGCTGGGAACCATCTAAATGTCTAACAGTGGCAGATTGGCTGAATCAATTATGAATAAAAATAATTATGATGGAATATTGATTGAGCTGTCATTCACCATGAAACTTTCACAAGAAATTTATGTTGGGAAATGCTTATAAATTAAGAGCTAGAGAAAAACGTGGCATATAAAACTGAATATAAAGTACATTTCAGTTTTTGTTTATATACACATGGGAGTAATAAATAACAACAGTTGTTATCTATGATGGGGGGCATTTACAGAGGATTTTAGTTTTTTTTTATGCTTTCCAAATTTTCTGTAATGAGCATCTACTATTAATGTAGAGTTTTGAATTTTTAAAAATGGATTTCAGTAAGAAAGAATCTCTCCATCTCCTTATCCCATGAGAAGACTTCCTGGACTAAACTCTGGGGTGAAGCTCTGATCCCAGGATCGCTTTGTTCATATTCAAGTATCTTGGTTCTGGCTGGTGCACAGATAATATAAGAGGGAGGATTTCATCCACATCTTTCAATCAAAGAGGCTAATTGTCCACTACCTTGCAGTCCTGAAAGTTGATCTGTGCTTGTACACCTCCACCAGCAAGCACGGCCCATCTTTGGGCAGAACTGACAGAAGGGTCTTTGTCTTTGCAGAGTGACACCAGCGTCCTCATTGGCCTCACTCATTGTCCTATTTGTTTGGGGCCCACAGAATAAAACTTCTGGTCCATATGACAACCTTTCTGAGGTTGGAGGGCAGCACTATGTCCCCTGAAAATCTTTTTAGAATGAGTATCTGATTCCTTCAAACAGCTTCTGGGTAAGTGACCACCTCTCATACCTTCCTATACCACACCCACATCCAAGTCACTCCCACCTCTCACCTGGACATACACACTTCCTTCATCTAGTCTCCATGATTTTACCTGACCACCCTCTCTACTGGAAGCCTCATCTTTAGTCCCTATTTCTCATTTTCCTTCATGAAACATCACTGCTTTATATCTACAGCATATTAATATGTATGATATATTATGTTTAATATATCAATGATAGAGTTTTGTCAAGAGAACATACTGGTCATAGCAAACACCCTTTTCCAACAACACAGGAGATGACTTTACACATGACATCACCAAATGATCAATACTGAAAGCAGACTGATTATATTCTTCATAGCTGAAGACAGAGAAGCTCTATACAATCAGCAAAATCAAGACCAGGAGTCTGACTGTGGCTCAGATCATGAGCTGCTTATTGCAAAAATCAGGCTACATTGAAGAAAGTAAGGAAAAACACTAGGTCATTCAGGTATGACCTAAATCAAATCCCTTATGATTATGTGTGGAGGTATTGAATAGATTCAAGAGATTAGATTTGGTACACAGAGTGTCTGAAGAACTATGGACAAGGTTCATGACATTTTATAGGAAGCAGTGATGAAAACCATCCCAAAGAAAAGAAAATGCAAGAAGGAAAAAAGGTGGTCTGAGGAGGCTTTACAAATAGCTGAGGAAAGAAGAGAAGTGAAAGGCAAGGGAGAGAGGGAAAGATATATCCAATTGAATGCAGAGTTGCAGAGAATAGCAAGGGGAGATAATAAGGGCTCCTTAAATGAATAATGCAAAGAAATAGAAGAAAACAACAGAATGGAAAAGACTAGAGATCTCTTCAAGAAAGTCTGTAGTACAAAGGGAACATTTCCTGCAAAGATGGGCACAATAAAGGACAGAAATGGTAATGACCTAACAGAAGCAGGTAAGAAGAGGTAGCAAGAATACACAGAATGATTGTACAAAAGAGGTCTTAATGACTTGGATAACCACAATGGTGTGGGAACACACCGAGATCCAAACATCCTGGAGTGTGAAGTCAAGTGGGCCTTAAGAAGCATTACTATGAACAAAGCTGGTGGAGGTGACAGAATTCCAAGTGGGCTATTGCAAATCCTAAAAGATGCTGCTGCTAAAGCACTACACTCAGCATGTCAGCAAATTTGGAAAGCTCAGCAGTGGCTGGAGGAAAAAGTCAGTTTTCACTCCAATCTCAAAGAAGGACAGTGCTGAAGAATTTCCAAACTATCATACAGCTGGGCTTATTTCGCATACTAGTAAGGTTATGCTCAAAATCTTTCAAGCCTGGCTTTGACAGTACATGAACCAAGAACTTTCAGATGCACAAGCTGGATTTAAAAGAGGCAGAGGAATTAGAGACCAAATTGCCAACATTTGTTGGATCATAGAGAAAACAAGAGAATTCTAGAAAAATATCTCCCTCTGCTTCATAGACCAATTGAAAGCCTTTGACTGTGTGGATCACAGCAAATTGTGGGAAATTCTTAAAGAGATGGGGATACCAGACCACCTTACCTGTCTTCTGAGAAACCTGTATGCAGGTGAAGAAGCAACAGTTAAAATCTTACATGGAACAACTAACTGGTTCAAAATTGGGAAAGGAATAAGACAAGGCTGTATCAGTTCAGTTCAGTTCAGTCACTCAGTCGTGTCCGACTCTTTGTGACCCCATGGACTGCAGCACACCAGGCCTCCCTGTCCATCACCAACTCCTGGAGTTTTCTCAGACTCATGTCCATTGAGTTGGTGATGCCATCTAATCATCTCATCCTCTGTCATCGCCTTCTCCTCCTGCCTTTGATCTTTCCCAGCATCAGGGTCTTTTCCAGTGAGTCAGTTCTTCATATCAATTGGCCAATGTATTGGAGTTTCAGCTTCATCATCAGTCCTTCCAATGAATATTCAGGACTTATTTCCTTTAGGATCAACTGGTTGGATCTCCTTGCAGTCCAAGACACTCTCAAGAGCCTTCTCCAACACCACAGTTCAAAAGCATCAATTCTTTGGTGCTCAGCTTTCTTTATAGTCCAACTCTCACATCCATACATGACTACTGGAAAAACCATAGCTCTGACTAGATGGACATCTGTTGGCAAAGTAATGGCTCTGCTTTTTAATGTACTGTCTAGGTTGGTCATAACTTTTCTTCCAAGGAGCAAGCATTTTTAATTTCATGGCTGCAGTCACCATCTGCAGTGATTTTGGAGCCCCCCAAAATAAAGTCAGCCACTGTTTCCACTGTTTCCCCATCTATTTGCCATGAAGTGATGGGATCAGGTGAAACTCCTATACTCAATTGTGCGCTAGTTTGAAAATCCTTTGGCATTGCCTTCCTTTGAGATTGGAATGAAAACTGACCTTTTCCAGTCCTGTGGCCACTGCTGAGTTTCCCAAATTTGCTGGAATATTGAGTGCAGCACTTTCACAGCATCATCTTTCAACTGGAATTCCATCACCTCTACTAGCTTTGGTCGTAGTGATGCTTCCTAAGGCCCACTTGACTTTGTATTCCAGGATATCTGGCTCTAGGTGAGTGATCACACCATCGTGGTTATCAAGGTCATTAGGATCCTTTTTGTATAGTTCCTCTGTGTATTCTTGCCACCTCTTCTTAATATCTTCTGCTTCTGTTAGTTCCTACCATTTCTGTCCTTTATTGAGCCCATCTTTGCATGGAATATTTCCTTGGTATCTCTAATTTTCTTGAAGAGATAGCTAGTCTTTCCCATTCTATTATATTCCTCTATTTCTTTGCATTGATCACAGAGGAAGGCTTTCTTATTTCTCCTTACTATTCTTTGGAACTCTGTATTCAAATGGGTATATCTTTCCTTTTCTCCTGTAGCTTTTGCTTCTCTTCTTTTCACAGCTATTTGTAAGGCCTTCTCAGACCACCTTTTTGCCTTTCTGCATTTCTTTTTCTTGGGGATGGTCTTGATCCCCGCCTCCTGTACAATGTCATGAACTTCTGTCCATAGCTCTTCAGGCATTCTGTCTATCAGATCTAATCCCTTGAATCTATTTGTCACTTCTACTCTATAATTGTAAGGGATTTGATTTAGGTTATACCTGAAGGGTCTAGTGGTTTTCCCTACTTCCTTCAGTTTAAGTCTGATTTTGGCAATAAGGGGTTCATGATCTGAACAGTCAGCTTCCAGTCTTGTTTTGCTGACTGTATAGAGCTTCTCCATCTTTGGCTACAGAGAATGTAATCAGTCTGATTTTGGTATTGACCATCTGGTGATGCCCATGTGTAGAGTCTTGTGTTGTTGGAAGAGGGTGTTTGCTATGATCAGTGTGTTCTCTTGGCAAAACTCTGTCAGCCTTTGCCCTACTTCATTCTGTATTCCAAGGCCAAATTTGCCTGTTATTCCAGGCATTTCTAGGTATTTTTTCACTTTCTACTGTATATTGTCAAGGCTGTATATTGTCACTCTATTTAAATCATGTCCAGAGTGTCTTATGTGAAATGAAGGGGTAGGTGAATCACAGGCAGGAATAAGATTGCCAGAGGAAATATCAACAACCTCAGGTATGCAGAGGGTACTACTCTAATGGCAGAAAGAGAAGAGGAACTAAAGAGCTTCTTGATGAGGGAGAAAGAAGAGAGTAGAAAAGCTGGCTTAAAGTCAACACTGAAAAATCTAAGATCATGGCATCTGGTCCCATCACTTCATGGCAAATAGAAGTGCAAAAAGTGGAAGCAGTGGCAGAATTTTTTTTGTGGGGGTGGGACTCCAAAATCACTGTTCATGGTTACTGCAGCCATGAAATTAAAAGATGTTCCTTGGAAGAAAAGCTATGACAAACTTAGACAGCATATTAAAAAGCAGAGACATCACTTTGCCAACAAAAAGTCCGTATAGTCAAAGCTATGATTTTTTCCAGTAGCCATGTATGGATGTGAGAGTTGGACCATAAAGAAGGCTGAATACAAAGAACTGATGCTTTTGAATTGTGGTGCTGGAGAGGACTCTTGAGATTTTCTTGGCCTGTAAGGAGATCATACCAGTCAATTCTAAAGGAAATCAGTCCTGAATGTTCATTGGAAGGACTGATGTTGAAGCTGAAGCTCCAATACCTTAGCCACCTGATGCAAAGAGCTAAGTCATCAGAAAGGACCTTGATCATGGGAAAGATTGAAGGGAAAAGGTCAAGAGGGTGGCAGAGGTTGAGATGGTTAAATGACATCACTAACTCAATGGACATGAATTTGAGCAGACGGGAGATAGTGAAGGACAGGGAAGCCTAGTGTCTGCACTCTGAGGGGTGGCAAAGAGTCAGACAGGACTTAGCAACTGAAAAATAACTGCAACAACCATGTATACATACATAAAATTTTATTAAATATGATGTTATTAGTTATCCTGGATATAAAAATCAAAAATATCATGAGATATCAGTCATACCTCAATTAAAAATCTGATAATACCAAGTGTTGATGAGATATAGAGTGACTAGAATTCTCTTACATTGCTTCTGGGAGTATTATATAGTAGAGCTATTTTGGAAAACAGTTTGGCAGTCTCTGTATCAACCACCCTATAGCCCAGTAACTTCATTTACAGGTACCTAACAAAAAGTACTGAAGATTTTCATATAGAGAGATTTATACGTGTGGTGCCGTGGTGAAGAATCTGCCTGCAATGAGGGAGACCCAGGTTCAATCCCCAGGTCGGAAGATCCCCTGGAGTAGGAAATGGCAACCTACTCCAGTATTCTTGGAGAGCCCTATGGACAGAGGATCCTGGTAGGCTACGGTCTGTGGGGTCAAAAAGAGTTGGCTAGGACTGAGCACACATGTCATAATATATATATATATACATACATACATACATACATACTATATACATACAAAACATGCTTACATATACATTGAATAGTATATTATATACACATATTTAATGTGGGGTCACATAGAGTCATATATGATTGATTAACACATGTATTAATATTTAATATATTTTAATATATTATATATAATCTAATATTTCATGGATAAAAAATTGCATATAAACTCCATGAGAACAGGGCCTTTGTCAGTCTTCTTCACCTCTTTATTTCCAGTGCCTACAAGAGAACCTAGAACATAAGAGTGACCTAAGAAAACTATCAAGTGGATTAATTTATTCATAAGACCTTGTTTCCATGCCCGTTTTAGTCTGGAGGCACTTCAACAAAGTTCAGAAGGGCATGCAGATCCCAGTCTCCCAGTTAAACAGGACTCTCACCTCCCTTCTTCTGGACTCCTGACCTCTATTAATATGTCCTAAAAGGCAGTAAGGTGTGCAGGAGAGTTGGCTTCAGAGTCAAATAAAGTGAATGTGTTAGTCACTCAGTCACGTCTGACTCTTTGTGACCCCATGGACTGTAGCATTCCAGGCTCCTCTGTCCATGGATTTCTCCAGGCAGAAATACTGGAGTGGGTAGCCATTTCCTTCTCCAGGGGATCTTCCCAACCTGGGGAATGGAACCTGGGTCTCTGCATTGCAGGCAGATTGTTTACCATCTGAGCCACCAGGGAGAGTCAAAAAAATCAAAATTCAAATCTCATCTACTTACTAGCTCTGTGACTTTTAGCTTTCTGAACTTCAGTTTTCTCTTGTCCTGAATACTGTTGGCACCAACCTTGAAAGTGTATTGGGAGGATAAAGCTTATGTGAGTACCTAATACATAGTAAACACCCGATTTCTATGGGTTCACACTGAGCTCCCTGTCAGCGCCCATCAGAACCAGTCTATCTCCTCTGAACCTGAGCCATTGATTTGTTTTTCTCATCTCAGTTCAGAACTTCGCACTGCATGCTAAACTCACATTTACATATGAAGTCCCTCCCTGTGAGTCTCCCTCAGCGGCTCTAGCCTGTGGGAATCTTCTTCCTACCCAGGTTCTGTCATCCAAAGCCCTTTCTCTTCCTCTAAGACCCTGTCCTCTGAAACCTGAAGAATTGCCTCCCCAGTGGAGTTAATGGTAATAATGCTGAGGGTCCTCCTCCTCCTCCCTTGGCCCCAGGAATGCAGTTTCTCAGGTGGCAGGAACTTTGGCTGACATTCAACAGACATTGTTCTAGAGTTGAAGGGGCCCGTCACAGAGGACTTGCCAGGGTCCTGGGCTGGTGGGAAGTGGCAACATCAACGTGATTTTTTTAAAAAAATTATTAGAGATTTTATTCATATTTAAGTTAACTTTATTACCTAGTTTCATGTCTGCTTTTATCTTTTGTGGCCTTAATTCATTAGGGATGAGCCCCCTTCACCCCAGCCTGTGTCACTGGCATCACGCAGACCTGGGATCTGGGCCAAATCCCAGCTCTGCCTTTTACAGGGCTTCCCAGGTGATGCTAGTGGTAAAGAACCTGCCTGCAAATGCAGGAGATGTAAGAGATGTGGGTTTGACCTCTGGATCGGAAAGATCCCCTGGAGGTGGTGGTGGTTTTGGTCGCTAAGCCAAGTCCGACTCTTGCGACCCCATGGACCGTATAGCCCTCCAGGCTCCTTTGTCCATGGGATTCTCCAGGCAAGAATACTGGAGTGGATTGACATTTCCTTCTACAGGGGATCTTCCCTACCCAGGAATCAAACCTGGGTCTCCCGCATAGCAGGCAGGTGATTTACTGACTGAGCTATGAGAGAAGCCCCCTCCCCAAATGGCAATCCACTTCAGTGGATTCTTGCCTGGAGAATCCCCATGGACAGAGGAGATTGGCAGGCTACAGTCCATAGGGACGCAAAGAGTCGGACACGACTGAGACTTAGCATGCACACGACGGCTGAGGGTGAGTCCCCTCCCCTTGTTGAGGCTCTGTCTCCTCAGCTGTCCAGTGGAAATAACACCTCCCCTCACCCCAGATGATACTGTGGGCAATGAAGGAGACCATACATGCGGAAGTGCTGGCAAACTCACCATCTGCAAAATAGGTGGTGTCACCAGCGAGGTCTGGGTGGCCTTGAGGTCACGAGGCTGTGTGGAGCAGTGGGTGAGAGTAGACCCGGGTTTGAATCCTGGCTCTGCTGTCTCTAGCTGTGTGACAGAGGCCAACTGCTCACCTGCTCCGAGCCTCCCTTTCCCTACTCTGTGTCACCATCTCCCTGTCTGAGGGCTGTCGGCAGCGTCACTTTACAGCGCCAACTCGCCAGCCCTGCTGAGGGCTCCATCACTGTCAGTCGCCCACCCCTCACCCTCTTCCCAGTGAGGGTCCCACTGGGAGCACCTCCCTGATGGGGCGGCCTGGGAGGGGACGTCAGAGAGCAGAGGGGGCAGCAGGGACGTGCCCAGGTGCACACGTGTGCACGGAGCCCCAGGGGCGCCCACCTTCCTGGCTGACAGGTGGCGGCTCTGGGCGCAGCTGGTGCTGACTAGCAGACAGGCACCCCCAGGCCCGGCCCAGACACTGAACTCTGCGGAGCTGGGCCAGGGCTTTGCCCTGAGGAAGAAGGGCCCCTTGACTGGGTGGGACAAGCGCTGTGCACCCCTCCCCCTCTCTCCAATGTCTGGAAACTTCTCTGCAGAGGCCATGGCTCCCATCACCCTGTCTAACCCACCTAGGAAACGGGCCCAGGGCACACTCAGCACCACCAGGATGACCTGCACACTCAGAGGTTTCCTACGTGGGACAGATCTGACCAGATCCTCCCCACATTCTTGCCTGGCCCATGTCTGTGATGCATGTGGGAGCCCTCAAGGGAGGCTTGGAGGTCAGCCCGATGGGGGAGGGTTTGGTCAAAAATGAATAGAATAATTTCCTAACAGAATTGGAAGTTCTTTCAAGCAAATTGTTTCAGGAGCAATCTGTTTTATTGAAGTATAATTTGCATAAAGTAAAAATCACCCTTTCAAACTACATGGTTTAATGAATTCTGCCAAATGTATACAGTCTTATAGCCACCACCTCAATCAAGATACAGAATAGTTCCATCATCCTAGGAAAGTCCCTCATCTCCCTTTGAAGTATATCTTCTCCTCTCATCTTCAGCCCTAGGAAATCACTGGCCTGATTTCTGTCTCTATAATTTTCTTTCTCCAGAATAACACATAAATGTACATAGCCTTTTGCGTCTGGTCTTTTGCACTTAGCATGATGCTTTAGACTTTCGTCTGTGAGCTCTGAGTATCAGCACAGTTGATTCTTTTTCTTGCTGGCTGGCATTCTGTTGTATGGTTATACCATGTTTTGTTTATTCATTTGTCAGTCTATGACTGCTATGAATAGAGCTGTTATGAAATTTGCGTACAAGTCTGCGTGTAGATACATTTTTTTTGTCCTTGGTAAATGCCTAGGAGCAGAATTACTGGGTTGCATGGGAAATGTGTGCTTAGCTATGTAAGAAACTGCCACACTGTTGTTCAAAGCAGTTGTCCCATTTTGCATATCTGTTAGCAATATATGAGATTTCTGGTGGCCCTGTACCTTCTCCTTGGTATTGTAGTCTCCTTCATTTTGGCCAACTCTAGTGTGTATGTAATGCTGTCTCATTGTGGCTATAATTTGCATTTCCTCAATAACTAACAATGTTAAGGATTCTTCAGGTGCTTATTTGACATCTGTATGTCTTTTTCAGCTATGTGTCTATTCAAAACTTTGGTCCATTGCTAATTGATGTTTATTTTCTAATTATTGAGTAGAAGGAATTTTATATATGAGTTTTTATATAATATGCAAAAATGTTATGTATTTTATCAGATACTTGATTTGGAAATAGCTTCTCCTAGTCTGTGTGCTCCCCAGGTGGAAAAGAATCCACTTGGCAAGCAGGAGACTTTTCAATCCTTGGGTCAGGAAGATTCTCTGGAAAAGGAAATGGCAGCCCACTACAGTATTCTTGCTTGGGAAATGTCATGGACAGAGAAGCCTGGGGGGCCTATAGTCCATGAGGTCACAAAGAGCCCTATACAACTTAGCAACTGAACAACATCTCCTAGTCTGTAGCTTTCACTTCCTCAAGTATGTCTTCCAAATAACCAATGTTTAAAAATTGTGATGATGTCCAATTTTTTTTCCTTTTACAGTTTGTATGTTTTTATCCTAAGAAATATTTACCTGACTCTAGGTCACAAAGATTTCTCCTACACTTTCTTCTATATATTTTATGGTTGTAGCTCATATATTTAGGTCTGCAATTTGTTTAGAGTTAATTTTTGTGTGTGAAAGGAGTGGAATGGAATTAGATTCTTTTTTTTTTCCCCCTGTCACATGGTAATCCAATTGCTTCAGCACCATTTGTTGAAAAAAATATTCTTTCTCTTTGAATTACAATGTCATCTTTGTCAAAAAATCAGTTGCACAGTCACATAAACTGTCTGACACACTTAAAGTTTCACAAATGCTTCTTTTTTCCAGCAGACAATAAAACATCATAAAAGAAATCATTTGGCCGTGTGTGTGGATCTATTTCTGAATCCTATTCTGCTCCGTTGACCTCTATGTCTATTACACCAATGCCCTAGTATTATCACTTGCTGTAACTTTAGAGTAAGTCTTAAAATCAAGTAGTAATAATCCAAGTTTATTCTTCTGTTTCAGAATGGTTTTGACTCTTTTGTGTCTATTGCTTTTCATATGAATTTCAGAACCAGTTTGCTAATTTCATCAAAAATCCTTCTGGGATTTTGATTGGTACTGTATTGGCCATGTAGATATATTCTGGGAGGATTATCATCTTAATAATGCTGCATCTTCCCACCCATGAGCATGATAGATCTCTTAATTTACTTAGACTTTCTTTAATTTTTCTTAAAAATGAGATAATCTTTTTCTTTTATTTAAGGTATTGGAAAAATTAGAACTTTGAAAAAAACTTTGAAAAAATTAAGGCATAGTTTATATACATAAAAGTTTGCCTTTTTGTTTTGCAATTTTACAAATTTTGACAAAGGCATATAGCTGTGAAACAACCACCACCATAATCAATATATGGAACCATTTATCACTCTAAAAATTTCCCCTATGGTTTCTTTTTTGTAGCCAACCTCTTTCCCTTTCCTCTGACAACCATTAATCCATTTTCTGTTTCCCTAAGTTTGCCTTTTTCTGAATTAGAGTATTTACATTTGGTGGAATTACTTAAATGGCTAAATTTAAATTTACCGTCTTGCGTTTTGTTTTCTTTTTGTTATACCTGTTTTTTGTTGCTTCTCATCTCCTCCCCCTTTGTTGGGCACATTGACTATTAGAAACGCCTCAGATTTTTATAGTGGCTACCCTAGCATTTACAACGCTCATCATTAGCTCATCGAGTCTGTCTTCACATAGCACACTTCTTAACCTATAGTGCGATAATATTATAATGGGGTGCGTATATTTTTTCAAATTAGTGCCTTTGTTTTCCTTAGAAAAACACCCAGAAGTATAAGGGCTCGATTGTATAGTAATTCTATTTTTATTTTTTGGAGGAAACTCCATACTGTTCTCCATAGTGGTTATTTGATTTACGTTTCCATAAACAGTGTTTGAGGGTTCCCTTTTCTCCATATCCTCTCCAACATTTGTTATTTATCCTCTTTTTGAGGATTACCTTCTGACAGGTGGAAGGTAATATCTCATTGTGGTTTTGATTTACATTTCCCTGTTGAAAAGTGATGTTGAGTTTTTCTTTTTTCATGTGTCTGATGGCCATCTGTGTGTCTTTGGAAAAATGTCTATGGTGTATAATTCATTTTATACATTGTTGGATTTGATTTCTGATATTTCATGAAGATTTTGTGGTTATATTCACGAGAGATATTAGCAGACTTTTTTGTATTGTCTTTGTCTGTATCTGATATTAGAATAATTTTGGCCTCATCATGGTATTTTTATTTTATATATAGTATTGCACTTAGTAAAGAAAAAGTTAAGATATTTCATTATTAACATAAATTTTACTATTCACCTTTATATTTTATAATGCTAATTAAATGCAAATATGGGAACATTTATATAAGAGAGTTCCAGAAAAACATCTGCTTCTGCTTTATTGATTATGCAAACGCCTTTGACTGTGTGGATCACAATAAACTGTGGAATATTCTGAAAGAGATGGGAATACCAGACCACCTGACCTGCCTCCTGAGAAATCTGTATTCAGGTCAAGAAGCAACAGTTAGAACTGAACATGGACAACAGACTGGTTCCAAATCAGGAAAGGAGTACATCAAGGCTGTGTATTGTCACCCTGCTTATTTAACTTATATGCAGAGTACATCATGCAAAATGCTGGGCTGGATGAAGCACAAGCTGGAATCAATATAGCTGGGAGAAATAGCAATAACCTCAGATTCACAGATGACACCACCTTCATGGCAAAAAATAAAGAAGAACTAAAGAGCCTCTTGATCAAAGTGAAAGAGGAGACTGAAAAAGTTGGCTTGAAGTTCAACATTCAGAAAACTGAGATCATGGCATCCAGTCCCACCACTTCATGACAAATAGATGGGGAAACAATGGAAACAGTATTAGACTTTATATTTGGGGGTTCTGAAATCACTGTGGATGGTGACTGCAGCCATGAATTTAAAAGACACTTGCTCCTTGGAAGAAAAACTATGCCCAACCTAGACAGCATATTAAAAAGCAAGACATTACTTTGCCAACAAAGGTCTGTCTAGGCAGAGCTACAGTTTTTCCAATAGTCATGTATGGATGTGAGTGTTGGACTGTAAAGAAAGCTGAATGCTGAAGAACTGATGCTTTTGAACTGTGGTGCTGGAGAAGACTCTTGAGAGTGTCTTGGACTGCAAGGAGATCCAACCAGTCAATCCTAAAGGAAATCAGTCCTGAATATTCACTGGAAGGACTGATGCTGAAGCTGAAACTTCAATACTTTGGCCACCTGATGCAAAGAACTGACTTATTGCAAAATACCTTGAAGCTGGGAAAGATTGAAGACAGGAAGAGAAGGGGACAACAGTGGATGCGATGGTTGGGTGGCATCACTGACTTGATGGACATGAGTTTGAGCAAGCTCTGGGAGTCGGTGATGGACAGAGAAGTCTGGAGTGCTGCAGATTGCAGTGAGTTGGACATGACTGAGAGACTGAGTTGAGCTGAAGGAACATCTCACTCAGCAATTTTACACAGTTTGAAATTACACAATTTGTATTTTGTGGTTCACCATAAACATGTATTTCATTCTGACTAGAATGGTGGAAATGCTATCCAAAGCTAATTGAGCTGTGCTTTTTTCGTTTATTACTCACACATTCTACCAATGCTCTCTGCATTCAGCTTATCGATGAGAAAGAAGGGCTGCAAGGTAAAGAAATCATAAGTCCCCCACCTTCCCTTTGCTCCCGTGTCATCATTTTCAGCATCAGTTGTTGTCTAATGCAAGGAAGTAACAGGTGAAAAAGGATGTGCTAGGATTTCTTGGTCGTTCATGTTTCTTAGAAGGCTATGACCTTTTTTCTGCAATTGAATCAAGTTTTGGTTCCACTGTGTGCTGGTTAATTTTGTGTCAACTTGACTGGGCTAAGGGATGCCCAGATAGCTGGTAAAACATCACTTCTGGATATGTCTGTGAGAGTGTTTCTGAAAGAGATTAGCATTTAAATCAGCATACTGAGTAGAGAAGAGCCACCCTCACCATTGTGGGTGGGCATCATCCAATCCATCGAGGGCTCAAATAAGACAAGAAAGTAGGGGAAGCGCAAATTCTCTCTTCTTGAGCTAGGATGTCCATCTTCTCCTGCCCTTGGACATAGGAGAGCCTAGTCCTCAGGACTGGGACTCCAGGATTTATGGCAGTGTTCCCACTTCTCCCCATTATGGTTCTTAGGCCTTTGAACACAGCTTAAATTATACTACCAGCTTGCAGACAACATGTTATGGCACAGTTAAGCCTCATTATTGTGTGACCAATTCTTACAGTACATCTTCTTTTGTAGATCCATATATACTATTGGTTCTGTCTCTCTAGTGAATCCCAAAGGAAAGCATAGTTTTCTTGGAGCTATTAGTGCCCCCACTTAGTCACAGATGTAACATGCTTACCTTGTACTGATGGTAAGAACTATGGTAAAATATAAATAAAATTTACCCTTCCAACCATTTTGAAATGTTCATTTCATTGACATTAAATACAGTCACATTTGTGGTGCGCCATCATCACCATCCATCTTTAGAACTTTTAACTTTCAAACTGAAACTCCAATACCCCTTAAACAAAAACTCCCAGTTCTCCCCTCTCCTCAGCCCTTGGAAACTAACATTCTGCCCTCCATCTTTATGTATTTGATTCTTCCAGGACCCTCATAGAAGTGGGATCATACAATATTTGTCTTTTTGTGATTCACTTATTTCACTTAGCATTAACATTAGTCTAAGGTTGATCTATAATGTAGCATGTGCCAGAGTTTCCTTCCTTTTAAAGTCTGAATAATATTCCAGTATATTATATATCATGTTCTGTTCATTCATTCTTCTGTTGATGGACCTTTGGGCTGCTCCCACTCTTTGGTTATTGTGAACAATGCTGCTATGAACATGGATATACATGCATACCTTGGAAATATTGCAGGATCAGTTCCAGACCACTACAATAAAATGCTATTATAATAAAGCGTGTCACATAAACGTTTTGGTTTCCCAGTTCATATAAAAGTTGCATTTATGCTAGACTGTACTCTGTTAAGCATGCCACAGCATTATATCTAAAAAATATACATACCTTAATTAAAAAAATTCTTCATTGCTAAAATATGCTCTCATCTGAGCCTTCAGGGAGTTGTAGTAATAACATCAAAGATCACAGTCACCATCGCAAGCATAGTAATAATGAGGAATCTTGAAATATCATGAGAATTACCAAAACGTGACATAGATACACAAAGTGAGCAAATCCTGTTGGAAAAACGGTGCCAATAGACTTGCTAGACACAGGGTGGTGAAAAATGCAATATCTGTGAAGTGCAGTAAAGCAAGGTATGCTTGCACAAAATCTGTTCAAGTCCCCACTTGTTATTCTTCTGAGTGAACCCAGAAGTGAACTTGCTGGATCACATGGTGATTCCATTTTAATTTTTTTTAGGAACTGCCATACTGTTTTCTACAGTGGCTGTACCATTTCACCGTTACCTCCGTAGTGAGCAAGGGTTCCAATTTCTCCATATCCTCACGAACACTTCTTTTATTCTGTTTTTTAAAATTAATTTTTAAAATAATAGCCATCTTAGCAGGTATGAAATGGCACCTTGTACTCACCTTGCATGTTGCTGAATGCCCACTCACACATTGTAGGTCCCCTGGAATTCTGTGTTCAGGGGGCTTTGTGGATACTTTATGCAAACAGGGTGATAAGGCTCCGTGGTACATGTATAAGCATGGATCTCCCCAGCTCACTCACTTCCTCCATTGTCACTGTGAACTTTTCTTACAAAATGTAAGTTTCAAGATAAAATTATGAAGCATTTTGAAACAATGATAACAGGGCAGTAAACCAAAGCGTGAAGGCTTTTCTGGGCATGGAGCCCTGTGTCAGGGCAGATGTCAGAGAAGACAGCCTTGCTTCTACTGCTGGGAGGGAATAAGGTAGAGACCAGAGCCTGAGCAGTGGATGGCAAATAGAAAAAGGAGATATAGGTGCTGAGGTTGTTTCCAGTCTCCTAAAACCCTGGGTTTCTCAGCTGCTGTACATTTGCCTGTGCCCTGTATCCTGCCTACATACAATGCCTCTACCCCTCATTGTGAGTCAAATCCTGCTGATCTCAGTTCAAATCCTCATTCACTGGGAGCGTCTTTCCTGACCACCCTGTATCCCTTCTCAGAACTCTGATAGCGTTGATTGTTCTTACCACCCATGTGGCAACAAATCTGGTCTTGCCTCCCCGAAGACAGTTGTGTCTCTCCTACGAGATGCTGAGGCTCTTGGAGGCAATGCCTGTGCCTCCTACTTCCCTGAACACCTCACCAAGATTTACAGCGAGGCTGCCCCTTGCCACACTCCTCCCCTAGGCTCCTTCTCACCCACCCTGAGAATACAGCCCAGTCTCCAGCCAGGTCACTCCGTGTCTTTTTCATTTGCCCACGTTCATGCTTGGAGCAGCTGTTTTTTAGCTATAATGGCTTTCCTTCCCATAAGTGTCTGTCCAGATCTTAATAGGAATGGTCTGTGTTTGCAACTTAGAAATACTGAGTTCTAAACCCTGACTCTGTCACTGTTTGGATAGGTGGCCTGGGCAAGTAACTCCTTTTCCTCAAGTCTTTTTTTCTCCCCTCATGTAAAACGAGGGGTTGATAATAACCCTTATGTAGGGCTATTGAAAGATTTAATGAGAGTGTGAAAAAAATAACAACATAATAGAGTAAATTAGTGTGTGTCGATACATTTGAAACTTAAATTAAATGGATATCTTCCTAGAAAAGAATAGCTTACTGAAAGTGACTAAGAAGAAACAGAATGTCTGCATAACCTTGTGTTAATTTAAATAAATTATTTTATAAATTTAAAATCTTTTTAGAAAAGAAAAGTACTTGGCCTGGATTGCTTTGCCGATGACTTCCACCAAACTTTCAAAAACTATGTCATTCCAAAATTTCAGAAATTGGGAAAAGGGGGGCAGTTCTTAATAAATTTTATGAGAATACTATATTCTTGATTCAGAAAATCAGACAAGGGTATTATAAGAAAGATTAAAATTTATATACTTTTCATGATTGTAACTGTAAAAGTCATGAACACTATTAAAGTGTTAGTTGCTGAGTCATGTCTAACTCTCTGTGACCCCATGATGGCTGCCCGCCAAGCTCCTATGTCCATGGGGTTCTCTCAGGCAAGAATATAAGTGGGTTGCCATTCCCTTCTCCAGGGTGTCTTTTCAGCCCAGGGACTGAAGATTAGCAGATTCTTTACCATCTGTGTCACCAAGGAAGCCCAGATACCAATAAGTTACTGAAAACAATAATGCATTATAATTAATTCTAGGATTATAAGTATCAATTAACATTAGGAAAATCTGTAAATTATTTTTATCATTATTGTTGTTGTTTAGTTGCTAAGTCATGTCTGACCCTTTTGTGACCCCATAGACTATCCCACCAAGCTCCTCTGCCCATGGGATTTCCCAGGCAAGAATACTGGAGTAGGTTGCCATTTCCTTCACCAGGGGATGTTCCCAACCCTGGGATCAAACCCATGTCTCCTGCATTACAGGCAGGTTCTTTACCACTGAGCCACCAGGTAAGCCTGATTTTTATCATATAACAGATCAATAATATATGCCTCTGGGAAATTTAACACCCATCAACAAAATAATTCTTAGCTAAGTAAAAATAGAAGGGAGCTTTTTAAATCTGATAAAGTGTTTCTATCAAAAGCCTACAGCATATACTGAAATGTAAAATTTTCTTTAAAATCAAGAAACCAGACTAGATGGTTCCTATCACCTCTTTCACTCAATATTGCATTGGAGGTTCCAATCTCTTGACCAGAGCCAGTGCAATAAGACAAGAACTTGAAATGAAAGGCTAATTAATAAGTAAAAAGGAAACAAGCTAAGATGCTTTGACTCTACTCATAGTAAACCCAAACAAATCTGCAGACAAATTACCAAAATTAGTAAGAAGACTCAAACAAAGTGTAGAGATATAAGGTCAACACAGAAACATCATTTATATTTCTATTTATTAGCAATACTTAGGACTCCTAGTTTAAAAGATACCACTTACAATAACAACTGAAAATATAAGAGAAGCAAGACTGCATAACAATTAACTGTTATTTCTGGAGGAAATTATTGAAAGATATTCAAAACCTAACTGCAAAGAGATGTATCTATCCATAAATGAGAAAACGTAACGTTCTAAGACAACAGTTCTTCTTAAATAGTTCCACAGATTTAATAAAATTCTAATCAAAATTTCAAGGCATATTTCAAGGAACTTGACAAGCTGATTATACAATTTCATAAGAAAAAGAATAAGGGAAAAATCACGAAGAAACGTGAGAAACAAAAGCAAGGAACTTGCATTTCATATATCAAACTTATAAAGCCACACTGATTAGTAATAGCACATTGGAAGAGAACAGAGTGTTCACGGAGAGACCCACATGCATATGGAAAGTCAACATATGATGAAATTGTCCTTGTAGACCCAGGATGACCTATGCTACAATAATTGGTGATCTATACAGGAAAATAAAATCAAATTTCATCTGAGAACACTACAAAAATCAATTCCAGATGGATAAAGGTTTGAATGTGAAATGCAAAGCTTTAAATATTTCAGAAGAAAATAGAGACTTTTTTAATGACCTTGGGTAGGAGAGGATTTCTTGACCAAAGCACTGAAAGTGCATACTGAAAGACAGAAAGACAGAAAAATCTGTCTAAATTATAAAAAAGACCTTCTGTTCACTCAAAGACTACAAGTAAGTGAAAAGACAAGTCTCAAATGGGGAGAAGTATTTGCGGCATGGAATCAATAAACGGCTATTATCCTAAATGGATAAAGAACTCCTAAAAATCATTAGGATAGAAGCAAACAAAGAGTAGAAAATTAGATAAAAGACACAAATAGGCATTTCACAGAAGAAAATTGGAGGCTGATAATTATTTGGAAATATGTTTAGTTTCATTAGGAATCAGGGAAATGAAAATTATGAACACAGAGTCACCATTTTACTCCTACTATTTTGGCAAAAATTTAGAAGCCTGACAAATTTGGGTCTGGATGAGAGCAATGGAAACTCTGACACATCACTGGTGGGAGTGGAAACAACCACAATCATGTTTGAAAAAAAATTGGCACAGCCTTGTAAAGTTGAACAAATTCACACTCCACAAGTCAGCAATTCCCCTCTAGGATACACCCCAGAGAATGTCAGGAGACATGTAAGAAAGTCCACAGCAGCCTCGTGTAGAAGAACAGGCGAACAAAACAACCAAAAAAGCCAAACAGAAAGTAGAAACAACTCTTACCCACAGAGAGGATGGATGTGTAAATTGTAATATATACATTTGATGAACTATCATAGCTCAGCAAAACAAATGAACCACAGGTCCACACATTTATGTATAGAAACAATCTTGAGCAAAAAAATCAAGGCACAAAAAAATTCAAACCTAATGAGAGCATTTTTATAAAGGTCCATGGGGGCACAACTAGAAGACATCTTGCTTCTGGTACAGACACGTGGTCAAACTACAAAAAAACTGAACAGCCTAAACCTCAAATGCAGAACAGTGGTCACCTCTGGGAGACAGTAGGGGAAAGTTTTGAGGGAATGTTTTTGGGAAGGGCTTCAGCTTTCTTGGAAACCTGCTTCCCAAGCTCTGAATCACAGCAGTTTATTATTATGTTTCATAATTTACACATTTGCTACAGAGAGTTTTTATAGAAATAAAATACTACATCATAAAAGGGAAGAGAGTTAGTGGCGTAATATACGACAAGCTCCTATCAACGAGCTCAGGGCCCAGCACGTCTACATAATGCCTGTGCTTTTGCTTTGGGACGGGTTGGGCACCAAGGGGTTTATATGAGCTGGGCCAGTTTTCTCAGCAGCGCTGTGCTATCCACCCCATTTTACAGAGGCACAAGCAGACACTCAGAGAGGGTAAGTGATTTGCCCCGAGCCACACAGCTCGGGGCATCTGAGGTCCAGGTCTGTGTGGCTGCAGCTCGGTCCGTCTCAGTCCCTGTACCTGCTGCCTCTCACGCAGCGGGCAGTCAGTAAAGGGTGAGCCTGCTCTGATCTCTCTGTTCAAACGGCAGCACCTTACATCTCCTCTCTGACAATTGCCACACTTGATCTTGCATTCCTCTTCCCTTTGTTGAGTCTTTTGCAAGCTCTTCCAGTGCGCAGTACAGATCACCAGCTGCGCCTTCTTTGTATCTCCAGGGCCCGTGCTGGTACCCAGCAGGATTCTTAGTCCTGTTGGTTCGCAGTGTTACAGAATCTGCTGATGGGGGCCTCCCAGAAGTCTGGGGCAGGAGCGCCTGGGGGCCACGAGGAAGGGGTAGGCACTCACCCCGGGGGCTGTAGCCGTGGGCGTCCATGAAGGAGAGGCCCAGCCGCTCATCCTCCTGCAGGGTGCTCTGGTCCGTGAAGCTCCGGTCCATGGCACTCATCAGGTGGCCTTGGTCATGTTCACTGGCTTCAGAGCAGGGTTGATGGGAGACATGGGTGCTCAGCTGGGCAGGACAGCACCCAGAGGTGGATGGGAAGACCTGGCAGCCAGGGGGCCTTGAGGCCTGCAGCCAGTCTAGAAGCATCTCTGGATGCTGAGGGGACTCTGTTTACATCCTTTGTTCACCAGACCAGGAGAGCTGCCTCTTCACCCCCAAGAGGGACTGGGCAGGGTGCCTGGCCTGGGGACCTTTGGTGAGAGTAAGGGATGGAGCAGTGGTGCACTTGGGCTGGGACCCCACCCAGAAAGTGGGGATAAGGTTCACTGGGTTTGCTTTCGTGTCAGAGCAGATCACCACCCCCAGGCCACCCCGAACTAGAACTCGGGCCGCCCCAGCTGCAGGTCCAGATGCCCCCACCTCCAGCCCCCTTGCAAGACAGACAATCTCGACTATTCTTCTCCAGCAGTGTGGAGGCAGGGCATGAGGTCATCTTCACTTGTCCCTGATGACCAGAGGGTCTGCCACAGCCAGGAGCTGATCTACCTTCTGTAGCTTCATGCTCACCTCCCCCCAGAGGCCTGGTCTTGTCACCAGACACAGAGGACTTGAGACAGAAACCCACGCAGGGTCCACCTCGGGTCAGCTCCCAGCAGTCCATCCAGTCACTGGAAGCAGCAGAGTGAGAAAGCGAGATGCCCTGGGTCCCTCCTGAGAGGGAAAGCGTCTGGAGAGGCCTCTGGGCTGGGGTTCCAGCATAGGCCAGGTCTCCAGCCCAGCTTCACAGACAAGGATGGCAGCTTGCAGCCCCAGGGAACCTGGAAGAAAGTGGGAAGGAGAACAGGGGTGGGGAGGCAGGGATCAAGGCTCTATGTCCCAGGGGCTAAAACACAGGCAAAGGGAAAGGATTGGGAACAGTGCTGAGACTGGAGAAGAGCCAGGGCCGATCATAGGGAAGGCTCGAGACCAGAGAGCCATTCCCCTACAGCATTACAGCATGCAGGATGCAGGGTAGACCTGAGAGAGGACTTCCAGGTCATGCAGGCTCAGGAAAATTGTGGAAATGAGGAGGGTAGTGTAGGACTCCCCCAGAGAGACAAACTCCACTCAGCCAGTCCTGGCTCCAGAGCTGCTGGGGGCAGGGAGAGGGACAGGATGACCTCTGGATGCCCCTCCTGCCAGGACAACAATATGTTTCCTGTGCTAAGATGGACCTGTGTGGCTATGTATTACAGTGGGCATGGCCTTTCCAGTCTGACGAGAGGTGGTTGAGTGGGCCCAGGCCTCCGACTCCCACCCATCCCTCAGGTTCTGGGTATCTCCCTCACTGTGGCCCAGGGCAGAGCCAAAGGTCCTCTGGGGGCAGATGAGGCGAGGTGTCTGTGCTGTGACCTTGAGCATCAACAGAGGACAGAAGGTGGAGGACAGAAGATGGGGGTGGGGCAAGAAGATTGACAGAGAAGAAGGAGAGTAAAGGGATGGCGACAAGGAGAGAGAGGTGGAGGAGACAGCGGGAGGGCCAGACAGACAGAGGGCCGTGGGCAGAGCTATTAGGACAGAGTCTGTTAGTCTGGCTGGACCACGGTGCCCCAGGAGGACAAATCCCAAGTGGATCCTGGCCTAGGCGGCAGGCTGCAGTGGTGAACCACAGGGCTCTGCTCCCACCCAGGCCTCCTGCTCTACCTGGAAGAAGAACTTCAAACACCAACCAGTCAGATCCGCTGACAAGAGACAGGAGGGGCACCTCGCATTGCGGCCTCCAGCTGACCTCAGGGTAAGATCAAGCCGGTGCCGTGTAATATGGACCCTAGGAACAGTTCTGCATTTAGGTTAGCTGCAGAGTAGAGGGGGAGGGGGAGCTGCCTCATCAGCAACTCCTGGAAAAACTGAGCTGGAGGCTCCATGGGAGTTTACGGGAGTGGGGTTGCTGGAAAAGCCAGGGTGGCGGTGGGTGACATCGATGGAAGAAGAGTCCAGGGAGGAGGTGAGAGACCTCCATCCTCCGGGCTGGCCCAGGATCACCTGAGCCTGCTCTGCAAAGAGGGAAATAAGCACAGGTGCAGGAGAATATTCTAGAAGGTTTGCAGGGTCAGAGATCCCAGAGGCAGAAAACAGAGGCGGCGCACTGGCAGGCCGTGGAGTTGGTGGTGGGGGGTGCTGGGCTGTAACCCAGCTCTCTACCTCCTATGACCTCTGACAAGCCCTTAACTTCCCTGAGCCTCAGTTTCCTCATCAGTGAAATGGGGCGATCACAGGAGCTCTGCTCAGGGTTGCTGCGGGGATCCTGTGCGAAGACTGAGCCCCAGAGCGCTTTGCCGGATTGAGAGGCAGCCTCCCTCTCCCCTCTCCTCCACTTGGCCAGTCCTGTCTCCTTGAAGGTAAATTTCTAAGATGCCAAATCCTACATCTGAGTGCTCCCTTACAGCCAAATCTGCTGCCTACTGTCACCCAGGAGCCCCGCTGAGAGAAGGACAGAGCCTTACCGCCTCAGGCCAGCCTTTGTGAGCCCTTCACATCCTGGGCCTGGCTGGATTCAGTCTGGCCACTTATCAGCTGAGTAACATGGGCGAGTCACTTAATGACAGTGTCCTCATCTGAGAAAAGGGACTCAGCCCTGCTCCCTGGGTCAGGATCCTGGAAGGAGAAAGTCTCTGCAGTCTCCTGAGTGCTGAATAGTACCTGGTACACAGTAGGTGCTCAGTAACTACTGTTCTAAGGGGTGATGTGTGGAGAGCTCCTGGAAGAGGGTAATTACTCAAAAGAAAATTATGCTTTTAGATGTTTTATTTTGAGACGTGGTGTGGAGAGAAGGGCAGGGATAAACCAAGCCTAATGCCACCCCTGCCCCATCCCCTACCAGGTGCCATGCTCCCAGCATCTCTGCTGCCTGGGCCTGGCCTCAGGCTCAGCTAGTTCTGTCCTTCCCCTGGATCCTGCTTATCTGTTCCCAGCAGCTCCGAGTTCCAGTGCCAACTGGCTGGTTGCCTGGTGTCAGCTGTGCACACAAAGCCCAGGCGGGGAGAGGGTGGAGCAGGCACTGCCTGTGGCTCCAGGTGACCTTGGGCAGGTCTCTGCCCCACTCTGGGCCTCAGCATCTCCATCCCTCTATTAAGGGGCTTGGACCACAGTGCCCTGGGGCTGCCTGGTAGGAATGAGGTGGGGCGGGGAGAGCGAGCACAAGGGTCTCAGAAGCCCACCGGGCTCCAAACCAAGACTCAATCTTTAGTGTTCCATGTACTAGGCTCCCAGGAAAGTTTAAAGTACTTCTACCGCCACCCCTTCACCCAGGGTTTGAAAATATAATAACTTATTTGTTAGACTAGATGCCCTGAAAAACTTGAGAGCTCTCACTTTCTGGGGTCTGGGTCTCTACAGTTCTCAATCCTAAGAATGTTTGAATCCCAGGTCCTGGGTTTTTGAAGCTCCAAAAAGCCATGAGTCTAAGTTCTGGATCCTAAGCTGTACTGGGATTTATGGTGCCCGTTGAAAAGTGCGCCAGGAGACTCACCCCTCGCCAACATCCTCCCAGCTGGGGCAGCCTCCCTGCTGAGCACCCTTCCCTCACCCGGCACCCAACAGGTCTAGATTCTAGCCAGACCGCTTCATCTGCAGAGTCCTGGTTTCCTATCCTGAGCTTCATCCACAGGCCCACCACCCAGGCTGGAACTGACTCTCAGGGCGGGGAGAGACGGGTGGCCAGCCAGACCCCCACCCCCAAAACACTCAGCCACCAGAAAGCTGGCCCTCCTATCCCCAGTCACTGTGCCTTTAAGCCCACCAAGCTTGTACGGCCACCCAGAGGGGGACCAGCCTTAGTTACCCCTCGCAGATGATGTCAGTGATGACCCCAGAAGGAGGATGAGGATGAAAAACACTCCCATCCATTCCATCCCCTACCCAGATGCCCAGGATCAGCTCCGCGTCCTCTGAGGAATGGGGACACCTCCCAACCTCCAGGCTCTTTGTGCTGTCCTTGCGTGTGGTTAGAGAGGACCCAGTGTGGCGCAGAGTCAGAGGTGATGGGAACCACCGATCTGCCTGTTAGGATGTGAGTGCCCTGCCATCTGAGTTCTACAGGACAGGCCATTCTCCCTTGCACACAGTCGTCTGTCCCTTGTTCCCAGCATGTATCCTGCCTTTCACGCAGGCCTGTCTCGTCACCATCCCCTTACTGCGTCTTCTAAGTTCCCATGTCTGAGCCTTTGCTTACACTGTTCCCCTTCCAGGAATAGCTTCCCTCTCCTCTCTGCCCTTGCAACCATCTCCATTGTCCAGTGGGTGGGAGAAGGAAAGGACATCACCTGTTTCACCATCTTCACCTCCTGGGAGGTAAGGAGGAGGCCAAAATAGGTACCTGTTGAGCATCTTGAGGATGGGGGACCAAGTTCACTGGGCATATTCTTGGCCTGGGGCCAGGGTCAGGGATAGTCCCCTCCCCCAGCCATCCTGCTCAGGTTTTATGATATTTCTCAACTCCTCTCTCCCTCCATGGGAAAGGGAGAGTCAGACACACAGAACCCAGAGCCAGCATCTGGCCTCCACCACCCCATGGTCCAACCAAAACGGACCCCATCCACAGGCCTGCTCTAGGCCCCAGCCAAGGCCACTTCTATGTCCACCTCCCAGCAGGAGAAGGAGCCGTTGATGAGAGGGGCATGTGGAACCAGGCGAGGCCACCATCTTCTGCTCCCAACGCCCTGGGTCCCCAGAGGTAAGCCTGCACGTAGTGGTCCTACCTTGAAGGACTACAGGAACCCTGTGGGGAAGCCTAGTGGGGTTTTCCTTTCCTGTCGACCAGGATGCAGACTCACCAGGTCTCCTGAAGACACAGATGGGGGTGTCAGAACTGCTCCCTGAACATCCCTCCCTGTACCCACCCACCCCAACCCCAGCCAGGAGGGAAGTTCAGGAGAAGACTCCTAGCCAGGGGATCTTTCCTGAGAGTCATCCCTCTCTCATCCCTCCTCACCCATTAATGAGCTGGAAGCTTCCAAAATAAGGCTGCTTCATCATTTAATGTACTGGAACAGCCTCAGAGGGCGGGGGATAAAATGGGAGAAGAGATGCATGGGGGAGTGAGGAGGTGCCAGACACCCCCTCAGCCTGGCAGCTCTGGGGTCTCTCTACAGGATTGCCCCAGAGTAGAGGGTGTGAGAAGACTGCAGAGAGGGGTAACCCTCACACCCCTGGGGCTCTTACTGGGGAAGTCCCTGAGCTCATGGAATGCGGGGGTGGAGAGCTGACTCTGAGCCCAGCCCCCATCCTGGCTGCTTCCCGCTGGCCTCCTCATGATGCCAAGCTGCTCCTCCTCAATCTAGCCCTGGCACTTCCTCCAAATTACCCTGCCTCCCTGCTTAGCTCCTGCAGCAATGACTCCCCCATTCCTCTCTGGGCCTGGAGCCAGGCCTGCCCACCTCACCACTGGGCCTTTGCACATCTGTTTCCTCCTCTTCTCCACTGCCCCTCCTTGTTCCCATGGCCCTGCCCCTCCTTGTTCCCATGGCCCCGAGCCCTCCAGTCCAGTCTTCTCTGGGCTGTAAGTCACTGTTCACTCCTCCATCCGCCACGTGGGACTGGAAACCCCACAGGGCTCTGTCTGGCTCAGTTACCGTGGTCTCCCCACTGTGCAGGGAAGTGCCTGACCCTCAGCCAGCGTTTCCTGAGTTCTCACTGTGTGCCATGCTCAGCCTTTGCAGGCATCGATCAATCATCCTTCAAGGTCATCTTCAAGGGCATACTGGAGACAGCATCAGGGCTGGGAGCACAGGCTAGAGGGTCAGTCAGGCCTGCTGGATTTGAACCTGGCTCTGAATTTACTGGCTGGGTGACCTTTATGGAGTTACATAAACTCTCCCAGCTTCAGTTTCTCCCAGTAAAATGGAATGAGTAATGACAGCTCCTGCCTCATGGGGTGTTTCTAAGGACTGAATATATGCGTGTACATGTTTATACACACACATTTAATGTAGTGTCTGACATATATTAAGTGCTATGGAATGTAAACTATCAGCAGATAGCCTGGCAAGAAGGCTTAGTTTTCCCTCTCTCTGCCATCTTCTGCACCATCAACCCTTAGTAGACTCAGGGAGCTCAAATAAATGCTTGTTTACTGCAGGCTCGGGTGCCAACTGAGGGATATACAAGTCTGATATATACACATCAGTTGTATTTCTGTGTACTAGCAACCCAAAATTGGTAAGTGAAAGAAAAATACTATTTACTATTATAGCAAAACCCCCAAATAAATACAGTGATCCAATTGAAAAAATGTACAAGACTTACCTATGAAAATTGCAATAAAAAATGGTCAAATGCTCCAATGGACACTTCACAATAAGTTCATGATAACCAATAATTACAGGAGAAGATGGAAACTGTTACCAGTTATCAGGCAAATGTGAAATAAAACCACAAAAGATGCTCTACCCCTATTGAAATGGCTGAAATTACTAAGTGTTGGCAGGTCGTGGGGACCCTCGCCCACTGCCGGTGCAAATGTGGGCTGGTAGCTTTGGAAAGCAATTTGATAGCTTCTCATAAAGTGCAACACATACCTAATCCATGACTTAATGGTTCCACTTTGGCTGTTTTCCCTAGAGAAGTAAAAACATATGTCCTCAAAAATCTATTATAAGGATGTGTTTGGCAGCTTTATTCGTATTAGTCAAAAATTGGAAACCACTCAGATGCCCATTTCTTCCAGGTTTCTCTTGAGACACTCTCATTAAATCACTTGCGCAAGAATCAGCATCTCTGACTGCACGCATCTCTGAATCCATCACTGTGCCGGGAGATACAGTTCCTGGGGCTCTGTCCACTCCTGAACCTGGATACAGGAATGATTTCTTCAAGAACATGAGGAGTGAGAAGCCTGAGCTGCTGTTGCCAAGGAAGGTGATGCGGGGTGGGCAGCACTGTCGTGGATGGGGTCGGAGTTGGTGGGAAGAGTGAGGATAGCCTTCCCTGGTCAGTCCTCCACCGCGATGAGTGTGGACTATTACCAGCTCACTTGGTGCTCTGACCTCCACGCCTGCTCTAAGCAACTCCCTTCTCCTCTCTTTTTTCCTGCCCTGGGGGGAATCAGTTCGACCTCTCTAGGCCCTGAGGAAGGCAGCAGGCGTCATCTCTGGATTCCTCCCCAGCCCAAACTCCTGCGGTTAACTCATCTCAATTCTCCCCACATCTGCTCCCAGTCCTTAGGAGACCCAACTTCCAAATCTCTTTCAGCTTTCAGTTTGATTACCAGAAGGTTATAAACAAGCCCCAGAAAGAAGGAAAACCAGCCTCTCCCCTGGGCAGCCAGAGTCTATTGGCAAATGTCACATTGCTATGCAACCAATATATATTTCTTTTACTTTCGTGTAGATAAACAGAGCTCAGCTAATTAACATTATTTTCTTTCCCTCTCTAGGTCTTGGATGACATTGGGAGTCTTTCCCCGACATGGTGAACTGGTTACTGGGTTTCAGGAAGGGTTTAATCTTTGCAATTACAGTTCATTAATAGATTTACAAGGGATGGAAGATGGTGAGGTCTGTCTAAGAGGATTGTTTTGCTTTTCTACTTGTTTAATTACACAGTTATCTCCTGGACCAAAGCTCTTTGAAAAACAGGGGGAGAAAAAGACCTACCACCCCATCTGTTCCAGATACGAACCCATTAATATCAGAGGGGACAGGAGCTGCGCAGAGGCCACCCACCAGCCGAGATGCTTCATCCCCTCTTCAGAACTGCATCTCAGCTGAAAAGCTCAGCCACTAGAATCAGCAGACTGGCATCAAGCAGGGTGGCCTGGGGACAGGCTGCTCTGTTCATGGAGGTAGAGTCTCTGGGTGTTGAGGTCTGGGCAGCTTTGGTTCTCTATTGAGCTACTATTTCTTAGACACCACAAGAAATTAAATTAAATCTTGCTTTAGTGTGGATTTTCTAAATTGAACTTCACAGTGTTTATCTCACAGACCCATTTTATAGATGGAGGAGCTAGGGCAGGTAGATGTGGGTGGGGACTGGAGAGGTGCAGAGAAGGCAGATTTTGAGGTATTAAAGGAGAGTCACACACACAGCTGGGATTTGCCCAGAGCACTTGAATTGGAGCTGAAACTGGAAGCCAGTCCTGTTGTCTCTAAGTTTCTGCTGTTTCCTCCCTCTTTGTTGCCATTGAGTGAACTTGACTCAATTTTTCCATCTGTGAAATGGGCCCATGAGACAGGATCAGATGAGCATTACACCTGAAACTAACACAACATTATAAATCACCTATACTTCTTTAAAAAAAAAAAAAAAGATGAGTGTGAAGGGTATCTTAGGCTTCGGGGTGGTGTGTTTTGAAGAGGGTGGGCCTGGAAGGGTAGACACGGGCTGGCATAGAGGGAAGTGGCACCAGGGAGCTCTGTGGCCCAGGAACAAGAGGCCTCCAGCTGTGGAACCAGGAGGACAGCTCAGGTCTGGTCAGAGAGAGCTGACTTCATCCTTGTCACTTGAGACTGATTCGTGCCATCTGATCCTTTTAACCTCCCCCAAAACTTCCCAAGACGGACAATGACCTCTTTCATGGGGCAAACCTTGCAAAAGAAAACTGTACCTTCGGCGAAGATTGCATTCCTTCTCCAGCCAGGCCCCCTTGGATCCCTCACTTCAAGGTGTCTTATGAGAGGCCCAAATGGGCCCCTTTTCCATCTCCTGGCGTTGGGCTGTCCAGAGGCTTGACCAGGCCAGAGTGTGGCAGCTTGGATCTAACAGCTATAGAAGTGATACAGTGGCAATTCATGGTGGCCAAGGGAGACCTAGACAGTTATCAGTTCACTGCAGTACTTGTGAGTTGTTGCTGCTGTTCATTCACTCAGTCACGTCCATGTCCAACTCTTTGAGATCCCATGGACTGCAGCACGCCAGGCCTCCCTGTCCACTCTCTCCTGGAGCTTGCTCAAACTCATATCCATTGAGTTGGTGATGCCATCCAACCATCTCATCCTCTCTCGTCCCCGTCTCCTCCTGCCTTCGATCTTTCCCAGCATCAGGGTCTTTTCCAGTGAGTCGACTCTTCACATCAGGTGGCCAAAGGATTGGAGCTTCATTTTCAGCGTCAGTCCTTCCAATGAATATTCAGGGTTGATTTCCTTTAGGATGGACTGGTTTGATCTCCTTGCAGTCTAAGGGGCTCTCGAGAGTCTTCTCCAACACTCGCATCCATACATGACTACTTGTCAGACTTCTGTAAATGTCAGATAGTAACTGTTTTAGGACTGGAGGACCAATTTTTTAAATGACACAATTCAACACTTATTTGTGAACAATGATATTTGAATTTCCTATAAAGGTCGCATCATGAAATAATATTCTCTTAATTATTCTTTCAATCATTTAAAAATGTCAAAACCACTCTCTGCTCAGGGGTCACACAAGAACAGATGACAGGCCAGATGAGACTTGCAGGTGATGGCTTGCAGACCCCTGATTTATCCTCCCTCAGCCCCCAGCTCCTGAGTTGCTGGGCTTCCCTTGTGGCTCAGCTGTTAAAGAATCCGCCCGCAGTGCGGGAGACCTGGGTTTGATCCCTGGGTTGGGAAGATCCCCTGGAGAAGAGAAAGACTATTCACTCCAGTATTCTGGCCTGGAGAATTCCAGTCCATGGGGTCGTAAACAGTCGGACACGACTAAGTGACTTTCAGTTTCACTTTCATTCTGAACTGAGACTCAGCATTTCTTCTTGCCGGGCGCACGAGGTCAAGTTTCGTCAGTAGAGGGCGCTGGAGGGACATTACCAAGGAAGGGGCCCGCAGTGCCGTTTTCCTTCCACCAGGAAGTGCCACAGTGAGAAGCTTTGCCCCAGCTGTACGGTGCGTGACTCCTTGGCGTGGTCCCCAGACCAGGTGACCCCGAGTGGATTGAGTGCTCCAGGCCTTTCACCCTCAGAGCTTCCAACCCCCTCTGCACAGCCTTGGCTGGCCGGCCCCCAAGAGTGTTTCTTGCCCATTGGCATCTGCTCTGGGTGAAGCCAGCAACTTCTCTGCCATCCAGGCGGCTGCCACCGCACTCCCCATCCAGGTCTGGACTCTGGCCTCCAGGGTGGGTGGGGGGAGGGGAGCGTCCGAGTCGAAGGTTGCTCTTCCTCAGTCCTAGGGTTCCCTACAGATTTCTCCTGACATCCGTAGAGTCACTCCCAAGCATAGCATACTAGTTCTTTATTTTAAGCACCCCCTACTCGATTCACTGTGGCTCTTAACTGAAGTCTGACCCCTAGGGTCCCCCCAGGAGGCCCCTCCAGAACTCTGGGGAGGACACAGATGCCACAATCCAAGGGGCTGGGTGAGTCCCAGCGCTGTCTCCTATGTGATATGAAACTTCTACATGTGACTGCCCCTCTGGGTCTCAGTTTGCTCACCTAGGACATGGGGAGAACAATCCCCCGCTGGCTGGGGCATGGAGACCAAAAGGAGACAGCGTGTGAGTGCCGGGCGCAGGGCGAGGGGCCCGAAGGGGCTCCAGACTGAAGCTGCACCCTCACTGGTAAGTGCTGTGAGGATTACAGAGGGTGTGAAGTGCCCGCCACAGGTGAGGGGCAGGGGCTCTGAACCCAAGCCCCCTCCATCTCCCCTCCCCCCCTTCTCTCCCAGGTCAGCCCCTCCCTCAGGCCCCTCGGCCCTGTTCCTGGCTGCTTGTGTAACCCCGGCTGTCTATGCAGTCACTGTAGCCACCACTGTTGAGTTCTGCCCAGGGCCACTGAACCAAGGTCACCTCTGAAGGTGGCTGAGCCCCTCTGTGACCGTTGCCAAAAGCCCTCTCTGGTCATCACTAACAAGCTTCCTGACTCCCAATTAGGCAAAGATGCCCACTCGAATAAACACCCTATAGTGCCCTAGCCAATCACTTAACTCCAACCTTCCAGCAGGAAATTTTCTTTGTCTGGAGGCTATAAAAATTGGCTACTCACCCACGAAAACTGTCAGCTTTCCCTGGTCTGCCAGGAGGTTGGCCCACTGTGCTCACAGTGCCCGCATTATCCCTGCTCTTTGTTCTTAATAAGCTCAGTCCCTTCGGAAATGCACTGTGTCGGGATATTCTTCTCCTACGCTCACTTGGACCACCTTAAGAGCCACCTCAGCCCTGCGAGGGGAGGAGGGAAACGGGCCAGGGCAGTGATGAGGCTGCTCGGTTCTCATCTTCCCCTGATGCTCTTGGCCTCACAGGCGTCTCCCCACAGGGAGGCAGCCTGGTCTCTGGTCCCTGAGCTGAAGACTGTCCTGCCTCGGCCCAGAGAGGGCACGGACTCCCCTGTGTTCACATCTGACCAGAGGAGCCTGGGTGGCAGCTGCCAGAGATGCTCCTGCCTCTGGACCACAAGGAGCAGGTTGGCGGGCACCCTCGCTGCCCAGCTCGGAGTGACTCCCCTTTCTTCACTGGCAGGTTTCTGTACCCAGCCACCCCGGTTTCTCTCCTCCACTACTAAGTCTTCCGGCACTCTAGGTTCCAGGTTCCCTCTCTGCTGCAGGCACCCTGGACCCCCACCTGCCCACTGAGGTCAGGGGCGGTGGGTGGGGGGCGCCCTGGGATGTCCTTGAGGATCCATTGCAGACCTGGCCTTCTCCAGAATTCCGGCCCCTTCCTGCCTTCTCTGACGTCTCCTTCCCCGGGATCCAGATCCTTCCAGAGAAACCAACTTGAACGTGGCAGGACAGCGCTGCTCAGAGCCTGCTGAGAGCCCAAGTTAAGCCAGTGGCTCAGTGGTAAAGAATCTGCCTGCCATGCACAAGAGTCGGAGGAGTCTCAGGTTTGCTGGGTTGGAAAGATCCCCTGGAAGAGGGCACAGCAACCTACTTCAGTATTCTTGCCGGCAGAATTCCATGGACAGGGTAACCTGGTGGGCTACAGTCCACAGGGTCATAAAGAGTCAGACACAACTGAAGTGCACTCTCTGTATCTGTAGAGGAGAAGAGCTCTGTGGAGAGGGCAAGAGGATGAGGGAACGCAAACAGAGCTGAAAGGAAAGTGGGCTCCTGGGCCTCACTGCTTTTCCTACATTTATTATTTTTTCTGAATGAGCTGCACCAATAATTACCCCTGGTGTCCAAGGCTGCACTTGCCATTCCCCCTTGCAATTAACACCCCAGGGGAGAACCATGCATGGCAGGGAGCTGATCTGCTGAGGGGTTGGCCTCCTGGGTCCTGTCACCTGGGGCTTCAGGGCCCGAGTAGTGCACTCAGCCTGTGGGGTGGGCTCAGGAGCCCCCAGGGCAAATCAACCTCCGATACACAAAACAGCAGGCTGGCAGGCAGGGAGGAGTGTGCCCATGCTTTGCTGCCCTGGGTCTAGGGGCGTGGAGGGAACCAGAATAGAGAAGCTGGGGGGTGTCCCAGCCTGTTTGGGGGCGTGTTCCCAGGGAGTTTTGGGTGGAAAAATCCAAAAAGCAGTCTATAGACATGTTGAGTACTGAAGCCTCTCTGGGAGGGGTCCACCTCTCTTGGCAGGTTAACAAGGCACCTGGCTCAGGAGGAGGTTTGGAGGGGTGGGGCTTCTCATGGGGCTTCTCAGAGGCCTGGCCCACCCCTAACGCCCTGAATCCTTGCCTGAGAAGACTGGAGTTAGCCAGGTGGCTGCAGGTCAGGAGAGCTGGACTGTGGGGTCAGGGGCTCCCAGGGACCCTACATGTTAGTGCTGAGAAGGGTGTGCAGGTCAGAGGCCCAGGGTCCTCCCCCTACAAACTCTGAAATATGAGAGGGGGGGATCTTGGAACCTTCCTTCTCTCGCAGTCAGTGATTTTGAGATCTGTCAGTCTTTTTCATGGCATCTGCGATGCACAGGATCTTGGAATTAGAGCATCTTTCAGAGACTCAAAGCTACCTTAATGGAGTCTTTGAATTGCCGAATCTTATGCCTTTCACAAAATCCTAGAATTATAAGATCACAGATGCATTCACTGAATCCCAGGCCCTAAGAATCTTTGAATTAAGGAATTGTTCAGAGAGACTTGTAACGACATTCACAGTGTGCTTGGTTCTTAGAACGGAATGATTCAGGGGAACATGAACTTGAAATAGACATTCTAGAACCAGAATCTTAGCACAGGAAGAGACCTTAGTCCATTCCCGCCCCCCACCCCCCCAGTAATGCAGGAAAGCCTCTCTTCTCTGTCCTGTAGTAACTCAGGCTTTTGTAGGGGCGGGGAGCTCACCCTCTGTTAAGGGAAGCTGTCCCACTGTTGGAGAAATCATTTGACCTCCCCCACCCTCACCCCGAGGCCCAGAGCACACAGTCATCCTGATTGTGTCAAGCAGGGAGGGAGGTTCATTCCAGCTCCCATCGTGGAGTCTTTCTGATCCTCAAGGCTCACCCTCTTGTGTCTCAGCTTGGCAACCTTCCCTTCTTCTGACTTCTGCTTTCCTGGGTGGTGTGCCTGTGTGCTAAGTTGCTTCAGTCCTGTCCGACTCTTTGCAACCCTATGGACGGCAGCCTGCCAGACTCCTCTGACCATAGGCTTCTCCAGGCAAGAATACTACAGCAGGTTGCCATGACCTCCTCCAGGGAGTCTTCCCTACTTAGGGATCGAGCCCACATCCCTTATGTCTCCTGCATTGGCAGGCAGGTTCTTTACCACTGGTGCCACCTCTATGTGATAACCCTTTGGGCTGGCCTTCCCTGCATCTACCATGCAATAGCTCTTTAAAAAAAAATTCACCACCCTGGTAAAATTCCTGTTTTCCAGAGAGTAGGGCAGTGTTAATTATGACCAGCACCTTCATTGTCTCTTTTGAAAACCTTCACCTTGGAGCACTTCAATAAAAGAACAAAATCCTAATTAATTAAAGACAATGCCGCTCTGAATTCTCAGAGATTAGAACCAGCATGGGAGGATGAGGGGGAGGGAAGGGAGAGGGAGAGAGAAGGAGAGAGGGGGAGGCAGGTGGTGGGGGGAAGTGCCATTCCACTGGGGGAGGGACCCACAGGGCTTTGAGAACACAGCCAGGCCTTGAGGGATCCCGGAGGACCAGCGGGTGAGTGTGGGTGAGACCCACAAAACCCGCAGAATCGGATGTTCATTTCTAGACCTCCGATTATCTGAACACGTTCCACTCTTCACGTTGTGATGGAAATTTGATTTGTTCAAAGAAAATAAAATGTGCTGCTGAGTCTGCGTGTCTTGGGTATAGATTTGCTAGTGACGGCGGGTGTGTTTCTGTGGACCAGCCACCGTGGGGACATCTGGAGGCGTTGACAGCTTCAGGGCCACGAGTAGGATGGTAGCGGCCGAAGCCTGAAGGCTTAGGGCTTCATGTTCACATTGGGCCAGATTTTCTTCTTGGTGAAAGACCTTGAGTCTGTGACGGCTAGCCTAACTGGGGGCAGGCGCTCGCATCAGGATGGCAGGGGGCTGACACAGGGGAAAAGGGCATTCCTGGTTGGGTGGCCACAGGCTCTGACTGTCCCCATCTCACTAGCCTGCGGATGGGACAGTTGGGAGAAAGGCTAGCAAGGCAGGAGCTCAGGAAGAAGCAGGGGGAGCCCAGGTCTGTGGTGGCTGAATCATGCCGTACAGCAGCGGGTGTGGTTCCACGTGCATCGCCCTTGTGAGAACTGTCTGTGCCCTGGGAAGACAGTGCAGCTAGGGTGAAGGTAGAACCTGGACTTGGGAATCAGACAGACCTGGATCCCAAGTCCCCCAGATAGCAGCTGTGGGATTTTAGGCCAGTCATTTACCTCATTTGGGCCTCAGTTTCCTAACCTGTGAAGTCGGGGTAACTCTAGTACTTACCTTCAGGGTGCTGTGACAATTAAAGGAGTTGAACTCGTAAGGCAGCTAAAACAGTGCCCGGTGTGATTACCCACCTGGGCCTTGGTTTTCTCCACTGGAGAGAGTGATGGACAGCTTGCACGGTTCCTGGAAGACTTATATGAGCTTGTGTGGGGAGAGGCAGAATAGGGTCCTGGTGAGGCATGCAAGGCCTGGGTTCACAAGCTGACTCCATCAATGCTGGCTGTGTGACTTTGGGTAAATTACAGAACCAATCTGAACTTCAGTTTTTTCAATTATGAGGTTTGATGCCGTTAGCACCCACCCAGCGGGGAGGCTGTGAAGACTCAGTGAGTGAACTTGTGAAGGCAGCCAAAACGGTGCCTGGTCTGTGCTCGATACATTTTAGCATCATTCAGAAAAAATGCCTGGTGAGGTCTCGACACCTAGGAGACTCTCAGTAAAAATGGATTCCTTCTGATCAGCCAGCTGGTCTCTGTTCTAAACCATACACATGAAGGAACTCATTCAGTCCTTGTAACAACCCACTGAGGTCCATTGCATTAGCATCCCTATTAGACAGATGGGAAAACTGAGGCACCGAGAGAGCTAAGTGACCTGCCAGAAGACATGGAAGTGATAAGTGTCAGAACCAGGGTTGAACCAGGTAATCGGGCTGTAGAGTCTGGATACTCACAGGCCGTATCAGCTGGGGTGAGACCGAGAGCCGGCATTTCCAACGTGTCTCCAGGAGATGCTGACATTGCTGGCCTGGGAGGCCCGCTTGGGCAACTGCTAGTCTACAGGAGGAGCGTTTGTTGAACACCCACCCCATGGAAAGAGGAGCCTGGTGGCTATAGTCCATGAGGTCACAAAGAGTCGGACAGGACTGGACGACTGAGCATGCTCTCATGCACACCCCATGGCAGGACTTGCTGTTGCTATAGGGACCACGCTGGGCTCTTCGGTCTCCACCTCAGCTTCCGTCTCTGTGAGATGGGTTTGCTGTGAGGCTCCACCCAGGGTGAGGCACGCCAGAACCACGGGAAGCTTCGGGAAGCGTGTTAGCTCAGATCTGTGTCCTAGTTCTTTGTCGCCACAGCCTTGTGTCTGTGTCTGCCTCTCTGGTTTCTATGCCCAGACCGGGGCTCATGAATCTGCCTGTCTCTGAGCGTCTCACAGATCATTGGGCAAATGAGTTTTTGAGAGTTGGTCATTTGATGAATTGCCTGTTTACTAAGTGGATTTTCAGCAAATTAACCCAGAATCTCAACTCCTTAGGACTGTTCAAAGGATTAAATGAGATAATGTATGAAAAACATCTAGCACATAGTTGATGTTCACGAAATGTTTCTACTATTGTTATTATCGATGTTGCCATTGCAGGAACAAAGTGGATGCTGGGTGAGCATCACTTAGTGGTGAGACCCTAAGCTTGGTGGTTGGAGCAGTCAGTGGGACGGGGGTGCAGGAGCAGAGTAGGATCTAGATGCCTACATACTTTTCAGCAACTGTGGACAAAAGAATATTCCCTTTCTGCTTAAGCTGATTTATTTGGTTGGCTTTTCTATCATTTGCAGTGAAAACATTCCACACAATTTTCTACCAAGCTCTGTCTGGGCAGAGTGGAGCTGTGGGCACAAGGGAATGATTGCTCTAGGCCAGGTGATGTGCTTCCTCCCACCTGATCCCATCACCCATCTCAGCCCTTCCAAGCCATCACCCTCATTTCAGAGTGAGGACGTGAGGATGCTGAGGCCGGTGGAGAGGGAGAGGGCGGGACAGACCCCACCCTAGACTCTAGAACAGGAAGCTGGTTCAGCCACTCTCCTGCAGCCACTCTCATTCCTCTCAGCTCAGTGCTCAGGCCCTTGGACAGCCCAGGACAGAGACCAGGGGGCACCATCTGGCCACCTCTCTGTGGGCCAGTCTGTGGACCTGGCGGGAGAGAGTCTAGATCTCTGAGCCTAGCTGACAAGATGGAAGGTTGGGGGATAGGTACATGATGTGAGGATTCAAATCTGAGCATCAGAAAAGGCCAGATTTGGATATACAGAATTTAAAAAAAAGTTGCATTTTTTCTCATGTTGATGAACTGCTAGAAATCTTGAAAAAAACAAAACAAAACAAAACCAAAAAACAACTCATTACAATAAAGGGCTGTGCTCTCTCTCATTTCTCATTTCTGTTCACTTCAGTTCAGTCGCTCAGTCTTGTCCAACTCTTTGAGACCCCATGGACTGCAATACGCCAGGTCTCCCTGTCCATCACCAATTCCCGGAGTTTACTCAAACTCATATCCATTGAGTCGGTGATGCTATCCAACCATCTCATCCTCTGTCATCCCCTTCTCCTCCTGCCTTCAATCTTTCCCAGCCTAAGACGGTTATCCTTTTTTCCCAAGTGTCTGCCTCACCCCTTCTGAGAGAAGTCCCACCTCCTTCTCTCTCTCCTTCTTTCCCTACTCCCTTGGGCGGTAGCAGAGCAGGCTGAGAGCCGGCCAACCTGCCCCTCAGAGGGCACAGAGCCCTTCCTCCGAGGCCCTCGCTTTCCCCTCCCATCAACCGGCCACTGGCTGAGTGCCCCTGGGGCAGGCGCAGAAGCTCCTTCCGCCTCCTGACCGCAGTGGGTGAGGGTGGGACCAGGGGTCCAGGCTGGGCCATCCCCTCCCATCCAGGTGGTTGCGCTGTGTGCTTAGTGGCTTCAGTCTTGTCCGACCCTTTGCGACCCCATGAACTGTAGCCCGCCAGGCTCCTCCTCCGTAGTCCAGGGGGCCTCTCCAGGCAAGAAGACTGGAGTGGGTTGCCATGCCCTCTGGTTCGGTCCACGTTAATGGCCAAATAAGGATCCCAGCACCTGTTCCTCAGATCGCCCACTTCTTCCAAAGCCTCTGGCAATTGAGGGGGGAGGCTGTTGGGAAGGACTCCTGTTTTCTGCTATCCCCTGCTGTCCCCGGAGCAGATGGCTTATGGGGAGGTGGGGTGATGATTTGCAAGATGTTCAGAGGAAAAAAGAAGGAAGTTGAGGCTGGCTCTGCATTCTCTAACCAAAGCACAAAGTTATTTTTAAAAAGCTTAGGCCACAGGTAGCACTGACTGGGGCTGTGGGTGTTGGGCACATTGCCCATACCACCTGCAGGGCTCCACCCAGTCTCCCCACTGCAGGTGGGAGAGGGACGCTTAGAGCAAGGGCAGCAGAGATAGAACCAAATGCAGGCATGTCCATCCCTGGTCCTGGCTCTTCTCATTGGGTGGGCGGCCTCCAGGTTCCACCCCTCCTTCACTCCTTCCTCTAGGAAGTATGCTGAAGACCCACCAGGGCCCGTAGACTTGAGGTCCAGTGGGGTGCGGAGCAGCTGCGGGGAGAGGAGGGCAGGCGCTGATTGGCTTATAGAGAAACAGAAGGGTCAGGAGACTTGGGCTGGGTGGAGGCCAAGGTGGGCCCTGATTACGCAAATGTGGATGATGCGGTGCATAGATATCTAAGAGGCAAGGAGAGGGAAGCAGGGTCTGAGGAAGAGAGAGACTAGCAGACCCCTTCCTCTGAGCCCTACCCCCTGCCCTCCTTCTGAAGGCCACCTTCTCTCTTTCCTGTCCACGTAGCCTATGGATGGTGGGCAGAGTCGTCTGCCATGGTTCGCCACCAGTAGGGACTGATCAGGGTCTGTTGGGTCAAATCCAAGCCCAGTTGATCTGGCCTGAGTTAAGTTTCCAGCTCTGGTCCAATCAGCAGAGGCCAGGGGTGCCCAGAGAGAAGGAAGGGATAAATGAATGAATGCTAACAGGGAGCAGAAGTCTCAAAAGACAAGGGAGTAACAACCTCTGTATTTCTTTTTTAATGTTTTTACTCAAGCAGCTGTTCTAAATATAATCATCACTAATAATAAAAATGAATATTCATGAAGATTGGTATGTGCTGGGCCTGTGCTGAGAGCTTTATACTTGTTTTCTCATTTGATCTCCAATCACAGCCTTGAAGGTGGCAAGGTACTCTCATGTCACAGGAGGGCAGGAGACCCTCGGGTGCAACATGCTTGGGGGTTCATGGCTGGTGAAGAGCAAAGCTGGGGCTTGAAGTCCCTCCTGTAGGACTCCAGGTCGTTCTGGGAACCTAAATGCCCCATGAGCAGGAACATCTGTGTCTCCCCTCTGTTCATTCTGAGTGCCCAGCGCAGTCAAGCACATAATAGATTCCCAAGGAATACTTGGTAAGTAAGTGAGCATGTGTAAGAGTCCCTGTTTCCCCAACGTTTTCACGAGGTGGGAATCACATACCCCACGCTCACCCAGGCCACGGTTGGTTTATGAGCCTAGTTTTCAAAGTAAATTGCTCCCAGTTTGGAGAGCTCTAATGACTCATCCAGTGCTCCACGGGCTCCACTGGGACGTGAACTCGGTTCTTGGGTTTCTAGAAGGTTCTGTATGGTCTGGACTGTGTAGTCTCTGGACACAGGCAGACCTGGTTCAAGTCCTATTCTGCCTTTTCACAGGTGAGTCACACTGAGTGACTGAAGTCTCAGTGGGTCTCAGTTTCCTTTTCTGTAAAATGAGAATGATGATACTCCTACTTACATGGCAGTTGTGAGGTTTAAATGAGAGATGAATATAGAGCTGGGGTCCTCATCACCATTCGGGCCAGATCATTTCTTATTGTTCTATAGTCAGTGTTAGTCACTCTGTCGTGTCTCTTTACCACTCCATGGACTGTAGTCTGCCAGGCTCCTCTATCCATGGAATTATCCAGGCAAGAATACTGGAGCAGGTACCCTTCCCCTTCTCTAGGGGATCTTCCTGACCCAGGGATCGAATCTGGGTCTCCATTGCTGGCAGATTTTTTACCATCTGAGCCTCCAGGGAAGCCCCCTGTTGTCCTATGAGTTTTCCTATTATATGGTGTAAGAGCATCCCTGGCTTCTACCCACAAATGCCAGTAGCATTCCCTACCTCGCCCAGGTGTGGCGACCAGAAAGGTCTCTGGACGTTTCCAGGAATCCCCTGGGTGGGCACCACAGACGTTGAGCCGTGAGCACAGAGCTGGCACAGAGAGCACGAAGGATCGTGATTCACTATCACCATTGTCATGATGGTGTCTGTGGACCAGACCTTGCCTGTCCTGTCGCTGCTGCATCCCTGGAGCCCAGGCTGGCCTAGCGCATAGTAGGTGCTCAGAATCCACTGCAGTGGCCTCCATGCAGCTGGATGGGGTCTCCCCGAAGCCCCCCCTGAGAAGGGGCTCCGTGAGTCAGCAGCACCACGTGAGTCTCCAAGAAGGGACAATTCTATGGATTTCTTAGCCTCTCCTTTTTTTCTCCTTTTCACTCTCACTCTCCACTGTCATGTCAGCCGGGCTCTGGCAGAGCTGGTGGCAGAATGACAGGGAGCCAAAATCTCAGTGCCCTTCGCTCCAGCTTTTATCTGCCTGATTTCATGCAGCCCGAGGCCTGGCTGCCACTCAGTTGGAGAATGTCCAAATTTTATTAAATTATAGGGCATGAGTGAGCAGTAAGAAGACACTTGTCACCCACCCCAGTCTGTTCCCTGAGGCTCCTGCATCTCTGGGGGGGTGGGGGGGTGGAGACTGCCTTGGCCTGTCTCATTTCCCCTGCCCTCTTCATAATCACACCTGTGGAACTTCAGGTGATTTTCCCGGCATGAGAGCTGGAGGAGGCTGGGTGTGCTTGTCCCCATGCTGAGCCAGTGATGGCCCACATGCCAGCCAGGAGGCCCCAGGCCCGGGGACGTCCAGAGTACAGCACAACTGAGTCACAGAAGATAGCTGATGGCTGGAGATATTTTACCCCTTTCCGCTTTTATTAATATATTTTAACAATTTTATTGCCGTATAATGACATGCAGTGAACTTCCCTTTTTATGCTGGGGTATAATTACTTTACAATGCTCTATTAGTTTTGCTGTGCAGTGAAGTGAATCACCTCTGCTTGCTTAGTCACTTCAGTCGTGTCTGACTCTTTGGGACCCCATGGACTGTAGCCCACCAGGTTCTTCTGTCCATGGGATTTCCTAGTCAAGAATACAGGAGTGGGCTGTCATTTCCTTCTCCAGAATCAACTATATGTATACATATATCCCCTCCCTCTTAGACTTTGTTCCCAGCCCCCCTCAACCCATCCATCCAGATGATCACGAGACACCAAGCTGAGCTCCCTGCGCTATACAGCAGCTTCTTATTAGCTAATAACTCCGCTACTGGGCATATACCCTGAGAAAACCACAATTCAAAAAGACACGTGCACCCCAATGTTCACTGCAGCACTGTTTACAATAGCCAGGGCATGGAAGGAAACTAAATGTCCATCAACCAATGAATGGATAAAGAAAATGTGGTACATGTACACAATCGAATATTACTCAGTCGCTAAAGGAAAAAAATTGGGTCATTTGTAGAGACGAGGATAGACCTAGAGTCTGTCGTACAGGATGAAGTAAGCAAAAAATTTCCACTACTGAAGTGTACAGTTTAATGAGTTTGCCATAGGTATACACCCAGGAAGCCATCCCCGCAGTCATGATAGTGAGCAAATCCAAATCTTTAACTTTCCTCTTGCCCCCTTGGTCAGCCCACCATGCCACCCTCGCTACAGCTTCCTCTGCCGATCTGCTTGCTGTCACTATAGAATTCCAGAAAAACATCTACTTCTGCTTCATTGACTATGCTAACGCCTTTGACTGTGTGGATCACAACAAACTGTGGAAAGTTCTTCAAAAGATGGGATTACCAGACTATCTTACCTGCCTCCTAAGAAACCTGGATTCAGGTCAAGAAGCAACAGTTAGAACCAGACAGAAACAAAGTACTGGTCCCAAATTGGGAAAGGAGTACATCAAGGTTGTATATTGTCACCCTGTTTATTTAACTTATATGTGGAGTACATCATGTGAAATGCAGGGTTGGATGAATCACAAGCTGCAATCAAGACTGCCCGGAGAAATATCAATAGCTTCAGATATGCAGATGATACTACCCTAATGGCAGAAAACAAAGAGGAACTAAAGAGCCTCTTGATGAAGGTGTGAGAGGAAAGTGAAAAAGCTGGCTTAAAACTCAACATTCAAAAAACTAAGATCATGGCATACAGTCCTATCACTTCGTGGCAAATAGAAGGAGAAAAAGTAGAAACAGTGACAGATATTATTTTCTTGGGTTTCAAAATCACTGCAGATGGTGATTGCAACCATGAAATTAAAGATACTTGCTCCTTGGAAGAAAAACTACAACAAACCTAGACAGTGTATTAAAAAGCAGAGACATTGCTTTGCTGACAAAGGTCTGTGTAGCTAAAGCTACGGTTTTTCCAGTAGTCATGTGAGAGTTGGACCATAAAGAACACTGAGCACCAAAGAATTGATGCTTTCAAACTGTGGTGCTGGAGAAAACTCTTGAGAGTCCCTTGGACTGCAAAGAGATCAAACCAGCCAATCCTAAAGTAAATCAATCCTGAATATTCACTGGAAGCACTGATGCTGAAACTGAACTCCCATACTTTGGCCACCTGATGCAAAGAGCAGACTCATTGGAAAAGACCCTGATGCTGGGAAAGATTGAGGGCAAGAGGAGAAGGGAATGACAGAGGATGAGATGGTTGGATGGCATCATCAACTTAATGGACATGAGTTTGAGCAAACTCGAGGAGATCATGAAGTACAGGAAAGGTTGGTGTGCTGCAGTTCATGGGGTCGCAAAGAGTCGCACATGACTGAGTGACTTAACAACAATAATAACATTTTTTATCAATGGAATCATATAGTATGTGTACTCAGCACAGTTATTTTGAGAGTCATCTATGTTGTTGTATGTTTCAGTAGTTCATCTGTTTTTAATATTGAATGGTATTTCATTGCATGGATATCCACCAATTTGTTTATTGCTTTACCTGTTAATGGACATTTGAGTTGTTTGCAGTTCTTGGCTGTTACAAATAATACTGCTGTAAAGGGTTGTACACAAGCCTTTGCATGGATATATGCTTTTTCTGAGACAAACACTTAAGAGAAATGGCTGGATCATATGGTCATATGGTAGGTGTATGTTTAAGTTTTTAAGAAGTAACATACCATTTTCCAAAGAGTATGGCATTAGCATGTAAATTTCAGTTGCTCCACACTCTCGCCAACACTTGGTATGGTGTTTTTAATTTCAGTCATTCTAATGGATGTGTAGTGACCGATTAAGATTTTAATTTGCATTTCCTTGCTGTCTAATGACAGTGACATCAAGGAAATGCAATTGAATATTTTTTTCATTTGCTTATTCACCATCTTTATTTTTCTTTTTAGGTGAGGTTTCTGTTCAAATCTTGGGTCATTTTTAAAATTAAGTTATTGCTTCTTTCATTCTTAATTTTCCAGAATTTTATATATTTTGAATATAAGTCCTTTATTAAATATATAGTTTGCAGCTGTTTTCTTCTAGTGTGTGGCTTGTGTTTTTATTTGTGTTTTAAATGTCCAATCTGTAAATTTCTTGTTTTAAGGATGCATTGTTGGTGTCATATCTAAGAAATCTTTGCCTAACTCAAGGTGCTAAATATTTTCTTTTAAGTTTTTTATAGAACTTTTTATAGATCTAGAGCTAGTTTTTATATATAGCATATATAAAGGTATAAATTGAGATTCTTTTTTTTTTTCACACCACATCCAATTGTTGAAAAGACTATTCTTTGCACTGAATAACCTTTGCACTCTTGTCAAAAAATCAGTTGCTGTATATATGGGTCTATTTCTAGACTTCTGTTGCACTGATAAATTTATCTACCTTTACCAACACCACACTATTTTAATTACACTTGCCTTACAATAAATGTTGGAATTACGTAGTGTTAGTCTACAATTTCTTTCTTCTTTTTGGTCATTCTAGGTTCTTTGCATGTCCATATGATTTTTAGAATCAATTCATCATTTTCTATAAAAAAGGACTATTAGGATTTTTCTTGTTATTGCATTGAATCTATTCATCAGTTTGGGGAGAATTGTCATTTTTCAACCAAGAATATGGAGATTCTCCCCATTTATTTAAGTCTTTTTCAATTTCTCTCAACAATGTTTTGGAATTTTTCAGAGTTTGAGTTGAGCACATCTTTTGTCAGATTTATCCCTAAGTATTTCATATATTTGATGCTATTGTAAATAGTGTTTTTAAGTTTTTATTTATGATTTTCATTGCTACTATACAGAAACACAATTGATTTTCACATATAGATCTTCTATTTTACAACCTTCCTAAGTTTACTTGTTTGTTCCAGTAGCTTTTATTGTAAATTTCATTAGATTTTCTACATTGGCAATCATGACGTCTATGAACAAAAAGTTTTACTTCTTTCTTTCCAGTTCCTTGTTTATATTTCTTGTTCTTGCCCTTGGCCATTGGCACTCCTTATTTTCAGGCCTTTGGCTTATATTAGAAGGTTGTACTGGGTTATATTATATCCATCCTCCTGGAGCTCAGGCCTTTGGGTTTGGACAAGAACTACATTATTGGTTTTCCTGGGCCTCCAGCTTAAAGATGGGAGGTTGTGGGCCATCTGACTCTCAGTAATTGCATAAGATAAATCCCCAAAGTAAATTTTTTTCTATATATCTATAGATATTCTATTCTATTAGTGCTGTTTCTGTAGAGAATTTTGACTAATACATATACATATAGGATTAATTTTATAAGTAAACTGTGTGGTAAAGAAGCTGCCTGCCAGTGCAGGAGATGCATGAGATGTGGGTTCAATCCCTGGTTTGGGAAGATTGCCTGGAGGAGGGGATGGCGAGCCACTCTAGTATTCATGCCTATAGAATCGCAAAGAGTCAGACATGACTGCAGGGACATAGGACTCACACATGCATACTGTTTTGTGTGTACCATGTACAAAGTTCTAGTTGATCTGCTTCCTTGCTAGCAATTAGTATTTTATTTGAGCCATTCTATTAGGTGTGTGTTGTTATCTCTCTGTTCTTTTTTTCCAGTAAATAACCAACATTTATTGAGCAGCCACTGTGTGCTGAGTGCTTTGCTGAAAGTTTATATACAATATCACTTCATTGTATTGAATCCTATTTTTTCTGACTTTATTTGGATTTATTTATTCTAATTGGAGTATACCTGCTTTACAATGTTGCACTCGTTTCTACTGTACAACAACATGAATCAGCTCTATGTATACATGTACGCCCTCCCACCCATCCCCTTCTCACCCTTCTAGGTCATCACAGAGCACTGAGCAGATATATTGCATCTTCTCACTGCTGCTGCTAAGTTGCTTCAGTCATGTCCGCCATCCCTGGGATTCTCCAGGCAAGAACACTGGAGTGGGTTGCCATTTCCTCTCCAGTGCATGAAAATGAAAAGCAAAAGTGAAGTCGCTCAGTAGTGTCTGACTCTTTGCGACCCCGTGGACTGCAGCCCAGCAGGCTCCTCCGTCCATGGCATTTTCCAGGCAAGAGTACTGGAGTGGGGTGCCGTTGCCTTCTCCAATCTTCCTACCAGCTATTTTACATACGATAGTGTAAATATGTCAATGCTAGTCTCTCAATCTGTCCCAACCTCTCCTTTCCACTTTGTGCCTACAAGTCGATCTCTGTGTCTGCATCTCTGTTCCTGCCCTGCAAATAGGTTCATCAGTACCATTTTTCTAGATTACATATACATGCATTAGTATATGACAGGTGCTTTTCTCTTCCTGGCTTACATCGTTCTGTATGACAAACCCTAGGTTCATCAGTATCACTACAAGTGGCCCAGTTTTGTTCCTTTTTATGGCTGAGTAATATTCCATTGTATGTATGCAACACATCTTTATCCATCCATCTACTGATGGACATTTAGGTGGCTTCCATGTCCTGGCTATGCAAATAGTGCTGCAAGGAACACTGGGGCACATGTGTCTTTTTGAATTATGGTTAGGGTTAGGGTTAGAGTTAGGCTGATCTGGTTCTTTGCTAGCAATTGGTTTAGCCATTTAATAGGTACGTGGTGCTATCTCACTGTGATTTTGACTTGTATACTTCTACTGGCGAATCATGTCAAGCATCTTTCCATGTGCTGATTTGCCACCATCTATGCTCTTTGGTAAAACCTCTCTTTCATTTGCTGATTTTCTAATTTGATTGTTTTGCTGTTGAGTTTTGAGAGTTCTTTATATATTCTAGACACTAGTCCTTTGTTGGATATGGGCTTTACAAATATTTTCTCCTACCTGCAATTTTTCTTTTTATCCTTCTAATGAACTATTTTGAAGGGCAAAAGTTTTTTTAATTTTGATGAAATCCAATCTATCAATTTTCCCTTTTATAGATTTTTGCATTTTGTTTCAAGTCTATGGATTCTTTGCCTAGCCCTAGATCTCAAAGTTTTTCTCCTGTGTTGTTTTCTTAAAATGTACAGTTCTACATTTCACATGTAAGTCCATTTTACATAAGTCCATGATCCACAGTTATTTTTTATTTAAGGTGTGAGGCTTAGGTTGAAGTTCATTTTGGGGGGGGGGGGGGGGGACTGTGTAAGCTGAACTGCCCCAGCACCATTTGTTGAAAAGGCTGTTTTCTTCCATTGAATTGCTTTTTGACTGTCAAAAATCAGTTAGCATATTTCTATGGATCTATTTCTGGGTTTTCTGCTCTGTTTCATTGATCTATATATCTAACTCTCTGCTACTATCCTTGCCTTTATCTTAATTGGGTTGTTTGGTTTTTTGTTTTTGAGCTTTGAGAGTTCATTTTATGTCCTGCACACAAACCCTTTGTTGAAAGTGTTGTTTGTGAATATTTTCTTTCATTCTGTAGCTTGTCTTTTCATGATCTTGACAGTGTGTTTCTTCAGAACAAAAGTTTTAAATTTGGATGACCTACAATATATCATTTTTTTTCTTTTATGGAGTATGATTTGGTGTCATTTGTAAGAACCCTTCATCTTAATGCAGGTCATGGGTATTTTATCCTAAAAATTTTTGTAGTTTTGTGTTTTCTATATTTTACTATGATGTGTATCTATTTTGAGTTTGTTTTGTGTAAGGTGTAAAGTTTATGTCAAGGCTCATTATTTTGGTGAGGGAAAGTGCCTATAGACAGCCAATGTTTTAGTATCATTTGCTAAAAAGACATCTTTTCTCCAATAAATTACTATCGCATCTTTGTCAAGTATTTAATTATTGCACTCAAATGAGTCTGCTTCTAGATCAGCTGTCCTGTTCTATTGATTTATATATCTATATCTTTACCAGTGCCACATTGTCTCAGTTGCTGTTGTTGTTCAGTCACTCAGTCATGTCCGACTCTTTGCAACCTGCAGCATGCCAACCTTTCCTGTACTTCATGATCTCCTGGAGCACGCTCAAACTCATGTCCATTGAGTTGATGATGCCATCCAACCATCTCATCCTCTGTCACTCCCTTCTCCTCTTGCCCTCAATCTTTCCCAGCATCAGGGTCTTTTCCAATGAGTCGGCTCTTTGCATCAGGTGGCCAAAGTATTGGAGTTCAGTTTAAGCATCAGTCCTTCATGAATATTCAGGATTGATTTTCTTTAGGATTGACTGGTTTGATCTCTTTGCAGTCCAAGGGACTCTCAAGAGTCTTCTCTAGTACCACAGTTCGAAAGCATCAATTCTTTGGCACTCAGTATTCTTTATGGTCCAACTCTCACACCCATTCATGACTACTGGAAAAACCATAGTTTTGACTATATAGTCAAAGTGATGTCTCTGCTTTTTAATATGCTGTCTAGGTTTGTCATAGTTTTTCTTCCGAGCAGCAAGCATCTTTTGATTTTGTGGCTGCAGTCACCTCTGCAGTGATTCTGGAGCCCAAGAAAATTAAATCTGTCACTGTTTTCACTTCTTCCCCATCTATTTGCCATGAAGTGATGGGTGTCAGACTTTATTTTTGGGGGCTCCAAAATCACTGCAGATGGTGATTGCAGCCATGAAATTAAAAGACGCTTACTCCTAGGAAGGAAAGTTATGATCAACCTAGATAGCATTTTGAAAAGCAGCGACATTACTTTGCCAACAAAGTTTCCTCTAGTCAAGGCTATGGTTTTTCCAGTGGTCATATATGGATGGGAGAGTTGGATGGTGAAGAAAGCTGAGCACCGAAGAACTGATGCTTTTGAACTGTGGTGTTGGAGAAGACTCTTGAGAGTCCCTTGGACTGCAAGAAGATCCAACTAGTCCATCCTAAAGGAGATCAGTCCTGGGTGTTCACTGCAAGGACTGATGTTGAAGCTGAAACTCCAATACTTGGGCCACCTGATGCGAAGAGTTGACTCATTGGAAAAGACTTTGATGCTGGGAAGGATTGAGGGAAGGAGGATAAAGGAATGACAGAGGCTGAGATGGCTGGATGGCATCACCAACTCAATGAACATGGGTTTGGGTAGACTCTGGGAGCTGGTGATGGACAGGTAGGCCTGGCGTGCTGCGATTCATGGGATAGCAAAGAGTCAGACATGACTGAGCGACTGAAATGAACTGAACTGAACTGATGGGATCAGATGCCATGATCTTCATTTTTTGAATGCTGGGTTTTAAGCCAGCTGTTTCACTCTCCTCTTTCACCTTATCAAGAGGCTCTTGTTTTGATTACTGTAGCTTAATAGTTAATCTTAAAACGAAAGTGTGTGATTCCTCCAACTTTGTTCTTTTCTTTTAAAAATTGTTCATCTATTCATTTCCTTTTTCCTTGTAAATTTTAGAATCAGCTTTTCTATATATGTAAGAAAATTCTGCTTGAATTTTGATTGGCTTATATTAAGTCAATAGATCTCTTTGGAGATGTATAGACCTCTCTATTGACTCTTCAGAGACATGAACATGGTTTCTTTTCATTTATTTAGGTCATTTTTTATTTATTTCAACAGTGTTTTGTGGTTTCCAGCATACAGATATCATACATGTTTTATTAGGTGTATACTTAACATTGCATTTTTCTTGGGGCTATTGTAAATAGTATTGTGTTTTCAAAGTCATTTTTCACTGAATATAGAATGACAGATGTACCGTGTGTCCATATGAGTGTGTCTCAGTTATTTTTAAAGAAACAAAAAAAAAAAAGAAAAAGAAAAAATTGCATTTCTGGTACTCTTATTGCTTTGTGTGGATCCATATTTTCATCTGATGTCATTTTTCTCCTGCCTGAAGGACTATCCTTAATATTTCTTGCATTGAAGGTCTTTATATGTCTGAAAAAGGTTTTATTCCACCTTCATTGTGAAAGACATTTTTCACTGGTTATAGAATGATAGGTTAAGAGATTTTTTCCTTTCAATACTTTAAGGATGTGGCCTCACTGTCTTCTTGCTTTCATTGTTTCTGAAGAGAAATCTGTTGTCATTATTATATTTGTTCCTTTGTACTTAAGGTTTCTTTACTCTGTGTTGGCTTTTAGCATCTTTTCTTTATCACTGGCTTTAGAAAATTTGACTATCATGTACCTTGGTATAGTTTTCTTCCTGTTTCCTGTGTTTAGACTCTGTTGAGATTCTTAGATCTCTGGGATTAGAGATGGTATTGAATTCAGAAAAAAAAAATTTACCTTTTTTTTTTCTTCTTGAAACATTTTTCTTCTCTCATTCTCTTTCTCTTCTTTTCCTTTAGGAACTGAAATTACATTATATCATCCAGCATGAAGTTTTCCTATAGCTCATGGATGCTCTTCATTTCTGTAAACATTTTTTCTCCTTTTTGTTTTATTTTGGATAGTTTCCATCTCTGTGCCTTCACGTTCATCAACTTTTTCTTCTGCAATTTCTAATCTATTAATACCATCTGGTATATTTTTCATCAGACACAGTAATTGTCATCTCTAGAATATGGTTTGACTCTTTTTTTTTTTATATTTTCCAAGTCTCTACATAGCATTTTGAACATATGGAATACTGTGACAACAACAGTTTTAATGGCCTTGCCTGCAAATTGTAACATCTAGTTAATTCAGGGTTGGTTTTAATTGATGGATTTTCTCCTCATTATCAGTCATATATTTCTACTCTATGACTGCTAGTCTTTAATTGGATACCATTCTCAACTTTGCCTTGTAAGATGGTTGATATGTTCATATACTTACAAGTATTCTTGAGCTTTGTCCTGGGACCCAGTTAAAGTGCCTGGAAACAGTTTTGTCTTTTTGGGTCTTGCTTTGAGGCATTGTTAGGTGAGACCAGAGCATCATTTAGCTTAGGGCTAATTTCTCCCGCTACTTAGTCAAGATTCTTCTGAGTACTCCACCCTATATTCTGTGAGTCAGCCAATGGTAATAGTACTGTTCCTAGCCTAGAGTCCAAGCACTGGACTCCAGTCCTCTTGAATGTTTTCTCCCAGCTTCAAGGAGCAGGAGCAGTAGTCTGAGTCACTCAGTCCCATGGGTTATAGTCCACCAGGCTCCTCTGTCCATGGAATACTTCAGGCAAGAATCCTGGAGTGGGTAACCATTCCATTCTCCAGGGGATCTTCCCAACCCAGGGTTTGAACCCAGGTCTTCTGCCTTTCAGGATGAGATTCCATATCATCTGAGCCACTGGATATTCCCTTCACAAACATATGCTGGTTAGTAGTCAGCTGAAGACCCCAGGAGGACCCTCTGCAAATTCCCAGCATTCTCTCTGTATAGCTCCCTCTTCCACAGTGCTCTGTCCTGTAAACCTTGGTTTTCTTGTTCCCCTGGGCTCACAGCTCATCATCTCAAGTCACTGTGTCCACTAACTCCTGAGTTCTGCCTCCTTGTATCTTGAAACCCTCTTGTTGTATTCACTGGAGCAACCAGGACTCACCTCATTCATTCCTGTGTCTCTGGGATCACCGTTTCTCATTGTCTGGAGTTCAGTGTCTCAAAAACTCTTGTTTCATGTATTTTGTTTGTTGGGTTTATTGGTCAGTTATTTCTGGCAGGAAGATAAACCCAGACCCTGTTCCTCTATCTTGGTTGGATGCAAAAGTCAGGCACATGGATTTTCCCCGTGGCCATAAATGGGTGGGGCAGACAACTCTTTGCCTCTGTAGGACTGAACAAAGTAAACATCTCAAGTCTCCGTGGGTCTCGGGCCCAAGAGTCAGGTTTAGCTTGTGAGAGCAACATGGAGAATGTGTTCCTGCCAGGCTCTGCACACCTGCAGGCCCTCCTCCTGAATGCAGTTCTTTTCTTTTTAATATATATTTTAAATCCTTTTATTTTAATTTTTAAATTTTATTTTTACTTTTTTAACACCAAAATCATTTTGTATTGGGGTGTAGCTGATTAGCAATGTTGTGATAGTTTCACTGTTCAGGTGAACAGTAAAGGGACTCAGACATACATATCACTCTCAGATACTGTGGGTTTAGAGATCCACTGCCAATTTTATAATAGTTTCTAGCAAAAAAAGAGACATGAGCTTTTTCGTTGTGAGACACACACCACTTTTTAGAGGTAGTAAAATCTGAGAAAGATCTTTAAAGAAGTGTAGAATGAAGAGCCACTGCATTTGCAGTGTTGACTCTGTGCCAGACCATGGTTTGGGTCTTTGCAGGCATTATCTCATTTAATGATGCAGAGACTGTGGGGTGGGTGCTGCTATGATGCTCATTTCATAGACAAGTAAACTGAGGCTCAGAGAGGTGGGCTTTTATGCCCGAGCTCACCCAGCTGACAAGTGGCCGGGCTGGGACTGATACTCAGGTCTGCTGAAAGTGAAAGTGGAAGTTTGAGCTGCTCACAGACTTTTTGTGACTCTTTATAGCCTACCAGGCTCCTCTGTCCATGGGATTCTCTAGGCAAGAATACTGGAGTGGGAAGCCATTCCCTTCTCCAGAGGATCTTCCTGTCCGACCCGAGGATCGAATCTGGGTATCCTGCATTGCAGCCAGAGTCTTTACCATCTGAGCCACCAGGGAAGCCCCAGGTCTGTTGAGTTCCCCCCAAATTCAGGCTCTCAAATGCCAGGTTGTATGGCCCCTTAGTTAGTCCACACACGCAGGTGCAGAGCTGAGAGCCCCAGAGCATCAGCAGGTGACCCTGAAGCAACCTTTCTTTCCTCCCTTCTTCCCACATCCTCTTTCCTGGAAGTCACATGCTGGGCCTGTGTGTCTGTCCAGAGCTGACATCTCTCCTCCTCACACTTTCCTCTGTTGAGGCACACAGCTTGGCAGTTGACTCCCACTAGAATTGAGAGGATGCAAAGAAACCATGCTCTTAAAAATGAAAATAGTATTTTAATGCTTTGTCTTTTTCTTTTAGATGAAACATGGTTCTCTAAAGCATAGTGTTCTATTTCCTTCACTTCAAATAATACATATTGTTTTCATTGTGAATACTTGGAGACTTCACTCTGCAGTGTGGTGGGAGGAGCCTGGGATCACCCCACCTGCTTCCGTGTCCCACTGGGCCATCAAACAAGGGCAGAGAGGGGTCTCATGGGTCACAAGAGTGCCCTGTCGAAGCAACATCCTCCACTTGCTGGGGCAGGGGCGGTCTAAGGAAACCAAAAGCCCTGGCCTTAGGAGGGTGGGGACTGAGACCCTGGCCTTTTCTGTGAGCTGGGCCCCATGCTGAGTCTTTACATAGTCCAGTCGCCTAGTTCACTCTGGGAGGTGGGTGCTACTCTAACCCTTGTTTCACTGATGGGGACACAGGTGCAACGTTCTTGCCCAGGATCACAAAGCTGCAAATGGATGGGCAGGAGATGGACCGCAGGCTGGGTGCAACCTTGAGCTCTGGCAGCAAAGATGAAGTCAGGCCTCAGCTACGACCATCCTGTGATGAGGCCTTGGCTTCCTCACCTGTAAACTGGAGGGAATGACACCTCCCCAGGGATGGCTGGTTGGGGATGACCAGCAGAGTCCCTGGGCGCCCTCTAGGGCCTTGGGGTTCTTATAAGATCAGCCCCTATTTCCTCTCAGGAAAAGTATGTGTGCCTTTTGCCACCACTAGAGGCTGGGCTAGTGGCCATACCCAGGCTGGGCTGGGCAGGGAGCAGGTACTTCTCACCCTCCCTCCTCTGAGACTATGATGATGCCTAATTCAGAGAGGGGCCATGTAAAATGCTGAGCAGCACTCCCAGCACACAGCAGGTGTCAGTAAATGAGAGCTACTGTTTGCCATTCGCAGACAGCTTTAAATGTAAACGTCACAGAGTTGTTTGTGTTCTTGTCCATTGCCATCGTGGGCACCTAGGACAGGACCTGGCACATGGTAGATGCTCAATTAAATACTGGCTGAATGAATACATAAGTGGGTTTTTCCTGATTGGACTTGATAGGACCTCGGCCAGGCTGCCAACGCTTCTGGAGGAGGGCTGTGTCTGATTCATGACCGTGCCTCTGGAGTCTGCCTGGGAGCTTCACTCCTGCTCTGGGCAGCTGAAGAGGATCCAGCCCCGAGGGTTAATCAAGTGTGTGAGCCGCCTGCGACTGTGCCCTGTGGCTGAGGTGCTGGTTCCCCGCACACACACCCATAACACACATTCTCTAGCACACACCCACACACCCACACAGGGCATCTAGATATTACACTAATGGCCCCTCCTAAACTTCTTGCATCCCCCCATGATTTCTGGCCTTGAGGGTGGGCAGAATCAGTGGCCAGGGAGATGGAGGGTCCCCTTCCACCAAAGTCCTCTCTCTCTGATGACTGAGAATCTTAGTGCCCATCTCGTAGAAAGTCAAAGATTCTGCCCTGGGGGACCAGGCACCTTCGGGGTTTCCAGGGCCTTTTCCGAGTGCAGGGTTGATGATGGAGAGACAGAGGACTGGACTCCTGAGGGAGACAGAAGGTGCTGGAAGGGAGATAGGAAGCGCCAGAGACCCCTGCCTCCCTCCCACCGTGTGCCCTGATTCAGCAGATGCCCTTTGGCACAAGTTCACCAAGTGGGTCTGCAGAGGAGATCACAACTCCCAGGGGTGTCTCTAGGGTTTCTTTTTCCCTGAACTGGATTTCATGGGATTCCTCCTTGCTCTTCATTGCCCACATTCTTTAAGAACATCTGGTTTAGGCATCTTATTGCTCCTCTGGGGAAATGAGGCTCAGAGAGGGGCAGTGAACTATCCATAGTCACACAGTATGTTGGTGCCAGTTCAAGGTAGCCTGACTACTACTTCTGACTCTGTCAGGAGTCTTTTTCTGATGCTGGAGATCAGGACAATCCAGCCAAGAGTGCCTGGTCCTGAGCTGTGCGCCGTGGGGACCTGGCATCAGTGCTGAGAGGGTCTTGGTGCCAAGCAGCTTCTTTTGTCTCATGTCTGGCTTTTATTTCTTGGTCTTAGTGATTTCAATTTCAGGAGCATTTTCTTTGTGTGTGTTTTTATTCTCTCATTTCTCATTGTGCTTTCTTTCTGGGTAATCCGAGGCTTGCAGGCAGCTAACTACGATGTGTACATTCAAATGAAACGCAATAAAACATAATTGAATGTATCTCTTTCATGTCTGAGCAGCGGATTAATCTCCCTGGCACATTCTATTTCCTCTGTGCTCCCTCTGCTTTGCATCTGAGTATTTCCCTCTCCTTCCCAGAATCTCTGGGATCTGAGGAGCTCTGCAGCCCCTGCTTGTTGGAGACACGCAAATGATCCTGACATTACAGCTTCAGTCTTCCTGAGCTATGGGTCATGTTCCCGGAGCAGTGGGGAGGAAGCTGCCAGCATCCACGTGGACCCGGGAGGGCCACCAGCCCAGGGTGTGGGGCGGGCACAGGGGTCTCTGCTGACAATTAGCTCGGAGAGTGTCCATGGGCAGGCCTGAGGGGTCTTCTGTGGACTCACCTGTCAGTTACACAAGGGTCCCTAAGTGACCCCATCAGGCTTGCAACACATACTGGGAAAAGGCAGGTCCTTCTCTGTTGCTCTGGAGTTGAGGTTGGATGTTTCTGATCATGAGTTTCAGCCAAAGCGGCCAGCGTGGGTTCCAAGTGAGTGGAGAGATTGGTTGGGAAGCCCCAGATGTGACCATGAATTGTGGATCCAGCTCAGCTAGGAGACAGGATGGAGCTGAGCAGGAAGATTCTACTTTCTGAGCTTACTCGCTATGTGACCTTGGTGAATGACCCAACCCCCGAGCCTCAGTTTCCCCATCTGCACTATGGGTGTATATCAGTACACTGTACAAGAGACTGTAGGGAGGATTGATGAAATGATGCTTGTTTTGGGTTGGCCAAAACTTTTGTTTGAGTTTTTCCATAAAATGCTATGGGATTAAATGTCAGCATGATGCCTGATATACAGTGGATCCTGAATAAATGGAAGCTAGTAACGTTTATTTGTTTACTCATTCATTCATCCCTCCTGCCCACTTTGAGAGTCACTAGGTGCTGAGCTGTGTGCCAGTAGCTCGCAGACTAGTGGTGAGACTGAAACAAGCTCTACAGGAGGGACATCAGCTGGGTTTTCTGGGAACAGAGGAGAGACAAGTAGCAAAGGGATCAGAGAAAGCCTCCTGGGGGAGGTGACATTGAGCTGAAGAATGCCATGAATTAGGGACCAGGGGATGGTCTGGAGGCCTGAAGCTTTAGTCTGGAGGGTGGTGAGGCAGGCAAGGTGGGTTGAGCAGGTGGTGCTGGGAGCCATGGATGGTTCTGGAGCAGGGGAGGCATGTGGTCAGAAGGTGGGTCCCCTCAGAGATGGGAGACTTGAGCAGAGACTGTGTTCCCCTGTGGAGATTGTGTCCCTCCTGGCCCTCCCACCTCTCAGGCCTCCATCTGGGGCTCCCCAGAGTGACTCTCATCCTCTGTCCTCCAGTGCAACCTCAGGGACCCCTGGCTGGAGATGACATCCCCCTAGTTCCCGGCTATGGCTCGGGGTCCCTGGTCCTCCCTCCCTTCACCCTGGGTCACTATTCTGTTTCCCATACAGCTTCTCTGAACACAATAAACTCCACCAATTCTCCCTGCATCCCTTATTCCCACCAAAATTTCCTGAACAGCTACGATGTGCCAGGCCCTGTTCTAGGGACTACAGCAGTGAGCAAAGCAATGATACCCTTGGCCCTGAGCTCACCGCCTAGTAGGGGGCACTGAAATCCCCGAAAGACCTCTAACCTGTCCTGTGAGCAGTGTGCCCAGGATGAGGTTCCCAGGGCTCAGAAGACTACCAGGGTTTGACCTTGTCAGGACGGTCAAAGAGGGCTTCCTTGAGGAGATCTGAGGGGTGACAGGTAAGGATGGGAAACTCTGGAGAGATGGGGAGGAAGTGTGTGCTTCAGGCCATGAAAACAGCTTGTACAAGGGCCCTGTGGTGGGAGGAGGGTGAATTCAGGGCCTGAGTGGTGGTACCTGAGGCTGGGAGGAGACTTGAGGGAAATGGAAGAAACTGGTGGGAGCAATGAGGGGGACAGAGGATGCCCACAGGGTTCCTGGAGAAGGGTGAAGCCTCCAGTGCAGCCAGGGCCCGGGACCAGGTGTAGGGGAAGGTCACGGTCCCTGGGGCTGCCCCTCTTTGGTCCTTCCCTTCCTCACCCTCCAGGTGTAAGAGTTTTCCTCTTGCTTTTTCTTCCACTGTGTTTTCCATCCCTTCCCTCCTCCTTAGGGATGCAACCCTAAGGGACAAGGAATAGAGGAGCCCAGAGAGGGAGTGGGGTTTCCCAAGGCCACACAGCGATCTTGGGCCGAGCTAGAGGCAGTTTCCTGAGCAGAGTGTCCCTTCCATGTGGTGCTCGCTGCCCCCTGGACAGCACAGCAGGGAACTGAAGCCTCTGCTCTCCAGGCTGTGCCTTGCAGGTCTTGGGCTAATGGCTCAGTCACTCTCTGAACCAATATTTAAAGAGACGCTGTGGTTACAGTGTAATTTTTTTCAGATGGTTCATAGAGAAATTGATAAATGGGTCCTGTACCTTCCAGAAGATTTTAGATTTCCTTTTTCTTTTTTCTTCCACTTTAAAAAAAATGACTGTCTCCCTCACACAGATTCCCTCTCTCCCATAGTACCTGGAGTTACTGAAGAAAACTAGCTGGGGGCACCTCTCAGGATGTGCCCTGGGTTGACTGTGCCCTGCAAGGGCCAGTGCCTGGAGGCTGCAGAGGCTCAGGGCTCCATGCCTCGCCCCCTCTGGTGCTGTGGGCTGCTTGCCGCCCCCTCCAGGGAGTGGAGGACCTCTTTGTGCCTCAGTTGTCTCATTTGTAAAGTGAGGATAACACTGCTTTCCTTTCAAGATGTCTTGCCTCTCAAGACATCACAGATCAGCCCTTTGAGAGGCTCTGGCACTTTGTGAGTCATAGAGAAATCAGCAAATACATGATGCATTATAACTGTGGGATTCACAGACAACCATGGGATTTATGAAAAAGCACATTTCTGCCACAAGCAAGGCAGAGCAGAAGAGAGTGGGGACACAGGCTGGAGGCAGTCAGTGGGGCCTGGCCTTCTTCCCACCTGTCCCGAGGCCCCTACTTTGGAGACAATATCAGGAGATCACATTGGAGGACTTGAAGGATGTGAGCTATAGAGTCCTCCCCCGTGGAGCCTGGCACACACGTGTGCACACACACACACATACACACAATCACACACACACATACACACAATCACACACGTGTGCCCTTGCACACCCTTGGTGGGAGGCAGGGCATCTGACATGTGCAGAGAGCCTGTTTTTAGAGATGGAGACACTGTCATTCTTGTCTTTTCTGAAGATACAGAGAAATGACAGTTTGAGTTGGGGAGGGGAGCTGCCATGGGGAATATCCCAGAGGCATTTCTGTGGCTTAGGAGGGGTCCCCAGGCCATCTCCTGGGGTCTGCGCAGGGGGTCGGTCAGAGTAACCTGCTTCTAGAGGTCCTATTGTGTGCCTGGCTGTGCACAGGTCTTGTATCTGTGAGTCATGGAACCCGCAGCTCCGTGAGGGGTAAATGTCATCAAGGCCTTTACTTCTACAGATGAGGAAACCAAGTTAACTGGCTAATGCTCTGGTGACCTCTTTAAGATGCTTTCAAAGGAGGAGTTGTTACTCTTCCCCTCCTGGTCCTCTTCCTGATTCTGACAGAAGCAGGAAGAGGAAGGCTATGCTGGACTGGGGCTCCAGCCTCCACACCTTCCCGCATCACGTACTTCTTGATTCCTGTCTTCTTGGACCTTTCCAGGCCCCAGGAATTCGAGGCATCAGTGGCAAAGAGAACAACAACAAAAAAGACTCATCCATTTTGCCAAAAAACTCTTTCTGGATAACCCACAATTATGTCAAGCTCTTAACAGAGTTCTCATGATAGAATGAGTCTTATTTCATACCTTGATCTTATTTGCTGGATAAATAAATTCTATCAAACCTCTTGAAGCCCACTGTCAAAGTAAAGCATTTCAAGGGAGATAGATCTCTGACTCTGATGGCAAAATTCATTTGATTTGATTCTTTAATCCAGTTTCTCTGCTAAACCTGGAGCTGAAATTTTAGAGTCTGTTCACTCTTAATGGTTTTCCTCACTTCTCCCACCTTCTCTTCTCTCCATGCCCCTTCCTCTGTCTCTTACAAAATAATGCAGCAAAGAATTGCTGCAGAAGTAATGATAACCATTTGGTTTTTTGCAACAATTTCTAGCCGGGAAATGGGAGAGCATAAAGCCTCTTTCTTCAGTTTGGGGAAGGAGGCGCTGGCTGTCAAAGGCTCCAGGAGCCCAGGGGAGTGACTGGGAGTGAGGTGGATGGGATTTCTGAGCTGGAGTCTGTGCCAGCAGGATTGAGAAGCAGGGGGCATCTGGGGAGGAGATGAAGCTTTATTTCCCTGAATAATCTTTTCCTCTAGTCCCTGCTCTCCACCCTGCACCATCTTCCACGCGTATCTCCATGTAACTTCAGAACCTTAACTTGTATTTGCAAAGCATTTTTACATCCAGTGGGTTCAGTTAATCATTAATTAACTCCTTCCCTCATTCATCTACATTATTCACTTCATGACAGTCATGGGACTGCTGTGGGACTGTGACTCATGTGGTGCTCTGGGGGTCAGATGCAACAAGATACAACATTCACTGTTAGAAGTACAGAGTCTGATAGTGGAGACAGAGTTGTAGACAAATAGCCTTGACCCTGTGTGTTGAGGGTTATGAGAGATGTGAGCTGGGCACACAGTAGTGCTTCCATCAGTTGGGATGTATTGAGTGTCAAGTAATTGAAAATCCAACAACTGGGACTCAAGTTATTGGATGTGAAATGATGGAGTGCAAAAAGATTTCTGGAGGGAGGTAGTCCTGAGGTGGGACAGATAGATACTCAGTGATGCCAAAAAACCAAGGTCTTTCCCTTTTTCTCAGTTTCGTCATTGACAAGTCTGGACGTTTCCCTTACTGCCTCATGGTTGTAGGATGGCTGCCACAGCTCCAAACATCATGTCTTGCATTACAGCATTCAAGTTGAGAAGAGGAGAGTACAGTGAGGAAGAAAAAGTATTTCCCAAATGTAGTCCCTCCATCAGTAGCTTTCCCCTCATACCTCAATAGCCAGATCTAGGTCACGTACCTACTCTCAACACAATGTCTGGAGAAGGGGGATGGAGTGCCAGGTTTGTCTTCCTCTCGGGGCTGTGGAGGCCAAGCAGCTCTGAGGCTGTTGCTGCAGAACAGAGCCAGGGTTCTGTGAAAGAAGGAAGGAGGGGTGGGCTGCTGGGCTGGCCGCCACGGATGTCTGTCACTTTCTCATTAGTGCTTGTGACTAAATGTCCTGGACAAGGGGGTCTGGGGTGGTGGCCCGGCCTGAGCCTTGGGGGAAGAAAGCCCTGCTCTGAGCCTCTGTCTCTTGTGGGCTGCGTGATCTGGGGGGTACTTGACCTGCCGGAGGCACAGCCTCCCCTCAGTGGAGAGGGGGCTGGAACAGCATCTGTCATGTGGGGTGATCATGAAGGGGATGGGCTAGGGGTGCAGGCACCTGACCAAGGGTGTGTCAGCACCCAGGAGCCATCGCAGCAATTAGCCCCATCTGTGAAATGGGCACACGTGTCTCCTTTTCTCATGTGTCCTAGGGTGACACAAGCAGGAGCATCAGTTCACACAAGTGAGCACTTTCTGTGTGTCCTGGGCGCCCTTCACTTGCATGTACTCCCTTAATCCTCCTAGCCACCCTGCGAGGAGGGAGTTGTTTTCATCTCCGTCTTACAGCCAAGGAAACTGAGGCTAAGGGGTGATCCCAGGTGAGTGAGGGCAGACTGGGCTCCAGCTCTGACCCCCTGCAAGGGCCTTGGGTGGAGCCACAGCTAGGTTGATGCTCAGCAAACACCTCCTCTCTGACTGTCACCTGGTCGGGGTTGGTAGCTGGGGCTGACCTCTCTCCTGATCCTTCTCTCTATTCCTCCTGGAGTCAGAGGGCCCCAGGACCTGCCTGGGATGTGGGGAGATTTACCCACCATCCCTACTCCACCTCCTCCCCAGGACGATGAGTGGACAGGTCCCATGTCCTGGGCGATGAGGGCATCTGACTCTCAGGCTGGGGACCCCATGTCTTGGTTGTGAATTGGCAACTTATATTCTCAGGGAAACAATGCACACTTATACATAAGCATAACATAAGCATATGCTAATGATGGAAAATTACCATCCATGTTAATAGATTTATCAAAATATGCAAAGCCATTTGATAATTGCCCGTCTAAAAGCACGTCACAGTTAACAACTGCACACCAGGCTCCTGGCCAGCACCGTGATAGAAGCTTGGATACCAAGTGTGAGATAAGACTGCTGCCCAGCCCTGTTGGGGGGCCTTGGCTGTCACCCCAGTCGGCTGCCCACTCAGACTTGTACCCATCCCCACCAGTTACGGTCTTCCTGGTCCTCCCAGCTCTAAGACAAAAGGACCTTGTGGGGGATGGACGTGGGAGAGACCCTGAAGACCACAGAGAGGGAACTTCCCCTTCCCAGATGGGGAAACTGAGGCTTCACCTATCACTCTCACACCCAAAAATTTGCTGAGTGCCTGTCACCTGCCAGACTGTTCTGGGCACCGGAATGAGCTGATGTTCCCTTTGGGCAGACACAGCATTGCCAGGTGGAGATGGGCCACATGCAGAGACCTGAAGTGGGCGGTGGGAGAGACTGATGGGAGAGGGCAGCAGGGGTCCAGGGAGACCTTGCTCAGCAGGTGACAGTGAGCAGAGAGCTGAAGGAAGTGGGGGCCGAGCCATGCTGGTCCCCGGGGCTAAAGCGTGCAAAGGCTTGGTGGGTGGGGGACTGAGCCCCCGTAGGGAGGATGCCCCTCCATGTACTCTTGGGTTCCACAGATGTTTATCTCTGGGTCACAGGCTGGGCCCCCATGCTGAAGGCAAGGGAAGCAAAAAGGAGCAAGGGTGGGTCCCCAGCTTCAGGGACTTCTTAGGGACATGGAAGTTAGATAAGTGACCATCCACAGTTGTCAGGCACCCGGACGTCCCTGGAAATATTTAGGACCTGCGCAGGCCAGGCGCTAGGGCAGATTTGCGTGGAAGTTATGGCTGCAGGGGGTTGGAGGGCGGGGAGATGGGACTTGGGGGAGGGCAAAGCCCATTCCGCTGGGCAGAGGGAATAGCACGTGTGGTGGCCTTGGGGACTTAGGGAGCTTGAGGCAGACAAACTTGGTGAGGAAGGAGAGGCTGGGGGTGCAGGGCATGTGTGGAGGCAGGTCTGGTGCATAGGATCCGGGGTGAGGGTGGGAAATCCATCTGCAAAAAGGAGGGACAAGAGAGGTAATGAAGGCTTTAACCACTGCTCTGGGCTGAGACCCCTGTTTGGGGGGGCTGGTGTCAAAGAAAGTTGAGGGGGGCAGGGTAAGAGTGCAGCTCTGTCTCACTGGAGAGAGTTCTCAAGCACTGGCCAGAACAGTCCCCTTGGAAGCTTCTGGGATCTCCTTCTGGGCAGCTTAGCGGCCTGGATGGGTCAGCCAGCTGCCCAGATAACAGAGGCCTGGGGCTCACACAGAAGGGAACTGATGCCCTGGACAGCAGGCTCAGGGGTGCCAGCCCCGCCATGTGTAGAGACAACTAAAGGCTCTCTGGAGTCTGCTGGAAAGGTCCCAACACCTTTGGCTGATGCCAGAACTCAGGCCCCCAAGACTGGGCCCCATTGCACCCTTTCCCCAACCTCCCTTCCACCCCCCAGGGGAATTCCTGGCTGGACAGCAGATGAGCATGGAGAGGTCGATATAAAACAGAAGGTACTCCCAGAGCCACTGTGCCAGGCCTAACAGCTCTCCAGGGACTCATGGTCCCCCTGAGACTGGCGCTATCCTGGCCCCACCTCGATGTCTCAGAGGTGAAATGGAGGCGCCAGGGCTTACAGTGAGGGTTTCAACTCCCATGTCTTCATCCAAGTCCACAGCAGCCACTGGCTCTGCCTCTTAAGCTTCATCTTCTATGCGTTCATCCATTCGATAGTCTTTATTGGGCACTGGCTCTGAGCCAAGCCCAGTGCTGGTGCTGAGGATGTAGCAAACCTGACCAGCCCTGTTGGTGGGGCCCTGCTGGGAGGGAAGGTTGCTCTAGAACCCTTGGGTGATTCCAACCGGAAGTCAGAGGTCTAGAGATTTCAGAAGAGTCTTAGCCATGACTTCCTGTCTATCTCTATCATCTATCCATCATCTATCTGTCTGACATCCACCATCTATGTATATCTGCATCCATATCTTTCAGCTACAGTGAGGTGCATCGCATTATGCTTGGCACTGTTCACCCATCACATTAGTTAAGACTCACCAACTCCATGAAGGAAGCTTCCAGTCTCCCTGTTTTTTGTATGAGGTGAATGATCCCAGAACTAAAACCCAGCAGAGCTGAGACTAAATCCCAGCTTTGTCCCTGATCCCTGTCTCACACCACTTCCATCTCCCAGAACTCCAGAAGCTGCTGTGCTGTTCCTAATGTCCTGTGATGCTAATGTCCTGGGGGTCCAGAAGTATCCCATAAAACTGTCCTGTTCTGTATCTCTTACATTACAATTGCAATAACTATCTTGAGCTCTGCATACATAAACCACAGTGATTTTTAACCTTTCATCATCTGACTTTGCTTAACTTGCTCCAACTCTCATCTGTGAGTGTTGCTGTCAGAGAATCTATGAAAAGACACTGTGCCTCCAGAATGCCCAGCCACCCCCCCCCCCTTAGCCTGAGCCCTCCTGCTTCCCTTCGAATCCCATCCAGACCATCTTCAGCTGCTCCCTTCTCCAGAGCCCACTTCAGACTTTCTGAGTTTATGGCTGTCACATAACGCTATTAGCCATGACAATGGCAATTAGAACAATTATGCTGGGCCATAAACTTCCACAGGATTTAGGACTGATGCTGAAATGAGTTTCTGGAGCTAAGGCAGTCGCCAGCCACCCCAGACAGACAGCGCTGGCGACAGACCCAAAGGGATGCTGTCCCTCTGGATCAGCGCTGCCCTGTGCACCTGGGGCCTGTGCAGGGGCAACCCCACATCTGGACACTGGGCATCAAGCCCTCAGCACAGTAAAGGCCAACACTCAGTAGAGCAGGAAGAGCAGGGACAGGGGAGCAGACTGCTGGGGTTCAACACCCGGCTCCAGTACTCCTGAGTTGTGCAACCTTGGATGAGTTTCTAAACCTCTCTGGGCTTCAGTATCTTTGTCTGTAAACTGAGGAGTTAACAACAATTCTTCCTCTGTGGAATCGTTGAACTGAGTAAGTGAAACAATGCATGTCAAGGGCTGAGCACAGGGCCTAACACAGAATCAGCTCTCACTATTCCAGGCCCCACGGGAGTGCCTCTAAAGCTCTCTCTGCCACTCTGCACTTGGCATTGAGAAACTGAGGCCACGAAACACTAAATTAAACATTTGAGAACAACAAGTATATGACCATGCTAAATTATACAGGACGGACAATTAGGGAACAAAACAATCAGTAATAAAGGGCTAATTGGGCGGGACAGATGTTCAACGAGCCCAGAACCTGAGATGCAGCCTGGGACAGGATGGCCTCGCCAGGGCCCGGCACTCTCAGTAATCGCCAGTGTCCGGCACTCTTAGTAATCACATCGAGTTTTCTTTTAACATAACTCATACTTATTGTAAAACCCTGAACATGTGCAAAATGTATGTAAAGCCCTGGATTCTCACCTCCAAAGACAGAAGCTAATGCTTTTCCTCATTCTTTTTCTATTTATACACAAGTACATATTTTCATATTTCATTTCCCATTAGTGTGACTGTGTTCTGATCATTTCCTATTCCCATCATCAGTGAGGGAGGGAGGGACCCTCCATCCTAAGTAGAATACAATGGCTAGACACACAATGAACAGATGTGAGGGACAGCAGTTTATCAGTCGTGTACACCTGCGGCCTGGGAGAGGAGGATGTTCCCTGCCATGCAGGACCACACCCGGTTTGCACTCGGGAGCAGAATGAATCAGGACAGGCAATGGGAGGCAGGCTTTGTAGTAAGCGGGTGAAGTGCCTCCTGGTCCCCACAGAGGATGTGATGGGTTTGACTGAATAACTCCACACTGGCTGGCACCTGAAGCCTATTAGGTGAGGATCTGGGAGAGCACAGCTGCTCTGGCTGGTTGGGGAACTAGCTGGATGGGGAGCTTTTCTGCTGGATGGGGCAGGGCCTTGGAGGTCCTGAGAAGGTCAAAGATGTTGAGGCAGCAGATGAAAACTTTGGGCTTCTAATACAGACTGTCAGGATAAGCAGGAGTGTGCTCTGATAACCTCCTCCCTCTCCTGAAACAACAAAGCTCATGTTATGTGTCCCCTGCGGTGAGCAGGGAGGGCTTTGCTCATCACAGACCCTCAGGGATTCAGGCTGATGGAAGCACCTTGGGATGCTGGCATTCCCACATGTGGCTCCAAGGCCACTTCAGGAAGGAGGGACAGGAGTTTGAGCCCTAGGTCTGAAATGCTCCCTTCTCCCTCCCAGAAGCAACACTCCCCACCTCTAAACCCCTCTATTCATGTCTCCTTGGCCAAAGTAAGTCTCACCAGCCAGGCCTGATGCGAAGGTCATGGGATGTGCTGTTCTCCTAGGGGTGGGGCAGAGGAGGACTGGATGCTGAGGAATCCCAGCTGTGCTCTCCACATGCCACACATACCAATTTGGGTCTTTCTTACCTGAAACTCTGCTCTGACCAGTTAACCATTTTTTTTTTAAATATATTTTTGGAAATACAGTTGATCCTTGAACACCATGGGTTTGAATTGTGAGGATTCACTTATACTTGGATAATTTTTGATGATAAATACTATGGTTCCACAGGGTCAGTGGGAACAGTGTCAGACTTTATTTTCTTGGGCTCTGAAATCACTGCAGATGGTGGCTCTGGCAGCCATGACATCAAAAGACGTTTGCTCCTTGGAAGAAAAGCTATGACCAACCTAGAGAGCATATTAAAAAGCAGAGACATTACTTTGCCAACAAAGGTCCATCTAGTCAAAGCTATGGTTTTTCCAATAGTCATGTATGGATGTGAGAGTTGGACTATAAAGAAAGCCGAGCATTGAAGAATTGATGCTTTTGAACTGTGGTGTTGGAGAAGACTCCCTAGAGTCCCTTGGACTGCAAGGAGATCCAACCAGTCCATCCGAAAGGAAATTAGCCCTGAATATTCACTGGAAGGACTGACGCTGAACCATCCAATACTCTGGCCACCTGATGCGAAGAACTGACTCACTGGAAAAGATCCTGATGCTGGGAAAGATTGAAAGCAGGAGGAGAAGGGGATGACAGAGGATAAGACGGTTGGATGGCATCATGGACTCGATGGACATGAGTTTGAGCAAGCTCCAGGAGTTGGTGATGGACAGGGAAGCCTGGTGTGCTCCCATCCATGGGGTCGCAAAGAGTCAGACACGACTGAGCAACTGAACTGAACTGAACTTACCCTCAGCATCCACACTGCAGTTCACTGTTAATGCTGGGGTGTCTCCTGTTTCTAGAAACCAAGTTTCTCCCTGTTGCTGAGACATGGGGCTCTGGTGGACATTTGCTGAGACAGTGAGCATCCTGAATACTGGCTTGGCTCCCCGTGTGAGATGCTGTCCTCAATGAGATGCTGTCCCTTACTGGTCACAGCAGTCCTATACAGCAGCTTCTAGTGAAAGTGAAAGTCGCTCAGTCAAGTCTGACTCTTTGCGACTCCATGGGCCATACAGTCCATGGAATTCTCCAGACCAGAATACTGGAGTGGGTATCCTTTTCCTTCTCCAGGGGACCTTCCCAACCCAGGGATCAAACACAGATCTCCCTCATTGTAGGCGGATTCTTTATCAGCGGAGCCACAAGGGAAGCCCAGAGGCTTCTAGGGACACCTCTATTCTCACAGTAGGTCACAGGCCTGGCTCAGGAACCACCCAGCTTGACACAGATGCCACGAGCTGGCCTTGGGTCCCAGGTGGCTCGTCAGGATTCAGGGCGGGGCTCTGAGCTCTCCCCACGCGGTTCTCACGCAGCGGTGACTGTTCCTGACCATTCCAGATAGAGCATGGATACTGACTAGAGTGTGAGGTGACAGCACCACGCCACTGCCAGCACCGAGGGTCTTGTTAATGTTCTGGGGAGACGTGGATCGTCAGTGATTCTATTTGCATTTCTCGTCCCCATTGTGAGCTCTGAGCTGTTCCCCCTTGGGGTTGCATGGACTCTGGGAGACAGGACAGGTCCTGACAGCCCTCTCTTCCACCGCGTTCCTCCCAGGTCTGTTCATCCACCAGAGACCCCTGACCTTCGTGTCCTTTCCAGGACGCAGCCGCTGCACGTGTCCCCAGGTGCACAGGCAGCTGGAAGGATGGGGCTCACGTGGGCGGTGCGGCGGGGAGCTCATCAAGTGAGCCTTCCTGAGAGCTGGGACGGGCGCCCCCTGGTGGCCCAGTTACTCAGTTCGGTTCAGTCGCTCAGTCCTGTCCGACTCTTTGTGACCCCATGGACTGCAGCACGCCAGGCCTCCCTGTCCATCACCAACTCCTGGAGTTTACTCAGACTCATGTCCCTCGAGTCGGTGATGCCATCCAACCATCTCATCCTCTGTCGTCCCTTATCTCTCTAGCCTTCAATCATTCCCAGCATCAGGATCTTTTCAAATGAGTCAGCCCTTCGCATCAGGTGGCCAAAGTACTGGAGCTTCAGCTTCAGCATCACTCCATCTAATGAATATTCAGGACTGATCTCCTTTAGGATGGACTGGTTGGATCTCCTTGCCGTCCAAGGACTCTCAAGAATCTTCTTCAACACCACAGTTCAAAAGCATCAATTCTGTGCTCAAACTTCTTTATAGTCCAACTCTCATATCTATACAGGACTACTGGAAAATCACAGATTTGACGAGATGGACTTTTCTTGGCAAAGTCCAGTTACTAGAAGGAGTCTCTTGCCCTGGGCTGATGGAGCACGGGCTGCATTTGTAAACATTTTGTCTCCCGACATGTCCACCTCTGGAGCATCACTGATACCATTGATACAAGCATCTTGTAAATATCCCTTCCCTACCCACAGCTTCTCTGCCGCGTCCAGGCCAAGCCCTCCTCATTGCTCACTGGCACTCCTGCCGCAGCGTCAATCCTTGCTGCTTCCACCGTCTCCCCTTCAACCGCCCATTCTCCTCACGGCCGCTAGAGGGAGCTTCAAAAGCGTGCTCCAATACTCCGTTCGGGTTCCCAGTGTACTTGTCCCCAAGTCCTTACCTGACTTTGAAGCCTGGGTCAGTCTGATTGAGCCGACCTCTACACCTGCCTTTCCTTGAGGGATGGTCCGGCCACACAGGCCTTTTTTCTGCCACTCGAACCTCCAGGCCTTTGCAAGTACTGTTCCTTCTGTCTGGAGTATCCTCCAGGCATCTCACCTGACTGACATTTTAAGTGCCCAGTAGGTCTTAGCATAGAAAAGCTACTCCCTCCAGGAAGCCCACCTGATCTTCCCCTGACAGGATAGGCCCCCTGTGGCCCTTATTTTATTACCACTGCTGATTCTTTACATAGTTATTGCTTTAATTTCAATTTCAAAATTGGGAACCCTGAAGGGCATCTTCATTGATATGAAAGAGTTTTTTTTTCTTTCTTTTCTTATTCTTTTCCTATCCAGTCCTGGGCTCTGGGTCCCCTTATTCATCTCTGTCTGCCACAAACAGCCTGGCACCCAATCTGTACTTGGTACACAGCATCCTGGGGACCTGGCCTGTTCCGGGCACTGGGAGGCAAGAGAGGCCCCTATGGGTGAAGGGAAGGGTTGACAGGACAGGGGGCATAAGTCAGTGTGGGAGAAACCCCCAGATGCTGTTCTGCTCAAAGCTGCTCTAACTTCCGCAGACAAGGTCCAGCACCTAGTGATTAGTGGGCAGCGATGGGAAATCAAGTCATGTATCTTCTCAACCCAGCAGGCCCACAGGAACCACCAGGGACAGCCCTGTCGCTCTGCAGAGGCTCTCCTGGCTAAGGAAGTCACTCTGACCTCAGTGTTCTCCCTCCTCCCAGTGCCTTTGGGCCAAATTTGGCCCTGCCCCCTGTGTGGCCAAGATGCATCTCTGCTCACAGTCCTGCTGTAAATTGCCTCTGGGCACCTCTGCTTTTACACTGAATGGTCTTAGGTTTTGCTGGCATCCGCCCCATTTTCCCAGAGCCCAGGGCTGGATGGGAAAAGAATAAGGAAAAAACCCTTTCATATCAGAGAGACATGAAGATGGTCCTTTATGAAGTGAAGGGAACTAACTCTCAGCTTAAAAAATAATCTGGCTAAATGACAGGCTCACATCACCTCCCCGTAGTCACCCCCAGGCACTTTCTCCTTCTTCTCCCAGTTTTCCCCTCCTCTTCATGATGCTTTCTTTTTCCTTCATTTTGCTTGACTAGGAGACATCAGTTTTTGCAACATCATTTTCATGGAGATCTTCCTGGGAAAGATTGGAGATAAACCCAGCAGAGCTGACAGCATGCTCTGTTCACAGGAACCAAAGAAACCACTTTTCAAATTGCAAAAAAAAAAAAGATTAGAACTCCAGTTACAGCTGGAGATGGAGGGAGAGGTAACCCTGTCTCTCTCAGGCTTCTCCTCTCCAGCCTCCTCTTTCCAGTCTCCCCTCCCTTCCCCTCTCTAACCCAGTGCTTCACACTGAGCCTTGAAAGGTTAATAATCATAATACATAATGTTTATTGAGAACACAGTATGTTCCAGATGCTGAGCTGAGTACTATAGACTAAGGACCTTATTCATTCACCCCATATACCAAGTACATGTTCGCCTTTCCTCCATTCATTGGGCATTTACCAGTCGCTGGACTGAAAAGCAAGCCAGCATTTGCTGAGCAACTACTGTGTGCTGATGACCTCAGTTTATCCCTTCAAGGATCCCTTCTTACATCCAAGGAAGTCAAGGCTCGTGGCTCAGGGCTCAGGTCCCACGGCACCTGCTCTGGGTCTCGTGGCCCCAGTGAGGGTCTGACCAATACAGCTCTCATCCATCCCTGTTTCTCCAGTTCAGAGGCTCCTACTCTGCTCAGGGAACAGTATTACTATTGTAATTGCTGCTGCTGTTGTGATTGTCATAAAAACCATCCCCTAACAACAATAATGGCAGCTACACATCCTTTTTATATATCGCATGGTTACCATCTGCTCCTATGATGACCTTTGACACATACTGTGTAGGGCAGGACTTGGCCCTGGAGACAGACACGCATCAGCAAGGCTAAGGATTTGTCCAGGGTACCAGTGAGCTGGGTCTGGCCCATCGCCTTCGCTGGGCTTGCATGCCAGGGCGTGTGATGTCTACGAGAGCCAGGAGGGCCGTGTCTGCAGGTGAGTAAGAAGCTGAGAAAAGCTGACTGCAGAAGAAAGAATGAGACAGAAGAGCAGAAGGACCAAGGTGAGACCCACAAGGGGAGAGGATGGACAGGGCTGCCGGTGCTCCTTGTTTCAGGCCTGAGTCAGATTCAGGTCTAGTAAGCTCTGCAGGACCCCCAGGAACCAGTGTCTGCCCCAGCCCTTTTTCTTTTCCTTAAACTAGACAGTGTTTTCTGTTTCATACAAAGAGCCCTGACTGAATGCCAAGAAAACCTGTTTATTTTTAAAATCTGCATTTAAAAAAAGCTCCGTTTCTAACAATGAGTGTCTCTCTCTTGGAGAGCCCTCATAAAGAACAGAAAGGAAGTTTTTGTAAACCTTTATGGAAATGAAGCCCAAAATCTGGGCACACACTTGTTTAACAAGTGATAATTAACTGCTGACAATATAATTTCAGCATGTTTATCATTAGAAAGTAATCAAAGAGATCCTTGCGCTGGGGAGTCCGGTCTCATCTGCGAAGCTCAGCGCCTCTGCGGATAGATGCAGAGTTAGTCCCTGGGGTCTGCTGCTCCCTGCCAGCTGGTATTTGGATCCCAGAAGTGGCCCTTGTGTTTCATATCCCTGAGATTTCTGCGCTCCACAGACTCCTGGCAATTCCCAGAAGGCGGCCCAGGAAGCCCCTCTCTAAGGGATCATCCCCTCCTCTGGGCATCCCTAAAGGTGCCTGGACCCAGAGCAGGGACTTGGCACAGGCCTCTTACAGCGGGAGGGGGCACTCTCGTCTCTGCAACCCCTGCTAGGCCTTGGGTCCTGCAGCGGTCCTAGCCCACCTCTCATTTGACAGAAGAGGAAACTGAGGCTCAGAAAGGTAGAGCCATTTGCCCAAGGTCACACAGCTTGGTGAGGAGCCAGATGTGAACTCTGACCCTCGCCAAGTCTGGGCTACCCCCACCCTACACCTAAATTTCCTTTCTTTAGTGAACTCAACTGCTCTGTGCCTCAGTTTCCTCATCTATGAAATGAGGATAAATCTAGTATTCTCTTTAGGAGGGCTTTTGAGGATGAAAAACTGATATATACGCTACCCACACCCACTCACAGCACTTAGCTTAGTGCACGGCATAAGGTGTTAGCTATAATGCTCATTAATGATTATTCATATTATACTCCTAATAAGATCAATGAAATACTGACACTAGTATCAGTTAATTATATAAATAATATTAGCAGTGTAGCATAGTGTTCTACTAGGCAAACTTCTTTCCTTCAATCCATGAGTCAGTTGCCTCTGCTCTCTTTAATCAGAGCTGTTTCCCTTTGGGACTTCATCCAGACCTCCGGAATCCATGTGCAAGGGACATTGAAAGGGACGTGTAGCGTAGTGGTTAGGAGTTACTTCCTGGTCTTGAAGGTCCGAGTCCTCTGAAGACAGGCATGTCCCTTTCCTGTTGACCGCTGTCACAAAAACCCAGTTCTCTGACCCACACTCAGCTCTGGCTGACCATGACCTGTTGGGACATTTTCGTCCCCACTTCCAACCCCTGGGTCTAGAGGTCCCCAGAGTTTACAGCCCTTCCCATCCTTCCCCACCACACCAGCTACACAGAACCACCCCCTGTCCCAGAACGTTCCACACGGCACCGTCTCCAGCCTTTGCATACACTGGTCCCTTTGCCTAGACAGCCTTCCCTCCCTTCCAATCTGGTAGAATGAACGTTCTGAGATCCTACTCAAACATATCCTGCTTGATGCCACCTTGAACCCAGGTCTGTCTGCCCTGACTGAGCACAGAGCCGCCTGATTCATTTCCTAGGGTATCACTGTGTGCAGCTTGACACATCTGCCCACGTTGTCTCAGTCTTCAGGGCACCCTGCGAGGTGGGCTTCATTATCTCTAGTTTCCAGATGAGGCTCCGGGAAGAGAGCTGACTTACCTAAAGTCACATACCTAGAAGGCATCTAAGCCCAGATGGAGACCCAGGTGTTGACATAGCCCCGGGTAACCTCCTTTCCATTTTAGGCTCATATGAATCTAGATTGTTCCCTCCCTAAAGGCAGCAGGGTGTGGTGCCCTCATATTTGTCACTGAGCCCTTATTCACAAATCTACCTGCCTTCTGGATCCCTGCCAAGGTATTCCCTGGGATCCTCAGACGCAGCCCAGGTGGGCCCAGCGTGGGGGGTGCCGGGGGTAGACCTATCTCAGAGACTTGCTTCTGACTCCTGTCCTGAAAACTCTCCCTCTATGAACCCTAGAAACATTTGTTCAAATATAGTGGAAGACAGGGTCATCTCCAAGGAGTGGAGAGGAGGGTGGCAAGTATACAAACTGGGGAGGCGGCTGCCATGCTGGAGGTTGGCATGAGACCGTAAGTCTTGGTAACTTGAGGGCTCAGGCATAGCGTTCTCTTAGGATAATGAAGGCTTTGTGACCATGGGACCCCAGGATTTGGGTGTATAGCCCCTACATGGAGATGGGACATTTGAAGATCTATGTCCTTAGTGAACGAGTGTATTAGAAAAAAATCCCATTTACAGGATCTAGGAGATTGCAATGGGCTTTCCCAGAAAGCTCAACTGGTAAAGAATCCACCTGCACTGCAGAAGCCCCAGTTTCATCCCTGGGTTGGGAAAATTTCCTGGAGAGGGGAATAGCAACCTACTCCAGTATTCTTGCCTGGAGAATCCCCATGGGCAGAGGAGCCTGGTGGGCTATCATTCATGGGGTGCAAAGACTTAGACATGACTGAACAACTAGGCCCAGCACAGTAAGCCCAGGAGACTGTAGGGGAGTAAGTCTGTCTCCATCTGTATTCTTGGTAGAGCAACAACCAAGAGCTCCCCTGGAAAATTGTAGACAAATCGGCACCTCCCTTGGGCTGGTGGTTTTAATTTATCCCATAAGTTAGATTTTTGAACAGAAAAGCCAAGGAACCAACCCATACCTGGTCCCAGGCTGATGATATTTCTGGGGGATCTGAAAAAGCCAACCCAGAATAGTTCAGTGGGCCACACCTTCCACTTGGCAATACAGGATTCCCACAGATAAGGCCCCAGTGAAGAGGAACTCAAAAACCAAAATTCTAAAATCAGTGAACAATAAACATTATGCTTGAGAAGCAGCAGATGAAAAAGAATAGGAAGAGAATCTAAAGAACCTCAAATAATAGAATGATTCCAAGGGAAACTCTAAGATGTTTATAATAAAGACATAAAAGAATAAAATCATTCTGAGGGAGGGCTGAATAGGTGGAGCACAGAGGATTTTTAGGGCAATGAAAATATTTTGTGCAATTATAATGGAGAATACATGTGATTGTACATGTATCCAAATACATAGGACGTACAACATTAAGAGTGAACCCTACTGTAAACTATAGATTTTGATGGTTATTATTTTTTCATGTAGGCTCACCAAACATCACTCTGAAAGGGGGGCATTGATTACAAAGGAGGCTACACGTGGTGGGGACAGAGGGGACATGAGAAATGTCTATACTGTCCTGTAAACTTTGCTGTGAACATAAAACTGGTCTCAAAAATTGTCTTTAAAAATCATGAGAATGGAACAAAATACAAATGAAAAAAGGAGCAAGCATATTAAATTTTTTTCTCTAAAAATGAAATATATAACCTTTGAATGAAAAACTCAGTGAATGAGTAAAATAGCAGATTAGGCAAAACTAGAAAGAAAATAAGTAAACAGGAATGTTAACAAAACAAACATTTCCAGAATATAGATCAGAAAAGTAAATTGTGGAAAATATAAAAGTGAGATCAAGAGACATTAGGTTAGAATAAGATGATCCATTGTACATGAAATAGATTTCCTAGAATATAGGAAAAGGGAATAAAAGAGGAAATAAATAAATAAGAACCCAGAAGTTTTCAGAATTTATGGAAAGGTAATCTTCAGATTCAGAAAGCCCAGAGAATCCTAAGAAGGCTTTCAAAATAATCTATATTTATATTTAGATCTAGATCTACTTCTTCATCTACTGATTCCTATATCTATACCTGCATCTATACCCGTAGGATTTATCCTACAACTACAAACACAATGTTGAGAAGAAAGAAAAAATAGACATAAAGGAGAACATACAGTGTAATTTTGTTTATTTAACTTCTAAAACAAGCACAACAAATCTATAAACTGGTTAGAACTGGTGGAGTGGTAGTAAATGGAAGGGAGAATGAGGGAACCCATTAGAAATAAGTTTACAATTTGAAAAAGGCAACAAGAGAAGAACAGATCAGTTGAGAAAGACAAATATAGAGCTGACTGCTCATAGCAACAATATAGACCAGAAAACACTGGAATACTATTTTTGTTGCCAAACTACCAAAAGACAACTCAGGTTCTAGCTAAACCATCACTCAAAATTTGATACAGAGGGGGAAAAAAAGATATTTTCAGATTAAAAATGGAGAGAGTTTAACAAATCTTACTAAAAGAATGAATAAAAGATCATTTTTGAAAGTCATTGGACTTAGAAGGGAGAATAGAATGAAAGCAGAGAAATCATGTAGAAATAGCCATGTGCTTGGGATAAATCTAACCATTTATGCTTAAATGAGATAAGGAGGGAACCAACAATGATAGTAATACTAACAATTAAGTTGGTAGAGGTTGAAAAAGAAGATGGAATCACAGCATTAGATAAAACCAACATTAAGATGTGAGATTAAAAATATTTGATGATCTTGATGTTGTTCAGACAGAGGAAGGAGATGTTAACTTTAAACTATGTAAACTTTAAATAAGTACACATTTTATTCTAAGGTAAGTAATAAACTGAGAGACATAGGGTGCAGACTTTTGCAACCAATAGAAGAAGAAAGGTTCAGTTCAGTCCAGTCGCTTAGTCGTGTCCGACTCTTTGCCTCCCTGTCCAACACCGACTCCCAGAGCCCACCCAAACTCATGTCCATTGAGTCTATGATGCCATCCAGCCATCTCATCCTCTGTCATCCCCTTCTCCTCCTGCCCTCAATCTCTTCCAGCATCAGGGTCTTTTCAAATGATTCAGTTCTTCGCATCAGGTGGCCAAAGTATTGGAGTTTCAGCTTCAACATCAGTCCTTCCAATGAACACCCAGGACTGATCTCCTTTAGGATGGACTGGTTGGATCTCCTTACAGTCCAAAGGACTCTCAAGAGTCTTCTCCAACACCACAGTTCAAAAGCATCAATTCTTCGGGGCTCAGCTTTCTTTACAGCCCAACTCTCACATCCATACATGACCACTGGAAATACCATAGCCTTGACAAGATGGACCTTTGTTGACAAAGTAATATCTCTGCTTTTTAATATGCTTTCTAGGTTGGTCATAACTTTCCTTCCAAGGAATAAGCATCTTAACTTCATGGTGGCAATCACCATCTGCAGTGATTTGGGAGCCCAGAAAAATAAAGTCTCTCACTCTTTCCACTGTTTGCCCATCTATTTGCCATGAAGTCATGGGACCAGATGCCATGATCTTAGTTTTCTGAATGCTGAGCTTTAAGCCAACTTTTTCACTCTCCTCTTTCACTTTCATCAAGCGGCTCTTTAGTTCCTGTTCACTTTCTGCCATAAGGGTGGTGTCATCTGCATATCTGAAGTTATTGATATTTCTCTCGGCAATCTTGATTCCAAGTTGTGTTTCATCCAGCCCAGCGTTTCTCATGATGTATTCTGCATATAAGTTAAATAAGCAGAGTCACAATATACAGCCTTGACATATTCTTTTACCTATTTGGAACCAGTTTGTTGTTTCATGTCCAATTCTAACTGTTGCTTCCTGACCTGCATACAGATTCCTCAAGAGGCAGGTCAGGTGGTCTGGTATTCCCATCTCTTTAAGAATTTTCCACAGTTTATTGATCCACACAGTCAAAGGCTTTAGAATAGTCAATAAAACAGAAATAGATGTTTTTCTGGAACTCTCTTGCTTTTTCCATGATCATCAGATGTTGGCAATTTGATCTCTGGTTCCTCTGCCTTTTCTAAAACCAGCTTGAACATCTGGAAGTTCACAGTTCACGTATTGCTGAAGTCTGGCTTGGAGAATTTTGAGCACTACACTAGTGTGAGATGAGTGCAATTGTGTGGTAGTTTGAGCATTCTTTGGCATTGCCTTTCTTTGGGATTGGAATGAAAACTGACGTTTTCCAGTCCTGTGGCCACTGCTGAATTTTCCAAATTTTCTGGCATATTGATTCCAGCACTTTCACAGCATCATCTTTTAGGGTTTTAAATAGCTCAACTGGAATTCCATCACCTCCACTAGCAGAGAGTAAATGAAGGACACTTGATGGACAGAAGAAAATAAGTGAAATAGAAAATAAAAGAAGAAAGAATCATAGGAGAAAATCAGGGTAGACAGAAAGCAGAGGTAAGATGAAGGGCTCCTGCTCAGCTTGCTGTCATCTTGTGACTTTAGCTAATGGCTGACTATTTCTCCTTTAACTTTTTGTAACTTCCTCCTCTGTCTCCAAGGGTGATTTGTGATGATCAAGAGCAAACCAAAGAATGTAGCAAACACAAGAGGATTCTCAGCTGCTTGTCTGGCCACCTGTGGCTCTCCCAGCCAGAGTGGGGTACAGTTCTTGACATCCTGAAACGGTGAGGAGGGACCCCTTAATCACTTCCCAGGACATTTGCTAGGGGCTACCCTACTAGGCTGGACTTGCTGCGAGAGAGCAGAGGGCATGGAGGAGTTCAGCCAGAACAGTCCTGCCAGGCAGAGCTGTGGAGGTGGCCAGCCCCAGCATCACTAGGGCTGTGTGCCCAGCACCATCAGCTGAGGTGGGAGACAGGTCCTGGAACTGGTGGAGGTTCTACAGGTGACAGATCGCAAGGTATCTCGTGGTCACAGGTCCCCTGAGCCCACGAGGGCTCACCTCCAGGTTTCTGACACCCTGGATAAGGGCGCCGGTCAGCTCAGCTGCCCCAAACTCACTGCTGTGCTCCCCCATCCTGCTCCTCTTGCTGATGGGAGGAGTCTGGCCTTGTGGTTCTGAAAGGAAGTAAAGTGACTTCTGATACCCACCCGGCGCAGCCTGAGGCATGTGTTCCTTCTCCAGCATTCTCTGAGCACCTACTGTGTGCAGGTCCTGCACTGGGTGCTGAACACAGGCTGAGGACAAGATCAGTCTTGTCCCCAGTCTGATGGGGGGAAATGGAGACCGCGTTACCCCGTGATGAAGCTGCCTGAGCTGTGGGGACACATTTGGGTGTGTGTGACTATCTCTGACCCTGACCTGGGTCTAGAGAGAGGTCCTGGATAACCCGGGGAGTTTGGGCATTTGGAGACCATCTTCACTTCCCAGAGGGCGCTGATCAGGCCCTGACTGGGGAGGGACTCACCTGGTGTCCTGGGCTCAGGTTTCCCCAAACCTGAGCTCTGTCCCCAGCATCACCTAGCCTCTGGGGCTCCAGGAATGATCACGGTGATGTGCCAACTCCCTTCCTCATTCTTAGGTTGCTTAGCTAACTTTCCCACACTAATGATAATTGCTACCTCCCAGAGGTTAATTTGTAAGGAGACAGTGTAAATGTGTTATTTACATAGCAATTATTAAAATCATGCTGGGAGTTTCCTATATAATAGGTCATTATCTGTGACCTAATTGTGAAAACAAGGTAGTCAGTTCCATTTGGCTCTTGTCTCTGAAGCCAGGGTTTATCCTGGGGAGTGGCCCGCTTTGTTGCATCCTAGCTATTTGCTTAAAAATCCTTTTTATTAAATCCAAACTGAAGTCACTTTTGGAAATTTTTCTGAGAGGAAAATGCTGATTTTCTAAGATCTTGGGCCCCAATACCTGACAAGAGACACTGTCTCAGGTTTAACAGTTTTCTGCTGTACAAATTACTCCCTTCTCATGTCCAGCCAGAACACACTGTCATTCATGCACTTATGCATTTGTATAGTTATATATTTGCTTATTGTTTCTTAGACTTCTATGTTAATTAATTCATTCATTCACTTCTTCAGGTGTTTTTCATGTATCGATCTGTTACTCATCTCTTCACATGCTCATTCACATGTTAATTCATTCCCGGGTTCATTCCCTCTATTCCCATGTGTGTCCTTTCATCCACTCATCCTTCCTTCCATTGTCCATTTGGGCACCAGTTTCCTCACTTATAATTTCTTCTTCATCCTTTCCTTCATTCATTCACTCCTGACTGTGCTCATTCATTGCTTCATCCATACATTTATTCCATGATTCTTTGGTTTGTTCATTACCCAACAGTTCATGGGCTTCCCTGATGGCTCAGATGGTAAAGAATCTGCCTGTGATGCTGGGGACCTGGGTTCCATCCCTGGGTCAGGAAGATCCCTCGAAGAAGGGAAAGACTCACAAAGAGTCCCTGGGTTCACAAAGAGTCAGACATGACTGAGTGACTAGCACTTTCATTCATGTGTTTTTTAATTAATTCATTCATCCACACATCATTTGACAAGTTTCACTTCTTCACTTGTGTACTCCGTGTGTTGGATGTCTGTCCAGTGTCCTGCCACTCCCATCCCTTCAGTATATTCAGGGCATTTCAGCAAAAAGGGCTCTGTTATTATTCTTGTTACTGTTATTACATAATGTAAAACACACACAAAGGAAAGCAGCTCAAAGAAACCCCAATATGAATGCAAGGGTGGGACAAGTACTCGACCTAGAATCTGCCCGTGCCTTTCTCCCTCTCAGTTATTGTCTTTGTTTTGGGTCCCCTGTTGGCAAAACTTTAGGCTTCAGTGACTGCAATTAAGGTAGAAAGAAGCACTTGAGGGTGGAAGGGAAGTGAATCAGGGAGGGAAAGCCCTCCAAAAAAGGCTGCCATTAAACCAGGAGCCAGGGCTGCACACATGTGAACAGGAAATGTCCTGCATCAGAACAGCTGTCTGGGTGTTCATGCACCAACTATCTCACCATCACTGGTGGCTCAGATGGCAGAGCATCTGCCTGCAATGTGGGAGGCCCAGGTTCGATCCCTGGGTTGGGAAGATCCCCCTGGAGAAGGAAATGGCCACCCACTCCAGTACTCTTGCCTGGAAAATCCCATGGATGGAGGAGCATGGCAGGCTGCAGTCCATGGGCTCGCAAAGAGTCGGATACCACTGAGGGACTTCACTTCACTTTTATCTCACCATTGTCCAAAAGCTATTCCCAGGGCTGGAGCATTAATACCAGGACAGGGAAGTCTACCACACAGGGTACTGGGGTAGGATTTGGTGGGTGACCAGAGAACACGCCCTGGGCAAAGAAACACAGAGGCTGGTGGTTGGAAGTTGGCCCTGGACTGAAGTGGTAAAGGCAGGACTTCCAGCAGTGGCCCCCTTAGCAGAGTCAGCCTTCCCACCTCCTCTCCACCGGCTGCCTGTTCACCATCCTCTGTCCCGGCTTCACTCGGTCTTATGGTCAGGTTCAACTCAGAAGGATCCTTAGACACGGCTGGCCCCCAGACTCTGCTTTACACACTGGGGAAGCTGAGGCCAGAGAGAGGAAGCAAATGGTTCCAGACTGCCCAGTGGTATGTGTGGGGACTGATCTCCACTCAGGAGTCCCGTCCTCTCCTCAGGCCGCTGTTCAGACTGGGGTAACACATCCGACCTCCCTCCTGAATCCTCTGCCAGAAACATTCACTGAGGACAAAGCCAACAAACAGAAGCCGCTGACTCTGAGAAACCAGAGGCTCCGGGCTGTCTTTGCCTTTTAGAACTCCCTCCTCCCAAACGGATATGCTTAAAAGCCACTTTGGCTGATGGAAGACACCCTCAGCCTCTTGCCAGCAGATGCACACGTGGTCACTTGCGCCTGTGAACAGAGCACGTGTGATGTCATGGCTTCGCGTTCGAGTCCCATCTGGAGGATACATAACAGGAGGAGAGGGTTTGACCCGGGACAGTTCAGTCACCATATCTGTACTTGGATGCCTACACTTACTTCATTTAAAATGAGAACGAGGACATAACCTTTAAAGGTTACCTTCCTTCAGCATGTTGTGGGTCTGTGTCGTGTGAGCACATGGGGAACATGTGAAAGGTTAGCGTTTGTCACTTATCTAATCCCCCCCTCTGGTCTTTCTCCACTGCTGCCAAGACCCAGCAGCTCCTTGCAACTCACCACCAGCAGATTTTTCTTTGCAGCCTAAGACTTTGCCATTCATCTCCTTGGAGAGACTGAACAGAGCTCCTGGGCCAGGAGACATGAGGCCAGGCAGCTGGGGTTCCATTTCAGCACTCTCAGCTCCATCATGCACTACCAATGAGCACTACCATCTCCCAAGGACCTATTGTGTGCCAGGCACGGTGCTGGAAGCTTCGGGCAATTCACTGCAACCCTGCCAAACTGAGGCTGATTTATGCTTCCACCGTCGCCTCTTGTCTGGACGATGGCCAAGCTGTACAACTGGTCCCTCTGACTCCACAGCTCTGCCTCCCTGCAAATCCCACCCCACACCTGCCTATGGACACTGTGAAAAGGGCTGGTCTTGCTCTCAGAGTGAAATTTAGCCACTGAGCAAGCAGGGTGAGTACAGAGAGGGTACTGAGCCCCTCTCTGTTCTCAGTTTAGGAGGAAGCAGGCAGTGAACTGGCATGGCCTGATGGCCTGGGAGCCCTCACCTGGGAAAAAGGAAAATGCATCCTAGTTGGCTGGCACGCTGTAGCTGGCTTGAAGTGCCCATGGAAAGGGTGATAGGTCAAGTCGTCAAAGGAAATTGACCTTTGAGTCATCCTTGACCTTGGACCAGGGATCCTCTGGCTCCCCCACCAGATGTATACAGGCATCTTCTCCCTCTCAAGGTCACATGATTCCTTGAGTTACTGACACAGCAAGAGCTACCTGTGCTGAGCACCTACTGTGCTCTGGCAGCAAATGTCTATTGAGTGCCTACTAGGTGCTGGGCACTGAGGCTAAGCAGTGAGCCCCATAAAGCTGGCAGTGACAGAGGACCAGCAGGACCTCAGCTATGTGTGCAGTGATGTCTGCCTCTGTCACCACGTGAGAACTCTCATTCATGCTCTGGACCTTCCTGCTGTTCAATTTCAGACACCTCTCTCCTCCCTTCACCATCACATCCTGGCCCTTGCTCTTTTCTCTGCTTGGAGCTGGGACGAGGGGTCGGGGGAGGAAAACAGCAAGCACATGGAGGAGAAATCACAGAGCCGAAGAGGGTCTTGTTCCCGCTTCTTCCCCTAGCAAATGAGCATTTTTTATGCAAATTAGTTTAAGTCCAGCCCATCACTAAAGAAGAAAAAGAAGCCGATTAGATTCATTTTTTTGGTCAACTTGTTCAAGCCCAGTACTAATCTATTCATCAGCTTAGTTCATCAGGAGAGGTCACACCTCTTCAGGAGTTTTCTAACTGAAAATAATGCCTCATTAAGTTACACATATTAACCTGAGAACAGTATTGATGTCAGACAGACTAATGAATGTCATTAAAGGGAATGCGCACTAGGCCTCGAGGGACCTGACTAGACTTTAGAATCTCTCCGCAAATTCACTCAGTTATTGTCCCACGGATGTGGAATCTCAAGGGAGGGAGGGAGACGGGAAAGGCTCTGGTGTGGAGCTGTAATCATCCCTGGGTTGTCGTTGTTTAGTTACTCATGTCCAAGTCTTTGTGACCCTATGTTCTGCAGCACGCCAGGCTTCCCTGCCCTTCACTGTCTCCTGGAGTTTACTCAAATTCATGTCCATCAAACTCATTTGATGATGCCATCCAACCATCTCATTCTCTGTCTACACTTCTCCTCCTGCCTTCAATCTTTCCCAGCATCAGAGTCTTTTCTAATAAGTTGGCTCTTCACACCAGGTGCCAATGTATTAGAGCTTCAGCTTCAGCATCAGTCCTTCCAGTGAATCTTCAAGGTTGATTTCCTTTAGGATTGACTGATTTGATCTTCCTGCAGTCCAAGGGACTCTCAAAATCCTTCTCCAGCACCACAGTTCAAAAGCATCAATTCTTCAGCACTCAGCCTTCTTTATGGTACAACTCTCACATCTGTACACGACTACTGGACTACGGACTTTTGTCGGCAAAGTGATGTCTCTGTTTTTTAACATGCCATCTAGGTTTGTCATAGCTTTTCTTTCAAGGGGGAAGCATCTTTTAGTTTCATAGCTTCAGTCACCATCCGCAGTGATTTTACAGCCCATCCCTGGGAGTGGGGCCCCTGAATCCCGGCATCTTTGAATGCTATGAAGGGTACACGACCAAGGGAGGCACCATGTATACAGTCACTTATCATTGAGTCCAAAGGGAGGGACACTGGGTTTAGCCTCTACCACCGAAGGGAGGCAGGAGGGTCAGAGCTTGGGAATCAGAACACTGATTTCTGGTCCCAGATCACCTCACCATAGTGGATGAGGTTTTGTTCTAACACACCTTTACTGAACCAAGTGCTCTGCTGGAAACTTTCACATGCGTTATATTCCTGCAACCCTCACAGGATCCTAGGGGAACTGAGGTTCAGAGGAGTTAAGAGGTTTGCCCAAGGTCGTGAGTGAGTGGGCTGGAAAGCTAAGGCTGAGATCCAGGCGGAATGACCCTGGTGGAGGCTTCCTCTCCCAGGTTCCCTCACCCCTGCCTCCAGCCTCACCCTCCTTGCGGTCTGTCTTCAAAGCCTTCCAGCTCCATTTCCCAGGACCCGTAATTCCTCAATTGCAGCTGTGTGGGGAACCGCTCTCTCCACTATCACACCAGGCACATTGATCACCAGGCTCAGGATAGACCCTGGTTTCAACACAGCCTAGGAACTCACCTTCTGTGAGCCCCTGGGGCCAGCTGAGTGCCCTGGGTAAATGAAATTTCCCAGTGCACGGGGATGCTTAGCGGCACTGGTCTACCTGCTGTGAGCTGGGCGCCCGACCCATCCCACTGGACTTGGGTCTTGGTGGAGGGCCAGGCAGGTGGGAGGCAGAACAGCAGAGGTGCCTTCCTGATGTGCAGACCAACCTCCAGGACTCACATGTCTTCCCCTGGGGCCTAAGGTACGCCTGGTTTCAAGGTAGACGTAACCTCACCATTATTTAACTTATATGCAGAGTACATCATGAGAAACCCTGGGCTGGAGGAAGCACAAGCTGGGATCAGGATTGCCCGGAGAAATATCAACAACCTCAGATATGCAGATGACACCACCCTTATGGCAGAAAGTGAACAGGAACTAAAGAGCTGCTTGATCAAAATGAAAGAGAGTGAAAAAGTTGGCTTAAAGCTCAACATTCAGATAACTAAGATCATGGCATCTGGTTCCATCACTTCATGGCAGATAGATGGGGACACAGTGGAAACAGTGGCTGACTTTATTTTTCTGGGCTCAAAATCACTGCAGATGGTGATTGCAGCCATGAAATTAAAAGACTCTTACTCCTTGAAAGGAAAGCTATGACCAACCTAGACAGCATATTAAAAAGCAGAGACATTACTTTGCCCACAAAGGTCCGTCTAGTCAAGGCTATGCTTTTTCCAGTGGTCATGTACAGATGTGAGAGCTGGACTATAAAGAAAGTTGAGCACCAAGGAATTGATGCTTTTGAACTGTGGTGTTGGAGAAGACTCTCAAGAGTCCCTTGGACTGCAAGGAGATCCAACCAGTCCATCCTAAAGGAGATCAGTCCTGGGTATTCATTGGAAGGACCGAAGTTGAAGATGAAACTCCAATACTTTGGCCATCTGATGCAAAGAGCTGACTCATTGGAAAAGACCCTGATGCTGGGAAAGATTGAGAAGGGGATGACAGAGGTTCTGATGGTTGGATGGCATCATCGACTCGATGGCCATGGGTTTGGGTGGACTCTGGGAGTTGGTGATGGACAAGGAGGCCTAGTGTGCTGCGGTTCCTGGGGTCACAAAGAGTCAGACACAACTGAGCGACTGAACTGAACTGTCTTCTGAACTGGGCAGTTCACATCTGAGTGGCTGGGATGAGTCCAGGGCACTGGAGAGAGTCCAGTCCCAAAGATGGGGACAGGGAAAAGTGGGAAGCATACAGAGACTGGAGCAGAGTCATGGGGAATGACAAGAGAAAGTCTGGGAGACAGCATGGAAGAGGTGTCTGGGCCAGGGGGAGAGTTCTCTATAAAGGGCCAGGTCAGCTAGAGACCTGGTCCAAGGTGAGGTAAGAGAGGGGAAAAGAAGAAATGCATATCTGTCCTCCTAGCTGACCCTCTGAATTTTCCTCATCCTTGATTTATGGAATAATGGACATATGGAGGCACATGTCTGGGCCATCTTGTTGAACTCCCATTTGACTCTAAAAATAGAATGACCTCTGAGAAGTAGTTATTATTAGCTTCATGTGTATAGTGAAGACACAGAGGCCCAGAGATGCTGAGTGGCTGGCCAGGCTCCCACAGCTTGAAAGAGCCAGGATTCACAGCAGGGGCTGCCTGACCCGGAGGACCGTGACCTTCCCCCTGGCCACGGTGCATCGTGTGTCAACAGGTTCACCTGGACAGCGTTCTTTTTCCCTGAAAAGACATCTGGAGAATGTCTGCTGCTGGCCCCTCTCCCTCCCTGACTGGCTCTCAGGCAGGATGGGTCTCCTGGGCAAGAGACGTGAAGAGACCCACAGACCCACAAATTCTTACCAGTCTTGCCTGCAGAGGGACAGGTCCTGCCAGCGTGAATCAGCACGCACCTGAGGGACCTGGCAGAGACCCGTGGGGAACCCTCTGATCCAAAGCTGAGGCTCCGCCCTGGCCCAGCTGTTCAGGGCGGGGCATGAGTCTCCCTCACTGTGGGCACCGGCTCTCTCCAGGTAGCTTCTGAGCATTCTGGCCATGCTTCATGACCACACTCGATTGCAGACTGCGGTACTTCACGTGTTCAATGGTGTAGTATCGTGTTTCATGCTCCTGTAATGATTTCTCCAATGATGTGTCTCGCATCTGTCTTCCCCTGTAAGTTCTTCCTTGAAGAACTGCATCCAGCTTCAACAGACAAGGTGAAAGGACTTGGGAAACTCAAGCTTGGTCCCAGGAGCAAGCTCTGAGCAGGCTGTGTGATGAGTCACACTGAAGAAGACGCAGCTGTCCAAACTGAAGAAGAAACACCTTGTGGAGACAGAGAGTTGTCATCCAATACAGGAAGGGCTGCCACCTGGAAGAGGCAGTCACGGTCCTCAATGAGGCCCGAAGGACTTTCCAGCAGTTAAAGCTGTCCAGACACGGAAAGGGCTACTTTGACAGGCGGTGAGCTCCTTGTCCTTGGGGGGTTGGGGGTGTACAAGCAAGAGTTAGGCCCAGCATATGGAGAAATTTGATACAAGGTTGACCGAGTTTTGGATCACAGCTATTGTGTTCAGAGCAGATGCTGTCCTCTCTCTGAACTTCAGTTTCTTCCTCTGGAAAGTGGGGATAATAAAGCGTTTTACCACATTATTGGATCATTGTGCTATTATGTGGTTTACATGAAGTAATACACAGCAAGCACTTAGTGCAGGGCCGGTCACATAAGCCGCTGCCAGTGACTAGGAGCTCATTTTATTTCTACAGTCAGTCTAATTTTTATTGAGGGGATTCTGGTCAGATATGACCCTGGACTTTGTACTTTCTGGCACTCAGAATCTTTAGAAATACCCCGATCCCCCTGCAGAAGTTCTGGTTTTCCCTGTGGCTCAGATGGTAAAGAATCTGCCTGCAATGCAGGAGACCCTGGTTCGATCCCCGAGTTGGGACAATCCCCCAGAGGAGGGAATGCCTACCCACTCCAGTATTCTTGCCTGGAGAATTCCATGAACAGAGGAGCCTGGTGGGCTACAGTCCTATCACAGTGAGTTGGACATGACTGAGCCACTAATGCTTTCGCTTTTCAGATGTTCTAGAATAAGCGGACTGTCTCTCCTTCCCCTCACCCCGTGGCCTCTAAAAGCGGCCTCTGCTGACTCAGATCTCCACCTGGGCCCCTTTCCTAGTGGATTGTGGTGCTGAGCTGGTGTTTCTGATTTCCTGGACCCCCGGGCATGTGAGAATGCCCACTGTCCAAACCAACCTGGGGAGGGGCAAGTGGTGCTGTGAGGGCCTCCCTCGTCCACCACCTGGAGCTGATTTGCCCTCTGATGAGTCTCCCTTAGTCATCTTCTCTGGACTAAATGAAGTTGAGTTTCAACCACTTGGAAGAAATAAAATATCAAGTGTAAATTGTCCCCCAGGGATCCCAGCCGAATAGCGAGTTTCCACATTTCTTGGTCTGAGTCAAAAGCCTTCCCTTTAGCAATTGGGCACGTCTCACTTGTTAATAGATTTAATTTCCACAGACTCTAGATGTTTTCTTGGAATTGATCTTTCCATGAAGAGCATGCTTTGGAGACAAGAAATAACCGTTAAGAGAGCCTATAAATGAATTATACTTGTTGACGGAAATAAAAATGCTCCAAGTGAGAGTTGTGAGTTTCAGTTTTATTTGGGGGCTTACTGAAGACTAGAGGTCAGGACACATGCTCTCAGAGAGGTCTGAGGAGCTGCTTAGAAGGGTGGTGGGGTGGTCAGTATATACGTGGTTTTGGAGAAGGGGTGCACACACTCATGCACCCATCTCGGAAGAAGGTTGCTGCTGGTCACGAGACACACATATCTCAGCTAGAGATTTTAGTGCTTTTCTAAGGGTGGGAAGATGCAAGAAACTGGGTTGTCTCTGGCTGGGGCTGGGTTGTCAATCAAGGGAGCCTGGGGTTTAAAGCTCAACATTCAGAAAACTAAGATCATGGCATCCAGTCCCATCATGTCACGGCAAATAGATGGGGAAACAGTGGATGGCTTTATTTTGGGGGGCTCCAAAATCACTGCATATGGTGGCTGCAGCCATGAAATTAAAATATGCTATCTCCTTGGATGGAAAGTTATGCCAACCTAGACAGCATATTAAAAAGCAGAGATGTTACTTGGCCAACAAAGGTCCATCTAGTCAAGGCTATGCTTTTTCCAGTAGCTACGTATGGATGTGAGAGATGGGTTATAAAGAAAGCTGAGTGCTGAAGAACTGATGCTTTTGAACTGTGGTGTTGGAGAAGACTCTTGAGAGTCCCTTGGACTACAAAGAGATCCAACTAGCCCATCCTAAAGGAGATCAATTCTGAATGTTCATTGGAAAGCCTGATGCTGAAGCTGAAACTCCAATACTTTGGCCACCTGATATGAAAAGCTGACTCATTTCAAAAGACCCTGATGCTGGAAAAGACTGAGGGCAGGAGGAGAAGGGGACGACAGAGGATGAGATAATTGGATGGAATCACTGACTCAATGGACATGGGTTTGGGTAAACTCCAGTAATTGGTGATGGACAGGGAGGCCTGGCATGCTGCAGTCCATGGAGTCACAAAGAGTTGGACACAACTGAGCAACTGAACTGAACTGGGGTTTGGAGACCACTGTCTCCCTGCTGCCACCAGGCCATGGAGCTGCATGGTCGCTCCACCTCTGCCTGGCCACCTGGGAGGAGAGAGCTCATCTGGTGCATGTGTACTGTGGGTCACTGGCCTCCTGCCCTCTGCTCAGCATGGTCTCAGGCTCCGGACAGCTGTCAGGTTGATGGAGTCCAGCATTACGTGTTCCTTGATGGAGGCAGCGGTGTTGGGAGGCTTGGCCTGGCTGTTCCTGCTCTCCTGGGCATCCTGGGGTAGCCAAGGGCTTTGAAGCAGCAGAAGAGGTCTGCCAATAAGATGGACGAGTGCAGCCAGGTGGCTGAGCCACGGCACACAGCACACAGGCGCGTCCCAGGCCTGGGTCAGCTGCAATCTCAAAGGCTGTCTGGGGCTTATAGGGACAGGTGTGCTCAGATGTGGTGGCCTGGGCTTTGGGAAACATAGAGTTGCCCTCACAGTCTGCAGGGGCTTCCCAGATCCAGGAGAGCGGGCCACACCCAGCGGGGTCCAGGCTCTGTCACCAAAGGCTCAGCCTCTGCAGCTACCAAGACCTGAGTGTGAATCCCAGCTCCGCCAGTGCCTGCATGTAGGATCCTGGAGAAGGATCTTCCAGACCTCTTGACTTCCCCTAGCCCTAGCTTCCTCATCCATACAGTGGATTCTGGGTGTCTTCCATGCCAAGTTCATTTTCTTCAGGTGGGGACAGATGGTGAGCCACAGGCTCATCCTTCCTCCCCTTCTGAGGGAGCTGGCAGGTGCGAACCCTCACCTCTGACTCCCCAGGGGCCATAGAGGACCATCAGCCCTGGACTGGGAGTCAGGAGACACTGGTTTTGCCACGTGTGGCTGCAGAACCTTGGCTGACATGCCCCTCCCCCTGCTGGCCCGGGGGCTCTGTGAGAGGAAAGGGCCTGGAGGAAGAGAGAATTAGAGCATCTTGGGGGAGGGAGAGACTTGGAGGTGGCTCAGGACCCCCTGATCTCACAGGAGAGGAAACACAAAGATTCTTCCCATCCTCCGATTTCCCCAGTCCTGGGGTGACAGAGGCATTAAATGCTGGTTCATTTGCACTGCCCTTCAGACCCTCCACTCCTCCATGTAACTGCCCTGGGCTCAGCCCTTTGCCTGCAGAGGCAACCTGACCTTGGGCGAGGAGGACCTTCTCAAGCTCCAGAAAAGTGAGGAAAAAGGGAGGGTCTCCCTGGGATGTGCCCCATGTCTGAGCGCACATGAACTAGTTCCCTTTGAGGTTTGCCAAGCTCCCAACTTCTTCCCCTGGCTCTCACCATCCTCTGCTCCAATTAGGCATCTTTCCCTGCTGGCTTCAGCCCCTCCTGGAGTTGCTGCAATCAGATTGGCCATGAGGACATGGAAGACGCTTCTGAGCTGTTCTGGCTGAACCCCACATCTCCGTTCCTGGGGCTCAGAGACTGATGGGTCCTGCCACACAGCTCAGTGAGCTCTGTTTGCCACCTCACCCCATGAGGGGAGGCCCGGGAGCAGGATGGCAGGTGGATGGCTTCACAGAAACATTTGGTCTTCCTGCCAATTGTGAAGGGCTTGGGATGCAGCTGCAGATCTGCATCCTTGCTGAGCTTACAAGTTCAGTTCAGTCGCTCAGTAGTGTCCGACTCTTTGCGACCCCATGGACCGCAGCACGCCAGGCCTCCCTGTCCATCACCAACTCCCGGAGCCCACTCAAACTCATGTCCACCAAGTCGGTGATGCATCGTGGTACCTCCCGATCCAGCGCATCTCCGTACTGGACTGTCTGAGTCCCAGTGACCCTGGGGACCGGGATGCACAGAGTTGACAGCGGCTCAGCCCTGGCAGAGGTTAGCGGTGTGTTACTGCAGGGGCCTCCTTTGCATTTGAGGGAGGCAGGATGCCTTCAGTTATCAGAAGGAGGTCTTCTGGGTTTGCCTCCTGGATTGAGTCTTCCTTGAAGGTAATAACTAACGCAGGCACATTAAGGAAGTGAAGGCCCAGGGCTCAGGGGAGGAGAGGGAGGATGTGATACAGACCTAGAAAGAGGGGTCTGGGTACCAGAACATAAGATACTCAGATGGAGGCTTCTCTGTGAGCCCAGTACTCCCCCGCTGCCTCGGGGGGGGGGGGGCGGGTCTCAGTCTGTGCTTTCCTCTGAAGACCGTTGTGGGGAGGCTGGTGAGGGGGAGAAGAGGGAACCCTCAAGGAGGAGTCAGGCACACTGGGATCCCCCACTTCCCTGCTGTGTGACTTCAGGCTAGTTGCCTGCCCTCTCTGGCCATCAGCTTCCTCATCTGTAGATGGAGGACAGTGATTTGACCAGCACCCCCCTCACAAGGTGATGGAGGGGATGAGCCCCAAAAGCTGCACAAATGGACACCCAGGAGCAGAGGAGCAGTGAGGACGGGGTCAGGGACCAGAGTGGAGTTGGTCCCAGGTTTTGGCTCACATCCAGCAAGTTCTTTCATGTAGGCCCAACAGTCTTGTCACTGAGTTCTTTGTCCAAAGCTTTTAGACTCCATAAATCATTTTTCATAACACACCAACTTGTAATTACTACAAAGCCTCCAGAGGAATCCGATGCACTTTAGACATAATGAACTAATTATTGTTGGGTAAATCAGTCACAATCAGGGAGCAGGGCTGGATTTTGTACAGGTCCTCTGTCTGCTGCTGGGCACCAGCCTGGGACTCACCTCTGACACTGACTCAGTGGGAGCTCCAGGCTTATTCCAGCTAAACAATGGCCAGGATTTAGGAAGGGGACTGCCGTGCAGGCCATACCTGGAAGTTACTGGAAATGACATCGCTCCCATCGCTGCAGTGGGAGGGTGGAATGTATGTGGGTCCCCTTCAAGGCTCCTTAGTAACAGGTGGGTGACCTTGGGGCTGAGATTTAACCTCTCAGATCCTGAGTTTCCCTACACAGAAGGTGCAGCCATTGAACCCTCCTTTCACAGGGAGGATGTGGAAATCACAGGAAGCTCCCAGCATGGTGCCTGACACACAGTAGGAGCTCAGAGAAGTAAGTGACTATTGACTTGAGATGGTGCCGGGACAATTTGCTGAGCTGGGATAGGGAGCCCTAACTTCCAGCCCTTCGTGTGTCTCATGACTGATCTTCTGAGGATGCTCTGGATACCACTCAGCAGTAGGAGTGTGGGTCAACATTGAGATGGATCATATGTAGAACAGTTAGGATCTGGACCATGTGTTTTCCCACCAAGGTAGACAGGAAGGTGACAGGTGATGGGAGACAAAACCTGACAAGTGAGAGATGGCTGGATGGGCCAGGCCAGGTGTCCAGCAGTGGACAGAAGCAGACAGGAGCAGCTCCATTCATCAAGGGGGTCTACTCTCTGGTTCAGAATGAGGTTCCAGGCTGTGGGAATCTGGATTGCTGCTGGTACCTTTGCACTCCTGTCCTAGACTTGCTGCATCTCCTACTTCAAGTGCACTCAGTGAGGGCTTCCTCATGGCCAGCACACTGGGCAGGCTGGGGTCCTGGAGAGTTGATATCCAGGACCAGCCCTCAGCCAGAGAAGGTTGGGGCTGGAGGTAAGCCCTCCCACTTCCTTGCCCCTCCCCTCTGGTGGGACGGCCCCTAGGCTGTTCTACTTCACCTCCCAGATTGCTCCACCCCCTGGACTGAGACCCTGCAACTGGCAGCAGTCATCTGCTCAATATGCACTTCTTATTGGCTTCCATCCCTTCCCTGTCTCACTTTCCCAGTCCTCCTGTTGCTTACCTGGACCACCTCTGCACTCAACCACTCACCTTCAAATCCTTGTTGCAGAGACTGCTTCTGGGGAAGCTGAGATAGGAAGTGAGAGGGGAGGAGTGGGCCTTCCAGGAGCAAGGCTGTGTTCCAAGTTGTGGAGACCTTGGTACCAGGCAAGGGTCCGAGGTGGAGATTTGGTCTCCAGAATGAGGTAGGAGCCCATCCTTCCTCCCCAAGAATGGTGATGATGGTGGAGATAAAGTTGGAAACAGTGGAATGTGTTATTGGTTCCTCCTCCATCAGGCACTGCTCACACAAATGTTTATGGCAGATCTCATTTCATCCTCCCTATAATCAATTGACTTTAGAATCACTTTTATCCTAAGTCTAGAATCCTATAGGTTTAGAGCTGGAAGTCCCTTCACAATTGCCTGGTCTACTGCCCAGATCTTGGTTTTTATTATGATTCTAAAATGAAAGGAACCACAGATCCTTAGAGGAATGGCTGATTTATGGACTGAGGAAGGAAATATACAAGATGAGACTAGGGGCGTCTTGTAAGAAAGTTAGGAAGTACTCAAAAGCAGAATGATGGGGGCATGGCAAAGCGACACAGGAACCTGAAAGAGTCCCTCCTACCTCCACCGAGATGGTACAATTTGCAAAACAAAATAAGTAATAAAATAGTGGACTATCACACAAAATATAAAATAACTATCCATGAAGTTATACTGATAAAAATAAATAGAAGAGGAGTGACAGATCTTCCTTATAGTCTTCAAAGATTTTATATGCCCTTCTCTAAGATATCGAGTTTAACTCCCTAAACCTTGAATATGGCCCATGATCAATGATTTGCAAAAACACTGAGCGTGGGAAGGTCAGGGGTGGGTGAATGGGAGGTAACTTGGCAAAAATCACCTTAACCATGTGGTGGACATTAACGTCACAGTGATAAGTCACATAGGTAGCATGTGCCCCTGGAGATGTGATGAGAAGGCACTTCACCTCTGTGCTATTCTTCTGCAGTCTAGTCATGAAGAAAGCATCAGGCCAACTCAGATTGAGGAGCTTTCTGCAGAATGTCTACCAGTCTTCCTCAAGACTGTCAAGGTCATATGGGACGGGAAAGACTGAGAAACTGTCCCAAAGAAGAGGGGGGAGTGCAGAGATACAAGGAGTAAATGTAATGTGATATCCTAGATAGGATTATGCAACAGAAGAAGGATATGAGAGGAAAAAACTAGTGGAAATAGAATAAAGTTGACTTTTAATAGTGACTTGTCAATGTTAGTTTCCCAGCTTTAACAAATGAACCCTAGTTACTAAGACTTTAATACCTGGGGAGCTGAGTGATAAGGCTATAGAGGTATTCCCTATACTCTTTTTGAAACTTTTCTGAGAATACATATTCTTCTAAAATGTGTTGAATAATAATAATGATATAAAACAACACTCCTGGCTTGAGTCCCTCACTTTAATAAACGAACAGAGAGAGACCCAGAGAGGCTACCAGACTGCAGGAAGCTCTCATGGGGCATTAGTGGAAATCTAGGGATGGCCTTCCTGGGAGGAAAGGGAACCTGACCAACAGCCGGGTAAACAAATCTTAGGTTTAGTTTTCTCACCTGACGAGGCACCTGGAAGGGGCTGATGAAGGCCCAGCAGCTCCAAGGCCCAGTCTCCTTTTCTCCCCTCAATGTCTTCCGTGCATCCGGAGGCCCCTGTGGTCACAGCGCAGCTGCTCACCCTGGGACTTTGGGGTGCCTTCCAGGATCATTGACAAGCGGTCCACAGAATTTCCCAGAATGCCCAAGCAACTCTGCTCCCATCTCATTGGCTGGAGCTGTGTCACATGACTACCTGCGGAAGAGGAGAAATGCTATTGTTAAGTAGGGCGAAGTGTCCCAGACAAAACAGAGGCTGCGTTAGGAAAGAAGAGACAGGTGATTACCAGTGGGCCGTCTGAGGCCTCTGGCTCAACACTTACAATCTCATTTTCATGTTTGCTGCCTCCCTGGGTCATGTTTGTTGTGATCAGACAATGAGAGGTTGAGCCACCTGCCCAGGACCTCACAGGCATGGTTTGAAGAACCAGGCTAGAGCGGGGCTCCCTGCCTTGGACCCCAGCAGCTCCTCAGATCTTCACTCCTGCCCTGTGTTGTCTGCTCTCTGCTCTCTCACTGTTCCAATTCTCTGCTTCTCCAGCTCCCCAGACCAGCTGGAGTTGTCACATTCGCACAGCCTGGAGAGGAGGGGTCAGCGATTCATCGCTTATGGTTCTGGCAACATTTTAAAGTTGAGCCCCGCTTTAAACAAACATACTATTGACTTGTCACTTTCCTGCACCACTGGGATGTTCTCTGCAATAGTCTTTGTGGAAGATACTTTAGCAGCCTCTATCACAATTCAAGATGCACTTAGCTTTGGTCTAATAATTTTACTTCTGGAAGTTGGTGATTCTGAAATGCTCAAGGATATGTATTTATGCAAGAAGGTTATCTATAGTATTATTTCCAGTAGCAAATAAAACATTGAAGACAACATAAATGTCCACCAACAAGAGACTGGTTAAATAAATAATGATGTCTCTATGCCACTGAATACTAAACAGTCATTAAAAAGATTGAGTTTGGTCTCTATGTACTAACACAGGAGAATCTCTACAACATAGTTTTGAATAAAGAAAAATATGAGCAGCATGATGCAAAAATATTCGATCCATCTTCGTTTGGCACAGATAAATATATGGAAGGATATGCACCTTTGTTGGGAAGCCCTTGGGAAAATTCATCATGAATCTGAGATTTGCACATCCCTTTCCAAAGTCATTTGTGCAGTAGAGCTCATCTTTTCTTGTCTGCTCAAGAACATCCCCCCAGCAACTCTCTTTTTCCTTTTGCATTTTCAAAGTTCCCCTCTCCACTGGATCACTCCCATACTGTGTAAACATGCCAGTATTTATTTCTACAGCCACAAAGAATAAAACATACAGTAAAACTAAAAAGAAAAACCACCTCTCCTGCTACAAACACATTTCTTTACTTTATCTTTACAGTCAAACCCATTGAAAGCGTTATCTATACTCATACCCCTTACTTCTCGCTGCCAGTTTTTCTCTTCACACACTCATATCAGGATTTCACCCCCACTCCTCTGTCCAAAAGTGCTCTTGTGAAAGTGACCGGTGACCTCTACGCTATCACTTTCAGTGACTGGTTTTCACTTTTCATCTTACTCAGCCCATCACTCCGAGAGAGTCAACTCCTAGGCAGGTTGATAAGAAGTCGGGTCCCCGAGGAGGAGAAAGGGGTCTGGGGCCCTCAAGTGGAAATAAGGGTCTGGAATTCTCAAGGAGGAGGAAAGGACAAACATCTACTTTTTTCTCTATGTTCCTTAGTTGCATACAAGGTTTTCTCTACACTACTTAGTCACATAAAAGGTTTCTTTTTTTAAACCCAAAATTGATGATTACACAACAAACAACTCAGTTTAAACTCTGTACTAAGGATTATATAACAACAATGTATCCTGCTTGAGGACAGTTTCTCCTTTCTGAAAACCTCTGGGCTAATCATATTATTTTAAATGTAAGTTATGGAAGTGGGTCTCAGTTCAGTTCAATTCAGTCACTCAGTCATATCTGACTCTTTGTGACCCATGGATCACAGCATGCCAGGCCTCCCTGTCCATCACCAACTCCCAGAGTTTACCCAAACTCATGTCCATTAGGTTGGTGATGCCATCCAACCATCTCACCCTCTGTTATCCCCTTCTTCTCCTGCCCTCAATCTTTCCCAGCATCAAGGTCTTTTCAAATGAGTCAGCTCTTCTCATCAGGTGGCCAAAGTATTGGAGTTTCAGCTTCAACATCAATTCTTCCAATTCTCTGGACTGATCTCCTTTAGGATGGACTAGTTGGACCCCCTTGCAGTCCAAGGGACTCTCAAGAGACTTCTCCAACACCACAGTTCAAAAGCATCAAAAGATCTTTACAAGCTTGAGATATTCTTTTGATTTATTGTAATAACTAATTAAAAAAAGTATATAACTTCCTTGCTAACACAAGCAAGGTGGGCATTCTCCATCCCCCTCCTGATGTCTATGTCAGAAGCTTTCTTACTTTAATAAAACCCTTTCCTTACTTAAATAAAACTCTGCTACACAAAAGCCCTTGAGTGATCAAGCCTGGTCCCTGGTCTCAAGACTAAATCTTCTTCAGAGGTCACGAATCACGACATCTTCACTGTAAGCTATCATCTTCCTCCTCGAAAACTTCTCTCCCCTCTACTCCCACCCTCTCCTAGCTTTCCTTCTAAATCCCTGGCTGTCCTTCTCCAACTCCTTTGCTGGTTTCTTCTTGGCTCTTTGACCTCTTGTGCTGTCTCTGGGCTCCATCCTTATCCTCTCTCACACTCTCCAGGGCCTCACCAGACTCATATGCACTACAAGATCTTCATATGCTAAGGGATTCCAAATTTACATCTCAGCCTAGACAGACCTCTTCCTGAGCACCAGGCTTATACATCCAACTGCCTACTCAACACCTCCACTTGGGAGTCCAAAAGGTATCCAATGTCCTTCCCACATCCCAGCTGAAATCTTGTTCTCCACCTGCCTCACTTCTCAATGTGCTGCTCCCATTATCTCCCTCATCTTAGTTAAATCAACTCCATCCTCCCTGTTGCTTAGACCAGAAACCCAGAATCATGCTTGACCTCTCACATCCCATGCCATGTCTACCAGCAAACTCGCTTGCTCCTTTTCGAAACATTTGCAGAACTTGACCACTTCTCATCTCAGCAGCTACTTCCCTGGTCCCCTATCCCAGCCACACCATCTCTGTCTTGAATTATTGCAATAGCTTCCTAACTGCTCTCCCTGCTTTCTTTTTCTTCTAAGAGTCAGCTCTTTATAAAAGACCTTGTCTGATCCTAGCTAACTTGTCATATAATGTCCATCATCTACTCAAAACAATTCATTGAATACATCTCAGTCAAGGAAGAGGCCAGGGTCCTTGCAATGGCTCACCCAGCCCCCACCCCACCCATTTTGCTGACCTTATTCTTACCTACTGCCTCCCTGCTCCTTATTCATGCAGATGCAATCAATGTGGGTAGAGCTGGAGTGGTAACATCTGGGGACTAACCAGGCATCTATTTTCTTCCTTTTTTGACTTAAAACTTCTCCATGTGGTCTCTGTGGGTGAATGGATTTGAATTTCTTCATGATAAAGGCTTAAAGACAGTCAGAGTATTTGCATGGCGGCTTAAGGCTCTAGCATGAGTGTTCCTAATAACCAAGAGGAAGCTTTATTATCTTCTGTGTCTTTGTCTGGAAGTCACATCGTGCCACTTTTGTATTCTATTGATTGACCTGATACTACGCTTACTCTGGATTTGAGATGAAGTGGCATAGACCTTATTCTTCTGTTGGAGGAGTATTAAAGAATTTGCAGACATGTTTTGAAACTGACACAGATAATGTATACTGTTCTTTAAGAAATTTTTGCAAGATTCTGAGTGGCCTTCTGGTGGAAAGAGTACATGTCAGCATAGAGAGATGAGGACATGAAAAAATCACAAATGCCTATCTAAAGTTCACTCTACAGATTATGTCAAGACTTTTGGTTCTGGTCGAGTTGGAAGGGCCTCATTTCACCCAGGTCCTCCCTCTGACAACTAAAATCTCTGGACATAACACAAAGGAAAGTAAAAGGAACACTCTAGAAGGTGTAAAGATGAAGGCAGCCTTCTCAGGACATCAGGAATCTATGAATAACATGGCCGTGAGTTATTTGAGTTCTCTTATTGTGTTGCTGATACTCTAGACAGAGTTCGGTAGAGTTCTCCAAACTAGAACAACAAAAGGCACAGACAAAAAATGAATTCTAAGAAAATTTTATTTTTCCCTAGGCAGATAACAGGGATAAGGGTTGTCTAGCATGCAAGAAAATTTTGGGGTCATACCACTTGATCTCGCCAAACATCAGTGGGGTAACCACCCACATTCTTATGATATTAAGAGGGCAAACATGGCGAGGATCTTCTATTTTCCCCACACAACTGAAAAGAAGGTGGCAGTGCTCTGATTGCCCATCTATCTGGTGGTGTCTGCAGGGTCTGGTGGTGAGCAGAACTTTCACTCTGCCTTGTGTTAATATTACTGAATGAAGTAATGTGAAGCAGGGTTTGACAGCACTCCACTCACCAGCCACCTCTCTCTGTCACAGCAAGGAGCAGTGGAGAGCTGAACCTATACTGGGCAGCCACAAGGTTAAATGAAGGAGTGTGAGGCAGGGTTAGTCCTCTGGACACCTAACCATCCTGGTTTTCATGGGGCTCAGTGCAGAGCTTCTAGTCTCAACTGGCAGGATGAGGTAGTGGTGCTGCGAGGCAGGGCTATTTGCCACTCCACTCTCCTTGCCCTGTGTCCGTGAGGACAGAATGGTGAATTCCAGCTGTTTACATGTTGAATTGAAAATTGAGGTCCCATATTGAACTCGAGTTGGAAGAGGCGAGTCCGGTCTCAAAATGGAGGGTCATGATCCCAAGGAACCAGAGCAGTAGAGAAAGCTGTTTATTGGTGGTCTGAGCTTTGAAACTACACATGATAGCTTAAGAGAACATTTTGAGAAATGGGGCACACTTACAGATTGTGTGGTGATGAGAGACCCCCAAACAAAACATTCCAGGGGCTTTGGTTTTGTGACTTACTCTTGGGTTGAAGAAGTGGATGCAGCAACGTGTGCTCACCCACACAAAGTTGATGGGCATGTAGTGGAACCAAAGAGAGCCGTTTCTAGAGAGGATTCTGTAAAGCCTGGTGCCCATCTAACAGTGAAGAAAAATTTTGTTGGTGGTATTAAAGAAGATACAGAAGAATATAATTTGAGAGACTACTTTGAAAAGTATGGCAAGATTGAAACCATAGAAGTTATGGAAGACAGGCAGAGTGGGAAAAAGTGGATTTGCTTTCGTAACTTTTGATGATCATGATACAGTTGATAAAATTGTTGTTCGGAAATACCACACTATTAATGGGCATAATTGTGAAGTGGAAAAGGCCCTTTCTAAATAAGAGATGCAATCTGCTGGATCACAAAGAGGTCGTGGAGGTTGATCTGGCAACTTTATGGGTCATGGAGGAAACTTTGGAGGTGGTGGAGGTAACTTTGGTCATGGTGGAAACTTTGGTGGAAGAGGAGGCTATGGTGGTGGAGGTGGTGGCAGCAGAGGGAGCTACGGAGGAGGTGATGGTGGATATAATGGATTTGGAGGTGATGGTGGCAACTATGGCGGTGGTCCTGGTTATAGTAGTAGACGAGGTTACGTGGTGGTGGAGGACCAGGATATGGAAACCAAGGTGGTGGATATGGTGGTGGTGGAGGATATGATGGTTACAATGAAGGAGGAAATTTTGGAGGTAACTATGGTGATGGTGGAAACTATAATGATTTTGGAAATTATAGTGGACAACAGCAATCAAATTATGGATGCATGAAAGTGGGTAGTTTTGGTGGAAGAAGCTCGGGCAGTCCCTATGGTGGTGGTTATGGATCTGGTGGTGAAAGTGGTGGATATAGTAGCAAAAGATTCTAAAAACACAAAAGAAAAGGGCTACAGTTCTTAGCAGGAGAGAGAGCGAGGAGTTGTCAGGAAAGCTGCAGGTTACTTTGAGACAGTCATCCCAAACGCGTTAGAGGAACTATAAAATTCTGCCACAGAGGGAACGATGATCCATAGTCAGAAAAGTTACTGCAGCTTAAACAGGAAACCTTGTTCAGGACTGTCATAGACACAGTTTGCGAAAAGTACAGCTATTGATTAATGCAATGTAGTGTCAATTAGATGTACATTCCTGAGGCTTTTTATCTGTTGTAGCTTTGTTTTTTTCTTTTCATTACATCAGGTATATTGCCCTGTAAATTGTGGTAGTGGTACCAGGAATAAAAAATTAAGGAATTTTTAACTTTTCAAAAAAAAAAAAAAAAGAAAATTGAAATTCTCTACAAGTTTTTGTTACTGTTTTGCTTTGTCTTGTTTGATTTAGATTTCCTGGGATTTTCTATGTAGACCAACATGTCCTCCACAAGTAGAGACAGCCTTCTTCTTTCCTATTTGTGTGCCTTTCTTTATTTTTCTTGCTTTATTGCACTGGCTAGAACTTTCAATACTATATTCAATAAGCTGAGAATACACATCCTTGCCTGCTTCCAGTCTTAAAGTGAAAGTAGTCATTCACTGTCAAATACAATATTAGCTATAGGGCTTGTCATTTTTGTTGTATTTGGTGGATGCTTTTATTACATTAAAGAAATTTCCCCATATTCCTAGTGTGCTGAGTGTTTCCAACATGAATATGCATTCAACCTTTTCTAATCTTTACTCCACCAATTTATACAATCATATAGTTTTTCTTCTTTAGCTTGATGATATTGTGGATTACATTTTTGAATATTAAAATAGACTTTCACACTTAGGATGTATCTTACATTGTCAAAGTTTATAATTGTTTTCATATATTTATTCAACTCTGATGTTTTGTTGGGAGTTTTTGTAGCTAAGCTCATGAATGAAATTGGTCTATAATTTTCATTTTTTGTACTGTCTTTGTGTGATTTTGGTATCATGGTAACACTGGCCTCATAAAATGAATCAAGAAGTGCCCTCTCCTAGTATACTTTCTCAAAATATTTGTGCAGAATTGGTGTTAATTCTTTAAATATTTGATAGAATTCTAAGTGGAATTCATGGCAATTATGTTTTGGGGAAGCTTTTAAATTATGAATTCAATTTCTTTCATTGTTATAAGACTATTCAGATTGTCTATTTCATCTTGATTGAGTTTTAATAGTTTGTGTGTTTCACAAAATGTGTTAATTTCTTCTAATTGCAAATTTATGTGCATTAAGTTATTCACATTATTACTTTACTATGATTTTAGTGGCAGTCAGATACATAATAACATCCTCCATTTCATTCCTGAGGTTGATTACTTGTATCCTCTTTCTGCTTATGTTTGTCAGTCTTTCTCCATGTTTATCAATTTGGTTAATTTTTTCAAGGTACCAGCTTTTTATCTCATCAACTTCCTGTATTCTTACCCAATTTTAAAATTAATTGATATCTATTGTCTACAAGAAATTCATTTTAAATATAGAGAAGCAGATTAAAAGGATGAAGAAAGATATACTATGCTGGCATTAATCAAAAGAAATCAGGGGTAGGTGTATTAATTTTAGGTAGAGCAGACTTCAGTTCAAGGAGAGGTATCAAGAATAAAGGGAGACATTGCATAATATAAAGGGGCCAGTTCTCCAAGAAGACATAACAGTCTTTAATGGATATGCACCTTACTACAGAGGACCAAATTATGTGAAGCAAAAAATGATAGAACTGCAAGAAGTAGATGAATCCACTCTTATAGTGGGAAAGTTCACCACTCCCCATCAAAATGGACATGTGCAACAGGCATAGAATCAGTAAGGACATAAGTTAATTCACCATCAATGAGCTGAAGATAATTCACGTATATGGGCGACTTCGTATGTATGGAAGAACACACATTTTTCTCAAACTCACATGGAACCAAAACAGACAATATTCTGAGCCATAAAACAAACCTTAATGAATTTAAAAGAAGAGAAACCATAAATGTCTGCTCTCAGACCAGAGTAGAATTAGATTAGAAAACAATAGCAGAAAGGTATCTGGAAAACCTTAAAATACTTGAAGATTAAGGAAATCACTTTTAAGTAACACACAAGTCAAAGAAGAAAACTCCAGGCATTAAACAGCATTTTGAACTAAACAAAAATGAAAATGGAGCTTATCAAAATTTGTTGGATACAGTGGAAGTATTGCTTAGAGAGAAATTTATAGCAATGAATGCACATATTAGAAAGGAAGACAGATCTAAACTAAATCATTGAAGTCTCCATATTAGGAAATTAGAAAAATAAGAGGAAATTAAACTCAAAGGAGACAGAAGAAAGAAATAATTTAAATTAAAACAGAAATCAATGAAATTAAAAATACAAATCAATAGAGAAATCAATAAAACCAAAAGATGGTTCTTTGAAAAGATCACTAACTTTAATAAATCTCTAGCCAGGCTAACAAAGAAAAAAAGAAAAGATAGCGAACACAAATTATCAATGCTGGAAATGAAAGAGGGAACATAATTACAGATCCCATGGAAATTTAAAAAGATAATAAGGAAACACTAAGAAAAACTCAATGCTCACCAATTTGATAACCTAGAAGAAGTAGACCAATTCCTTGAAACACACAATCTGGCAAGACTCACACAAGAAGAAACAGATGATCTGAATAGGCCTATATCTATTAAATCAATAATTAATAACAGAGAGCACCAGGACCACATGGCTTCACTTGTGAAGTATACCAAACATTTAAGGAAGAAATTATACCAATTCTTTGCAATCTCATTCAAAAAATAGAAGCACTTGGAACACTTCCAAACTCATTCTATAAGGCCAGTATCACCCTGATACCCAAAATAGACAAAGTCATTATAAGAAAACAATAGACCAATATCTCTCATGAGCATAGATGCAAAATTCCTTGACCAAATATAAAGAAATAGAATCCAACCGTATAGTAAAAGAATTATACAGCACAGCCAAGTGGGATTTATCCCAGGCATACAAAATTTCACCATTCAAAAATCAACTAATATACTCCATTACATCAACAGACTAAAGGAAAATCACAAGATCATATCAGTAGATATAAAGACAGCATTTGATAAAATATGACTCCTATTCAGGATAAAAAAAAGCTCTCAGTTAATTAAGCTAATTAAAAATGGGTAAAAGACATGGCAAGACTGAATATACAAATTAACTATGAGCTGGCCATAGAAAAAAACCACTTTGAGCCACAGCTGGCAGCAAACTGCCCAGGAAACCAATCTCTTACCCAGAATAAACAGCCCAGGATGCCAGCCTGCTATCAGTCAGACTTGCAGGAAGCTGGATTGCTATTTCTAGTAATGTTCCAGGAGGTTCAACAATAGCTTCTGTAATATGTGGCCCCAAAGGGCCAGGACTTTATTAGTAACTGACAGCTTCCTCAATTTTTGTTTCTGCTTCCAACTTAGGACCAACCAGAGGAAAACAAAGATGCCCCCTACTCAGTCATATAGATGCCCTGCTTCTAGTCAGCCTGCCTACAGCTTCTCCAGGCTTCTGAAGCCTTCCTTTTTTTCCAGTATAAAGCTCCCCAACTCCTCTGCCTGCCTTTGAGTCTCTGCCAAAATGCAAGTGATGATGGCCTGAGTCTCTTGCTATGATAAGTTCAGAATAAATAACCTTTGCTTTTATCATGTGGTTGATCTTTGTTTATTTCCATAATGTGAAGAGACATTTCACTGAAGAGGACATGCAGATGGAAAATAAACACAAGAATAGATGTTCCATATCATCAGCCATTAGGGAAATGTGAATTAAAACCACAATGAACTATCGTTACAAGCCTATTGGAATGGCTAAAATGAAAATTAGTCATAACCCCAAATGCTTGTGAGGATGTAGAGAAACTGACTACCTCATACATTGATGATGGGAATGTAAAGTGATACAGTCACTCTGGAAAAGCGTATGGCTGTTTTTACAAAAAGTAAATGGGTCAATATAGAACCTTGATTCATGGTTCTATTAATTACAACTGTTAATTACAACTTATTTAATATACATGGTTGATTCATTAACATTGATTTCACAGCCAGCAGCACCATAACCCTTGTCTCAGTGAAACTCATATAACACGCATATATTTGCCCTAAAGCACATCACAGCCTTCTTGCACTTCAGCACTGTGCTTGGAGACCATTTTAAATAGCAAAATCACTGACAAAAAGCACAAAAATGCAAAAAAAAAAAAATGGCACTAAATAGGGAAAAAGATACTAGTTTACAGAATGTGAGCCAAAATAAGATGACAGAGCATTGCCTTGTTTGACTTAGCTGGCATTGGGTGACTCCAATTTTTCCCTGCTTTGTGCATGTCCATGAATGACAGCAAAAGTACCTTAAGGATTGATTTGAGGTCACAAAAAAGTTTAGCAAGCAGGTAAATTTTCAAGTATGGAATCCATGAATAATGATTGACTTATTATTCAATCATTATACGTATATAGTGAGAGGTGTGTGTATATAGGATATGTTTGTATATATGTATATTGTGAGGTGTGTGTGTGTGTGTGTGTGTGTGTGTGCTGGAGGGATACCGCTTCCTAAGTCAGGACTATTTACAGTTGAAAGAAATTCTGCATTTTACCCAAGGATTTGTCAAAGGCCTCCTTGAAAGCTCTGTGTTCTCCACGAGCCAAGAAAAGGATTTTGATTTGCAGTTTCTTTCCATGCTCTGATGCACCTTTTGAAAGCTCGTTCATTTCCTGTTTCAAGTCCTGTCCAACTGAACCAGAGGTTTTCTAAGCTTCCACTAAGTGCTGGCCCTGGGCTTGGCCCTGAGAGGGACACACCTGAGTGAGAGAAGGTCTGTGTTCCAAGGGAAACTGGCACCATCCAAGCTCCCACAGAAGAGGCTTTGAAAGAAGAACTTCTCAGAAGCTGAGTCCGGGGGCACTTTAGTAAGATCCCACTCCCTGTTTCCAAATCCACCCAGAACAAGATGGCAGAGGCCTGATAGGTCTCAAAGACTCACAGGGTGTCCAGTGGGGTTCGAGAAGCTGGAGGGGGGACTGGAGGGAGGACTGGAGGGAGGAGGGGAAGGAACAACTTGCCTCTTTCATCATAACTTGTATATTACAAAAAAGGAACATGTTATGAACAAACTTTTCAGTTTATACATTGACAATGTCGTCTCTGAAACTGTGATAAATAAATACAGAAGCTTATGAAAACAAGCTCTAGTTAAACCAAGGGAAGTCTGACCAGGAGTGAGCCACACCCTTTCAGAGTCTTGGTTCCCCATTGACCAGTAGTGGACCCTGTAGTTCACCCTACTTTCAGGATCAGCCCCTACTTTGGAACCTAACTAGTTGTCTTAAGTGGGTAGGAAGAGGAATGTGTTCCTGGTGGTGGAAACAGCATGTGCAAAGGCCCTGAGGTGGGAGAGAGCACAGGTAATTTGAGGTTCTCCAAGAAGGCCTGTGTGACTGGAGTGGAAAGATATGGAGGCAGGGATGGTGAGGCAGTTGAGGCTGGAGAGAGGAGGGGCCTGGTGGGGTTGGAGTTGCCTCTCATCCTCCGAGTCACGGGCTATCATTTAAGATGCTCTGTGCGAGCTGGGGGAGCCAAGAGCTGGGGGAGGCACAGAACTTTCCCATCGGTTCTTGTCTTCTCATTCAGCCATCTGCGTGAAGCACACCCATATGGTGATGTTTTATTCCAACTTTCTGAAGTCTGGAGCCAACACAGAGGCCTGTCGACTTACTTTTTTCAGTGTTTTCTTCCTGGAAACATCTTTGTTCTGAGACAGTACAGAGCCATCAGAGGATCAGTACAAGGACCAGAAAGGCCCCGAGGCTGGCACATCTTACCCTCCCCCTTCTCCATGTCATCTCCCTTCTCTGCTAGCAGAGGGGGTGGGGAGCACACCTGGACTCAGACCAGCAGGGGCATGGAGTAGGGTGGGGATGGACTAAGAGGAGAAGCTCAGGGCAGGGCCAAGGCCCAGACACAAGCCCATGGCAGCTCAGTGGTTTGTTAGGAGGCTCCAGGGAGGTAAGATTCAGGAGGGATGAGAGTGTGCTGATGAAGAATCTGATTTTCACAAGGAGCTTCGTGGGACCCAGCAGAACCCAAACGTGAGGCTGGAGCTCAGCGGTGGAACCATGAGCAGAGCCCTGGGAGCCCCAGCAGGGAGGGGTGAGCCCAAGTTGGCACTGGCCAGCAGGAGAGAGGGGGTGGTTCAGCTGACATCAGTCACCCCCATGCAAGAAACGCTCACCAGCCCCCAGGGACTGGGCCTGCACTGAATACTGGTCACTAACAACAGTGCACAGCTACTGAGTGATTTCTGTATACCTGGCATGGTACCAGGCACTCACATATTTTATGCCATTTAACCTCATGAAGTATACTTAGCAGAGAAGGTAAATGAGACTCAGAGAGGTGAAATGTGACTTGCTCGAAATCACACAGCACGTAGCAGTGAGAGATGGGATTTGAAGGCTGGTCTGTTGGGCTCCAGAGTTCAAAGTCTGAACTACCACCCTGTGCCTCCTTGGTGATGGGGAGTAGGAGTGAGTGGCCCCAAGAGGCAGAAAGGGAGAGGGACAGGGCGGAGGCCGGGTTGTGCACTTCTTCCTAGAGCGGACATCTGGGCTCCTTCCTGAGCAGCTGTCTCCTTGCCCTGCAGCCAGGCCAGCACGGCCGCCCAGGGGTCACATTACAATCACCACGGCAGCCGCACTGCAAGAGCAAGGCCACCTCGGCCGTGGATAACCGTGGATAATCGAAGGCTCGGGGTAAACGGCCAGTGGTAGGCTCGGCCTCCTTACCTCTAGGACACGTCTCTCCCTGCTCTGTCCACACCCCATCGTCCGCCCCCAGCTCCCTCCCTGAGTTCACGGCTTGTCTTGTCTCTCCCTGACCCTCTCCGGTCCTGCTAACCTTGGCTAGTCCATGCACCCAAACCCCCAAAAGCGTACTCGTCCCTCCACTTAGCACCCCTCTCCCCCAGCCCAGACCCTCTGCCCGGCTTGGCCCTAGCAACTTGCCACTCAGACCAGCCTCCCAGCCACCCCTCTGAAATGAGGTTCCTGACTCTCACTGATCACTGTTTCATTAATTAATTTACATCATTCATCAAACCCCATAGTCATATATTAATTAGCGGCTCTTTAACATCTGTGAGTCATGACCCAGCTCGACTGTTGGTTACCTGAGGAGAGGGCTGGGGATATGCTCTTCTTTCCTGGGGCCCATGTCTAGCACAGAGCTTAGTGTATAGTAGTTATTTAATAAACTGTTGCTGAATGAATAAATGGGCCATTCAGCTCAGTTCAGTCACTCAGTCATGTCCAACTCTTTGCGACCCCATAGAATGCAACAAGCCAGGCCTCCCTGTCCATCACCAACTCTCAGAGTTTACTCAGACTCCTGTCCATTGAGTCACTGATGCCATCGAACCATCTCATCCTCTGTCATCCCCTTCTCCTCCCACCTTCAATCTTTCCCAGCATCAGAGTCTTTTCAAATGAGTCAGCTCTTCCCATCAGGTGGCCAAAGTATTGGAGCTTCAGCTTCAACATCAGTCCTTCCAATGAATATTCAGGACTGATTTCCTTTCGGATGGGCTGGTTGGATCTCCTTGCAATCCAAGGGACTCTCAAGAGTCTTTTCCAACACCACAGTTCAAAAGCATCAATTCTTTGGCGCTCAGCTTTCCTTATAGTCCAACTCTCACACCCGTACATGACCACTGGAAAAACCGTAGCCTTGACTAGACGGATGTTTGTTGGCAAAGTAATGTCTCTGCTTTTTAATATGTTGACTAGGTTGGTCATAACTTCCCTTCCAAGGTCATTATCCCCATTTTACCACAGAAACTCGGGTGCAGAAAGGTCATACCAGAAACTGAAACTGACCTTGAGCCTGTCTGACTCCCTAACCAGTGCTCATGACCTTGAGCTGTATTCAGCCCATCACTCCACATTTCAGGTAGAAATGACAAATTCTAAAAAAAAAAAAGACACAAATGTATGAATGTCAGTGATATGTTAAACACTGTGGTAGATTGTGGAAATAAATTTAAAAAAAGGTAAGACACAGTGCTTACCTTGGGGGAATCAATCAGAGATGTGTATCTGGGCTACGGGAACCCTCAGGAGGGTGGGCTTACCTTACCTGGTGGTTGGAAGGAGAAGGGGGACAGGGGTTTGTAATGGCAGGGCCTTGGAAGGTCAGTAGAATTTCCCGTAAGGAGCAGGGAACAGGGCTCCTGGCAGAAAGAAGGAAGAGCAGGCGCATTATTTAAATCCACATTATAATTCACACATGAAAAGAAAATAGACAATACTGATGGGATAACAGGGAGAAGGGACCCCAGGCACCAGCCTCTCCACCCTCATCTCACATACCCCATCCTCCAGCCATTCCAGACCATGTGCTCTTCCTTGAACAGGTCAAATGCTTCCAAGTCTCTGAGCCTCTGCAGGTGCTGTTCCCCCTGCCTGGCATACCCTTCTACCATGTCCACCTGATAAACTCCCCTTCCCCCTTCAGTATCACCTCTTTTGTGATGCCTTCCTGACCTCCCCAGGCAGATTCAGACAAGACCTGCCTGGAGCTCCCCAGTCCCTACATGTCCCTGCAGCCAGCACCACCCACTGTTCCAGACTCACCTGCTCCTGTGCGCTCCACACTCACCAAGCTTAGTATTGTTGGGTGCCTGAATGAATGAATGAGTGAGCAGGTGGGTGAGTGAGTGGAGACATCTGGCCATGGAGAGCTGGAAGGACCTCTTCAGTTATCCCTGGCCTCTTGAAGGGTTTACATCAAAGGTCATAAACCCTGCTGTGACTCACAGACAGGAATTTTGAGGACTAGAAATATCCTGTAAAGATCTGCAGTCCAGCCCCTGCATCTAGGCAAAAAAGCAGTGTTAATCTGATCCTTTACAAAAGAGCTTTATTGAGGTGTAAGTTAGTTACATACCATAAAATTAACTTTTCTGACAGATATACATCAGTGGGCTTTAGTATATTCATAGAGCTATACAACCACCATTACCCCCAAAGAAATCATGTACCCCTTGGCAGTCACTCCCCATACCCTGCCTCATACCCTGAAACCACTGATCTACTTTATGTTTTTCTGGATTTCCCTATTCTACACATTTTATGTAAGTGAAACTGTCTTAGCTCAGGCGGAAATAACAAATACCATGGTCCAAGTACTGGCTTGAACAATAAAAAATTATTTCTCATAGTCCTGGAGGCTGGGGAGTCCATGATCAGAGTGCTAATATGGTTGTGTCCTGGTTTTCCAGACAGTCAACTTCTTGCTTTGTCTTTACACAGGAGAGAGAAAAGAAAAATAATTTCCCTCATGTCTCTTCTTATAAGGGCACTAATCTCATTCATGAGGGCTCCACCCTCATGACCTAATTACCACCCAGAGTCTTCACCTCCAAATACAAATATATTAGGGATTAAGCTTAAACATGAATTTGTAGGGGGAAGCATTCAGTCTCTAGGAGGAACCATACAATATGTGTTCTTTTGTGACTGACATTTTACATAATTTTCAACGTTAATTTATATTGTAGCATGTGTGGGTACTTTCTTTCTTTTTACTGTAGAATACTATTCCGTTTTTCACATACATGGTATTTTGTTTATCCACTCCTCAATTGATGAATATTTAGGTTGTTTCCAGGCTTTTGCTATTTGAAATAATGCCTCTGTGAACACTTGTGTACATGCTTGTATGTGGACATATGTTTCCATTTCTCTTGGGCATAGAGTAGAATTGCTGGGTCATGTGTTACTCTGTGTTTAGCTCTTCAAGGAACTGCCAAACTACTTTTCAAAACAACTGCACCCTTTTACATTGCCACTAGCAATGTACGAAGATTTCAGTTTATCTACATCCTTGCTCATTATTATTCATCTTTTATATTATAGCCATCCTATTGGCTGGATATTGGTTACAATATTGTTGTGAAAAGGTATGACATTGGCTGTGAAGAGGTATGATATTGTAGCTTTGATTTTCATTTCTTAAATGACTGATGATGCTGAGCATATTATTAGCAATTTATAAATCTTCTTTGGAAAAATGTCTATTCAGTCCTCTGCCTTAAAAACAATCAGCTTATTTGACTTTTTATTGTTGAGTCATAAATTGTTATAAATTCTGAAGTCAGTTTCTTGTCAGGTATATGATGTGCAGATATTTTCTCTCATTGTGTAGGTTGTCTTCCTACTTTCTTTGTGGTGCCCTTCAAAGGGCAAAATTTAAAAATTTTGACTTCAAAATTTTGATCAAGTCAACTTATCTATTTTTTTCTATTCTTATTTGTGCTTTTGGTGTCATAATTAAGAACCAATTCACTAACCCAAGGTCACAAAGACTTACTTCTATGTTTTCTTCCAACAATTTTATAATTTTGAGTCTTATATTTGGTCTAAGGTCCATTTTGAGATAAATTTTGTGAAGTGATTCATTTTGATGCATGATGTGATGTGATGTCCAACTTCATACATGTGTTTATCCAGTTGTATTGGTATCATTTTGTTGAAATGATTATTCTTTCTCCATTGAATTCTCTTGGCATCCTTCACCCTTGTTGAAACCAACTGACCATACACACCTTACTCTATCTGTAGATATTTTATTGTACTAGTTGCCATTGTAAATGGAGTTGTTAATTTTGTTTTCAAATGTTTATTTAATTTTATTGTTCATTGCTAGTGCATAGAAATATTGGGTTGGCCAAAAAGTTAGTTTGGGTTTTTCTTTAGTTACTTGTAGAAAACCTACAATGAATTTTTTGCCAGCTAAATAGAATTGATTTTTGTTTCTTTAATTCATATTCTGCGATCTTGCTGAATTCATCTGTGAGTTTTAATAGTCTCTTCTGGGACTTTTTTAGGATCTTCTGTGTTTAAGATCCTGCTGTCTGTAAAAGGAAATAATTTTACTTTTCAATATAGACGTCTTTATTTATTTTTTTCTCTTGCTTAGCTGCCCTGGCTAAAACCCCCAGGACAATGTTAAATAGAAGTGGTCAGTGTGGACGTTCTCATCTTGTTCTTGACATCAAGGAAAGAAGCATTCAATATTTATCATTACTTAGGATGTTAGCAGGTTTTCCCATTGTTGTTTCATTTATTAGGTTTAGGAAGCTTCCCCCATTCTAATTTTAGAAATGAATTCACCAAGGACAGAGAGGTTGACACACTTGCCTGATGGTGGTGGTTTAGTCGCTGAGTCATGTCTGACTCTTGAGACCCCCATGGACTGTAACCTGCTAGGCTCCTCAGTTATGGGATTCTCCAGGCAACAATACTGGAGTGGGTTGCCATTTCGTTTAGGAAGTAGTCTGACATTCTAATTTTAGAGATGAATTCACCAAGGTCAGAGGTTGACACACTTGCCTGACACTCATGACAAAAGCCCCGATCCCCAGTGGTCACAACTATTATCAGCCATGATAACTGGAGGAGCCTGGCAGCTAGAGGCTTTACTCATCCAGCACGTGCCTGAACCTATGCTGTGGGCATTGAACCATCTCCTTTAACCTCACTGCAACCCAACAAAGTGCCTAATTTTAATTATTCATATCTCTTAATTTTATTTATTTATAATTCCATTGCATTTGATTTTCTCATCATGAAGGAAAACATATGCTTGCTTTAAAGAATTCAAGTATTAGAAAAATGCAAATACCAGAAAGTGACAGTTCCATCACCCTACTCCTCTTATTCCCACTTTACAGATGAGGCAACCAAGGTTTATAGTGTTTTCTACATGACCAAGCCTTAGTCTCAACGGACACACAGCTAGGTTCTCTGCTCACCTGATGTGATACCAGTAACTCAGTGAGTTGCAAAGGCCCTGGGGAGGTCTCGAACAAGTGGAAACAACTGGCTCACTTGAATAGACTGTTTTCCTGCAGGTAAGTGCCGGCAAATCAATATTCAATTGCGCCACCTAGTATGGTAGCCCCACGCGACTAAGGGATGACAGAGAAAAACAGTCTTGATGAAATCTAAATAAAGGTGCCCTGAGAAACCTGGATGGAGACATGTGCAGACGCTCTCGAGGGCTCCATTAATCTGAGGCTGATGAATTACCTGGGCAGGTGCCACCGGCAGCCATGCTCAGGACAGGAGCTGTGTAATTACTTCTCTCGCGATGGCTATCTGGAGGGAGCCAGTCCATTTTTCTCCTTTATTACCACTGAATTTCAGGAAACTGCCTGCTGAATCTCTCATTCCTACCTCCCCCCGACCCTTTTCTAAATGTTGGATTTATTTGATGACTTTACTAAGTCTGGGGTCAGAGTATGACTTAAAGTAAGGAAAATTGGGCCCCTGAGCCCTTTTGCAAAGAGGATTCCTTCTTTCCCTTTTTCTTTCTTTCTCCTCCCCCCTCACCCCGCTCACCCTCTCCATCCCTTCCTTCCTTCCATTCACAAGTTTATACTGAGTGCCTCTTAGAAATTCAGCTCTGGGCAAGTCCCTGGGGAAGACCGGGGATTCTATGCTCATGGGGGCAGTGAGTAAGACCCTGCTGAAGAAGCAATAGCAGCAAAATGTAAGGGTGTCATGAGAAGAACTGTCTGGGGAGCTCTGAGAATATATGACGGGATTAGATTAGATCATGGAAGGTCTCTCAAAGGAGGCAATGTCTTGGCTGAGATCGGAAGAATGAGTCATAATTAACCAGGCTAAAGAGGTCCTGTGTGTATGGGCTAAGTTGCTTCAGTAGTGTCTGACTCTGAAACACTATGGTCTGTAGCCTGCCAGGCTCCTCTGTCCATGGGATTCTCCCGACAAGAATACTGGAGTGGGTAGCCATGCTCTTCTCCAGGGGATCTTCCTGACTGGGACTGAGCCCCTGTCCCCTGCATTGGCAGGCAGGTTCTTTACCATTAATGTCACCTGGTCCTGGTGGATGTGGTTTGATCATAAGCCAACAGTATGATGCACCCCCAACAAGCTCTCATCAGACAGAAATTGTAAAGGTCTGATACCTTGAATGTGGGAGATGAGAAGCTGTCTGTATTTTCTGGGCTGCTCAGAGGTTCCCTGAAAGGTGGAGTTCATGGGAGAGATGCTAGTATTAACCTCCTCATTTTACAAAACAAGTGGTCTGAGACCCTGAGAGGTGAAGTAACTGACAGAGGGTCACTCAGCCAGTGAGTGGCAGAGCTGGTATCACCAAAACCTGCCTCTAGGAAGCCAGGCTCAGGGCTACCAAAGATGATGCCCTGTGGACAGAGCTGCCTCAGAGGAGAGAGAGTGCTTCCCATAAAGGGAGGAGCCACGCGGAGGGCAGGCCACGTGCTGGCAGGAAGTTGTATGAGTATCTCAGGATCTTGGTGGAGTCTGGCGAGGGGCCGGGCAACCTCAGGATGTTCTTTCCAAGCCTGGGGTTCTGGAACGGTGTGCTCAGAGAAAGGGGAAGTAGGCCAGTGGCTGGCAAAGCCTTCTCACCACAACTGGCTTGATCTTCCTCTTCACAGTCTTTGACATTTTCTGCTGCAGCCCGGGGTGCCAATAGAAATGAACCATGAGACAATTTCCTAAGCAAACATTTCTGAGCCCCTAGGCTTTCAGGGCCCTAAATGCTGGACTTAGACATTGATCTCCTCCAGACTGATTGCAAAAAATGGCCCCAGTTTCCCCCTCTTCCTTGTGTCTGTATTCTTTACAGCTCCTGCCATCAAGAGATAGGAGCCGTTTCTTTACAGGGTGTCAAGAGTGGGATATGGACCTTGCCAGAGAAGAAAGACAGGCATGCAAGGCAGCTCTCTCCTCCTGCTTGTCGGGGAAGAGCAGGGCCTGGCTCCAGGGAGAACACCTCCACCCAGAAGGTCCAGGGACCAGCTGGCCTCTGAGCCCGGAGGAGGTGGGTTTTGTCCCTGGCACCTATCAGAAACACAAAGGATCCCAAGCCTCATCTACATCCTCCCTTATTCCTCTTTAGAGGAAGGACACAGGTCAGCTGGGCCTCTAGGGCTGGTGGTTGGACTTCAGCTCCTCTGAATCCATGGGTGTGAGCCCCCGCTGGGATGCCCTCCCCACATCTGGGCTGGGACCCAGAAGCTGATGGTGAGCAGAGAGTGCAGGGCCAGACCTTGGCTGTCTCCTCCTGCCAGAAGTGAGGAGGACAGACCGGAAAATGACGCAAACCCAGAGGCGTGTTCAGAGCTGGGTTGTCAGTCATCCACAAACCTGACGTGTGTCCCACCAGCGCAGGTCAAGTGCCTGAGGGAATTTAAGTGAGCATCTCATTTGACCCCCCTTCTTTTTCTCCACCACTTGACAGGTCAGGCCCACCCTGGCTTCTGCTGGGTACCGTCCCTGTTCCCCAGACCTGGCCCCACACTACCTCTGAGTGGATTTCTAAAGCACGATTTTGACCGTATTGCTCCCTGCTGTATTCCATGGTTCCTCATTTCCTGCTAGAGGAGGCAGCTTAGTTTCCCAGGCCAGGCCACCAGGATCAGACCTGTGACAGCCACGCAGGAAGGTGTGGCAGGGCAGTGATTAAGCCCTAAACTCTAGAGTCGAGATCCAAATGAGGTGACTGCCACCTACCACCAGCTGTGTGACGCTGGGTATGCTACTTACCCTCTCTGAGCCTTAGTTTCCTCATCTATAAACTGGACATCATGATGTCCACACGGAGTGTTATTAAGAAGATAAGTGAGATGGTTCTTGTAGATGGCTTACAACTGTCAGATGCATGTCAGCTCTCTGTCTGTGCTGACTCTTGGGAATTTTTCTTTTCTTTTGGTCTGGTCAGCATTTTTCCTTTGAGATTAGGCCCTCTTCTCACTCTTGTTCACAAAGGTGACCCTTGGGCTGACCACTCAGATAAGCTAATGCATTTCCTTCTAAGCTCAGCCAGCAGGAGCTGAATTTTCTGTCACTTGTAACCACGCAGGTCAGGTCTGCCTCTGCAACTCTCCTTGTACCCCCAACTCCTGGACCTGAATCCCCAACCCTAGCCTCATCAACTGGCCCCTAATACATGCCCAGCATATTCCTGTCTCTGCACTTTTATTCTTGCTGGTGCCTCCCTCTGCCTGGATGCTATGTTCCCTAGACTCTTGGTTCACCTAAATCCTGCCCATGCTTCAATATACCAGCACCCTTGGGCCTTGCAGGCAGAGCACAGAGGACAGAAATGGACTCTGGGGTCAGAGATGTGCGGTTTCATCACCACCCCAACCCTCACTTGCTGTGTGACCTTAGACTTGTTATTCAACCCCTCTAAGCTTTGATTCATTCGTCCTGCATATGCAAAGGGTATCCCCAACCCCACAGGCTTCTTAAATGGATTGAATGTGATAGTTCATGAAAAGCACTTGGTGCACAGTGGGTGCCTAATAATTGCTGGTGGACACGATGGGTGCTGAGCTGACATAAGCCAGTTCTGCCCTGGCACTTCACCTCCAGAAGGGCAGGCACGATCCCTGGGAAATCTCAGCCAACAGACTTGCTTTGAGAAGGAGAAATAGAAAATATTCTAATTCCAAAGAGTAAATGTCAGAGGCTCGGGAAAGATTCTGTTTCTGAAAATAAACCCCCGGCACAGAGGGAAAGAGGGGAGGAGGAGGGGAGAAGGGAGGGAGAGAAGGGGAAGGAGGTGGAAGACCAGAGTGAGAGGCAGATACCAAGCCTGGGAGAGGCAGAGTGTGAGATGGGGGTGGGGCTGTGACACGAGGTGCCTCCTCGAGACCCTGGGGAGGGAGTTCAGGCAATCTGAAACCTCTGGGCATTCTGGGGGTACCAGGGGGCAGAGGATCTGTTCCTGGTCAAGAACTCTAGTGTCACTGGGAACAATGCAGGGATGACCAGTCATCTTCTTCAAATCTCTCATCAAACCTCGATGCTGCGAACCCAGAAAAGCTGAGGATGCCATCTGGGGTGGGAGTGGGTAGGTGGTCAGAAACCCTGCAAAACCATAGGTTTCCAATCGGAGTCCTCCTTGTGGGTCTGTCCTAGCCCTTGGGCCGGTGGATGGCAGATCTGTGAAGTTCCTTCTTCTGCTCCCATCTTGAGTCTTCCCTGCCTTGAGTCCATTCATCCTAAGTCACTAGGCTAGCTGCAGACTTAATCTGGATTTCTGCTCAGATGCGACCTTACTGGGGGCCTTTCCTGACTCCCACATCTAGCACAGCAGCTCAGGACCCTCTTTTCCTTGACAGAGCTCATATCCATTCATTGGAACATAGTAATTCCCACGAACACTCCAGAATGTTCAAACCCTGGCAGTCTCGTTCCCTGCTGTGTTTCCAGGTACGTGGGGGAGACCCAAACTAGAAGCAGGAGACAGATTTGGGAAGATTCAGTTCCAAATAGTGCACTTGAAGGGCAGTTTTGATCATACCAGGCCCTACCTGAAGCCCTCCGATGGCTCCTGATTACTCCCGGGATAAATGCAGCCAGCCTGAACTGTGGTCACAAAGACCTGTCCCTCCCCAGACCCCGTGCTTCCCTGAGCACTCTGGGGTCCAACCCTCTGGCTGTTTTCCTGTTCTCTTCCTTGCCCTGCTTCTGCTTCCCCAGGACTTTCCTTCTTGCCCTGTGCTGTGTCCATCATGGCTCCTGACTCAATACATACATGTGGAGTGAGTGAGTGAATGAAAGCATATGGGCAGGCCAGGGGGGATGACTGTACGCCTGACAGAGGATGAGGACAGGGACAGGTTGTTTCTCTGTTCCTTCAGCCCAGCCAGGCCACTGCACCCAACCCAACACCTGCGTGCAGGAAGACACACCATGAGTTGACCAATACCGTCACCTGTCAGCTGAGAGGTGGTTTGTCCTGACACCATCCCTTCTTCTTAGAAGCCTTCCCTGAGCCCCTTTATCTGCATGGAGCCCACTCCTTCCTCTTCTGCATTGTCTGCACCTTCTACACACTTCCCTTCTTTCTCACTCCACATAAGTATCAAAATACCATTTATGTTAGAGCCCCTCCCCACAACCAGGCACCTCCTCAGGGCAGGGGGCATGTCTGATTCATTTCTGTGTCCGCAGCCCTCCTTAACGCTCATAATCGTTTGTCCCTCACTTGGTTTTGAAATGGAACCCACTGGACAGTTCCCTGTGAGTAAGCCTCTGCCCTTGTCTGGGCCTCAGTCTCTCCTGTGAGATGGGGTGGTAACACCCCCCACCTCTCTGGGGCTGTGAGGACGCAGTGAGGAGACGGTGAGGTGCCGGGTGCAGCCCCTGCGCCCAAGAGGGGCTGCTTCCCTGATAGGTGGAGAGGCCAGGTGTTCACCCACCTGCCTCCACCTCAGGGCATTTGCTGCCATTTCCTGGGATGCTGCTGAGCCATCGCTAAGCTCCTCAGTGGCATTTTACCATTTTGTCCTCACAGCCTGCAGCGGGGCCAAGATACAGGTTTGAAATGTAAACCCTCAGTCACCCAGCTGGTTAAAGCACCGCAGAGGCCCTGCTGCTCCTAAAGCAAAGACCCATCTTTGTGCTTGGCTTTTAAGACCCCATGAGACCAGTTCCTGTCCAGCCCCCTCCAGCTCCACCCGCACAAACCTGGATGTGGAAACTGAGGCTCAGAGAGATAATGAGACTCCCCAAGGCCACCCCACTTGGAGATAGCAGAGCCAGATTCAAATGCAGGCCTCTTGGGATCAGTCCCTGGGCTCCACTGGCCCTATCAACCTCCCAGAAACACTGACTCTAGGAAGTTCGTCTCTGCCTGCTCCCTGAGCCTTGTTGCAACTGGTAAAGACTCTTCCTCCTCGAGTCTGCACTTCACAGTCACGCACTCCTGTCCCAGGGTGCTCAGTAACTAGAACTCCACTTGCCTCCTGCCCTGGACCCTCTTCCCACTCAGACTCACACCGATTTCCTTCCCCCAGCTTACCATATCTGTCCATGTAGATAGGAGCCCATGGGAGGAGTCAGAGGCTCTGATTTGTGTGGGCCGTGTTTGTCAAGGACACAGGAGCCTTTGAAGGGAATGAGTGATTCATAATCACATGGTTTGGGCCCAGCCTGAGGCCCATGTGGATGCTCCCTGAGCACCTCGTTAAAGAGCTAAAGTGGCTGGTTTCAGGGGATCCGAGGACAGTGCAGCTCGTGTGTCTCTGCTGGTCTTAGCAAGGAGAAGCATCTAGATACAGGCACACAGGTAGGGTTGAGTGTCAGCATCTGAGGACAGTCACGCTGCTATCACATGAGTGATACTCATCAGTAGTGGCCTGGGTTGATCACAGGGGCCGTGGGCACATGGAAGCTCCCTGGCTTCCCTGGTTCCCCCTTTAGCCCATCATGTAGCAACATCTCTGGGTGCTGCCAGGATCCTGCATTTGACAAGTATCATTGAGCCAGGACTCTGGACTGCAGCCCTCTTTTTGTCTCCTTTATTCAGTTAGTCAGTATGTTAGGCTATGAGCTGAGAGTGTACAGGAATAGAAATAGGGTGTCTACCTTCAGAGGCTCATAGTCTGATGGGGGAGGCAGGTGGGTCAGAGGACAAGCACAGAGCAGACTGGTTCAGGTCATGATGGGGGTGAAAGCAGTTCTGTATTTTAGAAACACTGAAGCCAGGTCAGAGGCATGTTTGCTTGAATTCTGGCCCTGCCACTGACTGGCTATGGGACTCTGGGCCTGTTCCTTATCTCCCTGAATCTCGGTTTTGTCATCTCTACAACGGGATCATGTTGAGACTTTGGGAGGGCTGAATTAAGTGCTTGGCACAATGCCAGACACCCAGCAAGTGCTTATTAGATAGTAGCTCTTATTTATGCATCCAGTGAGAAGGTGTTAGTTGAGCACCTGCTCTGTGCCTGGTCCTGGCCTTAGAATTCAGTGGTGAAGAAAAGCCAGATGCAGTCCCTGTTAATAGGGATCTTACGGTCTTAATCATAGCTGAATTCAAATCATAAACAGTTCAGAACTGAAGGGGAGAGTGAAGTCCTAAGGGGCCTGTAAAGAGGGTCCTTCCCAGGAGATGGAGAGGCTAGCATAGATGGTGAGTCTTTAGGGGTAAATGACAGGACTGGATGTCAAGTTGGGTGCTGGAGGAAAAAGGGGTGTCAAAGATAGGCTCCTGGCTGGGTAACTGGATGGATGGATGAAGGTGCCATTCATGGGGCGTGAGGACTGGGGAGGAGCCAGTTTTCTGGGGCAGGGAGTTCATGAGCTTGGACTTGGACATGTTGACTTGTAATGACACTGAGGTTCCTTACATGATGCAGAGTTGGGGGCCTTGGGGGTCTTATTCTGCCAACCCTGGGCTGAGAAGTCCTGAGGGATCCAGAGAAGAAAGACCAGTCCTGCCCTCAAGTGGCTCACGTTGGGTGTCCAAGGACCATCATTGGTGGAGGTCTTTTGGGGCACAGAAATTGATGGAGGTGCAGGAAGGAGGTTGGGGTTGGCTCTGCAGGGGTTGCCCCTGGGCTGAGTCCAAGAAGATGTATACAGTCACTGACAGAGACAGGTAGGGCCAGGAGCTGGCCTGCAGGGGCCCAGGTGTGTGGAGAGAACACTATGAGGTCAGGGAATTGGGAGCCCTTGGGATGCTGGCAGCACGGAAGGCCAGGAGTGGGCAGGATTCAGAGTAGGAGGGGCCTGGAATGCTGGGGACAGAGTTTTCATTTCAACATGTGGGCCACAGGATCTCAGCATCTTTTCTTGTTTCAAAAGGGCCGTGCATTTGGGGAAGGCACCTTGGTGCAGATGAAACAAAGAGAGGGACTCTGGCAGCAAAGGCATCATTTTGGAGGACTCTGAAAGGATTCAGGTGCAGATGAGAGCAAGGTGGCCACAGTAGGATGGCAGGCAGTGAGTGGGCACCAGTGGCCTCAAGGGAGAGGAGAGGACTTGGGGCCCATGAAGGGTATGGCACTGATTATAGTCAGAGGACTCAGGAACTGCAGAAAATCTGGCCGTGCAGACAGAGTGCTCAGAGAGCCACCCTGTCTCAGGGATGACAGGCAGGTCCCTGAAGGGCCACTCTGCAGGGGATGTGTCACATGGCGTAAGGAGCATCTCGCCCACCTGGGGACCATGGATGATGGTGGTGGGAAGGTGACTGGAAGTGAAAGGAACGAACATGCAGTGTTTACGAGGACAGGATTTGTCCTGGGGGCTTTACATGGACATGTGTGATAATCACTGCAATAGTTCTGTAAGCTGTGTGCTGTTATCACCCTATTTTACAGAGGAGACACAGAGAGACTCAGTAACTTGCCCAAGGTCACACAACTAGTTAGTGGCAAAGCAGGGACTTGAACCCAGATTGTAATTAATTCCTGAGTCTGTGCTCTTAACCACCATTCTCCATGGGCTGGAGAAGATAACCATCCTGGGCAGCTGCCCGGAAGGAGCTATCATGACACAGGATAAGACCGCCAGCAAATCAGGTAGTGGGCAATCACTTCCAGCTTTAGGGATCAGAGAAGGCTTCCAGGAAGAGGCAGCATTTTACCTTGGTGTTAATGAATAGGGAGTATTTGAACATCAGAGTGGTAACATATCAGTCAGGGTGGTTATTACAAGCAGCAGAATGAGTGGCTGATGATTTAAGTTGAAAAGGAATTTACTACATAGATGGGGGTGATTTGCAGAATCACTGAGAGTTGCAAAGTCAGGCTTAGGGGTCGTGACCCTAGGAGCAATGCCCCAAATCATCCCACTGGCGATAGCATTTCAGCCTCCTCCAGGGAGCCCTGGACCCACTGCTTGGCCCACCCTCATCACCCCCACCTTCAGGCTATGGCTGGCTCACTGCTGTCTTTTTTCTAACGGATGAGAAGGAGTGTATTCCAACCTCTGTCCCCACTGTCACCAGAACAGACACAGCAAGGAGAACCACTTTGTACTGGGCTTTTTGCCCAAAGTGTAGCCTGTGAGGTGGGGGGATCTGATTGGAGGAGCCTCACCACATGACCTGAACCAAGCTGCAAAGGAAGTTGGGAAAAAAAACATGTCTGACATTTTTGGCTTTATGTCCCATGATGGGAAATTCTCCAATCATAGGAAAGAATTTCACCAATAATGGAAAAAGCACTTCAGATGGGGCAATGGTCATAATTGCAGGTGACAAGGTTGATGAGTGGGAAGGTAAGGAGGAAGGAATGATAGAGGACATTTGGAGAACTGTTTGTTGGAGCAGAAAGAGGAGATTATGAGTTTCTGTCCAAACATGCATCTCAGCTCCTACCCATCAAGTCCACTGAAACCTGGAGGAGGTTGGGACAGGGCAGTGTGTATCTATGTGTGTGTCTGTCTGTGTGTTGGTGGATGCAGCATGTATACTTAGGAGTGGCTGATATTGCCTTGCCCTGTGCTGTTTCCTCCGTCAATTCTGATGTCCAAGGATGAGTGATAGGTGCTGAGATGTTGTCCATCATGTTGCAGGCTTATAATTCCTCCTTACTTTGACCTTGGTCAAGCCATTTAACCTCTCAATTTCCTCCTTAGTTAAGAGAATGGCTGGCTTTATGTTCCCTTTCACTCAAGGGTTCTATGGATTCTTAAAAATAAGAAAAAATCAAAATGATATTGATTACTATGTGCCAGGCCTCCCATAAGCACTTAGAAACTTTATGTCTTTTAGTTTTATATGTATATACACACACACACATAAAACAGAAATAATCCTACTTCTGTTATTGCTCCCAAATGAGAAGACTGAGGTTCCCAGAGGTGAAATAACATGCCCAAGGTCACATAGATGGTTAATTGCAAAGCAGGCTCTCCCTGCTCTGTAGGACCACCCACCCCCATCCTGTACTTGAGCAAATTCTGAGCCCGCCTTCAAATACTTACTCCATTTCCCCAGAGAGGGAACCACTTTATTACAAAAGAAGAACCACTTCATTACAAAAGGCCCATCTTCAAAAAGAGAAAACAAGGAGACCAATTAAAGTCACTTGGATTCAGCATCACTTTGAAAATCGATGCGCTATGATTGTGAATCCAGCTTCGGTCTGCAGCTGCCTAATTTTAGCAGGATCTTTGCAGGCTGCTCACCAGGCTCATCCACCCCCGTGGACTGGCAGAGCAATTCCCAGAGCACCATTGATTTTTTTGACTAAAGTGTCCTAATGAAATACAAATCTGCAGTTACCCAGGGAGCCTTCTGTCATGGCGGCACAGCAGAAACACCACCAGGATAACGATGACCATAATTTCATTGTAGAGCCACCCTCTAACATGGCGGCCCCCACCATTTTCCCTGCATTGATCCTGGCCTCACAACTCAGGCCCAGAAAACTGATGACTTCTTCCGTCTCAACTTTGTCACAGAGCAATGAGGGGAAGAGCCATTCACAGCGTGTGAAAAATATTTCCAGTTAGGTGCAAGCTCCCTGTGATGAGGACTCTTGGCCTGTATTTATTTGTGGGAGGGGGAGTTCATGGAGGGGTGATTCAGTGCTCCTGTCCCAGAGCGCTCAGCCCAGCACCAGTGCAAGCGGCTGAGGAGGTGACAGGGGAGAATCAGGGGTCCCAGAGAATGTCAGCGCTGTCCTTGGATAGCAACAGCCTCTGTGCTTCAACCCAGTGTGCTGAAAGAGCAAAGTGTGTGGTCACAGCCTCTCCCCCAGCAAGGGGGCTTTCCAGGAAACCAGGGGGTTGGGGAGTACCTGGTACCCCTCTGGCCAGCTGGACATCACCTCTGAGGGGGGAAGCCCCTGAGGATCCAGCCCCTCATTCTACAGATAAGCCCTGACCCCCAACGGGGAAAGGTGACTTGTTCTAAGGTCACACAGTAAGTTGATGACAGAAAGTGGACCCTGATGTCCTTCACTAGATAATCAGGTTGGCGACACCAGTGTCCAGCAAGGATTAGTGAATAATTTGTGCTTGGTCACTCAGCCGTGTCCAGCTCTTTGTGACCCCATGGACTGTAGCCCGCCTGGCTCCTCTATCCATGGGATTTTTCAGCCAAGAATACTAGAGTGTGTTGTTATTTCCTCCTCCAGGGGATCTTCCCAACTCTGGGATCAAACCTGCATCTCCTGTGTTTCCTGCACTGGCAGGCGGATTCTTTACCATTGAGCCACCTTGGTGATAAACGTAATGGAAACAGACACATTGATGTAATGTGTCCAGTACGAGCTTTGGAACCATGTGGCCTGGATTTAACTACAATGGCAGCTCCACTGCCTACCATATGACCATGAGCGAGTAACTGGACCTCTCTGAGGCTCAGTTTCCTCAGCTGTGAGATGGGGCAGTGTTGGTACCCACTTCCTAGGGATGTTGGTAGGATCTACTGAGAAAAAGCAAGTCCAGCATTTAGCCCAGTACTGGAAACACAGAAACCAACTGAACTAAGAGTTTTAAACACTAGAACAATTTTTCACCATTAACCTATTTGGTTTATTCTACGATGCCATCTATCAGAACGCCATCGATTTAATAACAGCTTTTGAAGGGGGAAGAAAACAAGAGGAAAGATGAAATTAAATGTCTGGATCAATGGAAAGAAGCATCTTGTTCTGGACAGTTTAAAATAGATGCCCCAGAACTGAAGACATGCAAAGTGAATATCAAAAGGCGATTTCTAGATTTCAGATTCCTGGAAATGCTCCCAGGAACTGCAGAAGGACGGGGGAGGAAATGCAGTGTGCTGTGCTGGTGAACAGACCGGAGCTCTACTCCACTGCCAACTGGCGAAAGACCACGGCAAGTCCCTCTCTGGCCTCGGTTTCTTGCCTGGACAACGATCAGGTGGCATTAGATGGTCCCCCCACCCCCAGGTCTACCTCTAGGTCCAGTGGCAGAGGAGGGATTCTTCTGCCTGCCTCTGCTGCAAAGGTGAAGGCTCATGGGGTTGGGGCTTCTTGCCACATGTGGGGAAGAGGCCACTGCAGCCCAGCCTCTCCAGGGGACGTGAATCTTCCCTCAGGACCCTGAGCAAAGAGCTTAGAAGCAGAGACTCCATCCTGCTGAGATGAGGGGTGAGGCAGGTTCCGTGTCCCCAGCCCCCGGCACTGCCTGGTTGCTGAAGGACTCTATCCACCTCAATGCAAGCCTTCCAGGCCACGCCTACCTCCCCTGCCATCCTAGACTCCCTCACAGAGTTTCTGGGAGGCAGATCCTGCCAGCTGAGTCCTTCCACCCCAAGAACTCAGAGGGCCGCCTTTGAGGGGATGGGAATGGAAAAGAGAGGTGAGATAATGAACTCCAATCAGGTCGGTTTACTCCCATTTGCTCCAAGTTACCTTTAAAGAGGATAAAATTACATTCTAATCCCTTTTATCTCCATGCAGTACTTCTAAAAACAGAGCACCTTGACATTTTAGGAGGAAAGAAATCTGGAAAAGATGAGCTATGCAATATCCAGTATAAACTGAGGATGGAGAAACTTCAATGAACTCAGAGTTAAACCTCTTTCATGCTTGAAAATAGAACCATAACCAAGTAGTCCAAGAGAAAAGCCCAGCCTTGAGGTAGAAAGAAGGCTGGTAGGGAAGCAGATTGGGGCAGGGGGTCCTACTGGAGCAGGGGTCTGAGGCATGCAGCAGAGGGCCGGTTTGTCGGGCTGATGCAAGAACTCTGGGGTCTGGGATTCCCCAGGAATATACACTGTTAATACAACATATTAAAAAGCAGAGACACCACTCTTGTCGACAAAGGTCCATATGGTCAAAGCTATGTTTTTCCCAGCTGTCATGTGTGCATGTAAGAGTTGGACCATAAAGAAGGCTGAGCTCTAAAGAATTGATGTTTTTGAACTGTGGTGTTGGAGAAGACTCTTGAGAGTCCATGAGCAGCAAGGAGATCTAACCACTCAGTCCTAAAGGAAATCAGCCTTGAATATTCCTTAGAAGGACTGATGCTAAAGTTGAAACTCTAATACTTTGGCCACCTGCATAGAGCTGGCTCATTGGAAAAGACCCTGATTCTGGAAAAGATTGAAGACAGGAGGAGAAGGGGATGACAGAGGATGAGATGGTTGGATGGCATCACTGACTCAATGGATATGAGATTGAGCAAACTCGGGGTGACAGTGAAGGACAGGGAAACCTGGCATGCTGCAGTCCATGGGGTCACAAAGAGTCCAACATGAATTAGCAACTGAGCAATCCCTCATAGTTAACTTTTTAACTTCCTAACTCTTTTCAGATTGGCTCTAGGGCCACTTTGCTGTTGAAACTCTCCATGACAAGGCCTCATCAACAAGCGCTTACCTGGGCCCTCAGCTCCTGACCTCACCCTACTCCCAGCCTCTTCCTGTTTGCCCATGACCCTGTGTTCCCCCAGCCCCCTCCTCCTTTCCCCTTGCTTTTGTCCTATTTCTGCTCCTTCGCTGCTCCTTCACAGGCCATACACTGCTTCTTCTCTGAAGATGCTCCCAAGATGTGTCCATGGTCTCTTCTCCTTGACCTGCTAACATATCTGGACTCAGGGACTTTGGCAAGGAGACTTAGGAACCTGTAGGTCAGGATTATGGGCAGCGGGCCCACTAAGGAAGCAAGGCCATGATAATGGCAGTAGATGGTGCTCTCTCTCTCTCTCTCTCTCTTTTTTTTTTTTTTTTTTTGGCCTTTTTGAAATACAGGGCCTTAGGGATCTTAGGCAAGCTCCCAGGGACCCAGTGCTGGACTCAGAGAACTATTACGTGTTACAGTTCCATATCCACTCACAGTTCTGATGCAGTCATTTCTGTGTGGTATATTCTTTGCTTGTGGCAATAACAGATGGTCTGAGCGGGGTGGCCAAAACCCTCGGACCACCTTAAAGCGGAGGCAGGCAGCCTGTCTCTCTCCTCTGCTCAGCCAGCGTGATCTGCAAATGCTCTTTCTTCGGTAGACCCGTCCCCCCTTTTCCTCTGGCACTTGTCCCCTCTCACGGCTGGCCTCTCCCGCTGTGCTGTGCTCCTGCATTCTTAGCTCATCCTGGACCCCCAGCTGCGGTTTGATGGGTGCTCCACTGTTCATCTCGCAAAGAGTCTTTGCCTTGGATTGTGACTTTGCTTGATGAGTGTGCTTGCTGTTCTCCTTAGCCACTCCTGCCTGGGTATGGAAACCATCCCTAAACAAAGCCTTGGCACACCTGTGCTCTTCCCATGGGTAGCGGTCACGTCTTCCTCCCCAGCCCCAGGAAGACCAGAGCCCTCGTAATAAACCCTGACAAGACACCCAGGATTTATCATTGCTGGTGCTTTCCTTACAGACATTATGGATGGCGCGAGACCAGAGGCAGCACATTCGAGGAGGAGAATGAACTGGGAAGCAGACACACCTGGTTTCAGAGTGCAATTTTACCATTTGCAGGTTATGTGACCTTTAGCAAGTCACTCCCCACCCTCTGATCCCAGGTTTCTCCATAGCAGCGACCTGACGAGGTGACTTCACGGCCAAGCTCAGGGCTTGACACATGCCATATACCATGGCCCATCCTGGCCCCCAGTAGTACCCAGAGCAAGCCTCTTTTCTAGAATTTCTCCCATTGTATTCTAAACAAGTTTTAAATAGTGTTATTTCTTTATTCATGTTTTTATGGCTCTGCTGGGTCTTCACTGCTGTGCAGGCCTCTCTCCAGTTGCATCTAGCGAGGGTTACTCTTTGCTGTGCTGTGTGGGTTTCTTATTGTGGTGGCCTTTCCCACTGCAGAGCACAGGCTCTAGGGCCTGCAGGCTTCAGTAGCTGTGGCTCCCAGGCTGTAGTGCACGGGCTTAATGGTTGTGGTGCATGAGCTTCGTTACTCTGCGGCATGTAAAGCCTTCCCGGACCAGGGATCGGTCCTGCGTCTCCTGCATTAGCAGGTGGATTCTTTATTATTGAGCCACCAGGGAAGCCCTCCTATTGTATTTTAATCACTTGCTATTTGCCTATAGTCCTCACAGACTGGAGGACTCTTTGAAAGCAGGAATCATGTCTGACTGATACTCTTCGCACCCTGCGACCCGTGCCTATATACACAGCACATTTAGGGACACAGTAGGGGGTTCTCCGAATGCTGCTTTGCCCCAGTTGCTATATTCTCATCCCCATCAGGACTGTGTAGTATCCAGCTTCCCCATCTGTCCCCCATGTCTATATACTGTCTCTATATTTGTTTTTTCTTTAGAATCAGTGATGTGTTTTATCAAACATCTAAGACTGACATGTTTCATCCATGACTTTAAAGCGTCAATTAATAGTTCAATGAAAACCTTGTGTATATAATACTATATACATTGTGAATATATATAATATACAATATAAATGACTTATAATATAGTATTCATATGGACTGCCCAGGTGGTACAGTGGTAAAGAACCTGTCTGTCAAGGCAGGAGACACAAGACAGGTGAGTTTGATCCTTGGGTCAGGAAAATCCCCTGCAGAAGGAAATGGCTACCCACTCCAGTATTCTTGCCTGGAAAATTCCACGGACTCCTCTGAGCCTGGTGGGCTACAGTCCATAGCGTTGCAAACAGTCAGACAAGATGGAGCACACAATCAGCAAGATAGTGTATATATTATATATATATATATATATAAAATTATATGTAGTAGTATATAGTATATATAGCGTACATGTGAATAAATGTGTGTGATACACACATCTTTTCTTATGTAATAGTATGAATTCCATGAGCTTCTCTGGTGGCTCAGATGGTAAAGAATCCATCTGCAATTCAGGAGACCCAGATTCAATCCCTGGGTCAGGAAGATTCCCTGGAGAAGGAAATAGCAATCCACTCCAGTATTCTTGCCTGGAGAACTCCATGGACAGAGGAACCTGGTGGGCCACAGTCCATGGGGTTGCAAAGAGTCAGACACGACTGGGCATCTAACACACGCAGGAATTCTATTATCAGAGGAGCCTGGTGGGCTACAGTTCATGGATTCGCAGAGTTAAACACGACTGAGCGACTGACACTTATACTTTCACGTTCATGAACCATGATAGTGTAAAGTCTTTTGATCTTGCTGCCTTTCTGATTGCATTTTATAGCAGCAAACAGCTTGAGTAGATACTCTAGTTGATTCCTATTGTCAGTTGGAAACAATGAGAATGACTTTCTAATCTGTATTTTCTTGAAATCTTTAAGACCTAAGGATTGCTTTTATCCTAATGAAACTCCAAGGATTGTCTAAAGAAAATAATACTGTCCGTGAACTATCTCAGGCATCTGCCTGAGAGCCACTGCCCTGTAACTCAGTAGCTTCAGGCCTCCTGGGACGAGGCAGTGGTGTGAGGGGTTTCTTCTGAGTCCCTGGACACTGCTTCCCTCACAAGGCGATGTCCTCACTGCAGGCTGAGCAGGACCCTGTGATGGTCTTAACCGTCCTGTTATCCCGGTTGCTATTACTTGTTGGCCACAACTTGACAGGATGCTCTTTCAAAGAGATCAATTAAAAAAAGTCACTCATTCCCTTTGAAATGTCCTCAAATAACCTGATTCTTTCGGCAGCCAAACCAAGGCATCGAAACTTCAGAACAACAGAGAAAGGCTATGAGGTATTTGTGCTTCCTGGCTGCTGAGACAGTTTAAAAGGCAGTTTAACTTACCCTGTGACCTGTAAACCCTCCACCCAGGGCCTTTGTAGAGATGCAATACTCCAGCCAGCGGGCAAGGGACTAAGTAGAAAGTGTTTGGAAGTGGACAGGCTAGTGAGGTTGAGGTCAGGGTCCCGAGCTTGATCCACAGGCCACCGCAGCCTGTCTTGGAAGTCACACCAGGCCCAGACACCACACGGCAGGGTGAGAATTGCCTATGATCACTTCTCCAGCTTTATTCCTTTCCATCTTGATTTGAATAATTTCCTGAAATTGATTTTATGCCTTCCTCCTGGACTCTCCATTCATGCTTACTCATTTTTTATTGATTTTCATGGCATTCATCTCTGAAGCATTTTCATTCATTTCTTCATTTTCTCTCTTAAGCTACACCAGCCCATATTCAACTGTCTTTATAATTCTCATCAATAGCTTTTCTTTGAGCCCTTGGCTCTTTGAGTTTTTTGCATTGTATTTGGTCATCCTGTTAGGTTACCTGAATTTTCCTCTGGATCTAGGGAAATTCTTTTTATGAAGTAAATTCTTCATCTGCCTTTTCTTTATATTACTTTATTCTCATTTCTTTTATTTTTCTGTGTGTGTGATGAGCTGCTTCTGTGTGGTTATTATTACCAATCTTTCTGGTTATTATCTGCTTCTCAATAGAGCTGGTCAATCGCATTGGGAGCAGGATGGTCCTCAGGTTCAATTTTGGTTTGTTAATGCAAACATCCTCACCCCAAATAAGTTGTTTCCTTTGTCAAAAGCAAGGGTCAATTCTCAGGGGTCAGGAATTTAGCATGTCTCCTGGATAACCAGGCAGCCACAGGCTTTCTGTGTGCCGTGATCTTAGACTACCTTGCTCTCTTCACCTTGGCTGTGTCCAGGAGACCAGGGAGGATCCTGGCAATGGCTTATTGGCCTGAATTCTCCTCAGCCCATCAGCCCAGCACCCCCTGCCATGCTGAATCTGGGCACTGGTTAGATTGTCCACATCTTCACCCCAACTCAGCTGATCTCAAGGTCACTGCGCTACTTTTCAAGGAAGACATTTACATGCAGAATTTAGCCATCACACCACATTGAATGGTAATTTCATCCTTCTAGTTCTTGGAAGCCATCCTTGACTCCTGTTTTCTCTCATATTCCACCATGAATCCATTATCTTGTTGGCTCCCTTTCAACATGTGTCCAGAATTCTTTTCCTTCTTATCTTTAGACCACCTTGGTCCATGCCTCCACCATCTTGTGCCTACGTAAGTGGTAGAGCCTTCAAACTGGTCTCCCTCCTTCCTGCATTGCCCTCTCACGTGATGCAGTGGGCAGGATAGTCCTGCTAAGTGTGACATCTTAGGTCATCCTCTGCACCAAAGCCCTGTGACCTCACATCATTCCTCTGCCTCAAGGTCTTGTGAGGGCTCCCACCCGCTCAGGTCCACGATGCCCCATCCACTCTCACCACCAGTGCATCTCTGCCCTCCTCTCCTGCTCCCCAACCCGTGGCTCCCTTCACTTCATCCATGTGGCCTCCTTGCTCTTCCCCGATGCTCCAGGACACCCCTGCTATGGCCTCAGCACTAGCCACCCCCTCTGCCCAGGAGGCATGGCCCCATCTGCATGGATAACGTTCTTACCTTTAAAAACCTTTCCTTAATACACTGGCTTAATACACCCTTGGCTGCCTTATTTCACACTTCATTTGCCCTCACCCTGTGTATTCTCAACCCTTTGACTTGGCTTTCCTTTTTTTCCCCCTAGTGCCTACATGCAGTTTATTTCTTTATTCTGTTGGTTGGTGATCTGTCCCTCTCTCTTAGAACATAAACTCTGTAAAGATGGGAAAATTATTTTGCCTTCTGCAAGACCAGTAAGGTCTAGAACCAGGCTCAATGCTCAGTAGGTCCTCAGAAAATATTTGTGGGATGAATGCAAAATTCAGGTCCTGATCAAGGTCAGAGCACACTCTCAGAGTCTACTGTCCTGGCTAGTTCACAGTATTTCAGGCTCTGTAGAGTGAAGACATTGGCACTGTAGCCTTTCCTTGCCTGATGGAAGAGGGGGACCATCTTCTCTACTTTTCTCATCCTTTATTGTTTTGCAGTGAGTTTCCACCCTCCATCATTAACCACACTGAAGTTCATTGTCCTGATAGCTCTGAAAAATTGCCCCCAGCCCAGAGGCCCTGTCACCACAGGGCCCGGGCCTGCTATGAGGACCCTGAAACTGATCACTGGTCCCATGTGCTCCTGACTGAGGGCCCCAGGGATGCAGGAGAGTACAGTAAAGCTGACAGAGGCCCCAGTCAGTAGATGCCTCTTCTGACTTTAGTCCCACCTCTGAGATGTCAGCACATCCACTGGTCAATTTTACCAACTTCTGGTTCCTCCTGCAAATGATGGGACCAATCAGCTGAAGATATGAAAGTCACTCAGTAGTGTCCTACTCTTGGCGACCCCATGGACCATCACCTGCCAGGCTCCTCTGTCCAAGGAATTCTCCAGGCAAGAATACTGGATTGGGTAGCTGTTTCCTCCTCCAAGAGATCTTCCCAACCCAGGGATTGAACCCAGGTCTCCCACAATGCAGGCGGATTCTTTACCATCGAGTCACCCCCCCCCCCAATCAGTTGAATGAACCTGCCTTATTCACTGGTACAGCAGGAGATGGAGTCAGTCTGCCACCAACAGACCCATTTCCAAGAGAGTTAGGTGTCCAGCTGCCGGTCTGTGGCTGGTGATAGGCTTTCATAGAAAAGGGAAGATGGGGAGGGGACAGGCAAGGTCCTGGAGCCCAAAATACAAGGAAGACAAGCAATCAGTCTAGTGTGTGGCAGACATTGATACACTTAGATTATCCCCGAGGCCTCTTCCCTAGGTCAGCACATACAAGGCATTCTTGGAATCTATTTCTTCTATCTGCATGGCCATCAGCCTGGTCCACGCATCATCGTCTCTCTCTTGGACAAGCCAGCTGTGGTCCAGCTGCCTCCTCTGTTCCCTGGAGCCCATTCACTGTTCAGCATCTGGGTGGTTAGACCCTTCTCTTCCCTCCTCTGCTCAATCCCATCCAGTCAGAGGTGGGTTTACATGTGGATTTAGCTTCACAGTCTTCTATGCTCTGGGCTCCATTCTAGGTCCTGGGGTGGGGGCAGCAGGGTAGTTAGGCAGCATTCTAATTTGAGGGTTAACTGGGGTGCATGACTGCTCAAGAAGCTTTAAAAGGTCCTGAAATCTCACAGCTTCTTTGTGTAACAACTTGACAGAGGTTTCCCCAAGTTTGACAACAATCCTAAAAACTTACAGAATGACTCATCCATAATGAATTGTGATGATGAAAATAAAGTATTCAGGAATCATCAATAATAATAATAATAAAAACCATTTCCATCAAACTCTGCTAGAGGAAAGGCTAAATTATCTTTCTATTCTCTCTCCAGAAAATGATATCACAAATGATCACTGTAAAAGATGTACTCTGAGGAGATGAGGGCCAAAAATGTACTTTGGGGGTGTGTCAAAATTTTAAATCAAAACATCCTGCTATTGATTCTGTCATTTGGGGGGTAATTTTCAGCTTTTTTTAAAAAATCTGTGATTTATTATAATTTCTTTTTACCTTCAAAGTAAATGTTAAATTATGTAGCTAAGTTTGATTCCTAATTCTGGGCTCCTTTAACAAGAAAGTCCCAAATTGTATGTTTCAGGTGCCAAAAACTGGAAAGCTGCCCTCCAAGCCTTCCAACTGCACTTGAAAGAAAACTGAGTCTCCTCTGCCAGGTCTGCAGTGCATCCTGATCAGGCCCACTCTGTCCCCCTCACAGCTTCTCCCCTGTACTCACCAGACTGCAGACTCCCCTGCCTTCTCCCTGTTCCTCTCACTGACTAGCTTGGGTTTCACCGGTTGTGACTTTACTCTTGCTGGATCTCCTGCCTGGAACCTCATCTCCCAAGTTTTCCCCTTCTGGTTGTTCAGGGATCAGTGTGAGGCCACCTCCTCTGAGAAGCCCTTCGGGATAATCCCACTTTAAGTGGAGACCACTGGCCTGTCTTTTCGTGCCTCAGTCACTGCTCTATCCTCCTTTGTCTACTTCACAATGCACATTGATGCCATCTCAAAGATAATGTCCCTTTTCAGTATCTAACCCCTTCCTCCACCCCAGGAGCAGGGCCATGTGACCCCCAGGAGGGTGAGGACATGTCTGTCCTGGCAACTGGGGCCTCCAGCCCACAGAGCAGTGCCCGGCTCACAGTAAACACTCCACAGCTATTTGCAGAACTAATAGACTGCTGTTGGAAGTTTGAATTGACAGCTTCACTCAGGAGGGTACTATGCCTCAGGAGCCTTCATGTACAAGCCCGTGATTCACATTCCTAGAAATTAATCTCAAGGCAATTATCAGGTAGACACACAAAGACAGAAGTGGAGCACTGGTTTAAAAAAAAACCATGAAGATCAATCAAACCTGGGTTTTTGTCTTTGTTACACCAATTAATTAGCTTCTGTATGACCCTGGGCTTCCCTGGTGGCTCAGATGGCAAAGAATCTGCCTGTGATGTGGAAGACCCATGTTCGATCCCTGGGTTGGGAAGATTCCCTGGAGAAGGGAATGGCACCCAACTAAACTCCAGTATTCTTGCCTGGAGAATTCCATGGGCAGGGGAGCCTGGTGGCTACAGTCCCTGAGATCACAAAGAGTCAGACACAACTGATCAGTTAATACTTACTTAGATTTTTATGGCTTTGAGCAAATTCTTATCTTCTCTGAACCTTGGTTTCCTCATCTGTGGATGGGGACAGTCATAGTACCTCCTGGAGAGGAAGCAGGAGATTCGTATGTCGCTGTGTATGGAAGATGCTTAGTGCAGAGCCAGGGATGCAGGAAAACACTCAGTACATGTTGGCTATGACTGTTGGCCATGATACTCATCACACTGTTGTTTGGAATGTTATAAAATTTGAAAGTGATCAACTATCTTAACTGTGGGGAACTGTCCAGATCAGTACCATCCAACCGAAGTGTAATGCAATGCAAACCACACATGTAAGCGCACATTTAGTTTTAAATTTTCTAGTAGGCATGTTAAAAAAAGGTAAGAAGAAACTGATGAAATTCATTTCAATAATATATTTTGTTTGACCCAATCTATCCAATGTATTATTTCAACATGGAACCAGCATAAAAATGATTAGTGAGCTGTTTTACATTCTTTATTTGGTACCAACTCTTCATAATCTGATGTTTTCCACTTATGCCTGTTTTAACTTAGACCAGCCACATTTCAAATATTCAGTAGCCACCAGTGGCTGGGGCTGCCACATTGGAGAATGCATGTCTGGATAATTTGCCATCCAAATTTAAAGTATGGTATAGCCATGGAAAGACTGGTTTTAAAAACAATATTTAATCATGCAAGAAAAAGCTCACAAAATGAGATTAAGTGAAAAAGATAGTGTAAACCAAATAAAGTATGCTCCTACTTTTGTTATATATAAAAATATGCTTGCTTTTATTTGAGTATGTATTTTAATGGGCATAGTATAAGGGAATGCAGCAAAATTCTACCTCGGGAACATTCGAGGAAATGGAATTATAGTGATCTTAATTTTCCCTTGCTTGTTTTTCACTATAAGTACACGTTACTTTCAGAGTCAGTGGAATAAAACTGTTATTTTTAAAGTTCAGCAAAGCATGCCATGACCTGACCTCAGCAAACATTTGCAGGTATGCAGTGCTGGATTAGAGACCTGGCCCCCAAAATCTTCACCTTTCCTGTACCTGTGCACTGGGCCCTATGACTCTCGCTCCTTCCACTGAAGGCAGAATGAGCCTTGACCTCAGCCTGTGCCTTCTTTGGGTCAGTGGAGTGTGGGTGGAAGTGACAGTGGTCGGTTCTGAGTCTAAGCCTTAAGGGGCACCACATGCCTCTGCCATTTCCATGGGAAGAAGATGTCCTGGATGTCCGTAGCTCAGTTGGTAAAGAATCTGCCTGCAAAGCAGGAGACCTGACTTCGATTCCTGGGTTGGGAAGATCCCCTGGAGAAGGAAACAGCAACCCACTCCAGTGTTCTTGCCTGGAGAATCCCATGGACAGAGAAGCCTGGCAGGCTACAGTCCATGGGGTCTCAAGAGTTGGACATGACTTAGAGACTAAACCACTACCACAGCTCACTGATTCCCAAGAGAGTGAGAAACACATAAAGCAGATATGCATCCAACCTTCAGGTTAGGGCTGTCAGCCTGCAGACTTGTTAGGAAGACCTATTTGTTGTAGGATGTCACACAGATTGTGTGAATGTTTGTTACAAGGCTCTAGCTGACTAATACAGTGCTACTAAACTGTTTTACATGTACTCAAAACTAATGGGGAAGGCAAAGCTTGATCAGAATTTCAAGTAAGAAAGCTAAAATCAAGAACACTTAAAAAAATTCAAATACAGTTTCCAGTTTTCTTCAAAGCAAAAGACCAGCAAAAACAACTGACCATATCCTCAGTGACCTTCACTCCTTTTCAGACACTCTTTGTCATTATGACTTCAGTCACAGAAGAACAGAGTTTTCCTATTCTTTTGCTGTTGTTCAGTTCCTATGAGCTCCTCCGATTTCTGCCAGCCTGGCATGGAAGGGTGATCACCCTCAGCAGCCAGATGTCATGGGATGGAAGGAATCTGGGCCCAGGATTGTCCCCTGAGGGGGTCCTCCACCTGTTGGTGAGACCTATTCTCAGCTTTATCTGGGGGAAACTAACTTTTATCATGTTGGACCATTCTGTGTTAGAGCTTGGTTTTTAGGGCCGCTGATGCTGTCTTCAGTAATACTCAGGACTCTCTTTCTTCATCTAAATGGGAGAAGGGAAGAAGGGAATTGACTTACTGGCGCCTCAGTTTCCTTGATAGTCCAATGGGCCTGCAGTGAGAGAATCCACCACAAGGGGTTGTTTGAAGATGCTTTTCCTAATCATACTCAAGAAAAGCATTTTCTTCTTTGTTTCTTCACTGGAGAACTTCAGAGCTGTGCTTTGCTGGGGGAATAACCATGGGAATTAATCGCCATGGTTATCTGTTACCTCAGAAGCCACTGTTACCTCAGAAGCCAAACTGCCTTTGATGTTTCACTGGCCTGACTTTTTCTTCAAAAAGTCCCTAATAACTACCTTGTTGATTTCTACCCATTTGATGAGATGAGCATCCACTACCTCTCAAAGGGGAAAGTTGGCTTAAATCATCTTAAAGAGAAGGAAGAAGGTTTGATTTCATTTGGGACTAGTTTTGGGGAGCTGCTCTTGGGGGGCTGTCCCTAGTGGTTCTTTGTGAGAACTCCCAGCAGAAGCAGTGGGGGGTCTGGGCCCTCCTACTGTCTTTTCTGAGTGAGGAAAGCCGAGAGGGAAATGTCCCCAGGAGGATAATCCCATGTCTTCTGAGTGGGGTCCCTCATGAGAGAGGCTTGGTGATAAAGGCTTGGGTCTTCCCTACCAGCTCTGGTCTCTGCAATCTGCCCCCAGGTCCCCCCACCCCACCACAGGACTTTATGAACCTATTTGTGGAACTTCAATTAACAAGTCTCTTAACTTTCCCAAGTTAAAGTCAACAGCCATTACTGGCTTTGCTGGCTCAGAGTGTTACAGAGCCAGGACGGATTTTTGACTTTACGAGGTCTAATCTTTCAAAGGGACTTCCCTGGTGGCTCAGTGGTAAACAATCTGCCTGCAATGCAGGAGACCCGAGTTCAATCCCTGGGTCGTGACGATCTTCTGGAGAAGGGAATGGCAACCTATTCTAGTATTCTTGCCTGGAGAATTCCATGGACAGAGGAGCCTGGTGAGCTACAGTCCATGGGGTCGCAAAGAGTTGGACATGACTTAGTGACTGAACAACAACAGCAATAGCAATTTTCAAAGACTATGAGAAGCCAGCTGCTCAGACACTGCTGAGGGAACGCTCTTCTGTTTGGATAGGTCCTGATCCCCTTAGCACACATTCAAGGTAACATACTGACCCCCTGACTTTCAGGGCACTTCTACCCTTGCCTCTGGCTTCCGTCCTGCATGGACCCTCAGTGCTAACCATGTATAAATTGTCCCAGTGCCTGCAGCACCTCTCCAGTGCCAGGCCTTTGTACCTATGTCTCCCATGTCTGCCATCCCCATCTTCCCCTCCCACCTGGTGAAATTCTCAGCCTTTATCAAAGTCTAGGTAAAGTGTCACCTCCTCCTGGAAGCCTTTCCTGATTGCACCAGGGAGAGCTATCTGCTCTTTCATACTCCAAATACTTCTATCAGAAACTATGGAGCTTTAATGTCTGTCAATGGCTTGCCACTCCTCGTAGAGGAGTCTCATAGACTTCTTTTAAGTTGAGGTCTCTGTTTTTTATTTTTATGTGTCTGTTGGAGGACAAGTATAGAAAGGCCTAGCACACAGAAGCATTAAGTCAACTGATTCACTGGCCAACTGAGCTGAACAGGGAATGAGAAGAAGATGATTTTGAAAGCAGAAACTTGTATCAAATGGGATCCTTTAGTTTTATAGTAACAGAAAACATAACACAGACTTCCTAAAATATTACACAGACTTCCCAAAATAGGGGGAGATTAACTGGCTCACAGAACTGAGAGGTACAAGATATGGGCTACAGGAAGGATTTGATCATAGTGACAGTTTATTTATTTATTTTTACAGCATTCTCTACTGTGACTGCCGTGGTCTGTTAGCTTTGGCCTCAGGCTGGCTTCATTCATGCTGACAATGTGGCTACATCAGATTTCACTTTCATATCTTGAAACCAACCATTCAAAAAGACAGAGAACAACCATGTCCCTTAATTCTCAGCAAAAGTTTTAACATTTGCACTGATTTAAGTACAATCACGGTGGCAAGGTAAATGCGATTCTTAGACCACACCATCTGTGGCTGAGACCAATCATGCCCCTCCACAGTTTCTCAGGAAAGTTAGCTCCACCCAGACCACAAGGCTGTACTTAATAGGATTTTTTAAAAGCATAAATTTCAGTTTTCCTTCTATCCCACCCTCAACCCACAAAAAAAATAATAGACAGTTATTATAATATAAATTCTATGCCATGTGTTGAAGAGACCTATGTGACTAGGACAAGATTATGACCTCAAGCTGCTGACAATCCTATGCAAAGAGATTTTGAAAACCATCTTAAAAGCAATGAGGTGCCAGAAGGGAATTTTAAGTGGGTGAATAACTGTATATTAACTAACAATTGCTGTGTAGTAAGGGACCTCGAAACTCAGTGGCTCTTTACTCTCTTGTGGCTTTTTTGGGCAGGGGTCTGGCCCCAGCCAAGCTGGAGGCCTCTAACTCAAGATCTCTCATATGGCAGCAATCAGGGTGTTGGCCAGGGCTGCAGGCATCTCACAGCTGAGGCGAGGAGGATCTGCTCACGGCTCAGCCCTCTGGCTTTTGGCAGGCCTTGGTAGATTCGCATCGAGGCGCATGCACATGCCTCTGCTGAGCGGCCTTACAACCCCGCAGCTGGCTACCCCTGGGACTAGTAACCGAGAGACAGCGAGAAAGAGCCCTCCAAATAGAAAATTAGAAACAGATTCCATCTTTTCTGGCATGTTCTATGTGACAGCAGTGAAGCAATGAGTCCAGCCCACGTTCAAGGGAATGAATTATTCAAAAGTGTGACTATAAGGAGGTGGGGATCCCCAGGACCATCTAAAAATCTTCCTACCACGAGGACTTCCCGATAGCCCAACACCTAAGAGAGATGGCTTTATATCAGCCTGTGACCTCAAAAGGACAATAACTAATAAAAGAGGATTTAAGAGTGGGCAGGAGAAAATTGTATTGGACTATATGGATTCATGTATTCCTTCAACAAACTTTTACCAAGTGTTTATGTGGACCATGGTAGCTCAGTTAGTAAAGAATCTGCCTACAGCACAGGAGACCCAGCTTTGATCCCTGGGTTGGAAAGATCCCCTGGTGAAGCAGATGGCAACCCACTCCAGTAGTCTTGCCCGGAAAATCCCATGGAGAGAGGAGCCTGGTGGGCTGCAGTCACAAAAGTTGGACACGACTTAGAGACTAAACCACCATCCGCCACCATGTGGACCAGGGCTGCGCTGGGTGCTGGGGTGGCTGCTGTGACAGAGGTAGATTCCTTCTCCCCTCATGACTATTAGTGTCCAGCAGGAAGCAAAGTTGAACTGGGCACTGACCTTGAATGTCACAGAAGAGGGTGACTCAAGACGGGGAATAACATCCCCAGTCGCTCAACTCAGCCAAGCCGGTCAGGGAGGGCCTCCTGGGGGAGGGGACATTTCAGCTGAGCCCTGAGGAATGAGGAGGGGCGCCAGGGGAAGGGGAGGGCAGAAAAGCATTACAGAGGCCTTGGGGGTGGGTTTGCTGCTGCACCTCCAGCCCTGTGTGGGCAGGCACACAATAATAGGGCCTCAACAAGCCGATTGGCAGGAGTGGACCCGATGCTGGGTCTTTATCCGCATCCCAGGTTCTCTCCTGGAGGACTGACCGTGTCCTGAAGTGTCCCCAGCTCCTCCCCTCCGGTTCTCCTGTGCAGAACTAGGGGCTCAGGGCCCAGGGGCTGACTTCACCAGCCTCGACCCGTCATGTTTGTTTCGTGGCTTCTCTCTGGGCTGCTAATTACGATCACACTTTGAAGGTTTGGAGTTAAGGCTAGTCAAGTGGATAAGTCACATCTTCTCTAATGGGCCAAAAGTGGGTTTACACAATAGCCTGTGGCAAACGCACATTCAGGGGATGATCTGGCAGGAAACATCCCTTTTTCCAAAGAGCGCCTCGGCCCTGGGAGAAATAATGAGGATTCTAATTATTCCCAGTGCTGACAGACTGCAGAGCTGGAGCTGCTGTCTATGCAGCGCTCACCAGGGAACCTGGCATGTCTATTCCTGTGTCTGTAGGTGAGTGCCCAGCTCCCAAGGGCACCTGGGTGTCCAGGGTTCATTCCTGTGGTTCCTGCTCCCTTCTGTGGACATGCACCTTCCCAAGGACCAAGGTCACTGTGCCAGCTGCGGGTCTTCACCTTTCAGCCACCCCAGGTCACCCAGCACAGGCCTGGTGCAGCTGGTAGCAGAGAGCAGGAGCTGAGAGAGACAGGCCTGGATGCCCTGTGCCTGCCCCCACACCCGTGGGGGTGGGCAACAACACACTCAGAAGGATGGAAAGGGTGATGATTGTGGGCTCCTTTAGTCCTGCAGTGGTCCTCACAGAGCTGCCAGCTGGGGGGAAACATAAGACTGCGACTTCTTGATGTCCCTGCTACAGGCAACTGAGTGGTTCCTGTCTCCCAGTCGTGTCCCCACCCCGTCCTTCCTTCCTGAACCTGGGGTGACTGCCAGATGCAGCCCTCCCTCCACAGCTGGTCTCTTATAATCTGGTCCTTGCCTCAGCCTCTACTTGCCTTTTTCTGGGACTTCAGGACCTGGCACTGTTGTCTTGCCTGAATTGGGTCCTGTGTCCACCACCTCCACCTTGGGACAGTCCCCATCAGACTCTCCAAGACCCTGCAGTCTCCCCCAGAGAGTCCCCCATTCATTCCAGCCCCACTTTCCACCCTGCCCCACCACAGGCGGGGAGATTATAGCAAAATGCTGACTCAAAAATTAAATCCTGCCCATGATTAAAACTTGGCAGAGAGAACCAGGAAACACTGTCTTCTTTTTATGAAGCTCTTACTCTGACTTTCCATACTAGAGCTCAAGCCACATCAGCCCACTCAGCCTCCCAGTCTTGACTGGGTGACCCTGGGTGACCCTGACATGATCTCTGCCTTTTGGGTGAGATCTCTCTGATTTTTGTCTCTGCCTTTAGGGTGACCAGCCATCCCGTGTGCCCAGACTGTTTTGATTTTAGCAGAGCCCCGTGTCCCAGGAAACCCTTCTGTTTTTGATATTCAGGCTCTAAGTTGTGCCTGACTATTTGAGACCCCATGACCTACAGCACACCAGACTCCCCTGCTCTTTATTATCTTCCAGAATTTGCTCAAACTCATGCCACTGAGTTGATGATACCATCCAATCATCTCATCCTCTGCTGCCCTCTTCTCCTATTGCCTTCAGTCTTTCCCAGCATCAGGGTCTTTTCCAATAAGTCAGCTCTCTGCATCAGATAGCCGAAGTATTGGAGCTTCAGCTTCAGCATCAGTTCATCCACAGAATATTCAGGACTGATTTCCTATAGGATTGACTGGTTTGATCTCCTTGCTGTCCATGGGATTCTCAAGAGTCTTCTCCAGCACCACAATTTGAAAGCATCAATTTTTGGTGCTCAGCCTTCTTTATGGTCCAACTCCCACATCTATACATGACTATTGGAAAATCCACAGCTTTAACTATATAGTCAAAGTGATGTTTCTGCTTTTTAATATGCTGTCTAGGTTTGTCATAGTTTTTCTTCCAAGGAGCAAGTATCTTTTAATGCATGGCTGTAGTCACCATCTGCAGTGATTTTGGAGCCCAAGAAAATAAAATCTGTCATTATTTCCACTTTTTCCTCATCTATTTGCCATGAAGTGATGGGATCAGATGCCATTATCTTAGTTTTTTGAGTGCTGAATTTTAAGCCAGCTTTTTCACTCTCCTCTTTCATCCTCACCAAGAGGCTCTTCAGTTCCTCTTTGCTTTCTGCCATTAGAATGGTGTCATCTTCATATCTGAGGTTGTTGATAGTTCTCCCAGCAATCTTGATTCCAATTTGTGAGTCATCCAGCCCAGCAATTCACATGATATACTCTGCATACTAATTAAATAAGCAAGGGGACAATATGCAGCCTTGACATTAGTCTTTTTGCAATTTGGAACCAGTCCGTTGTTCCATGTCCAGTTCTAACCATTGCTTGTTGAACTGCATGTAGGTTTCTCAGGAAGCAGGTAAGGTGATCTGGTATTCCCATCACTTCAAGAATTTTCCACAGTTTGTTGTGATCCACACAGTCAAAGACTTTAGAGAAGTCAGTGAAACAGAGGAAGATTTTTTTTTTAATTCTTTTGTTTTTTCTATGATCTAACGGATGTTGGCAATTTGATCTCTGGTTCCTTTGCTTTTTCTAAATCCAGCTTGTACATCTGGAAATCTGGAAGTTCTCAGTTCATATAGTGTTGAAGCTTATCTTGAAGGATTTTGAGCATTACTTCGCTAGCATGTGAAATGAGTGCAATTATACAGTAGTTTGGACATTCTGTGGCATTGGCATTTTGGGGGATTGATAAGAAAACTGAACTTTTCCAGTCTTGTGGCCACTGCTGAGTTTTCCAAATTTGCTGGCATGTTGAGTGCAGCACTTTCGCAGCATCATCTTTTAGGATTTGAAATAGCTCAGTTGGAGTTCCATCACCTCCACTAGCTTTGTTCATAATAACACTTCATAAGGCCCACTTGACCTCACACTACAGGATGTTTGGCTCTAGGTGAGTGACCCCTCTATAGTACCAAGTAAACTGGGATGGTTGGTCATCTTAGCTGCTAGACAATCCCATGGTCTAAAGACCTTCTTGGTCCTGACCCCTCAGCAGCCTAGGTCCATCCAGCTGTCCTCTGATGGCAGCCTCCTCCCTCCCATAACAGCTGAGACTCCTCTGGTTTGCAAATAAACAGGGACAACACTCCCAGGGTACCAGGGGGAGCATAATTCCATATGCATACAAGGCAAAAACCATATTGTTTCATTGTTTCTCTGAACACTGGAGGCCTTTGGATAATGGCTGCATTTAAATCAAACATCAGAGAAATTAGAAATGAAGACATTGTTTCTATGACAGGCTGTTTGGCTTTACAGGAAGTTCCTAAAGCACAGAGTCCACTCCACTGCAGGAGCCTTCTGCTCTGCTCTAAGTCAGGGGCATGAAGACCCTTCCTCTTTGCCCCCTTTCACCCCCAGCTCAGAGCACAGGCTCCCAGGAATATGGACCTGAGCGTGGCCTCCCCTGGAGGATGTGGAGGGAGTCAGTGTCCCTAGGAGCCCAGGAGAGGGATGCAGGAATCAGGGGGTGTGATGACCTCTTTTTATCAAGTCTTGGTAACTGATACACTGTTCTCTTGTATATTTGTACCTAACGGGGTCAGAGCTAGACCTGTTGTGACAACAAGAGAGATGTCAGCCCTTGACGTTTCAGGGGAGCCTTGGGCACAAAGCAGGCTGCAAGGCCCCCCTCTGGACTGGACTGAAAGGGCCCAGGTCACTTCTCTAGACGAGAGGTCCAACAGGGGTGTGTGACTGAGTCCTGAGTCCAGAAGATGAGTGTTTTCCTAAAATTGTGTTCATGTCCTAGAGGCTCATAGCCCACGGCAGTGATCAGAGCAGCAACTCCAGCCACAGGGAGAGCAATGACCCATGACTGCCTTCCTTAAATGCCAGAAAGGACACACAGCACAGAGCAGAGCCACACCCAACAGTCTTACAATCCACCTCCGGGACCAGTCTGGATAACGGCAGCCTTGGCCTGGCACCCTAGGGGAGGGGACAACACTCCCTTGTGCAGAATTGTGAGCGCAGGTGTCTGGCTGCCCTGAGTCCCAGGCCCAGGGGAACGATGCCTCTGCTGATGTGGGAACCATTCAGGGCAGCTGGGTTGGGAAGTGCTGGGTGGGGTGGGAGGTGTGCAGGCTGCGGGGCAGCCTGGCTGGGTGTGAGTCTTGGCCTGACGATTATTTACCAACTATGTGATCTAGGGGAACACTCCATCTCTTTTCCTTCAGCTTCCTCATCTGTGAAATGGGACCAAAGATGATCCCCACTATCAGTGGTGCCAGTGATAAAGAATCCACTTACCAACGCAAGAGACTTAAGAGATGCAAGTTCAATCCCTGGGTCCGGAAGATCCCCTGGAAGGGAGCATGGCAACCCAGTCCAGTATTCTTGCCTGGAGAATCCCATGGACAGAGGAGCTGGAAGGCTACAGTCCATAGGGTCGCAAAGGGTCGGACGTGACTGAAGCGACTGAGCATGCACACACTCACACCATCATGGGATGCTATGAGGATAAAGTGAGTTGGCACAGCACACCTTCAGAGAAGAGGCTGGGAAGGAAAGTGATGTGACAAACTCATTCATGCTGGGAGAGGGTGTGTGAAGAGCCGCAAAGCACTGTGGCTTTTTTTGCTATTTGGCACTGTCATCCCTCTGGCCATAATTAATTACATAACTCCCACATGTGAAATAATCTCCCCCTGGGCACCCCAAAATCTCATCTAATTATAGCATAAGTCAGGATGCCCTGGATCTCATAATCAAATCAGGTCTGTATGTGGCTGAGGCTCTCTGAGGATGGCTCTCTTGATCAAAATACCCAGAAGCTAAAATGACAGTTTATTTCACCTTCTCCCCTCGCCATGCATGGATCAGATTAGCAGAACTGTGAGGCAGAGATGGGGTAAATGTAATGAACTCTCCCATCAAAAGAGGGGAAGAACAGAGTGACAGGCTCTGGTCCATGCAACCCTAACATCCTATCGAGTAAATACTGTCCCACCAGGGAAATTCTTTTTCAGCAAATTTTCAGGAGAATTCTTAGAGATGAAAATACCAGATCACCTTACCTGGCTCCTGAGAAATCTGTATACAGGTTATGAAGCCACAGTTAGAACCGAACATGGAACAATAGACTGGTTCCAAATTGGGAAAGGAGTACATCAAGGCTGTATATTGTCACCCTGCTTATTTAACTGACATGCAGAGTACATCATGAGAAATGTTGAGCTGGGATGACACAAACTGGAATCAAGATTGCTAGGAGAAATGTCAATAACCTCAGATATGCAGATGACACCACCCTTATGGCAGAAAATGAAGAGGAACTAAAGAGCCTTTTTTTAATTCTTTTTTTAATTTATTTTCTTTACATTATTGTGTTGGTTTTGCCATACATTGACATGAATTCGCCATGGGTATACATGCGTTCCCCTTCCAGAACCCTCCCTCCTGATTCCATCTCTCTGGGTCATCCCGGTACACCAGTCCTGAGCACCCTGTATCATGCAACAAACCTGGGCTGGCGATTGATTTCACATATGATAATTTACATGTTTCAATGCCATTCTCCCATATAATCCCACCCTTTCCCTCTCCCATAGAGTCCAAAAGACAGTTCTATACATCTGCATCTCTTTTGCTGTCTCTCATACAGGGTTATCATTACCATCTTTCTAAATTCCATATATATGCATTAGTATACTGTATTGTTGTTTTTCCTTCTGGTTTACTTCACTCTGGATAATAGGCTCCAGTTTCATCCACCTCAGTAGAACTGATTCAAATGTATTCTTTTTAATGGCTGAGTAATACTCCATTGTGTATATGAGCCTTTTAATGAAAGTGAGAGAGGAGAATGAAAAAGTTGTCTTAAAACTCAACATTCAGAAAACTAAGATCAAGGCATCTGGTGCCCTCACTTCATGGCAAATAGATGGAGGAAACGATGGAAACGGTGAGAGATTTTATTTTCTTGGACTCCAAAATTACTGCAGATGGAGACTGCAGCCATGAAGTTAAAAGATGCTTGCTCCTTGGAAGAAAAATTAAGACAAACGTAGACAGCATGTTAAAAAGCAGAGACGTTACTTTGCCGACAAAGGTTCATCTAGTCAAAGCTATGGTTTTTCCAGTAGTCATGTATGGATGTGAGATTTGGGCTATAAAGAAGGCTGAGCAGTGAAGAATTGATTTTTTGAACTGTGGTGTTGGAGAAACCTCTTGATAGTCCCTTGGACTGCAAGGAGATCCAATCAGTCAATTCTAAAACAAATCAGTCCTGAATATTCATTGGAAGGACTAAGGTTGAAGTTGAAACTCTAATACTTTGGCCACCTGATGATAAGAGCTGACTCATTTGAAAAGACCCTGATGCTGGGAAAGGTTGAAGGCAGAAGGAGAATGGGATGACAGAGGATGAGATGGTTGGATGGCATCACCAACTTGATGGACATGAGCTTGAGTAAGCTCCAGGAGTTGGTGATGGACTGGGGAAACTGGTGTGCTGTAGTCCATGTGGTGGCAGAGTCAGACATGACTGAGCAACTGAACTGAACTGAAATGCTGTCCAGTTCTGCAGAATCAGGCTTGGTCCTTGACTGGTCCCTACCTGCCCTGGGGGTAGTTTCCTAGGATGTTGTTATCCAGGGTCTTGATTTGCCATCGTGGTCCTGCCTCCAGCCTCTGGATCCTCTTCAGTAAGAAGCAACCTGTGTGCAACCAAGTATATTATTTCTCAGCTCACTTCCTATCTGGAGTATCGGAGGCCCAGCCCCTTTGGTTCAAATTGAAATCCATTTTGCAGGTACAACATGTTCTATAACTTTTGGGGTTTTTCAGGCATTTGAGTGCCCTCACAATTGAACACTGTGACATCCAACAAGAGGCCCATGCAAGATTGTTCTCAGGACATGCCTTTCTGTACAAAGGTTGCTTCTGCTTTGAGATTGTATCCTTGAGCTCCTTAGAAAATCTCTTCTCTAGCTGAGAGGGTGTCTGAGTTATTGCCTACAATCTTTGATCTTTAAAGACCTTAACATCCTCAGTCTCGATTCAGTTTTTGGCAACAAGACTTGTTTCACTGGAAATCATTTACAGGTTGGGGAGACTGAAGATAAGAAACTGTATTATTTTCCAATCCAGTGAGGTCTGGCAGCTCTGTATTTTCTCAAACTTTAGTCTGAAAATGAACAGTCTCAATTCAGCCCATCTCTGCCTCCTTGAGTTTGTCACAGATGAGACACCAATGGATGCTTTCATCCTTCAGCCTGGAAATCATTTCGCCGAGGTCTGAGGGTTCGTCAGGAACACCTGCCTCCTCCTAAGTGACTGTTCATCGTTCCATGACTACGGAACAAGGGTGGTCGTGGTTCAAACCTGCTGCAGCCGTTTCCTCTCTGTCTTTCCCACCTCCTCTAAGAACTTGCCAGCCATCTTTCCTAGACTAGGCTTCTTGCCATTTTCTCATGCCTGCCCGATGCCAGTTCTGCTGCCTTCTGTGGGTCAAGGCAAACACCCAGGCCAGGTTTTGGGGTATAGACTCCACTTGCTGATGGAAGGAGTTGCTACCTATTGTGGCCAGCTTCACCCTTTTTACATCCAAGGAGTCCTTAGGCAACAGTGTTTAGTATACTTATTTTTATTTTTACTTTTTTTTTCTTGCCCCACCATGCTGCTTGAGGGATCTCAGTTCTTTGAACCAGGCAGTGAAGGCCTGGAATCCTAATCACCAGGCCAGCAGGGAACTCCTCAGTGTAATTTTTAAAGAAGCATCAAATGTCAATTCTCATCAGTGGGTCGCTTGCAATTCCTGAAGCCACAAGGTTCTTTGATGGTGGAGTTACCTCTGGCTGGAGGCCTCCGAGCTGACAGAGTCCTATTCATCAGATCCTGGATCCCCCCCTCCCACTGTGTGGTGTGCCCCCCCTGGTGGCATGTCCCCTAAAGGAATCACTGTTTCTCAATGGGTCACCACTGAGCAAACACTCATTGAGTCCTTACTCAGAGCCAGGCAGCTGGTGTGTCACAGACAGAAAAAGAAAGCCGTGCTCCCTACCAGCTGAAGACTGACGCACAGATGGTGGTTCCACTTCATTTGCAGTCTTAGGATGCAAAGCTATTTTGCCATCCTAGCACTTATTCGATCCCTGGGTTGGGAAGATCTGCTGGAGAAGGGATAGGTTGCCCACTCCAGTATTCCTGGGCTTCCCTTGTGGCTCAATTGGTAAAGAATCCTCCTGCAGTGCAAGAGACCTGGGTTCGATCCCTGGGTTGGGAAGATCCCATGGAGAAGGGAAAGGCTACCCACTCCAGTATTCTGGCCTAGAGAATTCCATGGACTGTATAGTCCATGGGGTTGCAAAGAGTTGGATATGACTGAGCGACTTTCACTTCACTTTCAGTACTTATTTTAATTTTTTAATGTAACCAGTATGCTATTATTATATACATCCAAATGAACTATAAATCCTTAATTCTGTCAAATGTCCAGACAATATTCAATTTTTCCAAATATTTCACTCTTTTTCTTTGTGTCTTTGTTTCACAGTTTGTTTGTTTGTTTGACTCTGGATTCAGATAAAGCAGACCCAGCATGATTGGTTGATAAGCTCTTTATGTCTCTTAATCAATAGTTTCTCCTTCACGTGCTCTTCATTTTTTTTCTCCCAGTTCATTTGTTGCAGAAGCTGCATCATTTATCTTGTAAGCCTCAGAGCAACCTCTGAGGTGGCAATTGTGGGGCTTGTAATCCTTACCTGGCCCAGGGTAGACCACAGTGATCAAACCTGCGGATTTGTCCTCAGTGACTGGTGGCTTAAAGTGAAAGTGAAAGTCGCCCAGTAGTGCCCAACTCTTTGCAACCCCATGGCCTGTACAGTCCATGGAATTCTCTAGGCCAGAATACTGGAGTGGGTAGTCTTTCCCTTCTCCAGGGGATCTTCCCAACCCAGGGATCAAACCTAAGTCTCTCACGTTGCAGACTGATTCTTGACCAACTGAGCCACAAGAGAAGCCCAGTGGCTTAAATATAGATTGTAAATAACCTCATGTTCGTTTCAGTCAAGTTTTGCCATCAGATTAGTTTTGACACCTAATCTGACACTTCACACAATGGGAGGCTGGGGTCTGGCATCTGGAGACCAGGATTCTGCCAGCTCAGTGCCCTCAGGCCAGAGGGGGCTGAGCCATCAAAAAACCTAGCAGCTTTAGGAGTTATGAGAGACCCGCTGATGACAATCAACATTTGAAGCTTTTAAAAAAAAACAAAAGTACCCTAGGGAGTTCCCTGGTGGCCTAGTTAATGGAAAAACTTTCTTTTGGGAACATTGGGGATTTGGGAATCTGGGGGTAAGGGATTATGTTATGACCTGAATGTTCGTTTCTCCCCCAAATTCCTACGTTGAGGACCTAAGCCCAGATGGGATAGTATTAGGAGGTGGGGGCCTTTGGGAGGGAATCAGGTTCACTTGCAGTCATGAGGATGGAGCCCCCAGAATGGGCTCACTCACCTTATAGGAAGAGGAAGAGTGGCCAGAGCACTCTCACCGTGTTCACACACGGAGGTCGTGTGCAGACCAGCCCGATAGTGGCCGTCTGCAGCCACCGAGAGCTGGGCCTGCCGGCACCTTGACCCTGGATTTCCCAACATCTGGCACGGTGAGAGTTAAATGTCCGGGATCTGAGCCACCCAGCATATGGCATTTTGTTATATAACCGCTGAGTTGACTGGGGCGGACTGTGAATGTGAACCGAAATCATTGTGCAAGGTGCAGGGGAGGAGACTGAGACACCCAGAAGATGAGTAATGGTGTGAGGTCACCCTCAGACAGGGGAAGAGATGGACACACATGAGCAGTCCTGTTCACACCCTTGTGTTGAACTGCCCCCAGCCACCTGCTAGGTCTGGGTATCGACAGCGGACAGTGGGGCTTCTGATCCTGACTCCACCCTGTCCCCAGCTGAGTGTGAGCTCAGTCTGGTGCTTTGCCTGTTGAGCCCACATTCTCAGCCTACAGGGCAGGTGTCATGCTGACCCCCCGGAGTGCAGAAGGAGCTGTCAAGGAGGGTGGGCAGGAAAGGACTCCTCCCTCTCACTGTGAGAGTAGATATGGAGACCGCATCCCTGCCCCCTGCTCTGCCCTCAGGGGGGCCTGACTTGCATGGGATGCCGTGGCCTGCAAATCCAAGAATCATCCATCCCTCCCACCCTCTCCCAACAGCTGCCCTTGGCCCCTCGTGGACCAGGGGTGCTCACAGAGGCATTGTGGGCTGGGGAGGGGCCCAGGCAGAGGCCTGCACAGGAGGAAAGGTGGCCTGGGGCATGTGGGATGCGAACTCCGGGAGCGTGGGCAGACAGAGCATGCCCAGGAGGGGAGGTGCAGGCTCTGTGTGGGCACCTCGTCTGAGCCCTGCTGAATCCCCGTGTGGCTGTGGACCTGTTGGGGGGTCCTCAGCCAGGGCAAGGCTGGAGCAGGGCTCTCCAGTATAGGACTCGGGGCAGGGTCCCTTGCACCAGGGCCAAGGGTGGGGGGCCTTCAATGTTGGTCCCTTCTCTGCCCCCATCTTCCGTGCCCCCAGGGCTTTGCAAGCCACCATCCCCGCCCACCTCAGCCTCTCTCAGCTCACTCTGGCCCATCTCAGCCCCGTCAGTCTGCTCAGCTCAGCATGAAGCACGGCTGATGTCGCTTTATTCAAACATCTAAATATGAGTTTTTCCTGCCAGTCGACCCTTCATCTTCTCACTGCACCACTCCCGGAACATTTCGTAGTCAGAGAACAAGGCAAGAAAAAGAGCCATCCTGGCATTTATTGAGATAAATTGTGAGAGTCTGCAAGACTGAATTGTTAAAAATGCATCTTCGCCTACTGCCAACATTGCGAATGCGACTGATAAGTCAGGTTTCCTTTATCTTCTCCAAGTGTCTCTACACAGAGAAGGGGCTTCAGCCCCACCTCCTTTGACTCCCTGGTACTTGGAGTACAGGGCACTCTCCCACCTCTCATCCATTCTGAGATGACAGCAATTCCACACAGATCAAGCTCACAACTCCATTCCCATTCTATTACTGGCAGGGCACTGGAACACTTGTGATTGAATTTTTTTTTTTTTTTTCCTTTTTCTTCTTGCCTCTTGTGGGAAAAAGTGAAGGGAGTGACACTCACTGAAAGGCAACCGTGTTGAGGCATTGTGCCTGTTTGATCCCTGAGCTGTTATGAGAAACACCTCTTCAATGTGTTGAGGCGTCAAACAAGGAGCACTGGTTTTGCCCATGAGTCTGGGGATCAGCTGAGCCTGCCTGGTCCAGGACCACCTAGCTAGCTCATGTGTGTGATGTCCAGGGGATGATCAGCATGGGGATGGGTTGCTAGTTTTGTTGGGGGGCTGTCACCTGAGACTGGAGCCCAGAAGCTGTTGCTCATGGACTGATGTGGCTCTGGTCCACAGGGCCAGGCCTGGCCTTCCCCTCATGAAGGTTATGGAATCCAGAGGGAGAAGTACACTGATTCTTGAGGTTTATGTGCTGAAGTGGCACAAAGCTGTTTTTGCATATTCCCTTGTCCAGAGTAAGTCATAAGATCATACTGGATTTAAGGGATTGGGAAAAAAGAGCTCAACATCTCAGTGGGAGGAGATGTCAACTTACATGGAATGTCACATTGCAGGGGGCCAGGATACAGAGGCAGCATGGGGAATGACACAGGCATCTTTGCAAACAACCTGTCATGTTTCCCTGATAGCATCAGATCCTTGATGAGATCTGATCACCTTGTGAGGGTGATGAGATCTCCCTCACCTTGTGAGGGAGGAGTTATTACACCCATTGTTCAAATGAGGACACTGAGCTGGGGGAATTTCCTTGCTTCATCATTCTTCTGTTCTTTCTCTCTTGATGGGGCATCTGAATGGCACTGGGGGTATGGTTGGGACTCAGATAGAGTCAGCCCTGCACTAAGAAAGCCAAAGGCAGGGGGCAGACATGGCCATGAGTGAGAACGATATGGGACAATTCCTATTAGTGGGGCTCAGGGACCAGGGGAAACTAACATCAACTGGGGTTGGGGGAGAGTCTGAGAAGTTTTCCCAGAAGAAGTTCTATGCTGAGATCAAAGGAAGAGGAGGATTGAGGCTGGGCAAAGAGAGAAGAAAAGAGTGTTCCAGGCAGAGGGAACAGGGAGAGAGATCATGGTGAGTCAGTGGACAGAAACCAGATTACATGGACTTTCTAAGGCCACAGAGGGTCCTAACACAGGTAGAGATGCTTTAAGTATAGAACCCTCAGCAGAGCCAGCTGTGGACAGGTCAGCCTTTGTGGCAAAGTGGGGAGACTGGAACACAAGACCAGAGAGACAATGGGTGGTCAGGTGGCAGCCTCCAGGATGGGAAGAGCCTGAATCCCTCACCATTGCTGGGAGACACGTCTACCCAGAGAGTACCCCAACCAGGGGCCCTTCCTCCGACTTCGTACAAAAGAGAAACAAGTTCTTATCGAGTGAAACTACCACCTGATATGAAGAGCCAGCTCATTGGAAAAGGCCTTGCTGCTGGGAAAGATTGAAGGCCAAAAGAGAAGAGGGCACCAGAGAAAAAGATGGTTAGATAGCATTACCGACTCAATGGATATGAATCTCAGCAAACTCCAGGAGACAGGGGAGGACAGAAGAGCCTGACACATTGCAGTCCATAGCATCACACAAAGAGTCTGACAAGACCTAGCGAATAAACAGCAACAACCAGGAGTTGGAGTTATGTGTTACTTCATCCATTCTGATGGATACAATCAACCCACACCTCACCCAACCCTCCATCCAGCTGGACTTAGCAGGCTCCTCTGGGTACCAGGGTCTGTGCTGAGCACTGGGACACTGCCGTGAATGAGATCGGCAGGAGATACCAGAAGCAATCAGGAAAGCAACACCCCTCCCCCCAAAAAAAAGCCACGATTAAATAAATAAAATTGTCACCTTGCCTTAAAATTGTTGTGAAGGAAATCAACAAGGTGATAAGACATCAAAAGCCAGATTTGGGGAGGCCATGGGGGGTGGGGTTTGGAAAGTGCCTGGGTGGGAGGAGTTTCCTAGGAGAGAGCAGCTTGCTGGCAAGTGTTCCCAACTTTTTGCCAATTACTTCCCTTTATCCTCATAACAACCTCAGGGGCTGGGGACTTCCATTGCCCATTTTATAAGACAGGGACTGCAGCCCTGGGGAGGTAGATGGGAAGGGCCAAGTCACACAGCCAGGAGGGTCCCATCTAGGATCAACCTGCCCTCATGGAGCAGGGTGGGGTAAGGACCAGGCAGGAGAAAGAGCTTGGGTGAGTCCCAAGATCCTGTGGAATGGAGGCCCCTCTGACCCCCAGGGATATGACCCCAAGGGCTGCAGATGGCTCACAAACATAACCAAGGGTTATGAGAAGAGCATGGAGCCAGGAGACCTGGATCCTCCCAAGTTAGCTGTGTGTCATTGGACAATGCACGCGACCTCTCTGAGCCTGTTTCCTAAGTCTATGGAGTAGCAACAGGGCTGGGGTGAGGAGTGAGGGAGAGGAGGTAAGTCAGAGCCCCGGCCTGTCTCTCAGCTGTTGGCCTTCACCCCACAGACAGTTCTGAGGTCTGACAGTGTTCTGGGCCACATGGTCCATCGCCCTGATGCTCCCAAGTCCAGGACACAGAAGAATTGCCCCCTAGACGAATGCCACGGAAGCAGGGACCCCATCTGTCCTCAGTACTCTGTCTCCAGGCCTAGGACACTGCCTGAGATGCAAATAATCTTTGGTGAATGAATGACATATTCTTGCTTTATAGATGAGGAAGCCGTCAGCAGGCAGTCAGGGCAGCCAAGAGTGATACAAGTATGGAGGGCTCCAAGTTGACCAAGAGCCTCGGCAAGGGACCCTCGGGTTAGCCTTGCATGTGACATACTGGGGAACCAGCTGGGAGGAGATCCTGGGGCTTTCTGGCCAGCCCTCACCCTTGGATGGAAGGGAGGGGGGTCCCAGAGATCAGGGCGCTGGGCACCCAGCTGTGAGGAGGGCATGGCAGGGTCCCTCTGCTTCCCTGAGCCTCAGCCCAAACCTATCGCCTCAGTGGGGTGGGACCAGACACCCCAACCCAGTCTTGTGTCAGGGCGTCTGCTCTCTTTCAGGCTGAGGGCCTGGGATTTCTTCTGCCCCCGACAGCAGTTTATACCCAGCTTAGTGTGAAACGACCCTCGTAAAAAAATGTTTCACTGCAGAAAGCTCTTCTGAGATGCCAACTCGGACTGGTTCGCACATCCACCTGAGGCACAGAGCAATTTGTACTTGATTAAGCAAAATGCTACAGGTCACAGCGTGACCATTTCAAATATTTCATCTTTTCTGCTTTCCTCACTTCTCACAACCTATTAATTTCCAATTTTCTCCTCAGCCTCCCGTCCTCACTCTGCTTATGAAGCAAGACCCTTGGCGTTTTCCTCCCTCCCTTCCCTCTCTCCCCCTCTCTCCGTCTCCCCCATCCCCTTCCTACTTCCCTCCCCCCTCCCTCCCCCTCCCCCTTCCTCTCCTCCCTTCCTTCCCTGCTCCCTTGCTTCCGGTATTGCTATCCTGCTGTGTGTCCTGCAGTGTCCAGTCTTCATAGCATGTAAGAAGATGGACAGAATGGTGCCCTGCCTTCCTTGAACTTCCAGTCTGAAAGGGTTAAGATTTGACATCCCTTCCCTGTTCCCCTGCTGAGGAGGCTGAGGGCCTGGCTCATAAATCAGCAATGACAGACCAGGGATGCTCCCAGGGTGCTGTGGAAGGACAAAGGAGGGGTGACTCATTTGGGGGACCAGAAGGGGCCTTCCTGGAGGAAAACTTGCCTGATCTGAGTGTTTTTAAGGGTTGAACCAGGTCAGTGTAACCATGGGAAGAAAGTAGACAAATACTAAGGAAGAGTGTGTCCAGGGACTCAATTCAAGATTGCATTTGTTAAATGGATGAGTGAATGGAAGGACAAATTAACCTAAACTCTCCCTTGGGTCTCTCAGGTGGCTCAGTGGTAAAGAATCAGGGATAGAACACGGGTTCTATCCCTGAGTCAGGAAGATCCCCTGGAGCAGGCAAATGGCAACCCACTCCAGTATCCTTGCCTGGGAAACCCCATGGACAGAGGAGCCTGGTGGGCTACAGTTCATGGGGTCTTGAAGAGTCAGACACGACTTAGAGACTAAGCAACAACAAACTCTCCTTCTTAGCACTACCTGCTAAAGCACTGCAAATGCCTCTACCGTTGTTAAGGTGAACACTCAATCTAATGTGGAATTTGATGTCTTACAGGGTCTGGTCTGTGCCCCTCTCCAGGCTCCCTGTCCCCGTACTCCCCCCCCCCCCCCCACCCCCCCCACATACTCCCTGTCTTCAACCATGTAGGTCTTAGAAACTCTTTCTGGTCACAAGAGCCCTCTACCCTCAGTATGTTTGCAGGTGCCCTTCCTGTGACAGATAATTCCTGTTCCTTGCTCAGACCCCAGCTCAAGCATCTCGTCCTCAGGAAAGCCTTCTCCAGTCTCCCCTGATCCTCCAGCATAGCTGCATCCTCTCAAAGTCCCCCAAGAGCCTCTTCTTTGCATCCCGTATCCCTATACATTTAATTGTGTGATTCTAGATTAATGTCTGTCTCCCCCTCTAGACTGTGAGTTCCAGGGGGCAGGGACCATGCTGTTTTGCTTATTTGTCAGTTCTTCTAATACACGGGCTGTCGCCAAGCGGGTGCTCGACAAATGTGCTGCATAAGTAAAAACTATTGTCACAACCGGGTCTCTTATTGGTGCTTGTACCAAGACAAGCCATCCACCAAGGGCTGGAATCTGTCTCACGCATCCCCGTAGCCTGGCATCTACTTCAGAATCTGCACATTAATTGGTATCAACAGAGGAAGGGAGGGAGGGTTGGCAGGAGGGAGAGGGGACCCGAGATTTAAAAGAATTACTGACTCAGCATCCAGGGGCTCGTCTGGAAAGCTGCCCCCTGCAGAGAACCAAAATGTCCCCCTCCAGCACAGACGTGCGGCTTCTCCACTCGCACATGGAGAATAGCCTGCAGAGCAGCTGGGCTGATGTGTCGTTTCATGCCCCATGTGTGGTGTTTTGCTTCTGTGGCATTAAGATGGGGAGGTGGGCTGTCAGCACGGGCTTTGGAGGCAGCAACAGGGAGGGGAACGATTGTGGACTTAACGGGGAGACTCATACAAAGTCTGCAGGCAGTGAAGCTCTCAGGCTTACAAGACACTTTAGGGGAATTGTGTGTGGTGGGCTGCCTGGCTGGTGGAATGTGGTCTAATGGCCTCTCAGACACTAGTGAGACCACTGTCCTCTCAGAGCAGACGGGCAAAGTCACTGCCACCCTCGCCCCCCATTCAGAATCGCCTGGGACAGACACCAAGTAAATGTTCCCAGGAGCTCCTGCTCTGCCCTGCCCACCACCCTTACCAGGGGCGGCCTCCCACACGGCCCAGGACGCAGCTCCACCTGCTCTGGGGAGAGGTTCTGGGGCATCTGCTTGAGGAAGACCTCGGACTTTCTCATGGAGAATCCCAGGCCCAGAGGCTGAGAGAGCTGGGAACAGCAAACTGCAGGCTGCTCCTCTCTCCCTGCGTGCTCTTCTCCAGTTTGTCCTTCAGGGCTCAGCTGGGCTCCCCCTCCTCCAGGAAGCCCTCTGGGAGGTCTCCAGTCCACTCTGGCCTCATTTCCTAACTCCTCTCCCATGCTCTGAGAGGCTGAGTGGGGTGGAGAAAGGACCTTAGTGGCAGAAGTCTGGGGTTTGGACTTGCTCTGTGATCTTGGGCAAATTACTTGACTTCTCTGGGACTGCATCTCCTCCATGAAGAATGGGAGCAGTAAGAACAGAGATGGTTGTGTACTGTTCCTTGTTTCTAAGGCAGCTTCCTTCAAGGGGTGATAAGGTTTTTAAGGATGGCAATTGTACTTCCTGAATCAAACTAACACGTTCTAATTCCAGGGAGCTGTCCACTTTTTCTTCTTTAAAAAAAAAAAACTTTTTAAATTTTATACTGGAGTACAGTTGATTGACAATGTTATATTAGTTTCAGGTGAATAACAAAGTGATTCAGTCATACATATACCTGTATCTATTCTTTTTCAAATTTTTTTCCCATTTCAGTGCAGTTCAGTCACCCAGTCTGAGTTCAGTTGCTCAGTGGTGTCCAGCTCTTTGTGACCCCACAGACTGCAGCACACCAGGCTTCCATGTCCATCACCAACTCCCGGAGTTTATCCAAACTCATGTCCATTGGGTTGGTGCCATCCAACCATCTCATCTTCTGTCATCCTCTTCTCCTCCCGCCTTCAATCTTTCCCAGCATCAGAGTCTTTTCAAATGAGTCAGTTCTTTGCATGAGGTGGCCAAAGTATTGAGGTTTCAGCATCAGTCCTTCCAATGAATATCCCATTTAGGCTGTACATAATATTGAGCAGACCTGCTTGTGCTATACCGTCTCTGTGGGTTATTCATTTTCAATATAATAGTGTGTACATGCTGATTCCAAACTCCCAAGCTATCCCTGATGCCCATTCTTCCCCCCTGGTAAACCACTTTCTTTTCCAATCTCACTCTTAGGAACTGTATTCCATCAATTGGTCTCAGATACCAGAAACGTGAGATGTGGTTTCAAGCAGATCAAAAATCAATCTCACTGGTGGCCACTGGATTAATCAGCCTAGCCTCGTGGACACTCACTGTGCGCTGGGCCCTGGGCTTGCTGCTTACAGAGCTCTGAGAAGCGGGTGGACACATAGCAGGCTGATGACAGTTCTTAGCTATTATTCTGATGGTGGTGGTGGTGATGACACCCTGCTCATTCTCACGTCCTTTCTCTTATCATCAGATGTCAGTCCCCCTCTGGCTGGCCCATCTCCCCCAGGGCTCTGTCTTCTAGGAGGGGCTTCTTTCCTCCTCACTGACTTAGTTAATCCTAAAACCCTCATCTCTTAAGAGGACACCTGTGTTTGGCTTGGGGCTTCAGCCTGCTCCATTCACACTGGGAACCAGCAGTCTGTACCAGGCCAGCACTAACTGGCACGAAGCTGTGTCTTTCAGATTCTGGTCTTGGGGTTCACAGTTCATCATCAGGCCTGAGTCTGTTCTTTCTCATCTTCCAAGAAGAGACCATTATGTTCGGATAATGTTGTTTTCCAAAGCAGATCTAAGCAAGGCCTCATTACCCAGAACTGTTGAGTCAGCAGAGGAGGCAGGAACCAGGAGATCATATCAGGCAGGAACCAGGAGATCAGTTGGGGATCAGTTGGGGACACTGAGGCCCAGGGTGGGGATGTGACCTGTCCAGGGTCACTGATAAAACAGAGACCAAGACTTGCTTTCTTGACCCACAGTTGATGCTCTTTCAGTCTGCATTTGCCACATGGACCCAAGGCTTGGTTGGGCATGGTGGGGTCAGAACTCCAAGCCCAGCACATATGCCTCACACTGGGTCCCCGTGGACTCTGGAGGGAACACTGGCAAACGGTCCCCCAGTCCTGACTGAGCCCGTGCGCAGACCTGAACCTGGTGTCGGGGCAGCCTGGGCTGAAATTGTCACAGCCTCTCAGGACTTCCCTGGTAGCTCAGACGGTAAAGAGTCTGTCTACAATGCAGGAGGCCTGGTTTGGACCCCTGGGTCAGGAAGATCTCTTGGAGAAGGAAATGAAAGCCCACTCTAGTACTATTGCCTGGAAAATCCCATGGATGGAGGAGCCTGGTAGGTTACAGTCCATGAGGTCACAAAGAATTGGACACGACTAAACAACTCCACTTTCTTTCTCATCGAAATGAGAAAAATCAGGTCAAGGTAGTCTGTCAGTATAAGATTGCCAATTATTCTTTTTGAAAAGGCCTGTCTTTTACCATGAAATTATGTCATTCTTAATTTTTTGAGAGAAGGAGCAAACTTCTTTTATGAAAGGATTGGGAGTACATCTTGGTTTCTCCTTTTGAAGTGTCTTCACTGCCTGCAGGACATCTAGACTTCAGCCCACAAATGTGTGTGATTATAATGTTCTTCCAACTTCTTTGACGATGCAATAAACCTTTGTTCTTGGAACATCCACTCAGTTAGTTCAGTTGCTCAGTCATGTCCGATTCTTTGCGACACCATGAACCACAGCACACCAGGCCTCCCTGTCCATCACCAACTCCCAGAGTCCACCCAAACCCATGGCCGTTGAGTCGGTGATGCCATCCAACCATCTCATCCTCTGTCATCCCCTTCTCCTGCCCTCAATCTTCCCCAGCATCAGAGTCTTTTCCAATGAGTCAGCTCTTCGCATCAGGTGGCCAAAGTATTGGAGTTTCAGCTTCAACATCAGTCCTTCCAATGAACACCCAGGACTGGTCTCCTTTAGGATGGACTAGTTGGATCTCCTTGCAGTCCAAGGGACTCTTGAGAGTTCAAAAGTATCAATTCTTCGGTGCTCAGCTTTCTTTATAGTCCAACTCTCACATCCATACATGACCACTGGAAAAACCACAGCCTTGACTAGATGGACCTTTGTTGACAAAGTAATGTCTCTGCTTTTCAATATGCTGTCTTGGTTGGTCATAACTTTCCTTCCAAGGAATAAGCGTCTTTTAATTTCATGGCTACAATCACTATCTGCAGTGAATTTGGAGCCCAGAAAAATAAAGGCAGCCATTGTTTCCACTGTTTCCAAATCTATCTGCCATGAAGTAATGGGATTGGATGCCATGATCTTCGTTTTCTGAATATTGAGCTTTAAGCCAACTTTTTCACTCTCCTCTTTCACTTTCATCAAGCGGCTCTTTAGTTCCTCTTCACTTTCTGCCATCAGGGTGGTGTCATATGCATATCTGAAGTTATTGGTATTTCTCCCGGCAATCTTGATTCCAGCTTATGCTTCCTCCAGCCCAGCATTTCTCATGATGTACTCTGCATGTAAGTTAAATAAGGGTGACAATATACAGCCTTGACATATTCCTTTACCTATTTTGAACCAGTCTTGTTTCATGTCCAGTTCTACCTGTTGCTTCCTGACCTGCATACAGGTTTCTCAAGAGGCAGGTCAGGTGGTCTAATATTCCCATCTGTTTCAGAATTTTCCACAGTTTATTGTGATCCACACAGTCAAAGGCCTTGGCATAGTTAATAAAGCAGATATAGATGTTTTTCTGGAACTTTCTTGCTTTTTCGATGATCCAACGGATATTGGCAATTTGATCTCTGGTTCCTCTGCCTTTTCTAAAACCAGCTTGAACGTCTGGAAGTTCACGGTTCACATATTGCTACAGCCTAGCTTGGAGAATTTTAAACATTACTTACTAGCGTATGAGATGAGTGCAATTGTGCAATAGTCTGAGCATTCTTTGGCATTGCGTTTCTTTGGGATTGGAATGAAAACCGACCTTTTTCAGTCCTGTGGCCACTGCTGAGTTTTCCAAATTTGCTGGCATATTGAGTGCAGCACTTTCACAGCATCATCTTTTAGGATTTGAAACAGCTCAACTGGAATTCCATTACCTCCACTAGCTTTGTTTGTAGTGATGCTTCCTAAGGCCCACTTAACTTCACATTCCAGGATGTCTGGCTCTAGGTGAGTGATCACACCATCGTGATTATCTGGGTCATGAAGATCTTTTTTGTACAGTTCTTCTGTGTATAATTGCCACCTCTTCTTAATATATTCTGCTTCTGTTAGGTCCATATCATTTCTGTCCTTTGCATGTCCTTAGAACCCATCTTTGCATGAAATGTTCCCTTGGTATCTCTAATTGTCTTGAAGAGATCTCTAGTCTTTCCCATTCTATTGTTTTCCTCTATTTCTTTGCATTGATCACAAAGGAAGTCTTTCTTACTTTTCCTTGCTATTCTTTGGAACTCTGCATTCAAACGGGTATATCTTTCCTTTTCTCCTTTGCTTTTCACTTCTCTTCACAAATATTTGTAAGGCCTCCTCAGACAACCATTTTACTTTTTAGCATTTCTTTTTCTTGGGGATGGTCTTGATCCCTGTCTCCTGTACAATGTCACAAACCTCCGTCCAGAGTTCATCAGGCATTCTGTCTATCAGATCTAGTCCTTTAAATCTATTTCTCACTTCCGCTGTATAATCATAAAGGATTTGATTTAGGTCATACCTGAATGGTCTAGTGGTTTTCTCTACTTTCTTCAATTTCAGTCTGAATTTGGCAATAAGAAGCATCCACTATCACTAGCCAAAACTAGTGTTCCCCTGAACCGCATTTGGGAACTGTGTGTATGTTAAGGCATCCACATGGCAGTGTGACTAGTTGCCTGCACATTGACTTGGCTCGGCGTTGGGAGGTACGAGCTTGTTTGCTCTATCACCTTGTCCTCTGGATAACAGATCATGCTGCTGGTGCCATGCTATTGGGGTCCTTCTTTCTTGACCTCTCCTCAGCTGAGCAGTCATGCTAGAGAACCCCCAAGGTGCTTAGCAACGGCAGCGGCGAAGCCCCACCTCAGGATATCAGAGTTTGTGGGTTTGCCCCATGGAATTCGGACTATTTCTTAAAGACTGCTTCTCATGGGTATATGGCTAGGCAGGTCCTGCGAGCAGAGGCTCATACCTAGAACTTGTGAAACACGTGACTCTGGTGTGTCTGGAGTCCCCACCTAGGAGGGGGCTTCTGAAGCCTGGGCCTCGTGACAGGTCTACAGACCATGTCCTTGCTAGGGAAGCTGGGCCCATCCCCATTGTTTCCAACAAGAAATGTCCCAAACTCATCCTAAGACCTTGTCTTTTGTCATCTCCCCTCACTGGCCACCTCCATCCCTAAGATGCAGAGCAGGCCCCTGACTGTGGCCTTCAAGGCCCCGTGTGGCTGCAGCCTGTCTGTCTGGCTTCATGCAGGACTCATCCCCCGGTCACCACCATGCAGCCATCTGGTCCACAGATGGCTGTGTCCTGTTCCCATCACGCTTCGTCTCCCCTCCAGGCCTCTGAACACACTGAGGAGCACATAGCCCCAAGGTGGGTGGACGAGGGCCCCCCATCTCTGGGGCCCAGGTCCTCCCTGGCCCACACCCAACCTTGCTTATTTCCTTCCTTTTCTCCTCAACCCTGCCTCTCTTAAGTCTGTCTCCCAGGTCAGGCCAGGCCTCTCCTGGTCTCTGAGTCTCTGTGAGTAAAGACAGGGGACTGTCTACCACTGGGGCAGGAGGGAGGGTCAGAGCCTGTGAGACCAGAAGCTGGGGCCAGGGTGCGGGTGAGTGAGGCTGGCAGGCTCCAGCATCCGAGTGGCTGGTCTTGCTTTACAGAGTTTCCCTGTTTCCAGGCTCACCTCGTAGGGGCCATGGAAACTCAGACCGAGTCAAACTCACCCCTCACTGAGGCCAATTAATTCCAACTTGTCATAAATGTTTAACAGCTTGCTAATCGATAGGAGCTGGGCTGCCGGCCACCGCTGACTCTCCAAAGGGCCATACAGGAATTGAAAGGCCGCCGGCCAGGCTCGTCGGTTAATACATTCCACGTGTATCGCCTGTTGTTTTGAGTTAATCACCCGGTGCCTAAACGTGTCCTCGTAAATCTCAGGTAAGGCTCCTGTGATCCGTTCACTGTTAACTGACACGACTAAGCAGCCGTGCTGGGGTTTGTGACAGAGGAGGCGTCTCGGGGCTGCAGGAAGGAAGGAGGGACTGACGTGGGGGAGGGGAGGGGGCACCTTACAGCCCCCAGAGGGAGCTGCTCCTCCATTTGCCCCACGGGGGTTCCTGGCAGCCTGGAGTGGGCTCAGAGCCTCCAGCCTTCTTCCTGCTGTTGGGCCAGTGACCTCAGGGAATGACAAAACTGTGTGGGTGGAAGTTTCCCAGGTAAATAGGGGTGGGGGAGCGGAGAGGGTGTACCAGGGAGAGGGAACAGCAAAGGCCTGGGGGCGTCGCCTGCATCTCACTCTCTTCTGGCTACAACCAGAGCATCAGTCACAGCAGGACAAAGGACAGGCCCTCGGGACAGGCTGAAGTCCTGAGGCATCCTGCTAGGACTGTTGCTAGGGAAACTTAAATGTTTCTGCATCTGTTCACAGGTTCTTAGAGCAGTGGTCTGATATCAGGCAAGTCGCTTACCTCCCTGTGCCTTCGTTTCCTCATCTGTGAAGTGGGGTGATGACAGCGGCCCCCCTCCCTGGGCTGGAGGTGCAAGGAGCCTGTGTGAAGCGCTGGAGCAGCGCCTGCCCCCACTGATGTGATGAGAGCAGGAATGTGGGATTGATGCTCATTACTTGCCTCAGTCCTGGGGATTTCCTCTGACCCTCTGAACCACCGGCAGACTGGGAGGGCCAGACCCTCAGTCCCGGAAGAAACTGAATCCAAGAGGATTAGGAAGAGGTCAGAGGACTGAGCTGGTGAGCTCTGCCCTGTCTCACTTCGAAGCCCACCCGGGAACAATGCCGTGTTTGACCCATGGTGGGTGCTTCCCCCTCCCTCCCACCCCAGCGTGGAGCATCCTCTGATAACAGCCCTGGATGAGCCCAGACCCAGGAGTTCATGTGGAGACCCCCAGATGCTTGTGGAGAATGGCCCCATCCATGCACACGGCCCAGACCCACTGGGGCTGCCCTCCCTCCTGCCTCGTCCCCCCCGGGCCTGAAGCCTCAGCACACAGAGGCCTCATCCCACTGCCGGGCTGGCTGCAGCCCAGTCACCAGCAGTGAGTACGAGAACGGTGCCCTGTGTTAAAATCCGTGTCTGGACGAGCCCCTGGCTGGAGGAATTAACTCATGTACACACAGAAAATCTCCGCAGACTTGTCTTCTAATATTTATTCTGGAAACTGGAACGTGCAGATAAAGCAACCAGCTGATGCCAGGGCTGCAGAATAAATTTGCATTCTCCATGCCACAAAGAGCTGCATAGGCATCCACTTTCTGAGCCAGAGAAAGCTCATGTCCAGTCGATAAAAGATCTTGGCAGGTACTTCTCCAGCAACAAAAGCCTCCATGTAGGAATCTTAGCCTCCAAGGACCTAACTGACAGTCTCTCAGGTCCCAGAGTCTTCAATTCTCAGGACTTTACTTAATAGACTCCAAATGTCAAAACTTGAGTCAGAATCCCAGGGCCTTAGATTCTCAAGTCTTAAACTTTTTTCTTTAATAGACTTTGAAAATACTGGGTCAGAATCACAGAATTTGAACCTCATATTAGATTACATAATCTTAGGATTTCCAGGATTGCAATCATAAGCTTGCTTATACCCAGCACTCAGGCAAGCTCACTCCATGAGGTTCCAACAAGTGGCTTCCAAGCCTCTGATCTCATTCCAGTGTCACATCCTCCAGGAAGCCCTCCGTGACCAGATCAGCGCTCTTATCACAGGCTCTCATGGCTCCATTGGTGTCGTCTTGTCAGTCCTGCCACATTTTACATTTACTTTCATGAGTTTTCATTGAGTTTGTCTCTCCCCATTTTCCAGCCTGTGAGCCCCATGGGGGTGGGTCTGGTCCACTTGCTCATCGTTGAATCCTAGCACAGATCTTCTTACATCAGATGTGTGTATGTGTGTGTGTACTCAGTCATGTCTGATTCTTTGCAACCCCATGGACTGTAGCCTACCAGGCTCCTCTGTCTAGGAGATTGTCCTGGCAAGAGTGGGCTGCCATTTCCTCCTCCAGGGGAATCTTCCCAACCCAGGGATCAAACCCATGTCTCTTGTATCTCCTGCATTAGCAGATAGATTCTTTACCACTGTGCCACCTGGGAATGCACCTTGTCACATAGATGCTCAATCAATACTTGTCTACTAAATGACCAAATTAACGAATGGTTTTAATGGATGGATGAATGGATGGATGCCTGCCAAAGCCTGTGCTCTTCCCACAAGTACCCATAGAACTGACCTCCCACCTCCATTTGCAACATACCTGCCCCAAAGGTTGGCCAGGAGGTCTGTGCTGTGCAGGCTCGGGCAGGCTACCAAACTTCTCTGACCCTCAGTTTCCTCATCTGTAAAACTGGAACATGACACCCCCTTGGAAGGCTGTCGTGAGGGATGTAAGTTGAGGACCCAGTGTAGAACTGGCATAGGTGAGCACTAAATATGTCAGGCTGCTTTGTTTGGAAAAAGGACTCCTGCTCTCTCTTAGAGCTCCCACTTTTCTGGTTTCTACTGTGCAGTGGGACAGGCAGAGCAGTGAAATCAGAAGCTGGAGAAGCCTGTGATTGGATTCTCTCCTCTGCCCCACCTCACTGTGCACCTTGACCTCCCTGACCCTCAGTCTCTTCTTCTATAAGATAAAGAAAATTATCTTTGCCCATAAAAGAAAGCCAGGGAGCCAGAATTAAATGATGCCTCAAAGTTCTTCCAGGACCCAGCATGGAAAATGCATGAGAGCCTGAGAAGCAAGGCGGGAGAGTTTTGTGTTCACGCTGTGTGAGAGGCCCAGATTGATATGCGGAGAAAGTGCGCCATTTGGAAGTAAACACTTCATTACTGAGCAAGTTTTCGTAAAATTGATTGCACCGCCCGTTCCCTGCATTTTTTAATTGCAAAATCAATTAACTTTTTGGCGAAGGGGAGGGAAGGCAGAGATCAGATTGGCTTTGCAGACTCTGCCTTTTATGATGGCCGCAGCAGGAAGCCAAACACACGGCTATGGAGGGAGCTGGGAGATCTCACCATCTGAAGGCAGAGAAGATTCTCTGATACTCAGGAAGCCTGAGGTTGAGCAGACATCCCAGAGCAGACCAGGGGAACCTGGGGGTGCCTCCTTCTAAGCAGTGGTAGATCAGCCAAAGGCGTAGACGGTCCATCCCCAGTGGTGGCAAGAAGTGGCTCAATATCAACGCCTTCTCCCCCAGGACCCCTGGTTCTTTCCTCATCTGGGTATATTTCTTGGAGCAAATTCAGGTCAATGGAGGCGTGTCTGCCTGCTCGCTGCAGTCTCCCTGGGCCTGGACCCTGGCAGATGGTCTGCATCAGTATGCTTGACCAATGAATGAAGAGGATCATTGGAAAACAGAACTTCAGCAGAAAATCTGCTCTTGGTTGGCAGCCTTGGGAGGTGGGGGCTTTTGCTCTGTGATTTGGGGTGTGGGAGCCCCCCGAAGGACACTGGGATGGAAGAGGCTCAAGCATTGATCTCGGGGGATCGTGATTGAACTGGGGACTCTGGCATCCCCACCTGTGACCTCGCTCCTCCTCCAGCTCCCAGGATTCAGGACTCCACTCTGAGGAGACAGTGATTTCCTGTCAGCCAATCCTGACTTCAAGTCTACCTGCCAGTACCAACTAGTGGAAATTCTGAGAGCAAGCAGCTTGCCTCTCTGTCCCAGCTCTGTCATCTGTAAAGCAGGACTGATAATTACTTCAGCTTCTGCAGGCAGAGAAGGGATAGGAAAAAAACAAGTGCTTTGTAAAGCAGCAGTTCCCCAGCCTTTCTTTGGCACCAGGAACTGATTTTGTGGAAGACGATTTTTCCCACAGACCAGGGAGGGGGATGGTTTCAGGACGATTCAAGGGCATTGCATTTATCATGTACTTTATTTCTATGATTATTACATCAGCTCCACCTCAGATCATCAGGCATTAAACCCCGGAGGTTGGGGACCCCTATTGTAAAGGACTACACACACACATGCACAGAGGTAGCTAAATTCTCCAAGCATCTTCATCACTCCCCGTGAATGCACGCAGGATGGACTGCATCAGATTCGGCTGGGAGGCCAACAGCCAAAGTGCATTATGGCCGCATCAAAGCCTCCTGCCTGGGTCACTCAGGAGCAGAGAGGAGGAGACAGAGAGGGGAGAGCTCAGGGGTGGGGCCAGTGTTCAGTTCCCTCCTTCCCAGGGGCCTCACTCGCTTGCTTACTCTGCCGCAATAGATTTCAGACCCAAACACCCTGACCTATCAGCACAAGCAGTGGATGAAAGCAGGCAGAGAGCATAAAGCCCAGGGAGCACTTGGAGACACAGGGGCCTCATCACAGGCCCTCACTTGTGAGCCAGTGAGCAGACAGAGGGACAGTTTCCCCAGAAGCCTCTGGCTGGACAGGGAGAGGGGAGGTGGGGTGAACTGGGGAAGACCCTGCATTTGGGAGTCCTTGAGGAAAGATGCCTTTTATTTGCCATTCTTGGATGCTGGATATTGGGTGAGATGTCCGGTGCAGAAGATGAGCTACAGGCTGGGTTACCAGGCAGTCTCTCAGCCGTCCGTCCCTGACAAAGCAGCTCCACCTTGGGAGGCACATGGATGAACGCTAAGGACTCTTAATGGGGCAGATCCAGGCAAGTGGAGTCACCGTGGCTTCCCGTAGGAGGGGAACACTTCATAAGGCCACCAGTGGGGGCGAGGAGTCCTCTCGCCTCCCCAGAAGATGTGCGGAATCCTGGCAGCTCGATCTAGAGACAGGAGCACAGGTCTCAGACATTACAGACCTGGCTCCAAATGCCACCTTCACATTTTGCCTTGAACACTGAAACAGTGCCTCAATCTTCTTATCTGCAAAATGGAGTGGATGATGGTACCAACCTCAGAGAGGAGACAGGATCTGCAACCACCACACCCCTGTACACCTTGGTTCTCCTTTCATAACCATTTAGTAAACCTGAACCCTGAAACTAAATATCCCAGCCTCAGCCCTGCCTCAGCTCCCCCAGCTTAACAAATATTCAGGGCTTGAGTCAGCCAGTGCTGGCATGCTCAGTCACTTCAGTCCTGTCTTGCCTCTTTGCCACCCCCTGGACTGGAGCCTGCCAGGCTCCTCTGCCCATGGGATTCTCCAGGCAAGAATACTGGAGTGGGTTGCCATTTCCTCCTCCAGGGGATCTTTCTGACCCAGGGATCGAACCCTCATCTCCTGTGTCTCCTGGGTTGCAGGCAAATTCTTTACCACTGAGCCACAGGGGAAGGTCAGGTCAGTCAGATGGGACTTCAAATCCGGCTCCATATCTTACGTTCATGACATTGGCCATATCACTTAGCCTCTCTGTCCTCACTCTCCTCCCTGTAAAATGAAATAGATCGCACCACCCGACAGGGATGCTGGGAACCAAAGTGTGCACGTGGTACCCAGCCAATGCTGGGCCACAGGAGACGGCTCCCCTCTACCTTCTCCATCATCTTCTCCTTCCTTTTCCCCTTTGCTCCTCTTCCTCCCCCTCCTCGTCTTCTCGCTGCTCCCCTTTCCCACCCTCCTCCTCTCCATCCTTCTTATCTTTCATTCTGCACATATTGAATTTTGTGTAATTGGGATCATACAATTTATTCAGCTATTCAGGTTTTTTTTTATATAAACTCACCATACATCATCAGCATTTTCTCACATCACTGAAAATTCCTCAAAAGCATGATGTTAATAGCTTCGCAAGTGTACCTCATTTAGATGCACCATAATTTATCCCGCCATCCTCGCCTGCCAGGCACTTGGAGGATTTCAGATTTTCTCTTATGCACATCAGGCTATGATGAACATTTCAGGCCCTGTGTGCTGACTCCCTGACCGCATCCTCGGGACAGATTTCTGCTGCAGAATCACGGCATCCAGAGCAGCCATATTTCTCTGGCTCAGGATGTTGCTTACCCAATCACCTTCCTGAAAAGTTGTCCTGATGGATGCCCCTGGGCAGCCTATGAGAGTGCCCCTCCCGGCACCCACAGTCCTGGCCTGTGCTGCCTGCTTCCCAGCTACATGATCATCACATCACATTCCCAGGTGTCCCTGAAGCCTCACAACAAGGACAGAAGCAGCCTGGAAGGGCAGCTTGGGCAGGAAGTGAGCTGGCCCTCCTGCCTCACTGACTGGGTACATGGCCCAGCCCCTCTCCTTTACCAGGTTTCCACTTACCCACCAGTGGCAATAGTCCCATAGCTGTATCACTCCCTCCAGTCCATCCAGTGCCTGAATGGGACCTGACACCAGGTAGATGTCTAGCAAATATGTGTTGAAGCCTAGACTACCAGAATATTGTTTAAATACACACACTCACACACACACACTTTCCCCTTCTCCTCTACTCCAGGCTCCCCATGGCTTACATTTCTTTCTCCTCATTGCTTTTATCACCAAGAAACTGCCTCAACCTTCTCTCCTGTAAAATGGGGTTGCTGGTGATATGCCAGCGTTCCAGCAAGGATAATACAGAAAAGTGATAAAGAATACAGACTCTGGTGCCAGATCACAGAGTTTCAAAGTTACTGAATCTCACGGATGCCTCAGTTTCCCATCTGTGAAGCTGGAATAGCCGTGCCCACCTGATGGGTTACTGTAAGGATGAGCTGAAGTGCCGCAGGTCAGTGTTAGAGCAGCACCTGCAGACAGAAGCACCAGGAGTGAGAGGTGCTGTCTCCCATCTGGGCACACCCCTAAAGCCTACAGGCAGGGGGAAGGGACCTCACTCATCCATACACAGTTTTCTCTCCTCCTGGGAAGAAAAGGTCCACCCCTCTGCCCCTTGAAGCTATTCAGGCTTGTGTGACCAGATCTCTTGAGTGGGTTCAAAGTAGGTGACCTGTGGCACCCTGGGGCCGGAGCACTTCATCTCCAGTGGAGATGCTCCAGGACTGTCCCTCCCTGCCCCAGATATCACAGATCAAGTCTGTTTGAACCATGGAGCCGCGGTGGCAGCCTGTACCACCAGATCTCTGCCTGGAGAACAGCTGCCCTTGAGAGCCAGCTGGACCTACAGGGGGTTAGTAGCTCAGCTGTGTCTGACTCTCTGCGACCCCATGGACTGTAGCCTGCCAGGCTCCTCTGTCCATGGAATTTTCCAGGTAAGAATACGGAGTGGGCTGCTATACCCTTCTCCAGGGGCGTCTTCCCGATCCAGAATCAAAGCCAGGTCTCCTGCGTTGCAGACAGATTCTTTACTGTCTAAGCCACCAGGGAAGGGACTTAGGGTGCCCTTGTGTGAAGCCAGTGAGATCTGGAATAGTGACCTGGGTTTAGGGGATGTGTTGCTTTCCAATCGTATTTAAAAAGAGGATAGCCAATAGCTCATATCCATAGCACAGACACCAGTATTTGCTTACAGAGCTGCTGCTCTGGACTCTGCAACTTTCAGGCCCTGGTCCTCAAAGAGGACACACAGCTTGGGTTCCACTGTGGAAGCAGGTTGCAGCTGCTTCCAGAGCAATTTGGAGCCTGCAGACAAAGAGAGGAGTAGCTGTAAGAGCAGGGGAGGTGGGGCAAGGGTGGACATGTGGAGCCCGACTGATTCCTGGGAACCCCACTGTCACTGTGAACGAACACACACATGTTGTCCTCCCGGCTTGAGAATAATTAGCAAGGGTTCAGTGATCCCCCTGCTCTGTCCCAGGAATAACATTTACTATCACACTAGGCATGAGGCGACATCGGTTACACCCCGAGATCAAATAAAGGAACTGGAGCTGTGCTTTGCATTGCAAACCTAAGTCTCCCTGCAGGAAGGAAGGCCCTGGGGGACCACAGAGGTGCTGTTTTCCAGACCTCCATGGAAGGCTGTAGAAATGCAAGGCCGACTGGGTGGACTGCTGTGACCAGGAAGAGGGGCCTCTCAGATCTCCAGCTGCAGGAGTATCAGTGACCAAGGGCCCATCTGCTGCCGTCCGATGCCCCACTTGGGAGAGAAAATGACTCCTGAGTCATTGAAGGCCCAGCTGGACAGGAGGGGCTGAGTGGTCTCTGTGAAGGAGAAAAAGAGGAGGAGGAGAAACAAAGTGACCACACAATGCAGAGATGGAAATGGAATCCATCTCAGACTCACTGATAGCAAGGGCTGGTTTTTCATCCATCAGACTTGTTCTGTGACCTCATCCAAATTCCTGCCCCTTCAGGGCCCCTGTTTCTCCATCAGTAAGACTGGTTGGCCTTAAGTTTGTTGCAAGGATTTATTGGGGGAATGTAGCTTCCTAGGTGGCGCTAGTGATAAAGAACCTGCCTGCCAAGGGAGGAAACATAAGAGAAGCGGGTTTGATCCCTAGGTGGGGAAGATTCCCTGGAGGAGGAAATGGCAATGCAATCCAATATTCTTGCCTGGAGAATCCCATGGACAGAGGAACCTGGAGGGCTAAGTCCAGAGGCAGGGGTTGCGGGATTGCAAAGAGTTGGACATGACTGAAGTAACTTAGCATGCACATCTCAAGTACCCAGATCAGGACAATGAGACTCAAAAAACCTCAGCAGTTACAATTGGGACTCTGGCCCATTGTGGGCCTGGCTGAATCTGGGGGTGGGGCTCTCTATCCAGAAAAGCCCACTCCCCAGAAGACAGTGTTCTGTTCCCATTGCATCTCCTCCCCCGAGGCTTGGGGGCTACAAAGGCTCCATCCACTCCCCCACCCCTCCTTTTCCGTCTCCCACTTAGCAAACAACTCCAGTTAAAAAGCCATCTGGGAGGATGGATGGCTCAAAGGCACATTTTGTAGACTAGGTTTTCAGGGAGAAGAGCCAAGAAGTTAAAGGCACAGCACTTAGGATTCCAGTCTTTTTAGGCCCCGTGCTCTGACTGCTGGGGAGCTGCGTTCTGTGTCACAGGCCATCCCCCACCGCAGTGCCCAGTGCTCTGGGCTTGTCTTCACTTGTCTTTGAGAGCTCCTGCTGCCAACGTCTAGGCTGATCCCTCCCTCAGGATGAGCCCCCTCCTCTGTCACAGGGAGGGGCTGCACCTGGGGCTCCCCTAACCCGAGACTCCCTACTCCTGGGTGAGTGCAGTTCAACCTTGGGCAGCTGCTCCCCCTCCCTACAGGAGTCCCAGGTAAAGTTGTCTACTCCTGTGGGGTCTCCCAGGGCAGATTTAGGAACAACAGGAGAGATGTGTCCACCATCAGGATGGATGGGCAGCCCTGGGGAGGTGTAATGAGTTCCCCATCACTAGAGGTATGCACAGAGGAAGGGTGGGCACTCAGCAGAGAGGCCTCGAGGGAGGCAAACAAGTATAGAGTCTGGGGGCATGGGCTTTGAGCCAAGAGATCTGGCCGGAGTCTTGATTGTGTTGATTACAAGGTGTCCAGCCCTCAGCAATGACTTATGCTCATGGAGCCTTTGTTTCTTGACCTGAAAATTTTGGCAAATAGATTTCCACTTCCCAGAGTTGTTGTGGAGACTAAATGACATAATGTAGGCAAAGCACTGAGCACAGAATGCGTATTATCATTACCAGCAGTGGGGCAGGGTGGGGAGAGGCCGGGTTATGACACCATGGGAGAGCTAAGATTCACAACTGCTGTAATTATAAAAACCCAAGATTGTAAGATCCAATAATTCAATTATCCTAAGATGATAAGGTTCCTTGAGATTCTCTAGCTTTGAGAGTTATGACTGTGTTATTCTACTTGCCGAAGCCTATTAGTAATCTGAGGCTGTGTGCTTCAAAGAATCAGGCTCTGAACCCACGTACCATCAGTGGTGCAGGTCCCAGCCCCACACTGTGTGATGGGCAAGGGATGTTTTCTCTGTTCCTCACTTAGCTTTAAATTGTCTGTCTCTATTTCCAGCAGCCTCTCTATCCTGGGGTCCACTTTGATTAAACCCAGCCTTGGATCTTTGGTTCTAGACCTACCAGGCCTGGCCAAGCTCTTGAACCCTCAGCACCTCTGCTCTTCCTCTCACCCCCCACCGAACCCCATATCTTCTCATCCAGGTCTCATCTTCTAGGTTGCAAGCAGAACTTGCCGAAGGCTTAGTTCACCTTCCAATTGGAATCAATAATCAATGACCTGCTTGGTGTTTCCTGTGCACTTTGTTTAAATTACTAATATAGCAATTATCACCATCTGACTCATGATCATCGTTGGGAGAAAACTTCTGACCTTTGTCCTCTGGCAGATTCACCTCTGGTGTCCTTCTGATACCCCTTGGAGCTCCCCTAGGAAGAAAGTGTGACTCTCATTGGTCAGAGGCAGAACACTGATCGGGCCATGCTCACTACTGGGCAGGATCAGTGCATGAAAGGTGATGACTTTGGAATCCCCCTCCTTCCACCCCTTGTCTGCCCCTGCCTGCAGCCAGGAGATAGTCAGCTCTGCAAACCCAGCCATGGTGAGGCCAGGGCAGGTCTTATGCAAGCTTCCTTTTGATCTCCAGGCCTGAATGGCAGAAAGTGAAGAGGAACTAAAGAGCCTCTTGATGAAGGTGAAAGAGGAGAGTGAAAAAGCTGGCTTAAAACTCAACATTCAAAAAATGAAGATCATGGCATCCAGTCCTATTGCTTCATGGAAAATAGATAGGGAAAATGTGGAAACAGTGTCAGATTTCATTTTCTTGGGTTCCAAAATCACTGCAGATGGTGACTGCAGACATGAAATTAAAAACCACTTGCTCCTTGGCAGAAAAACTATGACGAACCTAGACAGCATATTAAAAAGCAGAGACATCACTTTGTCGACAAAAGTCTGTCTGGTCAAAGCTATGGTTTCTCCAGTAGTCATGTATGGATATGAGAGTTGGGCTGTAAAGAAGGCTGAGCACTGAAGATCTGATGCTTTCAAATTGCAGTGCTGGGGAAGACTCTTAGGAGTCCCTTGGACAGCAAGGAGATCCAAACAGTAAATCCTAAAGGAAATCAACCCTGAATATTCACTGGAAGGACTGATGCTGAAGCTCCACTACCTTGGCCACCTGATGTGAAGAGCCAACTCACTGGAAAAGGCCCTGATGCTGGGAAAGATTGTAGGCAGGAGGAGAAGAGGGCAACAGAGCATGAGATGGCTGGATGGCATCATTAACTCAACAGACATGCGCAAACTCTGGGAGATAGTGAAGGACAGGGAAGCCTAGTGTTCCACAGTCCACGGGTCACAGAGTCAGACATGACTTAACAACTGAACAACAAAAATCTGTGCCTATCATGGTGCATTCAGCAAAAGAGGGTCCACTGTAGGGATGCAGAAAAAGAATTTAAAGCAGGGAATTGGTGGCACAGGTGCTGGAAGAACCAAGGTACCAGGCAGAAGATGATGAAGCTGAACGGATGTGTGGTGTATGCCTGGGAGCAGTCGGTACCCTGGGACTGAGAGGTACCATAGCCCAGAGTCTGAGGTGTCCAGGTGGGGCTATTCAGAGAACTCTGGAACCACAGGGGGAGGTGCTGTCCAGTGGGAGCTGGATCCCAGGGAAAAGGCAGGTGCTGCTGAGAATGGCTCCTGAGGCAGAGAGAGGGAGCAGAAGGCCCTGGCCTCCCCACCTCCACTCTTTCACCCGTATCACCTTCAGCTTCATCCATCAGGAAGCCAGAGGGCCACGGCACCTGGGAAGGGTCGCTCCCTGCGATGCAGAGCAGAGAAAGTGAGAAGAGCTGAATTTGAGAGTAAGCAGGCCTTGGTGTCTTCCCTGGTGGCTCAGATGGGAAAGCATCTGCCTACAATGTGGGACACCCAGGTTTGATCCCTGGGTTGGGAAGATCCCCTGGAGAAGGAAATGGCAACCCACTCCAGTACTCTTGCCTGGAAAATCCCATGGACGGAGAAACCTGGTAGGTTACAGTCCATGGGGCCGCAAAGAGTTGGACATGACTTGCTGACATCCTCAGCCTTTCTGTGGTGTTGGAGAAGACTCTTGAGAGTCCCTTGGATTCTCCAGTCCCTTGGACAACCAGTCCATCCTAAAGGAAATCAGTCCTGAATATTCATTGGAAGGACTGATATTAAAGCTGAAACTCCAATACTTTGGCCACCTGATGAAAAGAACAGACTCATTTGAAAAGACCCTGATGCTGGGAAAGATTGAAGGCGGGAGGAGAAGGGGACGACAGAGGATGAAATAGTTGGATGGCATCACCGACTCGGTGGACATGAGTGTGAGTAAACTCCAGGAGTTGGTGATGGACAGGGAGGCCTGGTGTGCTGCAGTCCATGGGGTCGCAAAGAGTCAGACACAACTGAGGGACTGAACTGAACTGAGGCCATGGATGGGTCTCAATCCCTCTTCTCCCCCAGGGACTCCCAAAGTGGAGGAAGGCACATCAAATATTTATGCAGTTATGAGTAAGATGTTTATGCATCAAGGTTCAAGCAGAAGCAGAAATGCTCTGTTAGGGGAAAAGATGTGTTTTATTTAATTGGGGTTCATTTTTGTTTTAAGAAGGTTAGACCTCATGCAATCACCTTCAAAGGCTGTTTGCTTCCTCTCCACCTCATGCCAAGCTTGAAGCTGCTGTAGGTCAGTAGGATGGAAAGTCAGGGAGGGAAGCCGACCGTGGATGGGAGTGAGGGCAAACTGACACCCCAAGGCTGGAATAGAACCCACACACTGGATGCCTTGGAGGTCCCTCTGCTCCAACTTCGCTGCTGCTGTAAAACGTGCAGAGAAGCTGGCATCTCCCATCCCAAGGCTATGGGAGCACTTGGTCCAGGACTCTGGAAGATGCAGGAAGGGATGTGGGGGGACAGGGGGCGCTGGCGTCATTGCTCATGCGGGTGGTGCCCCATCCGTGCAGTGAGCCAACAAACAGTAAAGCATGCCTGCTCCCTCTCTCCTGCCTCCGAAACACTAGAGTCTCCTGTGGCCAATGCTAACTCGGAATTATGTGGGGAAGAGAACTGGGGAAGTCTGATCCCTAATTAATCAGTTGACATAGCATAAAGCCACTGCAGCACTTGATTTTCTTCTGTAGCTGCTCCTTTGGGTTCAGCTGCTCCCCTGAGGACCCCAGAGAGAAGAGGAATAGAGCTTGAGTTATGAAGTCCGATCCAGGCTTTCCAGGGATGGACTATGGTAGCTCAGAAACCAAGAGTTCTTAGCTGTGGCTCAGCATATGAGTCATCTGAGAGGCCTGGTGTCACTCAGGACTAATCACAGCCTGGTGAGGGCAGGGCAGACATCGATCAGTTTTAGGATCCCCTCACATGACTTAAGGGTGCATCCATGCTGGCAACACGTATTCTAAGGGCACCCAAATCTCATCCAGGCCCCGTGACATTTTCTAGTTTATGGGGGATTCTGTGATTCGCTCATGCTGGGACATGAGAAAAGGTCAGGCATGGTGTGTTTATAGACTGCAAAGGTGTTTTAACAAAGCAACAGTAAACACACGTCTCTGAAGCTCCTATGTGTATTTTGCTGCGATGGGAGATGCACTAATGAGAAGTTAGACCTGCCTGTGCTGGGACAGAATTGGAGGCTGGGGGGGGGGGTGCAGCTCTGGGGACGGGAGCAGGAGGAGAGCATCTTGAGAAGCCTGTAGGTGCTGGATGAGACGGTGGGGCATAGCAGGAGGCTGTCTATGGAGTCATGGGAGCTTTAAAAATCCTAGGCGGCCCTCAGTGCCCCATAAACAGACCTCCAAGGTGGTACGCAGGGCAGACACGTCCGTGACGCCACAGCTGGCCCCACCGGAGGACTCCAGGTCTGTCCTGTCTGGGGGCCAAGGCAGTAGAGTTAAAGGGGGAGCACAGGGTCCAAAGCCTCTGCTGCCCTGCGTGCCCACTGCACCCCACAAATGGGCCCTGCCTCCAGGTCAGGGGCATGGGCTGGGCCCCCACTGGCACCCTCTAAAATTTCCCACGTGGTTATAATTTGCAGCCAGTTGGGTCACTGCTCTAAAGCCAGAGTTTGTGCTGAGACACGTGTGAGGGGTTACCAGTGTCCCCCCGCACAGTGACTCAGCGGATGCTGTTAGGCGCTCACTTAATTGCCCTGCTGCTCCCAGTGGGATGTGCCACTCACATTCTTAGGAAGCGTTTGCTGAGCACCCTATTAAGTGCCAGGTGCCTCTTTAAGGGGTGTGTGTCCGTGGGTGTGTATGTGTGTGTGTGTGTGTATCAAAGAGGGAAGGAGAGAGAGACATGCTTGTCTTAGTGGCTTGTAATGGAAAATTCTAGAGGTTGCAGCTGGATCCACTGCTCATCTGATGCCACAGGGACTCAGATGCCCAGCATCTCTCCATTGCGATCCTCTAGGCTCTGTCCCTAGCTGATCTATCTCCCTGCAAAGACCTAGAGGGCCTCTCTCTTCACCGTTGTGGCAATAATCTCAGAAATGACTGACTGAGCCAGCTGGGGTCACGTGTTGCCTCGCTGATCCAATCACATAATCTGGAAAATGGGAGGCCCTGCTTGACTGTGCCTAGACCACCCCACAAAAATCATGGGTTTGAGACAGACAGGGCCAAGGAATAAAAGGGGCTCTGACACCATAATGGAGTGAGAGTTGTGGGCAGAAGGACATCCAAGGTGACCAGGGCAGTCAGTGGTTGCAGACCCCAGCCGGGGCCCAGGAAGGTGGCTGGGAACCTTGGTTCTGGACGATAAACTTGGACAGAGCAGACTGGCAGCCAGGGGATCCAGGACCAGCCTCAATCAGCAGGGGAGGTTCCGGACTCGAGTTCTGTGCCCAGGGGGCCTTCAGGACAGTTGGGTTTCTGCTCAGCTGCTGCTCAGTGCCTACACGACATGTCCAATCCAGGATCTACCTGCTGGGGGAGACGGAGGATGGCGGAGGCACCAGAGGCTTGCCCAGTGTCAGGGGCTGTGCCTTTGGGAAGAAGCATCCTCAGGAAGTCGGTGCTGATGCTGGGGGACTGTGAGTGCCCAGCACCCTCAAGACCTCAGCTCTCCCATCCAGAAAAGGAGCAGGCTGAGCCCAAGGCCTCTGGGGTTCTTTGTAAGTCCAGAATCCTGGATGTGCCCTGCTCCCATGCCCCCTGGCAGCCTGTGTCCAGTCTTGGCAGCTGTGGTTTCTGACCCCAAAGGCTCAATCTCAGCCTTTGCTTCTCTCACCTCTGCTGGCAGGACCTGGATGCAGATGTAGCTTTCCCAGGAGCTTGGGTGACCTACCCCAGGGTCCTGAAGTGGGGAGGGGGCAACTCTACCTGTGCAGTGGGAATGGTTATGGAACCCCACCTGGGCTCAGTGGACCTGAGTCTAGAGGCTGGAGCCTGGCTGAGGGCCTCTGCTTCAGGGTCTGCCTTCCCCAACCACCTGTTTCCATGGCAACCAGAGCCCTTTGGCTGTATCTGGGTCCCATCCTCACTCCACCCCACCCCTGGGGAGAGAAGGTGCCTTTATCCTAGGTGAGCAGCTGGAAGGCCATCACAGCTAGGCCCCAGTGGGTGTCATGGGCTGTGAAATCCACGACCAGGTGATTGGTGACTAGCATCCAGGCGTCCTTCACCCCCACTTGTTTTTGAAACAAATCAGGGAGGCTGCTGCTTCTGCTTTTTCTCAGCCTGTGAAGCTGAATGCCCTGTCCTCCTATGAGAAGTCAGAGCAGGACTCCCAGGCAGGGCCCAGGCTTAAGCCTGTGCATGGGGGACCAGGAGGCTAGAGGGGTGGATGGGGTCTAGGAAGAAACCTCCCGGTAGGAGTTCTGACACCTCTGCAGCTGGCAGAGGCCTGGTCCTCCCTGGGCTCAGCCCACTTCCATCCTGGGCTGACCCTGCCCTGGTCCCTGTCCACTGGTTCCTACTAATCCCTCCAAGGTGGGTGGTGGGTCCCGACAGGGTCCCAGTGAGGCTGCAGCTTTGAAAGCAACAGACAGGGGTTCAAATATAGTTTCCAGCCCCAGGCCTTGCACAAGCCTCTTTCCTTCCTTCCAGCCTCAGTTTTGCCATCTGTAGAGTGGGGATGATGAAGCCAGCTAGCAGGGTGGTCATGGTATCAACAGGATACACAGGGACCCTGACCTGAGATCAGTTCTTTTGCAGAAAGAAATTTGCCTGTGGACATTAGACCTGGGAGACAAGGTGCTTCAGTGACGAAGAAGGAGAGTCAGTGCATCTCAGGAGCAGCTGCCACTGACAGGGCTCCCACAGTGCACCAGGCCCTGTGCTAAGAGCTGCCCAGCCTCACCCTCAGCACTCTCAGCATCCTTGTGTGCATGTGAGGATCCAGTGCTCGGAGAGGGCCAGCGCCTGTCTCCAAGATGCACAGGATGGGCAGAGGCAGGAACCAGCTCACACCCACCCAAAGTCAGCCCCTCCAGAAGCGCCTTGTACACTGCTCCCAGAGCCGCCCTGGGCTCAGTCCCTATTTCTCTTAGGGAAGCCTGCTGGTTGCTCCTTCACTCTCTTCTGGGTCACAGTTAAGGCTGTGGGGATCGGCCCTTGCTGACAGCCCTGCTCTCATGGCAACAAGGGCAGAAGGGTCTACCTTTGGCCCCTTTTACCATTGGAGCAGGGTCTCTCTGCAAGCTGAGGAGGAGCGCCGTAGACAGCAAAACGTGCTGCAACTCTTGGAGACTGACAAGGTACCAGGAAGGAAGGCAAGGAGCTGGCTTTGGCCCATTCCCTCCTCAGGCCCTGGGGGCAAGGAGAGCAGGGTCATCCCGCTGAGGACAGTGGGGCCCCAGCCTGGGATTTGGGAGCCATCTGAGAAGCCCTCCTTGCCCCCCAGGTCTCTCATGTGTGACAGCTGGCACAGTGCCAGGGAAGGAAGGGAAGGGGTCTGCCCTGGTCCAGCCACAGCCTTTGGGCTCAGTTGTGGACCCCCACGTGTGAGCCCAGTGTCATGTTCCTCCATGTGAGTGTGGGGGGGCTTCCCTCTCTTATTTGGTGGCTCTGCCAGGTCCACCCTACCCTGCTCTTGTGTGACCTGGCTCCAGGATTCACCCCTCAGCACATTAAGAATCAGACCTCTTGCCCTGGCTTGTGTTCCTGGACCAGCATCACTTCTACACCTAACATCCCTTTGCAGAAAAGCCCATAGTACCACCACCCACCATTCATTCCCAGCCCCGCTTTTCTAGTTCGCCCTCATCCTGTTAGTCATTGCTGTGTGACTGTAACATTGTGCTAACCTGGATAACTGCAGGTCCCTTCTGCCTGCTCTGTCTTCTCAGTCAGCCCCCAACAATAGCAGTCGGGTAGTTGCCCTCAGCGCCTGCAGCTTTGTACTCCCCACGGCTAAGCAAGCACCAAAACCTCCTGGGGTCTCCATGTCCTAGCCCATCTGGCCTCTCCAATGCTCTGCTCTGGTCCAGATCCATCAGCTCACACTCCAGGGGCAGGTCAACCTCCTCTGCCTCTCCGTCTCTAGTCTCCTTCAACGTGGACAGAATATTTTTTTAAATCAAACCCCTAGAAGTCACTACCCCCTCAAAAGCCCTTCCCTGAGGATAAAGTCTGCCTCATGGTGTGCTTTTAAAGCTGTTCATTCATTCATTCAACAAATATTTATTGAGTCACTACTGTGTCCAGAACTTCACTCTAGGTGCTGTTGATAAAGCAGTGAACACTACAGACAGAAATCTCTGTCCTCATGGAACTTAACCTCTAACTGGGACTTCAAACAGTAAAGAAATGGAATATACCAAGTGGCCACCTCTGCTCTTTCTTCAAGTCTCAGGGCAAGAGTGGCTCCTCCAGGGAGCCCTCTCTGAACACCCCAGCACCCTCACCCACACAGGAATGGGGTTTTCTCTGTCCTGCCAAGTCTCCTTGCATCTTCTTTGTCAGGCAGAGCCTGCTGTTACATAGATTATCCCAGGTGTGTTTCCACCCCAGGGCCTTTGCATTTGCTGTTTCCTCTGCTCAGAAGTCTCAGACAGTCACATAAGTCACACTCTCACTTTCTTCATGCCTCTGCTCAAATGTCACCTTCTCAGGGAGGTTCCCTAGGCTTCCTATCCCTCCCCACCCCTTTCTTCGTTTTCCTTTCCTTCACAGCACATGCCACAACCTGAGAGACTCCATGCTGGTTTATCATCTGTCTCGCCAGCAGACCAGGGATTCCATGGGGGCAGCAATGCTTCTGATCTTTTTGTTTACAGCTGTATTCCCAGTGCCTAAAACAGTGCCTGCACCTCGTAGGGGATCAAAATGTCTACCGCTTTAGGAATGAATGGTGATTAAACAGTGCTGATCACACTGAGCTGTAATCATCACTTTCCATGCCTTCTACCATCCAGCCCCCACCATCAGACACACAGACTCACCGACTCACGCGTGGCTGAGCACTGATGGGAACAGGCCCAGGCCAGGCTGTGGGTCAGCCCATCTCCCAGTGCAGGTCTTAGCAAAGGACACGCATGGACAAGAACTTGCTGCCTGAGTGAGGGGGCTGATAGACAGATGGAAAATGGGACTCTGATAGGACAACAGTAAAAACAAGCCTTTCTGTGTGTCTTTTTTTTCCCCCCCTTTGAAAAGCTCTAGGCAGAGCAGAGACCAGTGATTTGATGACAATGTTCAGGTTCAAAAACTAGAAAGCTTATAAACAAGTGTAACGGATCACATTGAGCCAATAGACAGGGCCCTTCCTGCCCAGGGAGGAGAACACAATACCCAAGGAGCACCTTTGGGGAGCACGCAGGAGGGAGGTGTAGGGGTGGCTTAGCTCCTGGGGGAAGGCAGTGATGACTGCAGAGAACTGCAGCCTGCTTGGCTGGGAGCTGGCGGCCTCTCCACCTTAGCTTTGGGCCTCCCCGCCCTTGCCTGGGAGGGTGTAAAAAGCTGGGAGCCAGTGGTGGTAAGGCAGGTGGTGGTGAGGAGGGAGGTCAGAACCACAAAGTGGGAGGGGTCCTCAAAGTGGGAGGATGGGAGGTCCTGAACACAAACCCCAGCTTCTCCAGGACCTCCCTGCAGCCAGGCCCCCACCTGAGCCTCCCCCAGGTCCTCTGGGGCCAGCCAGGTACCCTGCCTGCCCACCCTAGGCTTCGGGCCGGACCTGGGAAGGATGGGGGGATGAAGATGGTCTCTCAGTCCTGGTCCCTTCTCCCCACCCCCATCTGTCCTCTTTCCCCAGGAGGCACACACTGCGATCCTCTGATGGAGGGGTGTCTCTGGCGGGGCCCTCCAGACACCCAGCCACCGCTTCTCACCTCTTTCTCTGCAACGCTCCGGAGCCACACACACCACATACCATGCTGGCCTCACCCCTACCCCGCAGGCTGCTCCCTGTCCACCTTCTCACTCAGCTAGTGGCAGCTGCATTCCTTGGCCTCTCATGCACATCAGAAACCTGAGTGCTCTAAAGACAACTCTCTCACCCCAACACCCATCACTCCCAAGGTGGGCCGATTCACCCTCCAAAACACCTCCTGGGCCCCCACCCCCTACTCTGGTCCAAACCACCATTGACTCCTGCCTAGACATTGACTCCTGCCTAGACATTGACTCCTGCCTAGACGACTCCCTTCACCTCCTCACTGAGCCCCTGCTCCCCCTCCAGCCTCCAAGGAGGAACTGGAGGAGCAGCTTCTTAAATCTTCAAACTGATCAGGCCCCTCCCTTACTACAAATCCTTCAGTGCTGCTTAGAGAACCTTGACTTATCCCAGTCCCGCCAGCTAAGGCAGTGAGCCCCGCAAGGTCTGGCTGCTCCCTCCTCCTCCCCCTCAGGCTTTCTCCTCATCACACCCTGCACCAATGCCTTCCTCCTCTCTGACTTCCTCTTCCCACGCCAGGGCCTTTGCATGTGCAGTCCCCTCTCTGTAGATTACTTCCCCCTCGCCCACTCTTCAGGTAATCAGCTCCTTCAGGTCTCAACTGAATTGCCAGCTCCTAAGACCCACCCCCCCATCTGAGTTAGTCCCCTGCATGATCCTCCCACATTGCCTCCTGTACATGGCATGCTTTGCTGCATCTCCAGGTCTAGTCACACATCTGTTAGGACTTTTCCTTGAAAGCTGATGCCCCACCATGGACTGTGATCCCCTAGAGGCCAGCACCTTGCCTGACTCATTTATTTCTCACCCCACCCCCAGTATCCGTGGCATATAGTAGGTGTTTAGGAAATAACCTGGATAAATACTGGATCTATAAAAAACAAGGAGGCAGTGAGCAATAAAAAGTCCATGTCCCTTTAAATAGGGCAGAAATAACTGTGGGCATTGTTAATTGTTTTTATTTGAAGGATGTTGGTTTTCATTTTATTTTATCTTTTAATAACTCACACAGCATAATCAGCTACTAATTACAGCTTCCATCTCTGGCTTGTGCTTCCCTGACTTCTGCTCAGAAGATGGAACCGTTTCATATTTAATCAGTATTTGAGCCGGAACACTCTCAGGGGAGTGAGCTCATGTCGGGGGATAGAGCTTAATTCTCAGTGCTGTTAATTAGAACATCTAACAATCTGGACCCCACAGTGATGAGAAGGAGGGGCCACACCCTGCTGGCCACATCCCAGCGCAGTGTGGCTGAATCTTCACCCTGCGCATCTCCCGTCCCTGCTGGCCTAAACCCCAGCTGTCCTCCCTGGGTTTTCAGGCCTTTGCCAAACTTGCCCCAGGAGGCAAGAGGCTACAGATGCTCTGGGGAGGAATCAGCCAGGTCTTTCCGGAAGAATCTAGGTGGAGAGAGGAGCAGGAGGGGCTGCAGTGACAGAGTCGGGGCATTTCTAGACAGTCAGCAGGAACAGGATCTTTCCTTAATCAACCAGCTTCTCTGTTCTCACCTGTCTATCTGGCTGGCTCCTCTTGCAAGGGAGCACAGCGGTGGGAAAGGACCTGACCCGCTGGCCTGATTCGGTCACACACATTTCTCCCTTTGGAATATCATGGTCCATTCTTTGTGGAATGTTCTCAATGCACATTTGTTTGTAAGACTAGAGACTGAGCTCAGAATTCAGGCTCTGCTTCGTCCTTCCCTGCCTTCTACAGTGCCCAGCGCAGAGCAAGTGTGTGTCAATGAATAACCAGAGAGCAGAGCAAATGCCAGGTAACAGGGAGGACTTCCCCAGATCAGATCAACACCAGTGCCCACAGTAGGTTAAGGGGTTGATATTCATTTGCTAAGTCGTGTCCCACGCTTTGCAACCCCAGGGGCTGTAGTGCACCAGACTCCTCTGTCCTCCTCTGTCTCCCTGAGTTTGCTCAAATTCATGTTCATTAAATCACTATCTGACCATCTCATCCTCTGCCATCCCTCCCTTACTTCAGGCCCCCCTCCTCCCCTTGCCCCCAATTTTTTCCAGCATCAGGTCTTTTCCAATGATCGGTTCTTGGCATCAGGTGGCCAAAGTATTGGAGCTTCAGCATCAGTCCTTCCAATAAATATTCAGAGTTGTGCAAACTCATCAGCTGAGATATTTCTCAAAGTGGCTTCTGGGAGAAGGGACCTCATCTCACTTGCTGAATCAGACACTAGTCCAGGTTTAAGCTTGCCAAGTGCATTCCATGTTAGTGAAAGCAAATAACACAGGGTTTGGGACATGGAACGTGTCATGTGAGAGCTGGGAGGAGCCAGGAGAACCCATTCTTCCAGCTTCCATCTCTGCTACATGAATCAAGGCTTCTCAGAAAAGCTCAGCATGATAATAAGTAGCATTTATTGAGCATTTGCTGTGTGCCCAGTGCTGGGCTCTGGATCTCACACTTAACCCATTTTAAGCTTCACATCAGCCCTTTGAGGGAAGAAAGTGCTACTGTAGCAATCCCATTTTACAGATGGAGAAGCTGAGGCTTGGAGGTGTGGCCCCTTGCCCAAAGTCTCACAGTTGGTGAATATGGGAGAAGCTTGGGCTCCAGAATTTAAATATCTTGGTTTAGAAATACGGTTCGTGACTCTGGTTCTCTGTCTAAGCCTCACATCCCTCATCTGGAAATGGGGTAGTAGGGTTATGTGTGGGCAGGACACTCCTGGAAGCTGATAGGGACAGTGATTGGTAAGCATTTAGTTCTGGTCCCAGCAAACAGCAGGTGCTCATTAGCTAGCGGGGACTACCATGTTTCAAGCACAGGCCTTGTGGTGGTCTAGAGATGACCAGGTCTCCCTGGCACCAGGTGGGAGACTTAGAGTGAGGTGGACCCCTACAGTGCCGAGCTCAAAAATCCCATTTCAGAAGAGAAAGCAGAAGCCCCAAACAGGGAGCCCAAGAGCTTGCTGCAGAATGGAGACTGAAACCTCGTCTCATTTGTGAACCAAGGATCTTTTCCCATCCCATGGCTGGGGGTTCAAATGCTTCCTTTTAGTAACAATTTTTAAGTTATTCAAAAAAAAAAAAAAAAAGAGCAGAAACCAGGGCCCCAAATGACTCCTGGGGATTTGGGACACGGAGCTTCCCTGCTTGTTCTTCCAGGGAGGAGAGGGGCAGGGATCCTCTCTCTGAAGGGTGGGGCTGGAGGCTGAGCCAGGTCAGGTGAAAGGCGGGGCTGGGAGGAAGGCAGGCCGTCAGCGTGACCCAGGAAGGTAGTGGGAGGTGGGAGTGACCACGGAAAGAGAAGATGGGGGAGGCAGCAGGGACTGGACCCCAAGGGACCTTGGGAGCTATTGGAGGAGTTTGGCCTTGACCTTGCATGCAGGGAGGAACTCTGGGGGGCAGGGAGTGGTGGGAAGACTTGGTGGGGTGTGCATTTAGAAAGATTCCAGTGCTGCTGCAAAGAGTGCGGGTGCAGCTGGGAGGATGGAGCCAGGACCAGAGAAAGGTGAGGGTTGTTGTGTTAATTCAGACTAGACAAGCGGTTCCCTGGGCTGTGATGGAAAGAGCTGGGATGAAGGGAGGGGCTGTGCTTGGAGGGAAAGCAGGGGCAGCCTGAAGAGGGAAGATTTGGTTATCATCAGATGTGGGGGTGAGGATGCGATGACCAATCACCAGTCTCGGGGCGCGGACAGTGAGGCCACGGCCCCCTTAACTAGAGCACCATTCATCTCTTAAAGTGGTCCAGTCTGGGGACCGGGAGTCAGAGAACAATCCAAGTGATTCTGATCCCAAGATGACCCCAGCAGGCTATCCTAACAAGTGAGGCAAACCATGGCCACCTCAGAAACCTGGAAACTTCCCAGGGCCCCTGTGGTTCCCTCCTGCCTCCCACCCCCACAGGGCAAAGAAAAATTCCTTTGAAAATGAAAGTTTGGCTTGAAGTAAACAGATTAGTAATGGTGATATGTTAACACTATTAATTACATGTCCTCAATTCATTTAAACCTAGGCCTTTAATTTAGATTTATAGGGATAATTTAGATTTATAAGACTAGTTATTATGCATTAAGTAGAGAAAATGCCAATTGGTTTTCACAGGCAATATTTATTGAAGTATAAAAGGGGAAAATATGTAAAATCTAATTGCCCTTGAGTTTGGCTTCAGAACTGACAGGGGAGTCTAGGGGTGGAGTGGATACACCTCAGCTCACAAGGCATTCTCATCTCTCCTGGGTCATAATTCTATCCTCCTCACGCTGTTCATTTAAATAAGAACCAGACATCACACCATGACTGAGACACATACCTGCCCAAGACGGGAAGGTGCCATCTGGGGCTGTGCCCACACCTGAGTGCAGTGACAGATGGGGGAAAGGGAGGCACGGTGGGTGGAGCCCCGGATGGGGAGTCCAGGAGAGGAGCCCCAGATAAATGGGGAGTCCAGGGGAGGAGCCCCAGATAAATGGGGAGTCCAGGGGAGGAGCCCCAGATAAATGGGGAGCCCAGGGGAGGAGCCCTGGATGGATGGGGAGTCAGGGGAGGAGCCCCGGATGGATGGGGAGTCAGGGGAGGAGCCCTGGATGGATGGGGAGTCCAGGAGAGGAGCCCCAGATAAATGGGGAGTCCAGGGGAGGAGCCTCAGATGGATGGGGAGTCCAGGAGAGGAGCCCTGGATAAATGGGGAATGCAGGGGAGGAGCCCCGGATGGATGGGGAGTCAGGGGAGGAGCCCCGGATGGATGGGGAGTCAGGGGAGGAGCCCCGGATGGATGGGGAGTCCAGGGGAGGAGCCCTGGATGGATGGGGAGTCAGGGGAGGAGCCCTGGATGGGGAGTCCAGGGGAGGAGCCCCGGATGGGGAGTCCTGAGCCCCGGGCTCTAGTTCTGGCTCCAGCACTGACTTCTTGGGGTCCATGCACAAAGTGGTTTCCTGGGGCTGGGGCCCTGCTGTCCTTTCCAATCTGAAGTTTGAAAATGTGGTCTCACCTCCAGATGGGAGATGGTCACGCACTCCTGCCAGCTGTTGGCTGCTATGGCTCTGCTTCCCCAGCCTCCCTCTCACGCGCCCAGTCCTGGAACCACGGCTTTTGTGAGCCTGCAGGGTCACACTACATGGCCAGGTGGCCCAGTGGGCACTGTCTGGCAGGCCTCCCTCCAAGTGGAGTCAGGCCCAGGCCACTGGGCAGTGTGGAGGGAGAGGAATGAGGGCTGTGAAGGCCCAGACGGGGGTGTTCACGGTCCCCTTGGTGAGACAGGACTCCTGGCTCCTAGGAGCTGGGTCAGTCACCTATGAAGGATGCCTAAGAAGCGTCTAGTAAAAGAGTAGTCCTCCATTCCAACTCCCCGATGTTCCAGAGGACATCCTCACAAGGTCCCGGAGCCAGCAGTGACAGGTGGAGAAAACTGGGGTCCCTTGTCAGCCCTACTGCCTGAAGGCAGTATGACAAGTCCCTTGAGGGTGTAAGTTTCCTTCTCTCAGCAACTTCCATCCTTGGGGTCCCTCCTGGGGTCCAGGACAGTCAAACAAATCAGCCTTTCATCCTTCCTTCTTTGGTCTCCAGGAACCAACTCTCCTGCTCTGTTCATTTTTCAGGATTCATGTATTGATCAGTCCAGCATGTGGACCCGCAAGGAGCACACAGCTGGGGTGGGAGGTCTGCCCCTGCAGGACTGTTTTCATTGCTGTAATAGTAATAGCCCCATTCTCCACACCCACTGAGAACCAAACACCTTAATACCTGATGTAGATCAGCTCTTCTAATCCTCCCAACAGCTCTCAGAGGAGGGTATTGTGATCCCCACCAGACTGATGAGGAACGCTCAGAGAGGTTAAATGCCTGTCCAAGGTCACACGGCCATAAAGAAGCAGACCAGGAATGGACGAGTGAAGCCCTTCCTCCTGCCCCTGACTGCCTTTCTAACTGCCCTCCTGCTTTTTGTCACATCCACCTGCAACTCCTTCATTCTGTAGCCAAAATTCCCTTCCCTAAACATCCTCTATTCCACAGCGCAATGTCTCTCTGCTACCCCTGGCATGAGTCTCATCCCCACCTGAAGTCCCTTTCCAGTCTGGCTCTGATCCTTTCGGCTCTTTCTCACCTCTCACTCCACACTAAACAACAAATCATCTCGGACTAGCTGCAGGGGTTCATGGCTCCAGGCCTTTGCGGAGCTGTTTCTTCTGCCTGGAAGCTGTTCCTTCCCACCGGAAGTGGGGTTCCCTTCCTCCACCCCCCTGCAGGGCTCAGTACACACCCCAGGGCTCTCACCTCACTCCCTGCCTCACTCTGCCTTACCCTCTGGATCAGGGATAGGAAAGCTTTTTTGATAGCAGACCAGACAGCAAATAACTTAGGCTTTAAATAGTCTTATCTTTCTTGCAATTTCTCAGCTCTGCTAGCCTGGCTGTGCTCAAAAAAAAAAAAAAAAAATCTTTATTTATAGACACTAAAATATAAACTTCATGTAGTTCTCATGTGTTACAAAATATTCTTCTGTTGATTTTTTTTTTTTGGTCAATAATTTACAAATTTAAAAATGACTCTCAGCTTGCAGCCCATGGGTAACGTGGGCAGGCCTGACTTGGCTGGTGGGCTATAGTTTTCTAATCTTTCTCTAAACTGTGAGCTCCTTACAGGCAGAAATTGTGTTCCACTCAGTGCTGTATCTCAGTGAGTACGTGTTGAGTGAATGAATTAATTTACTGTAAGTCTGCTGGAACACATCTGTTGAGTCCATAGTCACCCTCCACGGCAGAAAAACTTCCATAAAGAGAGTGGAAGAGCAATGGCCTTCCTCCTCCTTCCACCTGCCCCTCTCCGTTGACACCTCCCACTGAACGATATAACAGGAAGATTGCTAGTAAAGGACGGTGGACAATGTAGTTTCCAAAGTCCATCCTTCCAATCTGAGAGCGAAAAGAGTGGGAATAGAGTTGATGGTAAACAGGAAGATATTCTGCTTGTCATTCCTTAACCACTCAGCACGCATGCTCACCCTTCCTCCCACATCCATGAATAACTGCCTCAGCTTCATGCTTCCACCCAGTAAGGTTAACTCTCCTATAAGGGAACATATCCTCTGTTCTTCCCTGGAGAATGATGACACTAAGTTCCATCAGCCACTTTTTTCAACTCTGGGTAATGAGAACTCATCTAACTTTATCACGGTCTCACCTGGATATTCAGTTTTCAGAAAAGCTACTATTATCTAAATCCTTATTGTTGTTGTACAGTTGCTCTGTCGTATCCACCTCTTTGTGACCCCGCGGACTGCAGTTCACACCGGGCTTCCCTGTCCTTCACCATCTCCAGGACTTTGCTCAAACTCATGTCCATTGAGTTGGTAATGCCATCCAACCATCTCATCCTCTGTTGTCCCTTTCTCCTCCTGCCTTCAGTATTTGCCAGCATCAGGGTTTTTTCCAGTGAGCCAGCTCTTTGCATCAGGTGGCCAAAGGATTGGAGTTTCAGCTTCAACATCAGTCCTTCCAATGAATATTCGGGGTTGATTTCCTTTAGGATTGACTTGTTTGATCTCCTTGCAGACCAAGGGACTCTCTAATATAAAAATAGCAGAAAAAAAGAATGGCAAAAGATAAATGATATCTTAATCCTTTTGATCTGCTGTAACAAAATTACCCTAGATGGGGTGACTTAAAAACAAAAGAAGTTTCAGTTCAGTCTAGTTGCTCAGTCGTGTCTGACTCTTTGCGACCCCATGAATTGCAGCATGCCAGGCCTCCCTGTCAATCACCAACTCCCGGAGTCTACGCAAACCCGTGTCCATCGAGTCAGTAATGCCATCCAGCCATCTCATCCTCTGTCGTCCCCTTCTTCTCCTGCCCCCAATCCTTCCCAGCATTATGGTCTTTTTCAATGAGTCAGCTCTTCATATCAGGTGGCCAAAGTATTAGAGTTCCAGCTTCAGCAACAGTCCTTCCAATGAACACCCAGGACTGATCTCCTTTAGGATGGACTGGTTGGATCTTCTTGCAGTCCAAGGGACTCTCAAGTCTTCTCCAACACCACAGTTCAAAAGCATCAATTCTTTGGCACTCAGCTTTCTTTATGGTCCAACTCTCACTTTCATACATGACTCCTGGAAAAACCATAGCCTTGACTAGACAGACCTTTGTTGGCAAAGTAATGTCTCTGCTTTTAAATATGCTGTCTAGGTTGGTCATAACTTTCCTTCCAAAGAGTAAGTGTTTTTTAATTTCATGGCTGCAATCACCATCTGCAGTGATTTTGGAGCCCCAAAAGATGAAGTCAGCCACAGTTTCCACTGTTTCCCCGTCTATTTCCCATGAAGTGCTGGGACCAGATGCCACATCAAGTGTATTCATCACAATTCTAGAAACAGAGAAGTCCAAGAATCAAGGCACCAGCAGATTCCACGTCTAGTGAAGACCACTTCCTGATTCATACATGATTGTCTTCTCTGTGTCCTCACATGGTATAAGGGACATGGGGGATCTTGGCAGTCCCTTTTATCAGGGACTAATCTCTTTTATGAGGGTTCCATCCTCATGACCTAAATTACCTCCCAAAGGCCAACCTCCTAATACCATCACACTGGGCATCAGGTTTCAATATACGAATTTCGAGGAAATATAAACATTTCATCTACAGCAAGTTACTAATATACATAAATATCAAGAAACAAAATAAAATATTCATAATTGCTACCATCATAACTGACCAATAGGCTGTAGTTAATATTTACAACTCTTTTCTCCCACCACCCTTTTCCTGATCCTTTGGCCCTCAAATGGTGCCCTGCTTGGTCAGTTCTATTTAACTCCTAAAAGGTTTAAGTCTCTGGCAGGTCTGCCTTTATAGGGTTGATATACATTTCACCACTAGAGACATCCAGAGAAACCTGGGTTTCTGCTTTCTTTGTTGCCTGCAACCAGTTTAATCTTGATAATCAAGACCAACCCCCCAACCAGTTCAGAACCCTCTTCTTTACCTGGTGTTTTAGGAAAATGAAGAGCCCAGGTTGACCAAGTGGCCTTCTCAGCTCCTAGTCCAAAGGGATCATTGTGGCATTCCCTGGTGAAACCATCTCTCCTTGGGAACTACTATCTTTTCATCATCAGAGCACAGAATTCAAAATTTTGTGAGCTCTTAAGTATAATAGTGGGAACAAACAAACATTCCTGCTTCTACTCCTTGATTCCTGGACCCATGAGTCCCAGCTGAGAGAAGGACAGGCAACGTATAGGTACCCCATCCTGTAGGACCCCACACAGATTTTGCAGGGTGCTCTTTCCTGGGTGGCCCTGTATTGAGTCATCACCAGGCCATTCTCCCATTCAATCACTGTAGCTCCTTCACAGAGACATAAGGCATACTGTGAATTTCACAGGCATGAGCCCCCTGCCTGTATCTTGTTCTAGAAAATCTATTCTTTAGACAGAAGCAATGCTACATGAGACATCATGATAGTAGCGAGATATTCTGTAGATCCTTAGTTAGAGGAACTGATAGAAATATTTGAGTGTATTCCTCAAAGATTATGCCTGCCCCCTCCTGATGGAAGGGAAGTAAAGTAACCAACCTGTCACCAAGTGGCTAGCTGGTCATCCCAGGAAATGCTGCCATATGAAGGACTCAGTTAGACTCTGATATTGAAATACTGGGCACTCAGTAGTGGCTACGTCTAGATTAGGCATGGGTGAGAGAAAGCTCACGTTGTTAAGACCATGCATAGTATCTATCCTTGTCGCCATGGCAATGATGTCCGGGAGCATCACAAGCACTTGCGCGTCCAGGGACACAGGCCAGCTCACATGCATCGGATGGTTCTCTTTCCAACTGATTATTTAGGGAGTCTTCTGCTGTGGTTCCCTGTGTATGCCCTGCCATCCCAAGAGACCTCAAAGCCTATCTTTTCCCCAAATCTCCTTGTCACCAGAACTCCCATCTTATAATTTCCCCAATCACCATGTCATCTTTTGGACCCAGCCCACGAACTAAGGGAAATACTTGCCTCTGGCCATCTCTCCCCTCAAGTCAAGTGAGCAGAGGTGTTACTTGACGTTCTGTTCCCTGAAAGACTGTCCCTTCATCTCTGCCTTTCAGGGATGCCCTCTTCTGCAGAGAGTTCCTTACTACTCCCAAGAAGGACTAGTCTTGCTCCATTTCATTTCCATTTCCACGGGTGCCAGCATAGCATGAAAAACCATGTGTGAGACAAGCTCAAGTGTTTTCTGCTGTTTCCACCCTATCTTGGAGAACCTCCCCTGAGACCACCCATGTGAGTTGGGGGAGAACTAAGAAATCATTAGGAGTACATGCAGTGAGATGAATCCCTTGCTTGCACAACTTGTTTGTGTCCTTGAAATTCTCTTGAGCTTAAATTTGCACAGACTCCTTTCACTTGAAGATGGGTCTCTTTTGTATAAGGCTCTCCCTCTGACCTGTTTGTCGTGGGTGCTCAGATGCAACCACTTTTTCCATGGTTAGGTGTTCAGTCTCCACTGGGGCCCCAAAGCAAACCAGAGAATACTCATCAAATAGGGGACACTCTGCAGAAGACAGAATATTTATACTTTAGATGAGTAAGGCTCTTCACTCTGAATCCCTACTAGCACTAGCCAGAGACTTGCTACAGCATCTGTGTTTGTCACACAAACTTTGGTGACCATCAAATCCCCTGGGTCAAAAGGTCTAGTGGCAAAGCATCTCCCACTGCAGCCTGGACCTGCTGGAGATCCTTTTCTTGCTCTGGGCTCTACTCAAAACTGGCAGATTTACACGCTATCTGGTAATTTTGATTGGAGGTAGGTGGTGCAAGGCACAGAGACTTTTTTCATTATGGATGATATATCCCCCAGTTGTCTATACTACTGGACTCGTTGACCAAAGTAACAAGCCACTGATTACTCATGGGGTTTATTTCCATTTCCCACCCATCTGACATGCATGCACCTTAGGAAGGCACTTATCATACTTCTACCTCCTGATTAACACTTCCAGTCAGCATGCTGTCATCAAACTAATGAATCAGGGTGATGCTTCATGAGACAGTAAAATGACCAAGGTGACTTAAACTAGATTATGGCAGATCAGGAGAGCCAAGAAAGCCCTACTTCAAGCTAAGGTGTACTGATATGCCTTCCAGGATAAAGTTAACTGCTTCTGGTGGTCATTGCAAATTACTAAAGAGAAGGAAAGCATTTGCCAGCTCAATAACTGTAAACAGTGCCTGAAATGATGTTTATTTTCCACAGTGCCAGGGGTAGTATTGATCTCAACAGCAGCTGCAATTGGCTTCACTCCCTGATTCATTTATGATAATCCACAGTCATTTTCCAAGATGTGACTGCTTTCTACCCAGGCCAATAAGGCAAGTCGAATGGGGTTGTAATTGGAATTACCACCCCTGAGTTTTTATTATTATAAGATCTTCAAGAAATGAATGTTAGTTTCCTTAGACCAGGGCAAGACAACTGCTTCTGATGACAAACGGAGTCTCCGAGAGATGCAGAAGAAAAAGACATCGATTCATCTGAGCTCTCATGCCCATTTTCAGGGTCCCTCCACAACCCAGCAAATGCCTAAAGTTTCACATACGAGAAATGACATAAAGCTTTCACATAAAAACCTGAATTCAGCTTATATGATAATTCTGGAACTCATGTGAGTGAGTTTGGTGTCAGATTTTCAGCCATATCTGTCCTGTGGCTACCAAAGATAAGAGATCCTTGGAGACATGACACAGTTCTGTAATCATGCGTTGGGCTGATAATTTAAAGCTCCGAACTCCTAATTTCTTTCTGTAAACTATCTGAAACAGGCATCAGTCATAAGTAATTGTCACATCCCATGACCCTTGTAAATAGTCATCAATATTACTGTGATGGTCAAATTAGTAACCATGGGGTTGACAAAGTTTTGCCTTCAGTTGGCGCTGTATTGTGCACAACCACATCATTTAAGCAGCTTTTGATCATTTTTAAAAATTTATTTAGGCAATTTTGATGTCATTGCATCTAGGGAGTCCCAGGACTCCATTGTTCACTGATAATGAGGTCACCCCCACTTATCAGACAGCCAAAACCCAAGTCCCATTCTTTTTTTGAAGTGTAGTTGATTTACAACTACTAGTTTCAGGTGTACAGAGCAGTGATTCATTTTTTATATACATATGTATATTTTCAGATTCTTTTCCCTTGGTGACTTCCATGGTGGTTCTGACAATATAGAATCTGCCTGTAGTTCTGAAGACCTGGGTTTGATCCAGGGTCAGGACGGTCCCCTGGAGAAGGGAATGGCTACCCAATCCAGTATTCTTGCCTGATATAAATTATTTAAAATATTGAGCTTAAATTCTTGTGCTATACAGTAGATCCCTGTTGGTTATCTATTTCACACACAGTAGTGTGTATATGTTAATCCCAACCTCCTAATTTATCCCCAGGTTCCATTCTTGATGGCTTATTTCCTGTAGTCACTCCTGGGGACAAGTGCTGTAACCTTCAGGGTTCACTTAGGGAAGCTACAGAAAATTTTCAAATTTGGAGATTTGATTTGGGGAACTGGCGATCACTCTATTAAGAGAGCGGCATGAAGAAACACTGAAGGTGAGATAATCAAGAAGTCGGTAATTTCAGGAAGTTGCTACCACCCCTAGGGACAAGGTACTGTTAGCAGAACTGGGGGCCACACTTGCTACTGTCTCTAGAGGTGCTAGTTGATGCTGTGATACTCCTGTAATCACTGACCCCACAGCTGCCAGAGCCTCTTAATATGGAAAGAAGCCAGTGCACGTGGAAAGACACACCAAAGAAGCAGGAAATTCTTCCTTTTGGATATGCCAGGGAAAAAGAAAGAAAGAACACCCAAAGGCACCCTCCTTGCACCCACCAACTCTCCTCTGGAGCCTCCCTTTGATGACAGCAGGTTGGGCAAGCCAGGTGACAAAGAGTCTATAGAGGTCAGAATGGACACAGAAGAACAGGGCTGCAGAGAGAGAAACTTCAAACAGACAAATGATGTGCGCAGTGGCTCACGGCTTGAACTTTCATAACACCAATAAATAAGTTTGAAAATCAACTCTGTTACTTTACAAGTTATGTGATCTGGAGCAGGTACTTAACCTCTCTGTGAATCAGTTTCCCCAGAAGTAAGTTGGGAGACAGTAACACTTCACAGGTTATTATAGAAGGATTAAATGTGATAAGCTCCATGAAAGTGCTTACCATAGAGCCTGGCATATAATATGCCCCATTGTTTACTTAGTGACTTGAACCCATGCCCAGCCTCTCCAGGGCTCTGTTTTCTCATCTGTTAAACGAGCAAGGTTGGGCTAGAGGCTCCCTAAGGTCCTTTCAGATTTGATGAGCTATATGGCTATGAATCACCCCTTAAATGAAATTTACCAGATTGAGCCTGGCAGGAGAGGTAAAAAGAGGATGTTGCTGCTGGGAAGGAGCCCAGGGGACAACCTAGGGGCAGGAAGAGAGACCACAGTTGTGTCTGACGGGGCTGTGTACTTCGCTGTTCCGAAAGCATGCTCGAATGACAAACAGATCATGTTCCAGTGCCCTTCGTGTATTTTCTAACTTCTGGCTAATGTTGCCTCTGGCAATAACAACCGTGGTCCCTATTCCCTTTGATACACTCACTCTCAGCACTGCTTAGACAACAAGAGACAGTCTGTTGCCCCCGTGTGTTTGCACCCCGTGGAAAGGGAAGCAAAGCAACTTCACATTAAAGCCATCATGAAGACTAGGTTTGCAAACTCTAGAGCCTTCCGGGCACCTGTGCAACTGAGCTTTGAGAGTCTTCCTGTTTGGGTTGGAATCATGAGTTGAGGTCTGTTGGGACTCAGGGTTAGGGGCTGGTTGAATGGTTTAATGCCTGATGTTTAGGCGTTTGGGGCTTTTGAGTCAGGCAGAGATGGATTTGATGTTTTGTTTTGCCACTGGCTCAGACAGTGAAGAATCTGCCTGCAGTGTAGGAGACCAGAGTTCGATCCTTGTGTTGGGAAGATCCCTTGAAGAAGGAAATGGCAACACATTCCAATATTCTTGCCTGGAAAATCCCATGGACAGAGGAGCCTGGCGGGCTACAGTCCATAGCGTCTCACAGGGTAAGATACAACTGAGTGACTTCACTTTCACTTTTCACTTTTGCTACCTGCTAACTAATATCATTTATTCTCTGAGACTCATCTTTCTTATTGTTAAGCTGGAATAATAATAAAAACAAATTATATAAAAAATATATACATATATAATAAAAATAATTTAAAAACTACTGTTTGTGTCTGCTCAGTATCTCCTCCTTTTTTTCTGGTAACTGAACCCTCTCTATTCTGTTTTTAGGGATGTTTTCATCACTGCTACCTACATTCTAGATCCGAGAGTACACAATTCTGATAGGATTATCAGTCACAGTCCTCAACCTGTGTACTCAGGTGGAGTGAAATGCCCAGACTGGGCCAATCCATGATAGGGTAGGAGAATGAGCAGGTGACTGATTTAGGATTATATGTGTGGATGCTGAGAGAGAGCTCTTTTCCCTCCAGAGTCCCCACCTGGGACGACGGGAGCTTGGAGCTGCTGACAGTTGTGATTCTCACATCTCCTTCCTCTGCTCCCTCTTGAGAAAGTTCAGCCACAAAGTGAGAGAGGGCCCCATAGAAAAAGAAGTCAAATGAACAGTGGCAGAGAAAGAGAGATGGGGAATCTATTGACCTGAGTATAGTTCCTGAATACGGCTCTGGCTCAAGCTATTTGTGCTCCTTTTCCACCTCTATGAGTCACTCTGTTTCCCCTTTTGTGAAGCCAGTTTGAGTTGGGTCTCTGTAATTTTCAACCAAAAGATTTCCAACTAACACACCTACTTCTTCTTCGGTATGTCATCAAGATAAAATGAGATCATTTCAGTTAAAGGTTAAAAACAGCTCCTAGTACATGCTTGGTAAACATTGGCTTTCATTATTGTTCCTACAGTCATCTGTCTGTCTCTTCCGTCCCTGGCGGGTGAGTCCCTGTGACCCATGACTTTTGCACCTGCGGTTGGTTCTACCACAAGCACTCTTCTCAGCTCTTCAGCTCCATTTCTTCTCATCACGCAGGTCTCAGCATACAGGTCATCTCCTCCAGCGGCTCTCCCTGACCACCAAAGTTGGCCTCCTCATCCCTCTCTGGGGCACTTCCCAGGATATTTCCCTCATTTTAGGTTTTATGACTAACCCATTGGAGGTTTGTATATTGTCTGTGTCCCAGCCAGACTATGAGCTCCAAAAGGGCAGGAAACTTGTGAATCTTTTCACTTCCAGGATGCCTGTGCTAAACCCAAGGCCTAACATATGCTAGGCACTTGTATCAGTCAGCCATTGCTGTGTAACAAGCTATCCCCATATAGTGTTCAAACAACAATGAACTCTCATTCATTTCTTACAGTCTGGCTAGAGGTCAGCTTGCCTGGATGGATATGCTTCAGGATGCAGGTCTGGCTGAGTTTACCTCCTGGCTATATATACTGGGTTTAGGGCTGCCACAGTGTTGTTAAGGAAGGGCTCGTGGAAATCCCACTGTAGTACCAGCCAAGAAAAGAATCTGCCTATAGTGTCGGAGGCTCAGGGGATGAGGGTTAAATTCCTGGGTTAGGAAGACTCCCTGGGGAAGGGCATGGCAACCCACTCCAGTATTCTTGCCTGGAGAATCTCCTGGACAGAGGAGCCTGACAGGCTACAGTTCATAGGGTTGCAAAGAGTTGGACACAACTGAAGTGACTTAGCATTCACACATGCACCAGCACGCTGGTAGACCACATCAGCTGCTTGAACGCTCTCTGGACCTGAACCAGGCTGCCATCGGCACACCCACGCTAGCCCAGGCTCTGTTTCCCTGAGCCCTACCATCAGTTACTTCCCCAGGCACAGGGCCAGCACACACAGTAGGCCTGCAAAAGGCATTGCCGAGTACTTCCTTGTCCGTTGAGTTCTTATGTGGTGTTGGGTAGGTGGGGGTGAGTGGGGATGCTGAGTCAGCAGGAGCCCAGAGGCCTTTTTAAGGACAGGGAAGCACACCTAAACTCCAAGCAGCTCTCTCCTGGGGTGAAACAGGGAGACTGCTGGGGAATGGCACTTTCTGCTCATTTCAGAGTGATCCCTGCACTTTCTGGGGCTGTGATTATGTGTTCTCTGAATGCATTTGCTTTTGAAGGGATCTGGAAGCAGGGTTCCCTGCCTGATCCCCAGAGCTCAGAGACCCCTGCTGCTCCAGCCTCTTTCCCGCAGCGTCTGTCTGTCACACAGTCTCCTCTGAAGCTCCCCCTCCCCATCCCCACCCTCTGAGCTTCCTCTGGCTCCTCACATCCTGGCCCCTCTCCTCACCTCCTCCTCTTTCAGATTTATGTTGAGAACCATCTGGTTGCTGGGCAAAATACTGATTTTTCTGAGAACTTGCCAAAAAAGGCACTGAAAACCCCGGCCGTTGATTCAGTTCACTCATCTCAGGGTGATTTGCAAAGATGGCTTGGCAGGAGCCCAGATGAGTCTGGGTTCTAGGCCTCCTTATTTGCAGATGAAGAGATTGAGGAGGAGAAATCATGATAAATAATCCCTAACATCTGAGCTTCTCTATTCACCTTCCAAAGATTCCTCCATCTGTCAGTATCCAATACTTCCTAGGACCTATGAGAACCCAGTGAGACTGGGTGGGTCACCTCTTCTAAAACATTGCAGCAGATGCTGTTGACCCCTTGGTTCATGACCCCTGGCCCATCCCGAGTCATCCTGCAGCCATGAGTGGCTCCCGGAACACTAACAGCCTCCTGCCTCAAATGACTGCCCCTCTTCACTTCCTCTCTGCCTGTGGGCTTTCTCCAACATCACAACATCCAGGCAAAGGGGACTTCACACAGTCCTGGGAGCACCCTTCACACTGTGAGGATGTGGGTCAGTGGATAATGACCCCAGAGCCGCCAGCCACCATGAGTGTGGTTCTGAGTGGTCTCCGTGCAGTTCCTCAGAGGGCCCCAGAGGGACTGAGCCCTGCTGGCTCACAGAGGTGCCCACTCGGTGATGCTCCCTGTGCTGGTTCCACTCTCTTCCCTGCTTCATTCTTTACACTCTCACTTGTGTGCCCTGAAATCACCTCCCAAATCAACCACCAGAACCCAAATGCCTGTCCTAGGTCTGGTTTGGGGCTCCCACTCTAAGGCAGGTGTCCTTCTTCCCTCTCCTTCCCCAAGGGCGTTAAGTGGCCCTGATGTCTATAAAGACAAGATATGTCGCATGACAGAGCCTCTCTCCTGTACAAGACCGAGGGTGTGCCCCTGTCATCTAACAAAGAGGTCAATATATGTTTCTTGAGTAAGTGAGAACAGAAATAAATAAATGAGTGAATGAATACATTGTAATATCTCTAGGGCATTTAAGCTGGGGATCTCCCACAGTGATCTATGCCAACTTGCGTGGCCAAGCCAAAGTCAGCCTTCTCCCACCACAGCCAAAAGTCTGTCTACTGCATGGCCCACCACCCCCTGAGACCTTCACTGTGCTGTCTCCTTCCATCCCACTCCACCCTCTGTAACACAGTGAGGTCCATGTAACCCGGACATCCTCTTGCTGGGGGAAGTCCTCAGACTCAGCAGAAAGTTCCAACCCCAATTAAATCAAGGTTAAAGAACAGAGTGAAATGCTCTTATAATATAATGCCATGGTAGACTTGTCCCAGCTGGACTCCAGGGCTCATTCAAAAGCACCCAGACAACTGCCCACTCATAGCTGCCGAGAACAGCCCTAAGAAAGGGTAATTCTGGCACATCAATTTTTGAGACCACACGCAGGGGTCAGGGTTTCCAACAGGAAGAATTAAATCATCGTTGGGGAACTAAAATGGTGGCTGCCAAGCTGAGATCAGCCAAGTTGCAAAGGCCACATATGGCTCTGATGTCCTTTGATGGGGGGATGGGGTGAGAGACCCTAAGCACATCCAGAATACCCTGGGGACTCAAACTCAGCACCCTGGTCCAGGGAAGAACATTCTCCAGATGAGAAAACTGAGGTACCACGGACAGTGAATTGATGATAGACCCCAGACTCTGAGCCTGAATCCACACAACTCCTGTCCTACTTATGGTTTCTCTGAAGAGCAGGCTAAGTGAGAATTATGCTGAAAAGGCAAACAAATGGACACACAAAACTCTGGGCCTGTTCACAGACTATTTTACTGATGGAGACTGCCAATCCAGGGCCCTAAGATCTGGTGCTGGCCACCTTGCCGAGTCACTTTCCTTCTTAATCGATTTCCTCATCTGCACAAGGAGGTTGATGATTTCTAAGGTTTCTTTCACTTTCAAAACTATGTCACTCTAGCCTCAGTTTGCTGTCTTTCAAGTGAGCATAATATTCTCCTTCCCCAAATGCTTGAAGGTCATCTGAAATCCAGAAACTCTTTAGCACAGTTGTGTGAAATAAATCCTGCCAGAATGCCATACCTTACACATCTGCAGCAAAGTGATGCATCTGAGCTGTTGGCAGGAGCAAAGGGGCAAGGGATACGTTAGTTCCCAGATTAAGAAGGTCTAGAGCCAGAGGAGGGGTCTCAGGCTGGGCTACAGGGTTTACAGTCTCTGGAACACTCCCTCTGAAAAGGGATATTTTCTCTGTCACAGAGGTTAGAAGGAATCACAGATGTCAGGCTCTCTATCCAAAAGAAGTTCATGAGCAAAGAGCATAGTGGGAAAGGAATACAGAGGAACTAGGACAGGACAGGGACAGGACAGGCTCCTTTTGTAGTGTGTGCATGCTAAATCACTTCAGTCATATCCGACTTGGCGACCCTAGAACTGTAGCCCTCCAGGCTCCTCCGTCCATGGAATTTTCCAGGCAAGAATACTGGAGTGAGTTGCCATGCCCTCCTCCAGGGGATCTTCCTGACCCAGGGATCGAACCCGTGTGTCTTGCATCTCCTGCATCGGCAGGCAAGTTCTTTGCTACAAGTGCCACCTTGGAAGCCCCATTTCTGTAGGGAGAGATTCCAAAAGTTTGGGCTCAAGAATCAGAAACTCCTGAAATCAAATCTAGATCCATCACTCATTTCAAATGTTTGAGGGAAATTTGCTCAACCTTTCTAAATCTCAGCTTCCACATCAACAAAATGGGCAGTGAAAATGGCAACTCTCTCGTAGGGATGACGCTGGCAAATTCCCTAGCACCACACCTAGCCAAGTTCATTTCTAGCAGGAGCATCAATAGCAGCAGCAGTAGTTGCTGCAGATCTACAAAGAGATGGGCTCTGTAAGGAGTGGACACAGAACTGACTGTGACAACTGGAAGAGAAAAGGCTGTGCTTTTTGGAGAGGAGCAGATGGATTGGCCTAAGCTGATTGAAACCCGGTCAAGGGCAGAGATCCAGACCATGCAAGTGAAGGAATTCAGTGAACAACTTCTGATTATGGTAATGATAGGAGAAATTATTCATATCAGTCTAACAGCAATTATATTAGTTGGAAGAACAGTTATGAATTCATGTTCTAATGGTGGCTGTAATGAGTGTTGTAATAAGAAGCTGAAGGCAAATTTCATCTGGTAGATCAATCAAGAAGAGACTTGAATGGAGAATTACGAGTGAATCATTATCCCATGAACAATTGCAAAACAATAGGTACAAATGTTAGAGCAATGGGAAAGAGGAATTTACTGGCTCAGCCTGACTGTGAATGACTACTCAGTCAGACAAATATCCTATCATGTGAGGCTCAGAAAATGAAATGATGTTTCTAAAATTCCACAGAGGCTGAGTAGTGCAGTTCAGACCGAAATTCAGTTCGGTCTGACATAAAAAATTCAGCCATCAGTCAAAGTTGACCATATTTGAGTCTTTATACATGACCATTCCTGACTTGCCTTGCCCAGTGGAACTGGGTGCCAAAATGGTTTAGGACAAAGTGATGTGGACATCAAGGATGAGAGGGGAGGTTCCCTGAAGTGCTGATGGGCTGTATATGCTATATAACCAGGAACTATGGCTTGCAAGGGTTTCCCTGGTGACTCAGTGGTAAATAATACACCTGCCAATGCAGGGGTTGTAGATTTGATCTCTGTGTTGGGAAGAGCCCCTGGAGATGAAACTGGCAACCTACTACAGTATTCTTGCCTGGGAAATCCCATGGACAGACAAACCTAGTGGGCCACAGTCCATGGGGTTGCAAGAAGTGTTGGACATGACTTAGTGACTAAACAACTACAAGTGGCTTACAAAGCTAGAAGGCAGGATTATCTGTGAAACGGTGGGGGAAACCCACATATATTGTCACAATGAAGTTGTAAAGTCCTTATTATGGAGGTCGCTACTAGAAGGGCCCCTAGAAATAATAAAGTGCCAACCCTCACTTTAAAGATTAAAAACTGAGGATGCCCAATGGGGAAAATGATTTGCCCAAGGTCATGGTATGAGCAAGCAGCATGGCATGGATAGGAGTTAGAGACTAGACTCAGGTTTTTCCAAACTTCCCCCATAACTTTCCCCATCGTGGTTTGATGACATTCTCTGGTCATTTGTAAATGTGCATGTGGTTCAGATAACATGCTGAGAAGATGCAGTTGAAGCAGATGACCCACCATGACCTGGGCTTCCCATTTTCCACATGTCTTCACACCATTAGCCAGAAGATATCAGGATACCCTTCCTGGTCCTGTACAATGCAGACACCCCTCAGCCCTTCTTCATTGGGGTGGCCTCTGTCCATGGTACTGTAACAGGATTAACATTTCAATAGATGAAAGTGAGTGAAAAGTGTGAAAGTGTTAGTTGTTCAGTCGTGTCCAACTCTATGAACCTATGGACTTTAGCCCACCAGGCTCCTCTATCCATGGAATTCTCCAGGCAAGAACACTGGAGTGAGTAGTCGTTCCTTCCTCCCAGGGGTTATCCCGACCCAGGGATTGAACTCTGGTCTCCCACATTGCAGGTAGATTCCTTACTGTCTGAACCACCAGGGAAGCCTGATGAGTTCTCACCAAAAGTTTTTGAAACCGGGAAGGGAATATAAGGATCAGAGAAGTCTTCTTGGAGAGAATAAGCTTTAACCCAATGTGACTAGGTGTTAGTCAAGTAAAAAAGTGATGGAGAAGAGAACTTCAGGTCTGTATTTGGAGTTGACATCACTTGTGTGTCTATTTTTAGCTTTGTGGCTTTGGAGGAGAATATTGCTCTAGAATTACATCTCACAGAGATGATATTATCTTCAAGCCATACAAGCCCACAGCTTTGTCTATGAGAATAACAGTAATCTCTCCTTTCCAAGGACCATGATTTTATTCTTGAGTGGCTATACCAGTGAGAAAAGGGATAAAAGCAACTCTATCTGCCCTCCACCTGGGGGAAACAGGATTGAATTGGTCTGCTGAAAAGTTGAGAAATTAACAGTTGCCACTATAGATCCTAAAAAGTCTTTTGAAAAAAGACTCAGAGTGGCTTCTGAGAAATTTAGAAGGGTGATAGATAGATAAGTACTAATATGCATACACCAGAACATACATATAGGAACACATTGACATGATTACCCATACAGTACAATGTATTCCTACATCACACACAGCCACACACACAGATGTACATACGTATGTACAACTTTTATTTCACACCAAGTGGATAAACAGGTGGAGCATTTCATAATGAGATCCAACTCTTTCAAATCCATAAACTTCCAGGTAGGAATAAACAATCAGAACTCAATAAAGTCATCAATTTTGAGTTTGGGCAGCCACTATTGGACTCCCTGATGGCTTAGTGGTAAAGAATGTGCCTGCAATGTAGGAGACAGAGAGATGGAGGTTTGATCCCTGGGTCAGGAAGATCCCCTGGAGGAGGAAATGGCAACTCACTCCAGCATTTTTACCTGAACAATCCCATGGACAGATGAACCTTGTGGGCTACAGCCCAAAGGGTTCAAAAAGTCAGACACGACTGAGCACAGCACAGCACAGCCATTGTTACTGAGGGTCCCTTACCTTACCTATAAAATAGAAGTGGTAGTGAAAGTGGGTCAGGGTAGGCATTGGATTGGTTGCTTCCCTAAGACTTTCCCAGGTCTCAAACTGTAAGGATTAGGACTTTCTCACTTGTCAAAGAGAAAATAGTAATAGAATCTTCCTTGGTAAGTTGCTAGAGGATATCATGTAAAATTCTTAGGGCAAGATATGACCAGTCTTTCTCATCTTAACCACTCTAGCAGGTGAATTTTAATATCTCACTGTGGTTTTAACATGCATTTTCCTAGAGACTACTGTGGTTGAATCTACCTTCATGTGCTTATTTGCCATCTGCTTGGATGAGGTATTAAAACAAAAATTGACCTTCTTAAAACCGCTTTCTTATCTTGAGGTTTGAGCATCTTTATATATTATGGATATATATCTTTTAGCATATATATGAACTGCAAATATTTTGTTTCAGTCTGTGGTTTATCTTTTCATTCTCTTTAAAGGTGTCTTTCAAAGAGGAGAATTCTTGTTTGTTTTGATGAAGTCTGATTTATCAGTTTGTTCCTTTTAAAGTTGTGTTTTTGATGTTATGTCTAAGAAATCTTTGCCTAAGCAACATGATTTTTTTTCTGTGCTTTCTTCTGAAACTTTGTAGTTTTAGATTTTACATTTAATATGGATCAACTCTTTTTTATGCATATGGATATCCAATTGTCCTAGAATCATTTGTTGAAATAACTATTGTTTTTCAATGAAGTTGTCAAAAATCAATGTCTATGTATGTATGGGTCTATTACTGGGCTCTATTCTGTTCCAGTGTTCTATATGTCATTCTTGATGTGAGTATCACAGTGTCTTAATTATTATAGCTTTATAATAGGCCATGAAATCAGTCATTGTTAGTTCTCCAACTTTGCTTTTCTCTTTAAGAGTTGTTTTCAGTATTCTAGGATGTTTACATAGATATTAGAATGAGGTTGTCAATATTTGAAAAAAAAAAAGGATGCTTGGTTTCTGACTGGAATTGCATTGAATCTATAGAACAATTGAAGGGAAAGTGTTGGTGTTTTGTAGGTTTCCATGTATATGGCTTTCAAATATTTTATCAGATCCATTCCTAAGGATCTCATATTTTCCTGCTATTGTAAATAGTATTGTTTTTCTAATTTTTATTTCTGATTATTTGTTGCTAGTATATAGTAATATACTTGGCACTTCCATATTGATCGTATACCCTATAACCATCCTGAACTCATTTATTTACTCTAATATCATTTTTGTATTATAAATTCCATCAGGTTTTCTCCATAAATGATCACTTTATATGTGAATAAACACAGTTTGTTTCTCTCCTTACTGAGTGACTTAACTTATGTGTTTGTAATTCTACTGAGCAGAACTTCCAGTTCAGTGTTGAATAGAAGTGGTAAGAGCAGACATCTGCCTTCTTCCTGATTTTAGGAGCAGAGTGGTATCTTTCTCTCAAAAGACAGTTCTGTAGGGTTTTGGTTAGATACTCATTATTAGGTTGAGGAAGTTCACTCCTATTCCTAGCTTACAGAGAACCTTTATCAGGAATTAATGTTGGATTTTGTCAAATGCTTTCTCTGTATCATTTAAGATAATTGTATAATTTTTCTTTTTTTGAATTTTCAATATAAATTATCATCTTTATATGATGAATTACATTGACTTTCAAATGTTAAACCAACTCTACACTGCTGGCATAAGTCCCATTTAGCCGTAATATATTATCCTCTTCATATACTGTTGAATTTGATTTATTAAAATTTTGCTTAGAAATTTTACATTTAATTTCATGATAAATATAGGTTGTAGTTTTTGTGTTATGTCTTTATCATGTTTTGGTATGAAAGAATTGTTGACCAGAAGGAGTGAATTGAGAAATAATCACTTACATTTATTTTGGGGGAAAACTTCGTGTGGAGTTCGTAACATTCTTCCTTAAATGAGCAATAGAATTAACCAGTGAAGTCATCTGAGACCGGATTTATCTTTTGGGAAAGATTTTTTTAACTACCAAATGTATTTAATAGATGTACAGCTATTCATGTTACATATTTCTTCTTGAGCGAGCTTTGGTGGTTTATATCTTTTAAGCAATTCATCCATTTCTTCTAAGCTGTAAAATCGTTGTCATAAAGTTGTTCATAATATTCTTTTATTATCCTTTCAATATCTGTAGAATCTGCACTGTTGTCACCTCTCTCATTTCTGATCTTTGTACTTTGTGTCTTTTTAATTCCCTATACAGTCTGGCTAGAGGTTTATCAGTTTTTCTGATCACCCCCAAAGAATGGTTCTTGTTTTATTGGTTTTTGCTTTTATTTTTCAGTTATTTATTTCATTGATTTCCACTCTGATCTTAATCATTTTCTTTCTTTTTTTTACTCTGAATTTCACTTGATCTTTTTTTCCCTAATTCATAAGATTGAATCTGAGATCATTGATTTGAGACCTTTCCTCTTTTCTGTCATTAGTGTTATGATAAAGTTCCTAATTGGGATTTCCCTAGTAGCTCAGATGGTAAAGAATCTGCCTGCAATGCAGGATACTTGGGTTTGACCCCTGGGTCAGGAAGACCCCCTGGAGAAGGGAAGGGATACCCACTCCAGTATTCTTGCTTGGAGAATTCCGTGGACAGAGGAGCCTGGCAGATTATATTTGGTCCATAAGGTTGCAAAGATCAGACAGGGTTATAGTCCATAAGGATGCAAAGAGTTGGACATAATGGAAGCAACTGAGCACACATACACAAATTTCATTGTGTTGCATTTAATTTCCATTCAGCTCAAAATACTTTCTAATTCCTCTTTTGATTTCTTATTTGACCTATGAGCTATTTAGAAATGTTTTATTTCATTTCCAAATAGTGATTTTCTAGAGATTCGTCACAGTTATTAATTTCTAATTCAATTCTATATTGTAGTCAGAGAGCATACTTATATTGCTTGAATCCTTTTAAACTCACTGAGACATTTTTATGGTCTTGACTATGATCTAGGTAAATGATCCACATGCATTTGAAAGGATATGTAGTCTGCTGTTAGGTCAAGTTGATTGACTGTGTTGTTGAAACCTAAATTCTTACTTATTTTTTGTGTACTTTTCTACTAATTTTGAAAGAAGAATATTGAAATCTTTTACCATAATTTTGAGTTTATGTATTTCTCTTGTAGTTTCATCAGTTTTTGTTTCACGTATTTTGAAGTTCTGTTAGTCTCATAAACAATTAGGATTGGATATATTCTTAATGAGTAGACTTCTTTGTCATCACAGAATTATCTTCTCTATTCCTAGTCATAGCATTTTCTCTGAAATATACTTTGATGCTAATATATAACCACTTTAGGTTTCTTTTGATTGATGCTTACATGGTACATCTTTTCCCAACTTTTTACTTTTAACTTATATGTCTTCTTTGGCATGTAGTTGTGTCCATTTTGATCCAACCTGACAATCTCTGCCTCTTAATTGACATGTTTGATTGTTGACCTGTTGGGTTATTGGAAGGATTAGGATACAGGCAAGGATGATTGTCAGTTAAGTCTTCCTCCAACCCCACCTCTTCGGCCATCTCTGTTGCACTTCTTTAATCATTTACAATTGACTCCTCATCATACCCTTCTTCGTAACCCTTATTAATAAGTAATTTATAATATAATATAAAATAATGTAACTCAAGGTAATCTATATTACATTTGTGTAATTCGATGTTATCCACTTCCCCGACTAGTAATTACAAATCCCAGGATCAAAACCACTAATGAATGAAGTAATGAGTGAATAGGTGATGTCTTGTGATGACTCTCCTTTAACCTTATAACCCTCTCAAGGTCAAAGTACCCCATCGCAGGCTCTCACTCTCTGTACTCCTCTTCCTCCTGCCTGCCCTCAAGAGAGGAGCCCCAGTTCTAGAAAGGCTGGAGACAGGCGTGAGATTGCAAGTCCAGTCCTCGGGCACTTGGCCCACCTCCAGAGGGTCTTCCCCAATCCGCTTTCTCTGCTCTTGCCATGAATACAGACATGGGTCCTCTCCCTCTGAGGACTTTGAAGTGTGGTCCATGTCACCAAAGCTGAGTAGCGGCTCTGGGCTAGCCCCCATTGGTTCACTCCATCCTTTGAGTCTGTCCTCTGGCAGGGGCCCTTTTGACCACTGGCCTTTCCCCTGGCCTCAACACACAAACACACACTCTCTCTCTCTCTCTCTCTCTCTCTCTCTCTCTCTCTCTCTCTCTCTCACACACACACACCACACACACACACACACACACACACACACACACACACACTCACATGCACACACATCCAAATATTCAGGTTGAGGAGAAAGCCCCAAAGCTTAACTATCCATGTCAGCTGCAGCTGGAAAGTAAATGGCTGAGCTTTGGGTGATTTTGATAGCTCAGTTGGTAAAGAATCTGCCTACAATGCAGGAGACCCCGGTTCAATTCCTGGGTCAGGAAGATCCACTGGAGAAGGGATAGGCTACCCACTCTAGTATTCTTGGGATTCCCTTGTGGCTCAGTTGGTAAAAAAAAATCTGCCTGCAATGCAAGAGAGCTAGGTTCTATCCCTGGGTTGGGAAGATTCCCCTGGAGAAGGAAAATCCACTCCCATATTCTGGCCTAGAGAATCCCATGGACTGTATAGTCCATGGAATCACATGGGGTCACAAAGAGTCAGACATGATTGAGCAACGTTCACTTAACTTCACTTCTTGCCCTGCAGTCTAACTGTGGCTGTACTAGAAGTTCTGCGTGAGCTGACACCTCCACCATGCCATCTGGATACTCAGTCTCTTCCTCCTGCCCTAGCATGGGGCTGAGGTCTCCACCAGACTTTTGGGATAGACATAGGAATGTTCATGTCAGCATCACACATGGCCCTGACCTGGGGAGGTTAGAACAGTAAGGTGCACCTCCCAAACTGATTGGTCAATAGCCCCATAGACACCTGTTCTAGGCTAGGCTTGTCCTGGGCGCTGGTACAACAGGGCTGGCTTGACCACCATGTCTGCTCTTGGGGAGCTCAGTCTGGGAGCTGGTGGATAAATCAAACAGAAGCCTAGAGAGGGGATGTGACTGCCCTGGGATCCACAGTCAGGTGGCAGGCTGGGTTGGAATAGAACCGAGTCATATGACCAGGACTTACCATGCAGGAGCCAGGGCAAGTGTAAGGGTCAGGGGATGTTTTCTGGAGAAAGATCTCAACTCATAAGAACTTCACATGGAGATGAAACCAGAAGGAGAGGGACTTGATCACTCCATCCCACCCCAGGTCAGAACACCCCTGGCTGCTCCTATTCAATTCTGTCCTCCAGAAATGCTCTGCCCCAGTTAGGAAATTTTCATTTGAAAGTAACAATAAGGCAGTTAAGTGAAAGTGTTAGTCGCTCAGTTGTGTCCAACTCTGCAATCCCATGGACGGTAGCCTACCAGGCTCCGCTGTCCATGGTATTCTCCAGGCAGGAATACTGGAGTGGGCTGTCATTTCCTTCCCCAGAAAGTCAAAGGTGATATGCATGTATGTATGTATATGTATGTGTGTATGTATATGCATGTGTGTATGCATGTATATGCATGTATGTATGTATATGTATATGTGAATCATTGCGTTGTTTACAACAGCAAACATCTGGAAAGATTTGATTTGATTTAAAAGTAGCTCAGTCCGACTTTCAAAGAGTGTCTGACTCTTTGTGACCCCATGGACTGTACAGTCTATGGAATTCTCCATGCCAGAATACTAGAGTGGGTAGCCTTTCCCTTCTCCAGGTGATCTTCCCAAACCAGGGATCGAACCCAGGTCTCCGCATTGCAGGCGGATTCTTTACCAACTCAGCTATGAGGGAAAACCCCCAAAAAACCCAGTAAAACAACTGTGGAAATTTGCTGACTCAGGAAATTGAGACCCTCAAATGTTGGTCCGGCCAAGTTCCATTTCTCTGACGTTTTCTCCTTCACTGTTGCCTTCGCCTCTGGTCCCTCACACCCTCACTCCCTGGAACCAAAAGAAAAGTATGACTGCCTGATGGGAGTCCCCTCAGAGGAGACAAGAAGATCCTTCCTCCAGACCCACCCCCTCAACGCCTTGGCAAGCACTTTACATTTCATTGGCCTGAGCTTGGTCTTGTGACCGGCTCTAAGCCAATCACATACTGGCAGGGTGGAGGGCTGATAGCTTAAGCCAATCAGTTTCCGCCTCTGGAGCTGAGTGTGGCAGTTTCCCAGAGGACAATGCAGTGGACTTGGTGGGAGGAGGTGAAGCGGCAGCTGGGGTGGTGGCAAAGAGCTGTGACAGGCGCCCTGCCACCTAAGAAGAGTAATTTCATCCAGTCAGTGAGAAGCCCTCCCTACTGCGCCAGTCCCGTCCCCTATGTCCTGTCTTGTGTCCCAGGCTGCTGAGAAGCTTGGCATCCCCAGTACCCCATCACCCTGGTTCATGACTCCATCCATTTGCCTTGGCTGTGCCACCCCAGCTGGAATTCTCTTCTTCCATGACATGTTAGATTCCTAGTATAACCTTGAGTGGGCTTCCCAGGTGGCCCTAGTGGTAAAGAACCCACCTGCCAATGCAGGAGACTTAAGAGACATGGGTTTCACCCCTGAGTCAGAATGACACTCTGGAGGAGGGCATCACAACCCACTCCAGTATTATTGCCTGGAGAATCCCATGAACAGAGGAGCCTGGTGGGCTACAGTCCATAGGGTTGCAGAGTTGGAGACAACTGAAGCCACTTAGCACACAGCACATACATAACCTTTAGCAGCACATAATTGGGTCATGCGTATTGTGGATTCCCCTGGCATCGTTTACCCACCACCATCATATCACTTGCAAGACTGTTATGGTTAGGTTGCCATGTCTGCCCTGCCCAAATATAGATACACACACACACACACAGCTTGTGAGTTCCTTGAAAGTATGAACTGAGTTTTAATTAATTTCTCTATTTGCAGTCTCTAGCCCCTGCCTGGTTTAGAGAAGGGACTCGGTAAATATTTGTGGAGTGAATGAACAGAAGTTATTTATGTTGAATACCTCTTGCTGTGCAGGCATTTGCATTTTTACAAAGGACAAAACTGCAAGCCAAAGAAATTCCAGTGATGGAATTTCAGGCACCAGTGAGCTAGGCCTGGAAGTTTCTTCTATTGTTTAGTGCCTGAGGGAGGGAGAGGCTGTCACAGCAGGTGATATCTTCCATTCATTGCTTTCCAGAGCGAAATTTGGAAAACAATCACATTGTCTCTTGAAAAATATGAATGTGTCATGGAAACAAATGTGTCTCCCTTTGGCTTTCTGGAAGAGGAAACTTTTCTAGTCCTGTCAGGTTTCTCTGAAGTGGTTCCACTCAACAGAATACTGCTACCTGACATCCCCATGGCTTATGAGGGGGGCTATTCAGGCTGACTGTAGGGTCATCTCAGCTCTCACCTCACTATCATTCACAGTCTCTATATCTCACAGTCACTATCATTCCAGCTCTGGCCACGTGGGAGGATCCGATGTTATCCAGGCATTAAACGAGCTGAATTCTGCAGCTCGGACACTTTCATGTGAAGCCCACTGGCCTGGCTGCTTCTCCTGAACTGACCTGGGACTCATCCTCACCACTGGGCTCCTCCCTGGTACTCTGGCTGAGTGCCACCCCCTCATGCCCCAGCTCTGTGCACTGACAGTCTCTCTGCTCTCAAGCACCTCCTCTCCAGACTGCCCTCCACTCTGCCCTGGAGTGATCCTCCACAGCATAAATTGACCGGGTCCCTCCTGCTGGAAATCCTTCCCAGGCTCCATGCTGTCCCTGGATCATGATTCAAACCCCTTGGCCTTTCACCAGCCATGTAGAGTAACAGACATTAGCCAAGAACACACCATGCAAGAAAACCCCCCATCCCCATTTTTTCAGTACCTTTCCCTCTGCCTGGATGCTCTTTCCTCCTTGTCAGCCTTACTCACTCCTCAAGACCCAGCCATCAAAACACTCTTCTCTGTGGAATTGATCTTTCGTAACCTTATGTCTCCCCCAATGAGCCCATCTCTGTCTCCATACTTGGCCCCTTATTCTCTATGCCCCAGTCTTCCCTCTACTTTACTGTGACCCTCTCCAGGCCTGACTGTGTTCTCGGCATCTGAAAACATATGTGTCAATACGAGTTAATGGAGGGCGTGGACCGATGAATGAATGGACACAATCACAGGATGCAAACGCCTTCCTTGCTATTGTTACAACAACAGCAGTAGCAGTAACTCTGTCTCTGGAGTGTATCCTACATGCCAGGCCCCACAGTTGGCCTCTTGCTGCATCCACTCTGATAGCTTCACAACCCCCATGTGAGCTGGCATGATTACTAGGTCAATTGTACACAGGGGGCACAGTGGGCTTACAGAGGACAAGGATCTAGTCACACCGCCGGAGAGTGGAGAAGCCAGAATTTGAACTTGGGGATGTCTGGCTCCAACTTCATTTACTGAGGACGCAGGCACATGCCAGGTGCCGTCCTGTCTGAGGACACAGCAGGGAACAGAACAGTCTGCATCCTTCCCCTCATGGAGCTCCTGTTTTAGTGTGCAAGGTGGGGAGGGGACAGATGGTAAACAAATACATTTCTAAATAATGTCAGGGCTGATAAATGCTACACAGAAAAATAAAGCAGAGTTGGCAGAGAGTGATAGGCTGGGGTGGGTGACATTTTAGGGGACATCTGAGCAGACACCTGAATAAAGAGAGGGAACAAGCCTTGGTTACAGCAGAGGGAAGCATGTTCCTGGCAGTGCGGGCATGTTTGGTTGCTTCAGTCATCCTGGCAAGAACACTGGAGTGGGTTGCCATGCCCTCCTCCTGGGAATCTTCCTGACCCAGGGATTGAACCGACATCTCCTGTATCTCCTGCACTGCAGGTGGATTCTTTACCCACAGAGCCACTTGGGAAGCCCTGTTCCTGGCATAGGGGACAGCCAAGGGTAAAGACCCTGAAGCCTGAATGGGCTTAGCTTGTGTGAGCAACAGCAGGAGCTCAGTGTGTCTGGAGCTTGGTGAGTGAGGGAGGAAGCAGGGGGACAAGGCCACAGGGTGGGGGGTTGTTTGGCACGTTATGAGTGGCATGTGGACTGTGCCTGGAGCTCCACCTTTTCCTCTAAGTGTAAAGGGAAGCCCTGGAGGGCTGGGAGCTGAGGGAGTTTAAAGGTCACCTCTGGCCCCTGGGAGTACCATTGTCAAAGTGGGAAGGGCCAAGGGGAAGCCGGAGACTGGATGGGAGGACCTAGAAACCCCAGTCTCTGGGACTGTTTGCCTGCCAGCCCCACCAGCTTTCTCCTTGGTCCTGCTGCCTCACCTCCCAGCATACCCCACATCCCTGAGCCCATCCTGCAGGCAAACTGTGTCCACTCTTTCCCTGAGTTGCTCAACCTCCTGAGTCTCTGAGCCTCCCCTGCCTTCTCACTACCCAGTCTTTTTTTTCTCTAAGTGGAGGACAATTACTTTACAATATTGTGATAGTTTTTGCCACACATCAACAAGTAGCCCCTCCCTCTTTATCCCCCTCCCACATCCCTCTCCACTCCATCCCCAGGTTGTCACAGAGCACCGACTTTAGGTTTCCTGAATCATACATCAAACTCCCACTGTCACTGACCAATCTTGAGCTGAACCCTCTGGCCACAGGTCACAGGGGGTTAAGGTTGCCCTGCCCTCTCTTCCTGGGTATCCTTCTCCAGCTATTGGCCTAAGAGCACTTTGTGGCTGCCCACTAGATGTACCCCACCATCAACTCAGCCTTCCTCCAGCAGGTGGGAATGAACTAACCCGCAAAGCAGCCTATGAGGGGTAAAAAAAAAAATCAGAAGGACCTGGGTTTGAATCCTGGGTTTGCCACAAACTTGCTGTGTGATATTAACCAAGTGTCTAAACTTCTCTGGGCAGCAGTTTCCTTAACTGTAACAAGGTGATAACAAGCTCCAGGAGAATATCCTGAGGCTGCAAGACCACATGTTAGGACACCAGCAGCTCCTGGCCATAGCAAGCCTCAATCATTTCTGCTTCCATTTTCCCCACTTCCTTCCTTGACCACTGTTAAGGTCATCCAGGCTTCCCTGGTGGCTCGGATGGTAAAGAAGCTGCCTGCAATGCCGGAGACCTGAGTTTGATCCTTGAGTCAGGAAGATCACCTAGAGAAGGGAGTGGCAACCTACTCCAGTATTCTTGATTAGAAAATTTCATGAACAGAGGAGCCTGGTGAGCTATAGTCCATGGGATCGCAAAGAGTTAGACTCAACTGAACCACTAACACAAGGTCATCCAAGAAATCAAGGGTCTAGATCATTTACTATCTCCCAGGACAGTGTTCTGGACACAATATACCTCCCTGTGCCTCAGTTTCCATCTCAGGAAATGGGGATAGTGTTCATCTCAGGTTTCTGGTGTGGGGACCGACTGAGTGGATCTGCAGGGACCACTTAGGATGATGCCTGTCTCCCCGTGACCTTCTGTGAGCTGTGGTTCTCCTGTAGCCCCACTCCCCTTGCCCTGCCCTCCTAATCTTTCTTCAGTCCCTGAACATTCCGACAGGTTAAGGGCTCAAAGTGACTGACACTTTCTATCCCTCTAAGCATCAGGTTCAACGCTCGCATTTTGCCCTTGGGAAGCTGAGACCCAGGACAGGGAAGACCAAGCCAGTCACAAAGAGGAACAGGAGGCACTGCTTGCAGATTCCTCCTTTGGGATCCTCCCCTCTTGGCGGAGGGCCGGAGGCTGCACAGGCACTTGGTGCTGAATTAGAATTATCAGAAAGAATGAAGGGTAGAGCCAAAGCAAAAACAGTACCCAACTGTGGATGTGACTGGTGATGGAAGCAATGTCCAGTGCTGTGAAGAGCAATACTGCATACGAACCTGGGATGTTAGGTCCATGAATCAAGGCAAGTTGGAAGTGGTCAAACAGGAGATGGCAAGAATGAACATCGACATTTTAGGAATCAGCAAACTAAAATGGACAGGAAAGGGTGAATTTAACTCAAGTGACCATTATATTTATTACTGTGGGCTGCTGCTGCTGCTGCTAAGTCGCTTCAGTCGTGTCCGACTCTGTGCGACCCCATAGATGGCAGCCCACCAGGCTCCCCCCGTCCCTGGGATTCTCCAGGCAAGAACACTGGAGTGGGTTGCCATTTCCTTCTCCAGTGCATGAGAATGAAAAGTGAAAGTGAAGTCGCTCAGTTGTGTCTGACTTTTTGCGACCCCATGGACTGCAGCCTACCAGGCTCCTCAGTCCATGGGATTTTCCAGGCACGAGTACTGGAGTGGGGTGCCATTGCCTTCTCTGTTACTGTGGGCAGGAACCCCTTAGAAGAACTGAAGTAGCCATCATGGTCAACAAAAGAGTCCAAAATGCAGTATTTGTATGCAATCTCAAAAATGACAGAATAATCTCTATTCATTTCCAAGGCAAACCACTCAATATCACAGTAACCCAAGTCTATGCCCCTACCAGTAATGCTGAAGAAGCTGAAGCTGAATGGTTCTATGAAGACCTACAAGACTTTTTAGAACTAACACCCCAAAAAGATGTCTTTTTCATTACAGGGGACTGGAATGCAAAAGTAGGAAGGCAAGAAACACCTGAAGTAACAAGCAAATTTGGCCTTGGAGTACAGAATGAAAGAGGGCAAAGGCTATCAGAGTTTTGCCAAGAGAACGCACTGGTCATAGCAAACACCCTCTTCCAGCAACACAAGACAAGACTCTACATATGGACATCACCAGATGGTTGTCACTGAAATCGGATTGATTATATTCTTTGCAGCCAAAGATGGAGAAGCTCTATATAGTCAGTAAAAATAAGACTGGGAGCTGACTGTGGCTCAGATCATGAACTCCTGATTGCCAAATTCAGACTTAAATTGAAGAAAGTGGGGGAAACCACTAAACCATTTGGGTATGACCTAAATCAAATCCCATTCTCCATAGAGCAGATAAAAGAGCTCTAAAAACACCAGCCTGGTGGCATCACAACCAAGCTTAAAGGTTTCCCATGGCCCTACTGCCCTGGGATGAGCCATTAGACCTTGGCATGGCCCATGTGGTCCTGCCTGACCCAGTCCTTGTTGGCTTCCAGTTCTGTTCCAGCCATGCTGGTAGCTCTGTTCCAAGAAACTCCTTCCTGCCTCAGGGCCTTTTCACAGACAGTTCCTGCCACCTGGAAAGCTCTTCCCTTTCCTTTTACAAACTCTTTTGGACTCAGTTTAAACTAGGTTTCTGAAGTGAGACCTTCCCTGGGTTCCCATCAAAATAAGGTTCTAGTTTTTGTTTCCTGATGTTGTCTCATTCTCTCCCTGTCTAACAAGTATTCCAGTTTCCAGAATATATTCATTTATATGTATACATATAGCTGATTCACTTCATCATACAGCAGAAACTAACATAATACTGTAAAAGAACTATACCCCAGTAAAATTATTAAAAATTAAGTTTAAAAAATTTACAAACAAAATTAAAGCATTAATAAAATAAAAAGATAGATCCATTTGTTTGATTATCTATTTATGCCTGCCACTCCCCTGGACATCAGAAGAGGGTGGGAGCATGCATCTAGAACACTAAGTAAATAATATCTGATGAATGAGTGAAAGAATGGATGAACATCTCAACTCCAGACATTCTACCCTGGCTGCCAAGTTTTCTACAGACTATTTAGGGGAATAAATTGTGTTTTATGTATTAGTGTTATACAATTCAAAAAATGTTGACCTGTTTCCTCCAAAAAAAATGGATGAACAAATTTGAAAGTCTTTATTATGATGAAAATTATAATAGAAAGAAATCAACAAATTAGACTTCATCAAAATTAAAAATGTTACCACACAAAAGATACTTTCCTAAATGGAAATGTGGACTATGAACTGAGAAAATATGTCCAAAACATATTTTGGTAAAAGATTATTATGTAGTACATATCAAGAACTCCTAAAATGTGATAATATAAAGTAAAACATTTCAATTTAAAAAATGGTCACAAGATTTGAATATTTTATTTTAAAAGATGTATGAGTAGCAAATGAATTCATGAAAAACTTTTTCACATCAGTAATCATTAAGGAAATAGAAATTAGAGCTGAATACCTATCAAATAGCTAAAGCCTGAGTCTGACAATGCCAAGTTCTGGCAAGGGTGTGGAGAACAAGATCGCTCATATACTTCAAGTGGGATGTAAAACCGTACAATCACTTTGGAGAACATTTTGACAGTTACCTTGAAAGTCCGACATATACCTGCCATTTGACCTTGTCATTCCTCTCCTAGGTGTTTCCCTGAGATAAAAGGAAGCATTTGCTTATGCAAAGTTGTGTACACAAATGTTCAATGCATCTCTATTTGTAATAGCCCCAAATTTCCATCAACAGGTGAATGGATAAAAGAAAAATGAGGTGGAATATTACTCAGCCATAAACTATGAGCAAATATTGACACACATGCACACCAACCTGGACAGATTTCCAAATGATTATGCTGAGTGACTCTAAGACTCTATATATGATTCTAGAAAAGGCACACTAGCCTATCATGACAGAAAGCAGTTTGGTAGCTGCTAGAGGGTGGGATGGGGGGGCTGACAAAGCCTGAAGAGGGATACAATCATTGATTGTGGTGATGCTTTCATGGATGTAGACATTGGCCCAAATTCTCCAGACTGTACATTTTCAATATGTGCAGATTTGTGTACAGTAATTTTAGTGCAATGAAACTGTTAAAAACCAGTCAAGTTCCCCTAGAGGCCCTGAAAGAGCCTGGCAGTTCAGGACAGGATCCTTTTTCCCAACCCGTATGTCACCCTTGATTACCCTGTAGAGAGAGTTGGGGATGTCTCTTGAGTATGTCACTTGGGAACCTGACAAATATTTAACCCCACCTGATTCCACTCATCCTTTCTCTTTCTGATCATAACATTTTGACACCTCTGACGAACTTGATGACTCAAGTATATATCAAAGTGACACAGAGATGCCAGCAGGATCCCACCTGTGTGCCTTGAGCTGGAGGTACTACGGGAAGCCATTTCGTCCTGAGCTTGTTGGAGAAGCTGTTCCCCACGTAGAAAGGTGGGGAGATCCCTGGAGGTAATGGAGAACCTGGACCACCACCAATTCTGCCCACACTGTCTCTTATCATGCGTATTTATTGGCATTCAGTGTGTGATTGGCTGAACAAATTCCTCTGATTGGTCCAGCTCACTGGAGGTAGCTGCTGATTGGTTCCACCTATGATCTACCTGCTACAACTACAGACAGCTGCCTGATTGATTGGCCTGACAAATGCCTTCATTCTCAAATCTAGGTTATTCCACGGCATCCACCATCTTATTGTTTATTCATTCTGTATGCAGCCCATGAGGCAGCCTAGTAGAGGCACAGAGACGTAGACAATGCCTGGGGCGTTTACCTCTTTCAGGAGGCCTGGCAACTGTGGCGAGTGATCAAACCCTTGGGTGATCTGACCCAGTCTGGCCTTGGCCACTGGTCGCCCCTCCTCTTCCCACCGCCACACAGAGAGCCCAAGAAGCTGATGAGGCAGATTAAGGCTTTTCTGAGAGACCTTTTCTGACTAACCCTTTAAGGGCTATTTCATCTTTGCCAAAGGTGCTTGGACAGAGGAGAGCTGATCTACTAGCTGAGGGATCTCACTGTCACCCTCTGTGACTTGGAGGGACTGCAGTCACACCAGGGAGATCTTTGTTTCCTCCATATCATGTAGAGGACATCTGAACATTTCACTTTCTACCACCTTCCGCTACAACCCTGGGGCAGAGTCCTCTTTGTGAAGAGGAAACAATTCTGCTGGTGGAGCTGGCCCTGCCCACATAGGGCACATGACCCAGCTTCAGCCAATCAGAGTGTTCCCTGAGATTGGACATGTGGACGCTTAGAGAGAGAGAGAAGGTTACTCTTTCCCTAGGATCCTAAGCTGTAAGGACCATGGAGTCCTGGGGTGACTGCATCTTTCCTGTCTGAGAAAGGGGTCAATACAGACGGAGGAAGAGCAAAAAAAAGAGAAACAGACTTCCCTGGTGATCCAGTGGTTAGTAATCTGCCTGCCAATGCAGGGGGCATGGGTTCAATCCCTATTCCAGGAAGATGCTACATGCCTGCGGGCCAACTAAGCCTATGAACCACAACTACTGAAGTCCGTGTACTCTAGAGCCCATGCTTGGCAACAAGAGAAGCCACTGCGATGAGAGGCCTTCCTTCCACAACTAAAGAATAGCCCTCACTCACCACAACTAGAGAAAGCCTATACACAGCAACAAAGACCTAGTGCAGCCAAAAAATTTAAAAAGTAAATAAACAAATAATTTTTTTTTTTTTAAATAGGAGGGGAAGGAACACAGAGCCCAAAGCAGGTAATTTGAGCTCCTGTCTCCACCAGTCCCTGATGCCAGGTCCCCCTCCCTGTATTTTCCAGTACTGTGGGTCAACAGATAATTACAACTTTTGCTCAGAGTCTTTTGTGCTCTGCCCCTTGCAAGAAAAGCATCTGCTTAAAACAAGCTGCAACAAAGGAGAAGAACCAACCTCCAGAAAGGAAGTGAGGACTGGGATGGAGAAGAAGCCTCAAAGCTGAAATGCCAGAACAGTGTCATCAGTGGGGGCTGCCAGCTCTCTGCGAGGCCAGATGTAAGACCCCAGCTGGGCCAGTCTATGAGGCCTGCATGAACCCTGCCCCACTGGGTCTGAGGAACTGAGGGTTTGCACCTGCATCTGGCTAACCCAGCTATTTCTCTTATACATGTTCTCTGACCAGCCCCTGTTGGCATTTGTTGTGGGAGATCCTTGGTAAAATGTAATAGCAATTTGGAATTCTAGACTCATAGAGACATTCAATCCTAGAATCATAGTCTTAGACACTTAGAATTACAGGATCTTAGAATTCATTACTTCATTCAATAAATATTTTCCTAACGTCCTCTTTGTCCTGGGCACTGAGCTGAGTACTAGAAATACAGGGCTGAAGAAGGCATGTATGATTTCTACCTTCATGGATGGTCCATTCTGGAATTACGGAAACTCAGAGTTAAAGGGACTCATTGGAATTTCTTAGCTTCATCTTTTTAACTTCCCAGAGGAGGAAAGAAAGTTCAGGGTTATGGAGGGACTGATCTGGGAGGAGAAGTTAGAAGGTAGGTGAATGTAGAAGATTGTTTTGATCCTGGGAAGAAATCTGGGTGCAGGAGAGAGAATGGTCCATCCTCCACTGCAGACTGTGGTCCCCATATCCTTCTCACTATCTGCCTTCACCTCAGGCATCTGCCCTAGTATGAGTTGCTACCCAAAGTCCACTTTGGAAGGAGGGAGGAGGGGGTAGCGTGAACCCTATCATTGCTGCTGGGAGCAGACTTCCCCAGGCAATGAGGGGTCTGGCTGCTGCCCCACCCACCACTGCTGCCTCCTCTACCTCTTGAACACTCATCTGTGAGTTCAAGTCACCCAGGTTTGGGCACTGATGGGTCTCTGCGTGGGTCATAGAAGGAGACTCCAGGCAGTGGATGTCTTGGATGATCCTCATGGGGGTCAAGCGTAGCCCCTACTGCCCATCCTGTTTTCTCCAGGAAGATGACTGAGTCCACTTCTGTCCAAGCCATCTTTTCTTTAAACACTAGAAAGTTATCTCAGACTCTATTTTTAAAACTTAATTACACAATCACTTCAACAAAATAAACGATGCGGGTTTTAATGTTTACTTTCTTAGCTATAAGTGTGAGAGTTTATTTTTATAAAACAAAAAGTGAATGGGCTCTTTCAGCCAAATCAGCTTAAGGAACTGCAATTATGTAATGTGCCAAACTTATTTTTGTATATTTCATTTTGCAGAATGGTTCATGCATATGGTTGGGAAAAAAATAGTATAGAGAGGTTGATAATGAAATGTAGTGGCCTCTTGAACTTCTCACCCTGAGTTCTGCTTGTCAGAGGTAAACCAATTTTAACTTGTTTAGCTGTTTCTCTTACCGGTTTCCTCATAAAGCTAAATGATATGTTTGTACCACCATCTTCTGGCTTCTTGCTATGATGAGTGGGGCTTTAGCTCATTCTACCAGCCGGTCTCCCCTTCTGCCAACATTATTATATTTTTAGTTCTTCATTTGGTTACCTTGGAAACTTTAAGCAATGAGCTCATACATTTCTTTCTGTAAAAAATAATGTTATAAGTTTTAAGGTAAAGTCATTAATATTTATTGGCCTGCAGAACCATAAAACATAGAGGAAGAGCTCATTTCATTGGTGGCTGGATCTGGGGCTCTATCTCCTACCTTCCACCTCCTATCTCTGTGTCCTTTGTGCTGAGCTCATTCTCAAGCAGGCTTTCTGCAACCTGTGGGGGAAATGACTTAAGCCATTTGGCCTTTGCAATGCAATGTTCTGCCTAAACACAACATTGTACATCAATTTGTTATTATTGTTCAATCACTAAGTTATGTTAAATTCGTTGTGACCCCCATGGACTATAACATGTCAGGGCCCTTTGTCGTCCACTATCTCCCAGAGTTTGTTCAAATTCATGTCCATTGAGTCCATGATGCTATCTAACCATCTCATCCTCTGCTGCCCTCTTCTCCTTTTGGCTTCAGTCTTGTCCAACATCAGGGTCTTTTCCAATGATTTGTTCTTCACATCAGGTGACCAAATTATTGGAGCTTCAGTATCAGTCCTTCCAGTGGATATTCAAGGTTGATTTCCTTTAGGTTTGACTGGTTTGATCTCTTTGCAGTCCAAGGAACTCTCAAGAGTCTTTTCTAGCACCACAATTTGAAAGCATCAATTCTCTGGCACATCTGATCATGACCACTGGGAAAACCATAGCTTTGACTATAGGGACCTTTGTCAGAAAATTGAGGTCTCTGCTTTTTAACATGCTGTCTAGGTTTGTCATAGCTTTCTTTGCAAAGAGCAAGCATCTTTTAATTTCATGGATGTAGTCGCCATCTGCAGTGATTTTGGAGCAAGAAAAGAAAATCTGTCATTGTTTCCACTTTTTCCTCTTCTACTTGCCATGAAGTGATGGGGCAGATGCCATAAACCAACTATGTGTTCAGTCACTTCAGACATGTCTGACCCTTGTTGACCCCATGGACCATAGCCCACTGGACTTCTCTGTCCATGGAATTTTCCTGGCAAGAATACTGGAGTGGATTTCCATGCTCTGCTGCAGGGGATCATCCTGACTCAGGGATCAAATCTGCGTCTCCTGCATTGCAGGTGATTATTATTATTTTTTTTTTTTTTTTACCACTGAGCCACTGGGGAAACATAAATCAACTATATTCCAATATATTTTTTTAAAGAAAACTTCTCCCTGAAATAAGTCCCACTCAAGGGTAAAAATCATATTCTTAATGGGAAGTGAGCCTTAGAACTGAGATATGCAGTGTTATTGCCAAGGCCAACCTTATAAGCACACAACCTTGTGACACTTTTCTATTAAGCTCTTACTTTGTCCCAGGACCCAGGGACTACAATGTAGCCAAGGTTACCACAGTCTCTGACCTTATGGAGCTCATAGTCTAGTTTGGCATAGATAGATACTAATTGTGTCATAAATTAATGTGAATTCACAACTGTAATAGATACTATAAGAGTGATGGGTGGGGAGATGGAGTGCTATGAAGACATATAGATAGGGAGTTTGACCTTGTCACAGAAGGTCAGAGAGGGCATCCCTGAGGGGCTGATGGCTGAGCTGGGATTAAAGGGTGAAGGGTAGGTTGTGGAAAGTGGGGATCAAGAGAGTACTGCACACACAAGGAGCAGCCTGTGAAAAGGTCTGTGTTAGGAAAAAGAGTGTCACTCACAGGGGATGAAGATGCCCAAAGATACGAGGGGAGAGAAGCTGTTAGGTACCATCCCAGAAAGGGAGGGGTCTGGCTGATCAGTGTCTCTCAGGCCAACAGAGTGGATCTGTTCTTTTTCCCAAAAGAAGGGGAGCCATGGAGCAGTGCAAGGAGGGCCAGAGGGAGGAAAGAAAGTGACCAGTCATGTATTCTGATAACATTCCTTTTCTACCATGTTGGGAAAACATTGCAGTAGGGAAGTAATGGAAGCTGGTGAGAGAGTCATCTCTTAGGCAGGTTGATAAGAAGTCTAGGGGTCCCCAAGGAGAGAGGAGTCTGGAATTCTCAAGGAGGAAGAAAGGACAAACTTATTGTTCTCTCTACATTCTTTAGGATTATATAACAATAATGTATCCTGCTTGAAGTCAGTCTGGGAAAAAACCTTCTGGCTAATCCTGTTATCTTAAAATGTAAATCATGGGAATGGGTCTGGTGAGGTCTTTACAACCTCCAGACATTCTTTTGATTCACTGTAATAACTAATTTAAGAGTATATAACTCCAGTGCTAATGCTAGCAAGGGCGTATTCTTTCTATCCCCTTCTGATGCCTATGTCAGAAGCTTTCTCTATCTCCTTTATACTTTGATAAAACTTTATTATACAAAAGCTCTGAGTGATCAAGCCTCGTCCCTGGCCCCGGATTGAATTCTCTTCCGGAGGCCAAGATTCCCGGCGTCTTTGTTGTAATTTCATCCACAACCTTTCATCTTGGGGGCTCATCTGGGATCCTTCAGGACAAGGTAAGGATGCTTGGAGCTCTAGTTCTTTGTTCTCCTAGCAAACGTTTTCTGCTGCACGTTACTAACTCTATGGTGTGCGTGCGTGAACGAGTGAAACGCCCTGCGTAGAGCAAGTGAGGAGCCCTGCTCTGAGGTTCCACGGTGACCTCATACAGCTGATGGCAGGAATCTGTATACCGACCTGCCAGTGCCTAGAGGCACCCAATGTCTCTTTCAGGGACCCACCAGAAATGGGCAAAGCGGGTGGACCGAACTCTCCTTTCTCGGTCAAACTTTTTGGTATCTTTGACCATTTCATAACTCCTTGGGAATTAGAAGTACTAACCTATCTGTTGGATCATAGACTTTCAAGGGACTTGTGATTTATGCTGTTACGGTGTACTATGAGTTAGGTCCCAAACTTGGATTGGTAGTCAGGAAGCACCTAGCCTCGCTAGGAATCGAAAGTTCGGAAGCTAGATGGAGCTCTAGCTCCAAGTGCACCTCCGAGGTTAAAGGTTACTCGAATTGGAACTACAATGTTTTTTCCTTTGGCAGCACTGGCTCTTAGTGGACCAGAGGAGGCTCTTATATTGGTGTGGTGACGCTTGGAAGAAACATCTCAGTTTTATGTTAGTATTGGTCTTATTGTGGTCAGGAATATACTCAGGGTCGTGCACAGGCACTTAGGTGACGAATGCTTCTCCCAGCAGTCTTAGCCTGGGAGGCATTCCGGAAGATTACTCTGATCGTGCCCCGGGTGGCATCAGAGGCAAGCAAGGTTTTAATGGTGAAGAGCTGGACGTCAATTAGGGATGCCATCAGATCTACCCCTGGTGCATCTCCACCCTGTCTCGGTGATAGAACCGGGAAGGACGAGTACAGCTAGGGATGGCATCAGGTCTACCCCTGGTGCATCTCCACCCCGTCTCAGTGGTAGAACCGAGAGGGACGAGGGCAGCGCCTGCGTTGGTAAGGGACAAAGTCCGACCAGGAAGGAAAAGCTTTGGTGTAACATCTGTCTAAACCCCCATCTAGAGCAGGGAGGGATGCCTCCGGTAGAAAGAGGGCGCTGGTCGCTTTTTTCTCTCTTACAGATGGGAGCTAACAATTCCAGCCTCACTCCTTTGAACTGTATCCTGAAAAACTAGGATAAATTTGATCCCCAGGGCTTAAAGAAGACACACCTGGTCTGGTCTTCCTAAGTGATCTTAAAAGATAAATTTCTCACTCAGTTGGCTCCAGATATTCGCCATCAACGATTAAAACAGGCGTTTGGACCTAATCAGTCTTTAGATACTTTGTTACAACTGACTCGGACAGTCTATTATGGTAGGGAATATGAGGAAAAGAAAGAAAGGCAGGAAAAGACAAAGGAAAAGGAGGAAGCTTTGAACACCTTTCTTAAACAGCCTGGAAAAATGCCTAAAGGGACCCAGGTGAAAAGGAATGGGCTTGCTATTACTGTGGAAAGGAGGGGCGTCTCAAGCGAAATTGCCCTCAGGCATCCAAGCCGCCCTCAGCTCTATGTCCCGTCTGCAAAGGACCACACTGGAAGAGAGACTGCCCCCAGAGGCGTAGGTTTCAGGAGTCGGACTCTCGAGACAATCAGGACTGAAAGTGCCGGGGGGTCCCCACACAAGCTCCCGTCCTGATTACACCTGAGGAACCCTGGGTATTAATAACTGTCAGAGGCAAATCCGTCAATTTCCTTTTAGATACTGGGGCAGCTTACTCAATGCTTACTGAAGCCCTTGGCCCACTTTCTTCCCGATCCGCTTCCTTAATGGGACTGTCTGGACAAGCTAAAAGGTTTTACTTCAGTGTGGCTGTCAGCTGTGACTGGGATTCGGCACTAGTTCCTGATCGTGCCCGAATCGCCCTCACCCCTTTTGGGAAGGGATATACTGAGTAAGGTCCATGCCTCTGTTTTCATGCATATGGAGCCCTTCCTTTCTCTCCCTTTAATTGAACAAAATGTAAATCCTAGAGTATGGGCTGATGGAAAATCTGTGGGTCGAGCACAAAATGCTATTCCTGTAGTTATCAAGCTTAAAGACCCGCACTTATTTGCACATAAGCAGCAGTATCCACTGAAACCTGAGGTTAAGAAAGGGTTAAAACCCATCATTGAGAATTTAAAGGAGCAAGGGCTATTGATTCCCTGTAACAGTCCGTGTAACACTCCTATTTTGGGTATAAAGAAATCAAATGGTAAATGGAGACTAGTTCAAGATTTACGAATAATAAATGAGGCTGTAGTTCCTTTATACCCCGTGGTGCCTAATCCTTATACTCTATTGTCTGAAATTCTTGAAGGAGCCAAATATTTCTCAGTAATTGATTTGAAAGATGCCTGTAATTGATTTGAAAGATGTTTTCTATTCAGTGCCTTTGGCGGAAGAGTCAATTTCTATTTGCCTCTGAAGACCTTACCCAGCCAGCTTCTCAGTTAACCTGGACAGTTTTGCCCCAGGGGTTTCGTGACAGTCCTCACTTATTTGGACAAAGTTTGTCATGGGATCTACAAAACTTTAATAGTTCTGAAGTGTTGATGTTACAATACGTAGATGATATCTTACTGTGTGCTGAGAATGAGGAAATGTGTTCATGAGCCTCGGAAGATTTCTTAAACTTTCTGGCAGGCTGTGGTTACCAGGCATCAAGAGAAAAGGCTCAGCTTTGTCAACAATCTGTTAGCTATCTGGGTCTAATCATATCAGAAGGGACTGGGGTCATAGGCCCCAAGAGAATTAAACCTATACTAAGTCATCCCCCACCTATGACTTTAAGACAACTGAGAGGATTTTTAGGAATCACAGGCTACTGTCGCATTTGGATTCCGGGTTATGGGGAACTTGCCCCGCCTCTATATAAACTTATAGCTGAAACTCAGCAGGCCCAAACCGACAAACTGGTTTGGTCTCCAGATACCCAAAAGGCTTTTAAGGTTCTTCAGCCTGCTCTCCTGCAAGCTCCCGCTTTGAGCTTGCCCACAGGGTCAGAATTTAATTTGTTTGTCACTGAAAGAAAAGGTATGGCCTTCGGAGTTCTGACACAACCCCAAGGGCCTCATCAACAACCTATTGCTTATCTAAGCAGAGAATTAGATGTAATTGCACGTGGTTGGCCCCACTGCCTAAGAGTAATTGGGGCAACGGCTTTATTAGCATCTGAAGCTTTAAAGATAATTAATGGACGAAATCTCACTGTATTGACTTCTCATGATGTGAGTGGAATCTTAAATTTCAAGGTTAATATTTGGATGACAGACAGTAGGCTTCTTAAATATCAGTCATTGTTATTAGAAACTAAACTTAAAGTTTGTGGAAATTTAAATCCTGCCACTTTTCTTCCTGAGAAGGAAAATGAAACACCTGATCACGATTGTTCCCAATTTCTAACTTTAAACTATGCAGCTCGGGAAGATCTAATGGATACCCCATTAGACAACCCTGACATGGAAATATTTACAGATGGCAGTTCTTTTGTTGGGGATGGAAAGCGTAAAGCAGGTTACGCAGTGGTGACTGCTGAACAGGTTTTAGAAGCAAAATCTCTCCCCCAGGGAACCAGTGCTCAGTTAGCGGAGCTTGTGGCTCTGACCCGAGCTCTAGAATTAAGCAAAGGACAGCGGGTATTCTTCCTTCCCCCTTCTGATGCCTATGTCAGAAGCTTTCTCTATCTCCTTTATACTTTAATAAAACGTTATTACACAAAAGCTCTGAGCGATCAAGCCTTGTCCCTGGCCCTGGATTGAATTCGTCTCTTCCGGAGGCCAAGATTACTGGCGTCTTTGTTGTGATTTCATCCACAACCTTTCACTGGGAACTCTTGCTAGGAACAGTTCCTACTGGATAAACACCCAAGGTAAATAAGAAGCTTCTGCCTGCACTGGCTGCATTTGTCCCCAGAGCCAGCAGACACAAACCACTATTGTTTGGAAGAATTCAAAATGTTTATAAAATAGCTTTTAATGATGTCCAATCCCAAGGTTAGGACTCCACGCTTTCACTGTTGAGGGCCTGGGTTCAATCCCTAGTTGGAGAATTAAGAATCCACAAGTCACATGCCCGGTACAGCCCAAAGTAAAAAATCAAATGTTTTCCAAGATAAAATCCACAATTACTAGAAATATAGCAATGCAAACTAAAATCAGGGAAAGAACAAGCAGTGGAGAACAATTTCAGGATGATCCAGATGTTAGAACTATAAACAAGTATTATAATTAAACTCATGATGGTAAAAAAAAAAAGTGTTCAGAATAATGAATAAAAAGATTTTTTTAACCCCAGCGGGAAATAAAACTATAAAAATGAATTAAGTGGAAATTACAGACCTAAAATAAGCAATATTTAAAAAAATCAGTAGATGGATTAATGGAAAAATGAAGACAGAAGAAAGAACCAAGAAATTGAAAATGCATCAATAGAAATTTCTAATCTAAAGGATACAGAAATAGGATTTTTTTTTAAGTCTCAGGAATCTATAGAATAATATTGAAAGAAAAATATAACGTACATGGAACTTCATCTCCAGCAAGATGTGTGTGTATGCACACATATGCATGTGTTTGAGAGGCAGAAAAAACTATTTGAATAAACGTTGGCTGGAATTTCCTCACATTTGGTGAAAGACAAACATTTACAGGTTTATAAAGATTAACAAACCACAAGCAGAATAAACTCAAAGGTAATTACATCTACGTGTATCATAGTCAAACTTCTGAAAGTCAAAGTTGAGAAAATTTTGAAAGCAGTTAGAGAAAAATGACACATTACATAGAGAAAAGCAATTTGACTGACTGCTGATTTCTAGTGAGAAGCAATGGAGATCATATGATAATCCAGTTACGTCTTTAAAGTAAAGTCAATCCAGAATTGTATATCCAGCACAAATATCATTCACAACCAAAAGTGAAATAAGGACATTTTCAGATAAAAGAAAACTAAGGGAATTTGTTACCAGCAGAACTGAACTATGAGAAATACTAAATAAAGTTCTTTAAGCTGAAGGAAAGTGGTGCCAGATGGAAATTTAAATATTCAAGAAAATATTGAAGAACAGCAGAAATGAGAAATGTGTGAGTATAAAAGAACTTTTTTTTTCATTTTATTTTCTTAAAATACATTAGATTATTTAAGTCAAAAATACATCATACTGCATTGTGGAATTTATAATGTATGTAGATGTAATACATATGACAAGTATTTCACAAAAGATGAGGAAGGACAGAAAATGGACTTACACAGATGCAACGCTAGAAGTCACAGATGTGTCTTGTAATCTTTAGATCAAGCACTTAAAAAAAAAATACAAACAGGTGTAGCTAAAATGTCAATGTGTGTGCATGTTAAGTCATTTCAGTCGTGTCTGACTCTGCGACCCTATGGACTGTAGCCTGCCAGGCTCCTCTGGCCATAGGGTTCTCCTGGCAAGAATACTGGAGAGGATTTCCATGCCCTCCTCCAGGGGATCTTCCTGACCTGGAGATCTAACTTGCATCTCTTATGTCTCTTGCATTGATAGGCGGTTTCTTTACTAGTAGTGCTGCCTGTGCTGGTTTAGTCACTAAGTCATGTCTGACTTGTGATCCCATAGATTGTAGCCTGCCAGGCTCCTCTGTCCCTGGGATTTCCCTGGCAAGAATACTAAAGTGGGTTGCCATTTCCTTCTCTAGGAGATCTTCCTGACCCAGGGATCGAACTCAGGTCTCCTGCATTGCAGTACTGCCTGGGAAGCTCAAAAAGGTCAATAGATAAATAAAAATGAAATTCTGAAAGATAGATTTAACTAATTCAAAAGAAGACAGGAAAGGAGAAATAGAGGAACAAACAACAATAAACCTAGGCGAGAAGAACATAAAGCCAGTAGTAAAATGCTAACCCTTGGCCCAATCACATCATAGTTATGGTCAGTATTAATATGCCAATCACACTAATCAGCAGAGCCTTCCTTTCCTCTTTCCTTCCATTTGTTTCTTACAACCCTCCCTAGAAGGTAACCAAAGATACAATTCTGTCCCTCTTTACTAATAAGAAAATCTATGGCTCAGACAGAGGCAGTGACCTACCTGAGGTCACATAGGAGGTCTTAGGCAGAGTCCAGGTGTGACCCTCAGGTTTGCACTGGCTTCCACTGGGCTTTGCTGCACCCCTATCCTTAGCTCTGACATGAAGGAGATTTAGAGCATGGTCAGAGGCTTCATGCTTCTACCTGAATTTCTCTCGTGCTGGGACACAACAATGAGGTGCCCATGTTCCAACTTGAATAACAAATAGAAAAGAATGAATCTGAATCAGAGAAGAACAAAACCTTGTTGAGGGGGACTCAGAGTCCAGACAGGGGAGGATCATAAGAACAGGGATCTGCTCCCAGAGGATGAACTCCCGGCTCCAAGAGAACCTACCGAGGAGATGGTGGGGTAGAAACTAACAAGGCTGACAGCAATCACGGAACATGGCAAGGGGCACAGTGCAGGGGGTTTCAGGCATCTTTTGTATGCATTCCCCAACAAGCCTAAGATGTAGGGACAACAACCCCATTGTACAATGAGAAGAGTGAGGCTGGAGGGGGAAACAGCTCCAGGATGGTGACAGGGTGATGGGGGGAAGGGGTGTGGCGGTTAGGGTGGGAATGCAGGACGAGGTCTCTGCCCACTGACTCATCCTCCCCACCTGTGGCTCAGAGAATGGGCAGGGCCTGTCCTGGGGCCTGGAGAACTTTGTGTGTAGGTCTGTGTCTTTCAACACAGAACCACCCTGAGATGTGCTGGCTGATGCAGGAGGTCGTGAGCACACTACTATGAAGGGGTTGGAGCAGAGCCTGGGAAACCAGCCCCTTGGGCTGCTGGGATTGACAATGTGTCCAGGGGAGGGATCAAGAGGTCCTGGGTTCATCCTCAGCTCTCACTTCCTGCTGGGTGATCTGGGGCAGGTCATTTGGGGATGGCTCAGATGGAGTCACCCTGAGCAAGTGCTTTACCCACCCACATGAACTCACTGAATCTTCAAAACAACCCTGTGAGGAAGGCATGACCATCCTCCCCATATTATGGATGCAGAAACTGAGGTCCAGCATGGTTAAGAAGCTTGCCTGGTCATATACAGGGTGGACCCCAGATTCATGCCCAGCCAGACTGACTCCTGGCTCCAAACCTGTCACCACCCCCGTCCTGCTGCTCCTGTGATAGGGACAACAGCCAACACATGCTGAGCTCCTCCTACACGAAGGGGTGGGCAAGGCCAAGCGCTTACAGGTCTGATCTCATCAAATCTTCTCCTCCACGCTCCTATCTGACTACTCTTTCCAAAAAAATTTTTTACATGTACACATTGCTATATTTGTTTTTATTTATTTATTTTTGGCTGTGCTGAGTCTTTATTGGTGTATGCATGCTTCTCATTGCAGTAGCTTCTCTTGTGAAGCACAGGCTCTAGGAATGTGGGTTTCAGTGGTTGTAGCAAGCAGGCTCAGTAGTTGCAATTTACTGGCTCTAAGGTGTGCAGACTTCAGTAGTTGCTGCACAGGAGCTCATTAATTATGATTTGAGGGCCCAAGTCACATTTGCAGGCTTCAGCAGATGTGACTCTCAGGCTCAGTAGTCTTGGCTCCCGGGGTCTAGAGCTCAGGCCCAGTAGTTGTGACACATGGGCTTAGTTACTCCACAGCATATGGAATCTTCCCAGACCAGGGATCAAACCCATGTCCCCTGCATTGGTAGGCAGACTCATCCACTGTGCCAGCGGGGAAGTCTCCTAGGTGACTACTTTTGGCTGCATCTTTTTGCTCACATGTTTGCTCTAAGGACAGACAAGAGGCTGAAGTTTAGAGTGATCAAGGGTTGCTCAGGGTGAGAGAGGCAGAGATAGGACTGGAACTCAGGCCCAGCTGAATCCAGAGTCTGTTCTGTCAGTGACATCAGGTCCTGATCCCCGTGACTCCAGGGTTCAGCGCCCAGGTGGTTGGGAGGGAAGCTGGAGAACACTGGGAGTGGGATGTGCTTCCTTTCATAGGGAATCTGCATTTCAGAAGAATTCTCTATCAAGAGTCATGCTTCCTTCATGACTCCCCCATGCTTATGGTGGAGACCCAGGGGTCTGGCAGGTGGTGGCTGCTGAAACATTCCCCCTCCCAGAGATGCTGAGTGTGACTCTTGAGTCCTTTGGAGCTCTCTCACATTGACACAGGTGTGGACAGTATGCCTAGAGCCAGATCCTCAGAACTGGATCCACCTGCCCCAAGGGAGGCCCTGAAGGTTGGCTCCAGGCTGATCCCTCAGGGGGAACCTGGGTTCAGTAGATTTGGTGCTAGGCTGGCTGATCCTGATACAGAGCCCACACTTGGAGAAGCTCTTGAATTTTCTCAGCACCTCCATAAACTCCAGGAGTTTGGCCAGCCTTTGGAAGGTCCTTCTGCTCTTCTTGGCTGGGATTGGCCAGGCCCAAGCATTTCTGAAGGAATGGTAGCCAAAATCATTCTATGTGGAGGACACAGAGGCCCTAGGATCCAGGATAAGCAAATTGTCCTTAAACATAGCTTTTGTGGGCCAAGGTCCCAGATTCCTGTTGAGTAGGCAGAGACTATTCTTGGAAACAGAGTGGAGGGGGTGGCTGAGAACACAGGCATGATGATAAACCTCATTCTTATCACAGCAGATTCTCAATCAATGCCTAGACGAATGTCCCTGCAGCTCTGAGATACTGGGAGTCGATGAACTCTGAAATTTAGAACTTGATACTGGTCAGACCTCAAGGGATCAGGGACAGTATCCTCCTGGTGACTCTCAGTTCTCCAATGGTTCCAGTGGCGTCCAGACACTTTCACTCCTGGCATGGCAGAAACCCACCTGCAACAGAAGGGTCTCAGCCATTGAGTCCTCTTATAAGGGATGTGGATCCTGCTTCCTATTCACTGTGACCCTATCTCTGATGGTTGATCTGGGTCAGGGAATGAGCTTCAGGCCACCTGGGTAGGGGATTCTGGGGTCCCATACACCAAAAAGTGGTCTAGTCTGGTGACATGTCAGGCAACCTGCAGATGGGCCCATAACCCTTTTGGTTCCAATGATTCCTGATGCCATAGGGAGGGCATGGACAGAGCAGGGTCCTCTACAGTGTGGGACCCATGGCACAATCTCTTGTCCAGGCCTGAGGATGGTATAAAGTCCAACGCTGTTCCATCTGCCAGGTCATCTGTTTGGTTCTGCAGTGGGAGGAACCCAAGAGGCTGGAGCCAGACATTAGGCAGAACGACACACACAGACCTCATGCTAAGCTCATGGACAAAGGTCCAGAGTTAGGGTCTGGCACCCCAAAGTGGAGTTGGCTGGAGAAGGGGTCTGGGCTCAAGGGGGCTGTACAGGTAAGAGGTGCAGGTGGAGTCCTACCTGGCTACATCATGGGGCTGAGGCAGAGTGGAAAGATCACATTTGTTGCATTGCTTTCTCTGGTTTCTCAATTTGAAACTAAGGCCATGGGCAACAGCAGGCAAGAGGCAGGTAATTATAGGCAGCTCTACAGCAAAGCAATTCAAGCCCCCACCTTCCTGGCCCCATGAAATTGCCTGGGTTTATATACATGCGGAGCCATATTTCATGCTTTAAATGAGTATGTTTTTAAGAGCTGCAACTTCCCAGGAGTTCATGAATTTTCTAGAATCATCACTCTTTTGAGATCTTCCATGAGGCAAAATAATGAGCAAGAGAGACTCATTTAATGGAAAACAAAAGGAAGGGAAAAGAAAGAAATAGTTCATATGGTGTAAATTCCGCTTTTTACATGAAGTGTCTTAAAGAATTGGCTGAATTTTCCCAAACTGCTGGTAAGGAGGGAGTGGCAGAGAGTGTGTACAGTCTGAGTGCTTCATAGTTACCCCCAACAATGCTGTGCTCTGGCCATTAACCAGGTGGAAGAGACTTGCAATCTCAGTGGGATACTTAGGGGAAATGGATGGTTTTATGGACACCCATCACCAGAGATGAAGTTCAGGCTAAACTGGCCCTGCCAAACCTGGACAGAGAGACAGGACATGACCAAAGGGAAGAAGAAGGACATCCATGGGTCCCAAGGAGGATTCTAGAAAGAACACCTGGAGCAAATGATCACTGTAGGAGCAACAACTCTTCTGTGGGTCCAGGGCTTCACTAAGAGGCCCCTGCAGAGCCCCCAGCTCAGGGTGACACCAACCGCCTTTAATCGAGGATAGCTTCTATGCAGGCCCTGAGCCAGGCACTTTACAAGGACTATCTCACTGAGTCCTCATCTCAACCTGAAGGAAGGTGCTGTTGTCATCCACATTTTGCAGATGAAGAAGCTGAGGCTCAGGAGGGCTTGCCCAAGGTCAGTACCAGGAACCAGTGGAGCAGGACACACGTCCTAAGTGTTGTCCTAGTCTGGAGTGGGTGGAGAAGGAGCTCTTTCAGGCATCTTCCACCTGCCAGACTCTGGGCTTGGTCTGTTGCCTATCTCAGATTATATTACTCCCCACTGCAGTCTTGGGTGAGTACTATTACCCCTGCTAGAGACTGAATGTGTCCCCCCAAATTCATATGCTGAAACCTAGCATCCCCTGTTGTGGTATTAGAAGGTGGGGCCTTTGGGAGGTGCTTAGGTCATGAGGGTGAGGCCCTATTAATGGGATTAGTGCCCTTATAGAAGGGACCCAAGACCTCCCTCACCCCCTCCATCATCTGAGGTTATAGCAAGAAAGAATCTCTGTGAACCAGACACTGTGTTTCCTGGTGCCTTGACCTTGAAATTCCCAATCTCCACAACTGTGAGAAACAAATGCTGTTTATAAGCCATCCAGTCTATGATAACTTGTTATAGCAGCAAAATTGGGACTTCAGAGAACCAACCAATCCAGGCTCCTGTGCCTTTGAGGTGCCAGCACTGCCACCCTCTCATCTGCTCACACAGGGAGCATCTCATACTTGCCCCTCCCCACTTACAGTTTTATCTTCCAAAGCCCCCTGCCCTGATGGACCCATCTGCCCCTCCCTCACAGCTCTGACTCACCCACCCACTCACTGCTACCTTACCTGTTCAACTTCTTGCAGCTCCAGTCCTTCCCACCTTTGGTGCTGACTCAGCTCCACCTTCTCCTTCATTCTAAGAAAACTACCTCTCCTTGTCCAACCTGAACCCCAGGACATGCCTCCATCCAACCCAAATTCAGCTCCAACACCAGGCCTCACATAAAGATCACATTATGTTCAATTTAGACTCTATAACATAGGAAATGTAAAACCAGAACCCACACTGTAAGTAAGGTTTGGTTCTCAGGTTGTAAGCAACTACGGGAAATTACTTTTTCCTTCTCCCTGGGCCAGCAACACATCTTGACCAGGGATCACTCATTTCACATGAATAGAAACCCAGATGTGTTCTGCCATGGTTTCCTCTCAATGTATCCTTCCCACACATTTTCATCTCTTTTCCAGCTTCCAGCCTCCCACTACTCTTGTCTATGAGTTCTCTCTTTCTTTGTATTCCTTATATTTCTGCACATTGCTTTGGTTCCAGCAAAGTAGATTGTTGTAGAAAGCTTTGCAGAAAGTTCATACTCTCCAGCCCTGAAGGAGGGTTTTCCACCCTCTTTCAGCTTCTTCCAGGCTGAAACTAATTCCCCATTTCTCTAAACTCTAAGAGAAGATGGCATAGCACTTTTTTTGTGAGAGAGAAATTTCTTCATCTGTGATCATTGTTGAAAAAAAATTGCACAGGGTGAGAACTGCTAATTAAGTTTTATGTGGGACAAAAGGACTGCCGCCTAGGAGACAGCATTTCAGATAGCTCTGAGAAACTACTTCAAAGAGGCAATGAAAAGAGCCAGGTTATACAGAAGTTTTGCAACAAAAGAAAGGTAGTCTGAACATGAAAAGATTATTGTTAATTAAAGAAAACCAGATAACCCAAGTTAAGCCATTTAGCTCTGTTTTATGCATTTTTATTGTTCAGTCACTAAATAATGTCCGAATTTTTGCGACACTATGAACTACAGCATGTCAAGCTTCCTTGTCTCTCACTGTCTCCAGGAGTTTGCTCAAACTCATGTCCATTGACTCAGTGATGCCATCCAACCATCTCATCCTCTATTGTCCTCTTCTGCTCTGCCTCAATCTTTCCCAGCATACGGTATTTTCCAATGAGTCAGTTCTTTGCATCAGGTGGCCAAAGTATTGGAGCTTCAGCTTCAACATCGGTCCTTCCAATAAATATTCATGGTTGAATTCTTTTAGGATTAGGTTTAATCTTGCTGTCCAAGGGACTTTGAAGACTCTTCTCTGGCACCACAATTCAAAAGCATCAATTCTATAGTGCTCAGCCCTCTTTATGGTCCAACTCTCATATCAGTACATGACAACTGGAAAAACCACAGCTTTGACTATATGAACATTTGTTGGTATTATGTCTCTGGTTTTTAATATGCTGTCTAGCTTTTCATAGCTTTTCTTCCAAAGAGCAAGCGTCTTTTAATTTTGTGGCTGTAGTCACCATCCATAGTGATTTTAGAGCCCAAGAAATTAAAATCTGTTTCTACTTTTTTCCATCTATTTGCCATGAAGTGATGGTACTGGATGTCATAATCTTAGATTTTTGCATGTTGAGTTTTAAGCCAGTTTTTTCACTCTCCTCTTTCACGTTCATCTAGAGGCTCCTCAGTTCCTCTTCATTTTCTGCCATTAGAGTGGTATCATCTGCATATCTGAGGTTGCTGATATTTCTCCAGGCAATCTTGATTCCAGCTTGTGGTTCATCCAGTCCAGGATTTCACATCATGTACCTTGCATATAAGTTAAATAAATAGGGTGACAGTGTACAGCCTTGACATACTCCTTTCACACTAATGAACCTGTCCATTGTTCCCTGTCTGGTTCTTTGAGACCCTTTGGATTGTAGCCTGCCAGACTCCTTTGTTCGTGGGATTCTCCAGGCAAGAATGTTGGAAAGGGTTGCCATGCCCTTCTCCAGAGGATCTTGGTGATCCAGAAATCAAGCCCATGTCTCCTGTTGTCTCCTGCATACAGGTGGATTCTTGATCTGCTAGCCATCAGGAAAGCCCTATTCTATGTAAGGGGAGATACAAAAGTGTGGCTCACTGACATCACTCCTCTCACATGTGCCTCAGCGATCTGGGGCCTGAACCCTGTGTTCTCACATCCTGAATTCCCTCTCTGTTCGCCATCTCGCCCTCTGTGGTAGCTGCAGTCACTGGTGACTGTCACATTCTTGCTTATTAATATGGTGGGGAAAAGTCCAATTCTCACCATCAGTGTGGTTCTCCATGAAAGGGGTGTTGCAATGGAAAAGAAAAAAAGAGGAATGCGTTTTCTTTCCCTGAGAAACAAAGAAGATCAAGAGAATGGTGAACAGCCCTGAACATTTCTGGTTTTCACTTTAACTGTTTGTAATCTGTAATCTATAATGAAAAAATGCTTTTCGGTCCCCAAACTCTGCACCAGCTACATTTTGCACCCATTATCCTTTGACTCTATGCTAATTACATCCTGTATCTGGTGCTTACTTTACAGCACTCTCTCTGCAAATCATCTCTTGTAGCTGTTTTTTCCTTTTACATATCAGAAAGAAAGGGCAGGGCTACCGGACTGCCAGACTCAATTACTGGGCTACTGACACCAGCCTGTGACTGGTTTTGAAAAAATGCAAGAAGAAGAAGAATGCAAGATTCTTATACCATTGTTCCTCATCACAGACCCCTGACTGCAAGCCCTCATCTTATATATGCCCCTAGACCCCTCATGGGTGAGGGTGGTTCTTTCAGCTTTAGCCTACTGTGTTCCCCTCTCTGCTGGCTGAGAATTAAAGCCACCTTTCTATTTCCTTCAAACTCTGTTTCCATATTTTTTATTTGGCTTTGGTGGGCAGAGAAAGCCAAGATTTTGGTCAACAACAGGGGCCCACTTGCCATAAACATACTCCTCATGTGGCCTGGTGGGTGAGGTCGCATGTTAACCATTACAGTAACAGTGATGCGTACTAACATCACTGGATCTGGCCACTGAGCTGAGTTAGGTTCAGACACTGTCTGTTTCTTCCAACAGCTCTAGGAGGTGTGTGATGACTTTCTAGTGTTCCAACCTGGGCACAGTTTTGCTCCCAGAATTCACCTCCATTTCCTATTAGGATGGGTACAAAGGAGGTTCCCTCATGAAAGCTGGCAGAGCAGGGACAGGAGCCACGCTGTAGCACCACACACATTACTGCCAATTTGCAGATTGTCAGTGGGAAGTGTTAGGTAGGTAGAATAGGAAACAGGAGTACAAAATGGCGGTCAAGGAAGGGAAAAGCCCGCGAAAACAGAACAAGGAAGGTCCGAGGACCTGAGTGAGAACTGCAAATAGAACAGCACTCCTGTCTAAGCTTAATTTGCATAGGACAGGCTCAGGGTGCAGAAACAAACATATAAAATAGGAGCCAAAGCGCTCGCTGTCTCTCTCCTGCGCCTCGAAGATGGACTCTCCCTCTCTCTTCCACACGCTATGGTGTTCTTCTCTTCACTGCCTTGGATCGGCATGCCCTCAAGCTTCGAGGATGAATTCTCTGGCTATCATCTTCTAAATAAAATAGAGCTGTAACACTGATTTATTTAAGAGCTATAACACGGTCTGTCCAAGACCCGAGAGCTGTGGCCTGCCGAGGGCTTCAATGTCCGTCACTCCAAATCTTCGTTGTGACGAGACAAGGACCGAGGAACATACACTGGTGTGACATCTACACTCACCTGACAGAAGCAAGTTGAGCCTGCAATTTCTACTCTCCTCAGATCTTCCTTCAGTTCTCTGACTCATGGGTCAGGTGTATGTGTGTGTTCAGCTCCATGACAAAGGGTCCCAGTTTCTGTAGATATGCTTGTCACCAAGATCAGAATCAACAAAAATAGACACATTTTCAGCCCATCCTCATGGGCTTCCATCCTGCTTCTGATTTTTTCTTCCCGACTGTTTTTGAACATTGGGCTCCAGAATCAGATGTGCAGATAGCCTTTCTTAGCCCGCTTCACTGTTACTGCAGAAGTTGCTTCCCTCTGATAAATTCTTTAGTATACATGCACACATGCATGCACACGCGCACACAAACACACACACACACACGTAATTGGCTACTGGTTCTGCTTCTCTGCCTGCAATACCTGCGATGCCTGCAATGCGAGAAACCTGAGTTCAGTCACTAGGTTGGGAAGATACCCTGGAGAAGGAAATGGCAACCCATTCCAGTATTCTTGCCTGGAGAATTCCATGGGCAGAGGAGACTAGTGGTCTACAGTCCTAGGGTCGCAAAGAGCTGGACACTACTGGAGCAGCTCACACACACTGATTCTCTGGGTGAGCTCTGAAACAAAGTGGTATTGACTTGAAAAATATTCACAACCTAAAAGTTGAGAGTTATGTTTTATTAGGTGAGAATTTTTAGGACTTCAAGATGGCATCATAAATAACCCCCAGAGAACTGCTCTGAGGAGGCCAGGGAGGAGCCATGCTATGTAGAAGTTTTGCAACCAAGGGCAAGTAAATAGTGCTTTTCTATGTATGGGAAGATGCAAGCGTCTGGGATCTCTGAAATCATTCCTTTGATAGGCACCTCAGCTATCCGGGGCCAATTTCCTGAGGTTGTCAGGACTCACCCTAGGGAGTGGCTGTAGCCTGATGACTGCCATATAGCCAGTATTCTTCTCCTTCCTGAGTTCCCTTAGGGTTCACTGACTCACACTGGAGGGCTGCAATCACTGATAACTGTGACATCCTTGTTTGTTGATACGGCAGGAAATACTCCCTTTCTCAGTGGAAACTATTAATATCCCTGTTCTATGGATGGTGACATTGAGGCACTTAATTCTAGTTTCACAGGTCCACAGATGGAGAGGAATTTTGCCCCAAGGTGTATCATACCCAGAATCTCACCAGATTTCTGATTTCAATTATTTTAATCCTGAGATTTGGGGCTTTTGAGTTGATGAGATTTAGATGAGAGTTTTCACTCCTTGTTGTTATAGATTAATTGAGACTTTTGGGGATGTTGGGATGAAGTGAATGGCTTTTGCATGTAGAGTAGACATGAATCTTTGGGGGGCAGGGGACAGATTGCAGCAGGCAGAATAAGAGCTGTCCAAAGATATCCTCATTCTAATGCCTGGAACTTATAAATATGTTACCTTATGTGCCTAAAAGGACTTTGCAGATATTATTAAATTAGGGATCTTGGGATGGGGAGACTATCCAGGGTTTTCAAGGTTGGCCCAATGTAATCATGAAGATCTTTACAAGTGAGAGAGAGAGGCAAGTGAGTCAGAGGAGATGTGATGACAGAATTAGATTGAATGATGCAGGGCCATGAGTCAAGACATGTGGGAAGCCTGTAGAAGATGGAAAAGGCAAGGAAAGGTCAACTTAAAAATAGTCATAATCTAAAAGTTGAAAGTTACACTTTCTTTGGCAAAAAAAATTTTAGGACTTAAGCCTGGGAGGCAGCATCTCAAGTAGCCCTGAGAGAACTCCTCTGAGGAAGCCAGGGGAGGAGAAAGGTTATATAGAAGTTTTATAACAAAGAGTAGGTAATCTGATCATCAAAAGGTTATTGTTAATTAAAGAAAACCAGATATTTCAAGTTAAGGAGTTTAGTGCCTTTTTATTTACTGGAAGATGCAAAAGTCCAGGCTCACTGAAATCCTTAGTTTCATATGCATCTCAGCTATCTGGGGCCAGTATCCTGTGTTTTTCTCACCCATTCCAGTCCATTTTAGTTCACTGATTCCTAAAATGTCAGTGTTCACTCTTGCCATCTCCTGTCTGACCACTTCCAATTTACCTTGATTCATAGCATTCTAGGTTCCTATGCAATATTGCTCTTTACATCATAGGACTTTACTTCCATTACCAGTCACATCCACAACTGGGTGTTGTTTTTGCTTTGGCTCCGTCTCTTCATTCTGGAGTTATTTCTCCATGGATCTCCAGTAGCATATCCAGCATCTACCAACCTGGGGAGTTCATCTTTCAGTGTCGTACCTTTTTGTCTTTTTATACTGTTCATGGGTTTCTCGAGGCAAGAATACTGAAATGGTTTGCCATTCCATTGGACCACATTTTGTCAGAACTCTCTACCATGACCCGTCCGTCTTTGGTGGCCCTACATGGCTTGGCTTATAGTTTCATTGAGCCATGTACACCAGCCATGCGTACTTAAATATGCTTGGCTTAATTTGGAGACAAGCATAGGCTACTGGCAGGATCAACCAGGTAGGTAAGGGAGCACAGGGAGCCTGGCCTGATGGGAGCCAGGCCAAGGGCAACATGCGGACATGAGATAGCAAGCTGGAAACCCAGGAGGTGAGGAAGGGGACAGGAAGGGGCTCACCGGGGGTCCGACCAACCCACCCCACCCATGGTGAGGATTCCTGATCTTGCATGCTCAGTCCATGAGCAGAGGAGTGCAGCACGCTGCCATGGCAGGGTGGAGGAATGCGAGCAGGGTGGGGGAGGGTGATGAAACAACCCACCCCCGCAATCCCTCCCCCTCTTCAGGGGCCCACTGCCCTGGCGGCCTCAGGAGCGGGCCCGGGACGCAGAACTGGCTATGTCAGGGGGGCCGACGTGCCCTAGCATCCCTCCACCCGCCAAGGTGACGGGTGGTGAGGGCACTGCAGCTGGTTCATGGTGGTCGGCTGGGTACCAGACCCCGCTCAGGCAAGCACATCAGAGCAGGGTACGATGGGGAGCTGGGCACGGGCTCTCCCCCTCATCCTGCAAGCAACGACATTGGCAGACACATGGCAGTGATGGACAATGGAGCGGGTCCACTGTAGGCCCAGGAAGAGATAACACCAGGGTACAGCCCTAGGGATCAGCAGAAGGGGAACGGATGAAGTGGAAGGATGGATGAAGAGAGGCACCAATGGGGTGTGGCCACATAAGGCCAATGTCGAGGAAGACGTTGTGGTAGTACAGAACCAGTGGTGGGGGTTGGGTGGTCTCTCGCCACTGCAAGGGGCACCAGGGTAGGTTCAAAACAACCCAGAAGAGAGTACGATAAATACTATAGTGCTGCATGACTCACAGTTGGTTGAATTTGCCAATGCCAAAGTGAGAAGGCTGTAGAGGGCTGACTATGAGACTTGAGCATCCATGGATTTTGGTATCTGTGGTGGATCCTGAAACAAATCGCCCTTGGATACTGAAGGAGGAGTGTACACATGATATATATATATACATATATAATCTAATACATTTTGCTATTATTTATTATTATTATTTTGGACAAACTGTTATCTGTTAGATCAACAAAAATGGGAATAATTAAAGTTTTTATTTTGCCTTCACTTATTCCTTGATGCTTTTCATTTCCTTATGTAGATCTGTTTATGACCTATATTATTTTCTCTTTCTCTAAAGAAGTCCTTCTTAACATTTCCTGCAAGGCAAATCCAGTGACAACACATTCCCTCAATTTTTGTTCCTCTGAAAAATTCTGTATCATTTCAAAGGATAATTTTGCAAAGTATAGAATTCTAGGTTGGTGCTTTTTTCCCTCAACACTTTATATTTGACTCTGCTGTCTTCTTGCTTGCCTGGTTTCTGAGAAGTTGGATGTAATTCTTGCCTTGGCTCCTCTATAGGCAAAGTGATTTTTCTTTCCTCTGGTTCCTTTCAAGAATTTTTCTTTATCTTTCATTTCCCATAATTTGAATCTGACATGTGGAGGTGTAGTTTTTGTTTTTTGTTTTGGCTTTTACATTCAATACATGGTGTTCTGTGAGCTTCCTGTATCTGCAGTTTGGTGTCTGACATTAGTTTAGAGCAACTCTTAGTCATTATTATTTCAGATATTCCCTCTGTTCCTTTCTCTCCTCCTTCTCCTTCTGATATTCCTATTATGCATATGTTACACCTTTTGTAACTGCCTCTCAGTCCTTGGATCTCTCTTCTATTTTTTTTTTTTTTTGAGTTTTTGTTTTCCTTCCTTTCTGTTTTTTGAGGATTCCATTGATAGATTATCTAGCTCAGAGATTCTTTCTCAATCTATGTTCACTCTACTAAATAAGTCCAGCAAAGGCATTCTTCACTTTGGTTACATTGTTTTCTATCTCTAGCATTTCTCTTTGGTTCTTTCTTAGGATTTCCATCTCTCTGCTTACATTGCACTGTGTTCTTATATGCTATCTATTTATCCTTTGGAGCTCTTAGCATATTAATGATAATTGTTTTCAATTCCCAGGCTGATAATTTCAACAAATCTGCCATGCATATTTTGATACTTTCTCTATCTCTTCACATTGTAGGATTTCTTTTCTTTCTTTCTTTTTATTTGCCTTTTAGTATGCCTGGTAAATTTTTCTTGATAGTCAGTCATGATGTATGGATAAAAGAAACTATGGTGATAGGCCCTTAGTAATGTAATGGTGGGATATGAGATTTATGGGGAGGGGATTGTTCTACAGACCTATGATTAGATCTCAGTCTTTTAGTAAGCCTATACCTCTGGACTATCAACTTCACAAGTGTTTCTAAATATTTTTTTCTCCCCTCTTAAGTGGGAGAGACTTTATTTCCCTTTCCCAGGTCAGTTAGTCTCTGATAATACACTAAAAGGTTAGAGACCTGTTAACTAGTTTCCCCAGAGGGAAAACCTTGTTAAGTAGAACAGAATAGAGTGCTCTGGATATTTCAGAATAATTATTTTTCCCCTTTCCTTACTGGAAGCAAGAGGGGGTTTTCCTCCAGTATTTACTGTGGGAACCTAATCAACCTCCTGAAGCTAAATCTTAGAATATAGTGGGGATGCCATATGACTGGGCTCTCTGTAGTTTTTAGCTCTTATTTATCAACACTGAGCCTCCAGTAATTCTTCAATTATGATTCAGAGCATCTTAATCTGGCACTGGTTATAGTGTGGTGTCCACCTGTGAGTCTCTGCTCTGATAAGCCATATTTCCTGTATTTAAATGTCTCCCTAATTTTGGCTTAGAGAGATAGTTACCCTATTTAATCACAGGGTAGCAAACACTTGTTTCCCTTGTGTCCTCCTCTCTCTTAAGGAAACTCATTGATTTTTCAGTCTGTTCAGTTTTCAACTTATTGTTGAGGTTGATTCAGGACTTCCAAGCTCTTTACCTGTGGAACCAATCTGGAACACCCTCAAGTGCTGTTAATCACCATTGGGGGTCACATAGATGCTCCTGCACCAAAGAGGATCCCCCATGGACACTACAGACACAGTCTTTGTTTCATTAATAAACACACGTTCCTTGTGCACAGACAAGAGACCTTCATGTGTACATGGATGTATATACCCCTGTGTACACCACTGATGCCCTCCTCCTGCACAGAGTGGCCCCTGACCCCAACGTGTTCTGGAACTAGCTCACTGGACTGCTTGTTGCCAGCTCAGTGATGAACTCATTCAGTAAACTGGTGAACCCTCTTCTGAGAGACCCTGTTCCATGTCCAAAGGTGCTTTTGGTGAAATTTCACTTATAAATACATTTTTCAGGTCTCCCTCATCCCAACCAACAGTGGTGTTCTGTAGGTATCAGCAAGACACAAGTTTTGCCCCTTCTTCCTTTTAATCTGATTTGCCCATTTACAAAGACCATAATAGAGAGGGGTCTTTATAATAGAGAGGGTCTTTCATAATAGAGAGCCCCACAGCTCCCACAGAAAAAGAAAAAGAAAACCCTGACCTGCTAATTTCTGTGGTGCAAATATTCCCACCATGAGCAATTTCAAGTTACTGATGGTTTAATAACAGCTCACAAAATTCCTGACTATTTAACATTCAGTTCTCAATAGACTCTTATGAACCAGTCCAGGCCAGTCCTGTCTGCTACCCACCTAGAGGATCCAGCCTCACTCCAGCAACAGAAAAGAAATAAGCTCTCAACACAGGGAAGGCTATCATGATGGAAGGAGCCCCCGGTTTTAGAGGATGTGAACGATGTCCTCCTGGAGCTTCGTTACTCTCAGTTACTATCTTATTTGTCTAATTCATTCTGGCAAATTAAGTCAGCGCTGATTTTCCAATTCTATTCTCCTGGCAGAATTAAACAACAGCGGCAAAAAGAAAACTGTCCATAATGGGGGTGTTTAGAACACTTCTGAACACTGCTTCCAGAGTCTTAACATTCCCTGACACTGAAAAATTCCAGACAATCACACCTTCTGAGGATGTGGTTTGGGGTACTGGAGCTGGAGACAGGTCTCTTCCTTATCCCAAAAGAAAGAAGTCCACAGTGCAAGGTCCAGTGGTGCTCTGCCAGCTACATGGGCATTCTGTGTCTCCACTGTTGCACCAGTGAAGTCAGCTAAAACTGGTATGAGTCTTGAATTTAAATAAGGACTGCCCTCATACATGATGCTAGAATATAAGTCATTTCCCAACCTGGCAGCATGGAGGGTGTAGAGAGAGGACAGCAGTTCAGCTGGAGAGGCCAGGCATCTCATAGCTCTCTGATTTGAAGACCCTCCACTCCAGAGGTTGTCCATGAAGGAAGTTAGGAAGTTCGCTGGGGGTACTGGCCAGGCAAGAGGAAGGAGGCCAGTGTCTGCCTGTGGATTCTCTGGTGACCAGTGCTGGGATTGCTGATACCCTTCCACCCCCACCAAGGATGAAAAACAAGGTGAAGAGTTGACCTTTGACTTCCCTGGGCTCAGCCAGAGCTGTCTCCAGCCTCTGGGAGGATGACCCAACTGAAAGTTTCTCTTACACCGGCCACTCATTTCATTATTAAAAGCACTAAATCTCTGAGCTTCCCTGTCACTGACTGGAGCAGGTCAGAGAAGTAACAACAGAGAATCTTGGGCAAAGGCTCACCAAGCCCTGCAATGGTAAAACTTCAGCTTCTAACTTATCGCTTTCAACAACTCATGCTGCCTGCATTTAGAGGTTCAGTGACTTTCCTTCTCAAGGTCATGGAGTCCTACAGGCCTTGCCCATCCACTGGCTGAGAGTTTTACCCTCTTGGGTCTGACTCCATTTCGATTCTTTGGGACCCAATGGACTGTAGCTTGCCAGGATCCTCTGTCTATGGAATTCTCCAAGCAAGAATACTGGAGTGGATAGGCATTCCCTTCTCCAAGGGATCTTCCTGACCCAGGGATCGAACTCAGGTCTCCTGCATTGCAAGCAGATTCTTTACAGTCTCAGCGAAGCCTCATTTCATTTACATTTGCCTCCCTGTCCTTCCAGACCTCCTGTAGGGCCTTTGGAGTGCCATCCCTGACACCTAGGGCCCAGGGACCAGTCCTATGTGGTGCAAATCTCGCTTCTATACTTATAGATGGGCCCAGCACCCACTAGACCCCCATGCAGGTTGCTGCTTTGAGGCAAGGCAGGGGAAGGGTGGGGAGGGTCTTAGAGTGGGGATACATAGGCTGTGTGGAGAAAGACAAGATGCAGCGCTCCCTGACAGGCCCTGCTGTGAGGGCAGAGGCTCAGGGTAAGGGTCCTGGGTGGGCTTCCATTGCTCCAGGTTCAAGGTCAACTTCTCCTTCAACCAGCTGTGTGACTTCAGTTAAGACACTCAACCTCTCTGAGCCTGTTGCTTCATCTGGTGGAGGAAGTCGTGATGGAGCCTACTCCAGTGGTTTGTTGTCCAGATGAAATGAGACAATGACTGGACAGTGCTTCATCTAGCACTTAATGAATGCTCATCTTCTCTGTAAATAGCCCCCCAGCTCTACTCCTGTCCCACATTCCTCTTCCATGATACTCTCAGCAACTCTCTGAGTAGATGGCAACATCCTAGCTGATAAATGAGGAACTGAGGCGTGCTGGAGAGGAGAGTGAAGTTGCCTGAGGCCACACACAACATCACAGCACAAGACAGAGATTCCAGCCTCAGGCTGACACCATCCCACTCAGAATTGGCAGTGTTCCCCCCATGCTGAGAAAGCCTGCTACCTCTCAGTAGTTTTCAGCATTTTCTTCTCCTGTGGCATTTGAAAATGTCTCTGAAGTCACATGTCAGCAAGGGAAACTTATAGTCAGGGCCTGGCCCCTTCAAAGCAGGTGAACCTGCTGCTAGTCAGGAGGAATCGGGGCCTGGATGAGGCTCAGGGGGTCCAGGTGGCTTGAGAAGCCTCCAAGGACTCCAAGTTGAGACCTGGCCCTGGTGTCTCTCACATCTGTCCTTGAACCTTAACATAATTCCAGAGGACAGGCTTTGGGGACACAAATAACTAGGGTCACTCTAGGCTCCAGGTATCTTTTCAGTGCAGAGGCTAGGAAGAAACCACACCAGGGATAACCAACATGACTGCCTGTGTGTTGAGCGTGATGCTCTCACCAGGTGCTAACTTCTGTAAAGCCAGTGCTCTGTGTGCCAGCTGCTCTGCTGAATACTCAGCATCTATCATTCTGCTGTGACAGCTCACTGAGGTGGGCTCCACCTTTACACTCATTTAACAGATGAGGGGGCTTCCCTGGTGGCTCAGATGGTAAAGAATTCTCCTGTAATGCAGGAGGCCTGGGTTCAGTCCCTGGGTTGGGAAGATCCCCTGGAGGAGGGCATGGCAACCCACTCCAGTATTCTTGCCTGGAGAATCCCATGGACAGAAGAGCCTGGTGGCTACAGTCTATGGGGTCACAAAGAGTCAGACTTGACCGAGAGACTTAAGCACAGCACAATAGATGAGGAAGCTGAGGCTGTCTCAGGTCTCAAATACATGAAAGCTGAGACTGAAGCCCAGGTCTGTCATCCTGAAGCTGCTCTGTCTTTTTCTCACCTTCTCATTCAATAAGGGAGATGCCAAGTTGAGATCTCTCAGGGTGAGGACCAGCAAATTGAACCTAGAGTGCCCTTGGAGGACGCTTGTCTTCTGGTGAGGATTGTCTAAGTCTTGACAATGATCTGAGATGGGTCAGAGGGATGAAGAGGTCAGGGATCCTCCCTCTCCCTATACCTTCCCCCAGCCCCCAGGAGCTCTACTTTCATCTTAAAGCAACAAGAGCTAAGCTCAACACCTGAGGCGGCCTCTCCTGGCAGCCCTGTGTGGCCCTACCAGGCAGGTGCTGGTGTGACAGGCAGTCTAGAGCATATGCCACAAGCACAGGGCAGCCTAGCAGTTAGGACCACTGACATTAGGGTCACATGGAGTGGAGTTTGAGCCCCAGCTCTTCAGCTCACTAGCTGTGTGTCCTTAAACAAATTACATTACCTCTCTGTGGCCACCTTTGCTCACCTGTGAAATGGGACTGAGGATAGCTAGGTTTTAAGGTTGCTTTGACTATTATAAGAAAATAATAACAAACAGAGCTGGTATTATAAAATTACTTTGTGCCAGACACAATTCTGAATGCTTTAACCCAAATTAGTAAGTGCTGAAGTCTGGGCTGCCAATGCAGATAGGCTGGATCCAGAATCTGTGCTTTGAAAAACTGGGTAAAAATGAATGTGAAGTCCTTAGAACAAGTTCTTCTTAGAACAAGACCTAGAACTTCCTAAAACCAGGACTTCTCCTGGCTTGCTCTGCACACAAACTTGCATCAGAATCACCTTGGGCTGGGAAGAGGAGAGCAGGAGTAAGTAAGGGTACCTGTTTGAATTACAGATTCTCTAGCCTTATCTGATACTAACTGAGTCAGAATCCCTGGGGCCTGGGATCAGCATTTTGAACAGACACATCTGCTCCTAACCAGGTAATTCTTAGGCCCTGTAAACAATTAGCATCAGGGATGAAGTGTGCCATTAAAGCAGCTATGAATTTATTTCATAAATTTTAAGACTAAAGATCTAAAGCCCTATATTCTGGAGCAAAAGCCCTGGCACAGATAAGCCACTGTACCTAAGATGAGTCAATTTCTTGTCTCAGGTTTCCCATATGTCTAACAGATATCCTGGACCCTATGCTGTCCAATTCAGGACCTGTGTGAGCATGAAGGGATGGTGACTGCAGAAACTGCCTGTAGTAAAGCAGGCAGGTCCAGAGTCATACTGTCTGCACCAAGATCAACTCCTAGCTCTGCCAGTGATGTCATTTTAATTTCCTTATTGGTTCCTTTACTATATTTTAAAATTATTTTCTAAGCGGTTGCCCCAGGGATTACTATTAATGTTAATTTAAAACAATCTATTGTTCAAAATAATGCTGATTTGGCACAGATTTATAATAATTGCCTTGTGCAGTTGTCTTTTGAATCTGATATGAGAAGAAAACGATTATAAAAATTGCGTTTATGCTGCTTTCTATTATTTACCTGTTTAGATATCTTGACAGTGCTCTTCATTTCTTCATTTGGGTTGGACTGTCATCCAATGTCTTTTTATCTCAACCTGAAGACTGTTTTCAGTATTCCTTGTAGGGCAGCTCTGCTAGTAATAGATATTCAGTTTGGGTTTGTTAATTTATTTTTTTCTGCATATCTGATAATATCTTAATTGCTCCTTCAGTTTTGAAGAATATTTTGCATCATATAAATTTCTTGGTTGACATTTTTTCTTTGAGACCTTCCCTTTAAATATGTCATCCCACTGCCTTTGGGTTTCTATGGTTGTGATGAGGAGTCAGCTGTTAATATTACTGATAATTCCTCAGATCTAATGAGTCACTTTTCTCTTGATACTTTCAAGATACTCTTTGTCTTTGACTTTTATTAAAGCTCAACATTCAGAAAACTAAGGTCATGATATCCAGTCCGATCTCTTCATGGCAAATAGATGGGGAAGCAGTGGAAACAGTGGCTGACTTTATTTCTGGGGGCTCCAAAATCATGAATGCAGCCATGAAATTAAAAGACACTTATTCCTTGGAAGGAAAGTTATGAACAACCTAGACAGCATATTGAAAAGCAGAGACATTACTTTGTCAACAAAGGGCTGTCTAGTCAAGGCTATGGTTTTTCCAGTGGTCATGTATGGATGTGAGAGTCAGATTATAAAGAAAGCTGAGCACAGAAGAATTGATGCTTTTGAACTGTGGTGTTGGAGAAGACTCTTGAGAGTCCCTTGGACTGCAAGGAGATACAACCAGTCCATCCTAAAGGAGTTCAGTCCTGGGTATTCATTGGAAGGACTGATGTTGAAGCTGAAACTCCAATACTTTGGCCACCTCATGTGAAGAGTTGACTCACTGGAAAAGACCCTGATGCTGGGAAAGATTGAAGGTGGGAGGAGAAGGGGATGACAGAGGATGAGATGGCTGGATGGCATCACTGACTCAATGGACATAGGTTTGGGTGAACTCCAGGAGTTGGTGATGGACAGGGAGGCCTGGTGTGCTGCAATTCATGGGATCACAAAGAGTTAGACACGACTGAGCGACTGAACTGAACTGAACTGAGCTTCTATTGCTATTCTCTATTTGATAAGACATAATCTGCGTGAACTCTCCTTTAATTTTTCAGGCATGATTTCCTTTAGTTATTTCAGTATGTTTATAAGAGCCAATTTAAAGTCTTTGTCTATTAAGTCTAACTACTTCTACCTCAGAATAGTTTTTACTGACTGCTTTTCTTCTCCCCTGTGTATGGGCCATACTTTTTTGTTTTCTGCAAGTCTTGTAATTGTTTTTTGTAGAAAATTAGACATTTAAAATATTTAATGGGGAAACTTAAATTAGATTCCTACTGCCCTCCTTTGAGTTTGTTGTCATTGGTTTTGTTATTGTTGTTGTTGTTGTTATTAATATTCCTGCTTCTGCTTCCTTGCTTAGTGAATTTACTGAACTAATTCAATAAAGTCTGTATTTCCTGTTATGTGTTGTCATTGTAGTCCCTGTTCAGATAATTTCAGTTCAGTTCAGTTTAGTCTCTCAGTCATGTCTGACTCTTTGTGACTCCACAGACTGCAGCACGCCAGGCATCCCTGTCCATCACCAATTCCCAGAGTTTACTCAAACTCATGTCCATTGAGTCAGTGATGCCATCTAACCATCTCATCCTCTGTCATCCCCTTCTCCTGCCTTCAATCTTTCCCAGAATAAAGGTCTTTTGCATATGTAATCTGCATATCTGAGGTTATTGATATTTTTCTCAGCAATCTTGATTCCAGCTTGTGCTTCATCCAGCCCAGCGTTTCTCATGATGTACTCTGCATAGAAGTTAAATAAGCATGGTGACAATATACAGCCTTGACATACTCCTTTTCCTATTTGGAATCAGTGTGTTGTTCCATGTCCAGTTCTAACTGTTGCTTCCTGACCTGCATATAGATTTCTCAAGAGGCAGGTAAGGTGGTCTGGTATTCCCATCTCTTGAAGAATTTTCCACAGTTTATTGTGATCCACACAGTCAAAGGCTTTGGCATAGTCAATAAAGCAGAAATAGATGTTTTTCTGGAACTCTCTTGCTTTTTCAATGATCCATCAGATGTTGGCAATTTGATCTCTGGTTCCTCTGCCTTTTCTAAAATGAGCTTGAACATCTGCAAGTTCATAGTTCATGTATTGCTGAAGCCTGGCTTGAAGAATTTTGAGCATTACTTTATTAGTGTGTGAGATGAGTACAATTGTGCAGTAGTTTGAGCATTCTTTGGCATTGCCTTTCTTTGGGATTGGAATGAAAACTGACATTTCCTAGTCCTGTGGCCACTGCTGGGTTTTCCAAATTTGCTGACATATTGAGTGCAGCACTTTCACAGCATCATCTTTCAGGATTTGAAATAACTCAACTGGAATTCCATCACCTCCACTAGTTTTGCTAGTGGTGATGCTTCCTAAGGCCCACTTGATTTCACATTCCAGGATGTCTGACTCTAGCTGAGTGTGAGTGATCACACCATCATGATTATCTGGGTCCTAAAGATCTTTTTTGTACAGTCCAAAGTCAGGGGCGGCTCCCGAGAGGAGTTATCCCATGTCCAAGGTTAGAGGTGGCAGCCGAGAGGAGCTACCCTACATTCAAGGTAAGGGGCAGCGGCTGCACTTTGCTGGAGCAGCTGTGAAGAGAGACCCCACGTCCAAAGTAAGAGAAACCCAAGTAAGACAGTAAGATGGTAGGTGCCAAGAGAGGGCATCAGAGGGCAGACAGACTGAAACCACAATCACAGACGACTAGCCAATCTGATCACAGCCTTGACTAACTCAGTGAAACTAAGCCATGCCGTGTGGGGCCACTCAAGACGGACGGGTCATGGTGGAGAGATCTGACAGAATGTGGTCCACTGGAGAAGGGAATGGCAAACCACTTCAGTATTCTTGCCTTGAGAACCCCGTGAACAGTATGAAAAGGCAAAAAGATAGGACACTGAAAGACGAACTTCCCAGGTCAGTAGGTGCCCAATATGCTACTGGAGATCAGTGGAGAAATAACTCCAGAAAGAATGAAGGGATGGAACCAAAGCAAAAACAACAACCAGCTGGGGATGTGACTGGTGATAGAAGCAAGGTCTGATGCTGTAAAGAGCAATATTGTATAGGAATCTGGAATGTTAGGTCCATGAATCAAGGCAAATTGGAAGTGGTCAGACAGGAGATGGCAAGAGTGAACATCAACATTTTAGGAATCAGCAAACTAAGATGGACTGAAATGGGTGAATTTAACTCAGATGACAATTATAACAACTTTATTCACAATAGCTAAAAGATGGAGACCATTCATTCTGTCAATCCATTCGTTGACAGATGAATGGATAAACAAAATGTAGTGTATATACAATGAAATACTGCTCAGCCTTAAAAAGTAGTGAAATTCTGAAATAAGCTATCATATGGATAAACCTTGAAGACATATGCTCTGTAAAATAAACCAGACACAAAAGAACAAATATTGTATGATTCTACCTACATGAAGTACCTGGAACAGCTAAATTCTTAGACCACAGAAACTAGAATAGTGATTCCCAGGTACTAGGGATGGGGGTTGGGAATGAAAAGTTAATGTTTAATGGGTACAGTTTCACTGTGGAATGATGAAATTCTGGCAGTGGATGGTTGTGATATGAATATACTTAATGTCATTGTACTTATAATCTAAAACGATTAAAATGGTAAATCTTATGTCATATATATTTTACAATTAAAATGTAAAATACATATAGAAGCTTACATTTTAACAAATACAAACAGAAAATCCTGGATTTGTTCATTGTGAATGCTGGAAGAATTCTTGGAGAAGAAAATGGCAGCCCACTCCAGTATTCTTTCCTGGAGAATCCCCATGGACAGAGAAGCCTGGTGGGCTACAGTCTGTGGGGTCGCAAAGAATTGGACATGACTGAATTGGCTTAGCAGACCAATTTCTTTTTCCAGGGTGGATAACATTCATCTACTACCATGGCCTATTCCCTCCTACTCCCTGCTCCCAGGAAGAAGAGACTTGCACAAGGACAAGCAGCCAGTTTATGGGAACCTGAGACTAGAACATAGACTTTCTGACACCTCCCAGTGACCTCACTGAATTGCTTAGTCTTGGTTTCCCCTAAGCTTTGATAAAATTACCAGATGGTCATCAGACTGGCAGGGAACACCGTGGTGGTAAAAGCAGAGCCTTCTCTTCATATGCCTTATGTGGGCCACAAGAAATAGAGGGCTGTGGGTGATGGAGCAGGGCCTGAATCTCTCAACCTCTCTTTCACTTCCTACTTCCCAGCACACAAATAGCGACTTCTCATCACATGCACACGGCAGACATTGTTAATCAGTTATAGCAACTGCCCTGCTGAGTCTGGACCAAACCTCATGACTGTATTCAATACTAGAGTTCACACACGGAATGAAATCTGTCTCTCTTCCCTCATTTTAGGAAGCTGCATCAGGAGAAGAACAATATTTTTTTCACTTCTCTCTAAAAGTACTATTGAATATTTGTTATATGCCTTGTGCTTGGTTAGGAACTTTACCAACATAACCTCATGTAATCCTCTAACCAAGGTAAGTAGTGATCTTTATTTAACACATGGGAAAGCTGAGATTCAGAGCTGAGAAGATATGAACTGAGAAGATATTTGCCCAAGTCTGCTCTGCGAGGCATTCACAGAACTGGAATTCAAACGCAGGGCTTCCTAGTGAAGTGAAAGTCAGTCATGTCTGACTCTTTGTGAGTGACCCCATGGACTATAGAGTCCACGGAATTCTCCAGGCTAGAATACTGGAGTAGGTAGCCTTTCCCTTCTCTAGGGGATCTTCCAAACCCAGGGATCAAACTCAGGTCTCTCACACTGCAGGTGGAGTGCTGAGCCACAGGGAAAGCCCAGGGCTCCCTAATTCCACCACCATTCAGTGTACCTGGAAAACCTCAAATATGGGGTAGGCAGACAAATTTCATTTCACAAGACCATGCCAGTTGATTGGTTTTATTTTCCTGATGTGTTGCCTTGAAAAGGAATTTGGGGCTGAGTTCAGGTTCAGGTGGGCTTCCCTGATGGCTCAGGTGGTCAAGAATCTGCCTGCAAGGCAGGAGACCTGGGTTCAGTCTCTGGGTTAGGAAGATCCCCTGGAGAAGGAAATGGCAAAGCGCTCCAGTATTCTTGCCTGGGAAACCTCATGGCGGGCTACAGTCCACGGGGTGGAAAAGAGTTGGACATGACTGAATGACTAACACTTTTCACTCTCAGGTTCAGCAAGAGAGAGTGCGTGATGGATGCATTAGGGGTGTCTGCTGCAGGAGTGCCAGGAGCATGTGTGAGAGTTTGGGGCCACATGCCAGTGTCTGGTCCTGAGGTAGGACAGCATAGCAGCAAGTGCTGCCTACTCTGGCCTGTGATGGCCCTGCAGTCTTGTTCTCCTCTCGGACTCTGAGTTCTCTGGTTTTCTGCTCCTCTCCAAGAGGAAACCACCTCACAATTTCCCTGGGTTGCCAATGGGACTGAAAGGTAATGAATGAGAAGGCACTTGATGCCCAAGTGAGAATAATGGAGTAGATACATAATTCACTTCCTTTTCTCAAAAGCAACCTAAAACAACCATCACAAAAACAAAAAATGAAAAAAAAAATAGAAGGGGGATCTTTTTTCAATGTGAGTTATGCCATAAATTGTTTATAACTTCAATTACAAAATCTGAAACATACCCACCAAGTTTTGTAAAATCTATTGGGACAAATGTAGAAACTGATAAAGATACATGAACATCCTCCGATAACCTACATGAAACTGATAACCTACATGAACAGCTGTGACTGGGCCACACTGATCACTGAGATGTCAAATACTGAGCTGCACTCCTACAGCAAAAGAAATAACTGATGTGGACAGACGCTAAGACAATAAACCAAAATGGAAAGCATCTCCCACATTACCTACCCCTTCCCTCACTACACTCCCACAAAGGGCTGTGAAAGTCCCTTAGTTGTGTCCAACTATTTGTGACCCCATAGGCTATACAGTCCATGGAATTCTCCAGGCCAGAACACTGGAGTAGGTAGCCTTTCCGTTCTCCAGGGGATCTTCCCAACCCAGGGATCAAACCCAGGTCTCCCGCATTGCAGGAGGATTTTTTTACCAGCTGAGCCACAAGTGCAGCCTAAGAATACTGGAGTGGGTAGCCCATCCCTTCTCCAGGGGATCGTCCAGACCCAGGAATCAAACCAGGGTCTCCTGCATCACAGGTGGATTCTTTACCAACTGAGCTATTGGCTTTGCTATGGGTGTCTCAAAGAGTCGGACACAACTAAGAGACCTTCACTTTCACAAAGGGCTGGGTCCATCTAAAACTGAGTTAGAAGGAAACTAACACAGGAACTGTGCCCAGAGCCACAGAAAGGGGGAGAAAAGGAACACAAACAAAGGCAGGTGAAGAAAATATTTCACAAGAGGAATTGCCCAAAGAAGGAGGGGAAGACATCAGAAAAATTGGTTTTATGAAGTACCAGGAAACTGCAGATAACATGACATTTAAAAAAAAATTTCAAATGGATTGAAGTAAAGGCTTATAAAACAACCGCACAAAATTAAACCAAGCTGTCTTGCATGGGAATGAAATGGAATAAAGGAAAAGAAACAGGAGGGATGGAACCCACCTTAGAAGCAGCAAAAAATAGAAGAAACATGATGAAAATAGTGTAAGGAACATTGTGAAAAAGCTAGAATTAATTAGAAAACTTTTTTTCAAAAATTAGGAAGAAAAAATGTTCTCAAGACAAAGACTGTCAAATATACAGGCAATCAATGAGGCAACAACATAATCTAAGAGATAATGCCAGAAACCAATTCTGAAGTTAAAAAAAAATCTAAATTTGTAGATCAAAAATGTGCAGCACCTTTCAAAAAAAAGCTGATAAAAATATGTCAACATAAAAACATATTTGAATGACATAACTGAGATTCAAAAATAGAATCTATTGGCCAGTTCACAATGCTGGGGAGAAATCAGGGTAGCGCAAACTTCTCCATGGCAGCACTAGAAGACCATGGATCATCTAGCAAGGTCTGAGGGCAAGAAAATAGAACCACAGAGTTTCATATCCAGTTAAGTTGATTTTCCAGATCCCAAGGCAATGATACTCTGTCTCAAGAATGTAGGAACTCAGGAGACAACGTTCATGAGCCTTTCTTGAAAAAATACTATTAACAAATTTATTTTAAAAATGAAGAACTTGTGAAAGAAAAGCTGAGTACCAAAGAATTGATGCTTTTGAACTGTGGTGTTGGAGAAGATTCTTGAGAGTCCCTTGGACTGCAAGGAGATCCAACCAGTCCATCCTAAAGGAGATCAGTCCTGGGTATTGAAAGGACTGAAGCTGAAGCTGAAAATCCCAATACTTCAGCTGATGTGAAGAACTGACTCATTGGAAAAGACCCTGATGCTGGGAAAGACTGGAGGCAGGAGGAGAGGGGAACAACAGAGGATGAGATGGTTGGATGGCATCACTGACTCAATGGACATGAGTTTGAGCAAGCTCTGGGAGTTGGTTGACGGATAGAGAAGCCTGGTGTGCTGCAGTCCATGGCATTGCAAAGAGTCAGACATGACTGAGCAACTAAACTGAACTGAACTGAACTCGTGAAAGGCAAGGCGAGGAGTGTGTGTGGTGGGGTCTTAAGAGAGGAGGAGAGTAAACGGATGTTGAGTACTGAATCTATACACATACAGAACAAAGCCCAAGTCTCCAACAGCAATGTTGTTTCCAAACAACATGAAAGAGCATAACCTTGACACAGTATGACAAAATCAAGAGGTGGTGGGATGAAAGTGTTAATTTCCTAATCTTTCTTACTAGGGAGGTATCACATATGGTATAAAATTTAATCAGCAGTTATTTTAAAATCATACTAACATCTCAATATTTTTTAATTTTTTTTAACTGTAGGATACATCTTTTATAAATCAAAATGTATCTGAAGTACAAAATTCCTTCAATTTTACCACAATTTCCATTTCTTCCTTTAGATTCAAGGAAACATAATGATGCCATCATGATCCTACTTTTCCTCCTGTCTGTCTCTTCTGTCACATCCTATGTAGATTCATGGAGATATGCCTGGAAATTGTCCATCAAAAGTTTATCACAGACGTTTCTGAGTAACAGAAATGTTTATTTTACATTCTTTTTTGTTTTGTCTAGTATTTCTTGAATTATTTTTTGCAATGCATATTTGCCTTTTTTACAAGAAAAATCTTTATTCTTTATTAAGATATAAAGCAAAGTGTTAACAGTTGCATACCCATGGGGTTTGTGGTTTGTGTTTTGTGTTTATTTATGCCCCACTTGAGAGTCCCTTGGACAGCAAAGAGATCAAACCAGTCAATCCTAAAGGAAATCAACCCTGAATATTCATTAGAAGGACTGATGCTGAAGCTGAAGCTCCAATATTTTGGCCACATGATGTGAAGACCTGACTCATTGGAAAAGACCCTGATGCTGGGAAAGATTGAGGGCAGGAGGAGAAGGGGGCAACAGAGGATGAGATGGCTGGATGGCATCACTGACTCAATGGACATGAGTTTGAGCGAGATCCGGGAGCTGGTGAAGGATAGGGAAGCCTGGCTTGCTACAGTCTATGGGGTCACAAAGAGTTGAACAAAACTTAGTAACTAAGCAACATCAGTGCCCCACTTTATTTGTCTAAGGAATTAAAGCAACTTCCTAAAATTATACACAATACAGAGCTCTAATATAAACAACTGGAAGTTGGAGGAGAGATGTAGACAGAAAGCAGAGGAAGGAGAGAGAGGAGGGGGAGGAAAAGGAGGAGAAGGGGGAGAGGAAGAGAGGACAGGGGGAGGAAGGGGGAGATGGAAGAAGAGGAGTAGAAGAAGATCGTTATGGAAATTAGGTACATGGAGAGGCATGCCATTCATTCCTGTGCCCTTGCTAGAGGTCAGTGGTAGATCTGACCTTGAGTTTCCTAGTTGCCAAAGTGAAGGAAGAAAATGTTCTTTTATATAATCCTCTGTGTCCACTTCCCAGGCAGCCTCCCTCTGCTTCTTGAAGTCCCTTGTTAGCCTGGGCAGAGGCTGTGGTTTCTCACTGACAAACCTTCCAGGCTGGTCCCAATCATTAGGGAGCCTTTGCAGCCCCAGCCCCCTTGACTCCATGTCACTCTGCACACTCAGCTGCCTTGGCAATTCAGCCCATTTCAATTTCCACCAGGTCCCTTCAGAGCAACCTGCAGGGCAGACCAGCTGACTGCCTGGCCTTCCCTCCAGCTGCTCCCTCGGACACCATCTGCTGTGTTTCCACAGAGCTCTGGCCTTGCAGCCCACAAGCTTCTTCTGCCCTTTCCCAGGCTCACAGAGCCCACAACCTGGATCTTCATGCCTGGGTTTCCATTGACATGTCTAAGAGGCAAGCTTGGACCCCACGTCCTTTGAAGGGGTTTGATCATGTGTCCCTGACTGGGCTCTTCGGAAAGCAGATTCCCAGACAAGAGCATAAGAAGGGTTCCTAGAGATCACAAATGAGAAGGGGATGATACAGGAAGAATGTGAGTAATAGGGGCTCAGTCTTACTGGGAACCCTCTGAAGGACCCATTCTAGCCACAACTTTGCACAGAAGTTGGGTATTTATTCCTCATGCTTACTGGAATTCCTCGTTAGTATTCCTCTCTAGTGCCCCAGGCATATCTCCATGAATATACACAGGATATAGTCCTGGGCTTTGGGATGATGGTCTCCTCTGCACTTTCAGAATCTCCTTCCTATTTAAGAGTTTCTTCACTTTTTAGCATCTTGGTCCCCTGGAGGTTCGCTTTGGAGTTCAACCATGTAGTTACTTCTATCCTTCTCTAGCTCTGTGTCTTTAGACACATTTCTCAACCTCTCTGAGTCTTCATTTCCAACCCTGTGCTGCTGTGCTGTACTTAGTTACTCAGTCATGTCCAATTCTTTGCGGTCCCATGAACTGTAGCTTGCCAGACTCCTCTGTCCATGGGGATTCTCCAGGCAAAAATACTGGAGCGGGTTGCCATGCCCTCCTCCAGGGAATCTTCTCAACCCAGGAATCAAACCCAGGTCTCCTGCATTGCAGGAGGGTTCTTTACCAGCTGAGCCTTTCCATACCTGTAACATAGAACAAAAAGAGAGCCTCCCCCAAGGCATCAGTACAGGATGAATAGAAGAGGTCCAATTAAAGAGACAAAGTGAGTGCTTCGTACACAGGGCCCCCCCCCCCCCCCCCCGTACTGTTATCAGGGCCCCGGCAGCTCCGGGGACTGAGGTGCTATCAGACTGCAAGACTGTTACCTCACCTCTGCCCCAGGGCCTTGCCCCTCTCCATCCACCCAGGGGCCCACCCCCGATGCATTGGAAAGACTTGGCACGACTGGAAAGACTTGGCACGACTGAGCCTCCTCTGCCTCGTTCCCGGCCTGCGTGTGCTCCTGCTCCTCCAGCATCCTCTCGCCCTCCCTCCTGCCTCCACCGCATCCTGACAGCATTGGTGGCTGTCAGTCATCCGCCAGATTGTTTCCTGCCTGTCAGAAATCAAAGCTGGTGTTTTGACAAAATGTGGAGGAGACTGGAGGGGAGTGCTGTAAAACACAGGAGGATGCCAGGGGCTCGGGGAGAGGAGCCGAGAGGCAGCCTGGGTGGGCACGGATGCCCCAATGGGGGGTGGGGGGTGGGGGGGGGGGCTGGGGAGAGACAACTGTGGGGGCAGGGATGACATGGCACTCTCTGGACAGATGCCACACCACACCCAGCTCTGTCAACGCTGTGATGGATGAGAGCCACCAGGCTCACCGTGGGACCCTGACCCTCCTCCCCTGCCTCATTCCTCCCATTCCCCCTCGCCTGCTCTGAGCGATGGGCACAGGTGAAGATTGGACTCCCAGAGGTGCTGAACATGACTCCCCAAGGGCTCACAGCTCTCAGGCCAGAGCCAGGATGCATATCAGATCTACCTGAGGCTTGACCCACACAGTCTCAACCCACGTCTGCCCACAGGACCAGCAGCCAGAGCAAGACCTTCAGTCACACTAGAGTTTACAGCAGCCAGCAGCCTCAGATGATTCCCAGCATCTCAGAGCGGTTCCCACTCAACCGCCCATTCATTTGTTCTTCACCAAACCCCACGAGGTGCCTCAGGCAGGGATGATCATGCCCACTTGTCAGATGTATACACTGAGGCCTGGGGAGGGAAAGAGATTTGTCTGGTGCTTTTACAGGGTTGGTGGAGGCAGAACTAGGGGCCTGGCCACAGAGCTCATGAGCACTGGAAAGAAGACTGAGATGCAGGCTCAGAGGTGAACCACGGGGGACTTCCTGAAAGAGGCAGCCTCGGAGGCCAGCTTGGGAGGATTGAGCGCCACTTGGGACTGATGGAAATGGGTCTGGGGGACTGTTCCTTAGAACACCAGGATCTGATGGCCCAGGCTCTGTGGTGGTCAGGACTCCCCAACATCATGCCTTCAAGAGCTCTGTTCCCAAACTCTGGATAATCTCTCTGCTTTCCCTCAGCTGAGCAATGTTACCCTTGATGCAGCTGGGACAGGGGTGGCCCCAGGAGGGGCTGGAGAGCCAGGTGTCTCCCTCTGAATCTTTGCCAATGGGGTGGGTCATCTTGAGTAAGACCCTGCCCATCTTTGAGCCTCAGTTTCTCCATTAGCAAAATGAGAAAGTCCTTTCCAGCTTTAAGCTTTATCCATGAAATGAGATTACTCCTCTCAGATTCCCCACAATAACAGCAAGGCTGCAGGAAGTCCAAGGGGTCTGGGTCAGTGACCTCCAAAGAAGTTTCGAACAGGGTCTTCCAAGGAGAGACCCCTGGAGACTGATGTTCCCCCTCTGGTGGCTTCAGTGAGGACTAAAGGGTTAACTGCTCCTGCTACTCAGATAAAGCCCTAGGGATTCTCCCTACTCACCTACTCCATGATTAATTCAGTTGAATAAAATGCTAGAATCATCATTTCTGATGACAAAGATATGGAAAAACAAATTGAATGTGTCAAGCACTGCTTTCGGAGAAGTGATCAAGTGAAGTGTGGGCTGACTACTCGGCCTCCAAGAACACTGCTTTGGAGTCTTTTACAGGCCCATGAAATTAGGCAAAGTTTTGTTTCCATGATTGTAGGATCAAGAAGCAAGGATGATGGAATAAGAGGAGTAGGGATAGAAGTGTGTCAGAACCAACCCAAAGCAGCTCACAGAACCAATGGTTAGAATTTCAGGAATTTTGTCAGCCAGTTGTTAAATACAGCCACAGTGAACAGTTAAATTGTGTTAACTCACACTGAAATGGATTATATTAAAACTAAACTTAATAAACACTCAAAGGCCCTTAGTCCCTAATTACTGCATAACATCCTACTATTGCATTCACTTGGGGTTAGTTCCATCTATGGAACAGAAACACTGTATATCCGTGTGCTATTCTATGTCCCTTCCAAACTTCCCGTTGAGTGACAGCTCATCAATAACATGATATTGACCGTGGTGGGAGAATTCACACCACAGACACTGGCCAACACCACGAATCAGGGCTTTTATTCTTGGAGAGCCAATGGTGAAATATCTACCAGTATAACACTGAGTAAGGGGCAGGGCAAGAAGAGAAGGGACAGAGTCCAGCATGGAGGTGGAGGGAGCATTGCATGTCATCCAGCCCCAGCCAATGGTGACGTGAGCCCAGAGAGGGACAAGGACTAGTCCATGATGACAGAGGAAGTCTATGGCCAGTGAAGCTTGGATCTGGGCCTCCCACCTCCCAGGATGGAGGGATCCATAGTGGACACCTCCAAGGTGATCACCAGGAGGCTGGGAGTAGAAGAGAGTGAAACAGACCCAGGCTCCACCCCATGCCCTGTGTTCAAGATAGTCCCTCCTGACTGGCTTTTTGCTCCTTGAGTTTTCCCAACAGCCCCATATCAAGGGCAGGAATAATGACCTTCACTTTGCAGGTGAGGTAGCTGAAGCCCAGAAAGGCCAAGTGACTTGCCCATGGTCATGCAGCTAGTCAGCAACACCAGAACTGAGCCAGGCCCTGATTCCCAGCCCAGGGTGCTGAGTCCTGCCCCTCTGGTTTCCTCTGGGCTTCCCTGGCCCAGGGCCCTGTTGGACATCCCACCCTTGGCCTGTCCTCTGTGACCATCAGCCTCCTCTTCCCATCAACCACATCCTACCCAGAGTTCAGCTCAGAGCTGCTGCCCTCTCCCAACCCTCCTTTCCAGCCTCCATCCCTGAGCCCCAGACCCTTTGTTCTAGCTGCCCCCAGATAGCCAGACACTGGGTCAGGGACCAACAGAATGTCAGGGCTGGCAGGGGCCCCAGGAGCATCAGGACCACCCCTGGGGGCCCAGGTGGGAGCAGTGGTCCCTCAGCACCACACTGTGCCCCTCCCTCCACGAAGCCCTCCAGGGCCTGGTTTTGGGTGCTCTTCTTCTCCAAGCATCCCTCCCTCTGCTTCCTGCCTCACTCAACCCCCAGCAGACTGCAAATCTAGGTCTAAGGTTTGATTTACCAACTTCCTGGGGAAGAAGGGTGGTATCTGCACCTGCAGTAACTAAGAGGCTGGTGATTTACTCTGCTGGGAAATGCTGGCTCCTCCTGAGGGATGGTCTCAGCCCCTCCTGGTTGAAGGCTGAGATTTACTGAGGCTTCTCTTTCCCAAGGACCCTCCTGGTAACTTCGAGGAGGGGGCAACAGAGGTGGAGTAGCCACAGGGACTCCAATGCAGTGGGGAACAAACCTAGACAGTGTGGTAGGAAGAAGAGCCTGAATCCGAGTCCCTGCCTCACCACTGCCAAACTATGTTACCTTCAACAGACCTCAATTTCCTCATCTGTAAAATGGATGTAATCACAAAATGGAGCTGGTGATTATGGAGCATAATCTGCTCTCCAAGATGATGAAGAGTAGACAAGAGTATGTGTATAAATAGCAAGCATGTAGTATGTGCTCAGGAAAGTTGAATTCTGCCCTCTAGCCTATTTGAGGTTTCCCTTTCCTCACCAGATCACCTCCTCTGGGTCTCCCCACTAGCATTCCTATAAGTGCCCTCCTGCGCTCATCTCTGTCTTTTGGGAGAGCAGACCCTTTCAGTCTCACATGTTCCAGGTCCCTGTGGCTCAGGAAGGAGAAGGATGAGGTCCCGTGGGCAGGACGGGGCCAGCTGCCTGCCAGGACACTGGGCACAGATGGGTCATACCCCCACGGATGGTTAGCAGTGCAGCTGCTTTCCTGCTGGTGAGTTCACAGATCTTGTCTATGAAGGGCCCCTGGCAGAGGAAGGGGCCTCTGGAGCCAAAGCTGTGCTCTGAGCCAAGGCATCAACAGAACCCTTTAATCTGTCTGGATTCTAATAAATCAAGGAAGGATTGACTGGGTGGTTGGCCTATTTTGCTCAGGTGACCTGGGTCCATCTAAACTCCCATGTGGAAACAGAGTGGGGATCTTTGGCACCAGACTCAGAGAACTCAGCCTGAATTCACAGCCTCCTGGAGGTGTGTCCAGGCCTCTTAAAACTATCAGGGTGAGAATCTGAGTCTAAGAACAGCCGCTGCACGAAGTCAGCCAGCAGGGTACAGGGTCTGGAGGAGACAGTTCTGGAGTCAGACCCATGTGGACCCAGAGGGACCACCAAGATCTGGGCTGGCCCTGGCAAGCCCAGCAGCCCTTCTGTCTCCCAGATCTTGGGCTTCTCAGCTGTGAAGTGGGAGAGGAGCTCTCTCTCACTTGGTGGTATGTATCAAGTACTGAGAGGAAGGGCCCTGCACAGTGCCCGACACACAGTAGGTCCTCAACAAAGACACATGACTCTGTCAAAGTTTCGCCAACCAAGTTTTTGTAAAATGTGTGTTTGGAAGCCACACCGTAAGAGTTCAGAGCTCTCCTTGCCCACATACCACCCTGTGGCCTTGACACATTAGCCTCAAAGCATCTGGATTTCCATCTGGAAAACGGGAATAATATCACCTCCATCACAAAGCTGTTGTGAGGATTAAATGAGATAATATACCTACAGCGCTTATAAGAGAGCTGGGAAACAGAAAGCCTTAGTAAAAGTGGCTTCTTTGTGGCTGTCCGCCCTTCCTGTTACAATGGTGACTGTAGTCTTTTCTCTTAATGGCCCCTCCAGACCTGCATGGGCTGTCTTCGTGTCCCCTCCGGTCTGTTCAAGGGCTTATGGTTTCCACTGGGGTCTGCCCTGCCCTCCTTCTGTTTCAAACCCTGACCATCTCTTTTTCTCTGTCTCTGTTTGACACATGCAAACCTGCACACACATGTAAGCACTTCTCCCCCAAACCTTGACAGGGGACTCAGGGCCATCTCATTTTACTCCTGTTGACAAGCTCAAGGAGGCCTCTCTCTGTGCAGGAAGGGCTGCATCCTCACAGCCATGTGGACATCACGAAGGGGTTCCTGAGGCCTCCTGTCCCCAGGCTGACCCATGTCTTCTTGGAAACCTGGACTCTGACTGCCAAATGAGAGTCCCGGTGAAGACAGAGAGGGCTCACAACTGGTTCCTCCCACGAGGAACTGAGGTTTCTGTGGACCTTCTTATCTGTCATGCAGGAATCATCTCTGAAAAATGAAGGGCTGCAGACCAGATCCACACAAACAGGTGGGGTTTTAGTAATATAATATTTTTGTCCTTCTCCTTTCATCAGTTTGCTAATATGTAAAATCTGAAGACTTCATGCAAAAATCTAGAGTTCTGTGTTTTGCTTTGTTCTTTTTTAATCAGAAGGCAGACCTTGTCTCAGTAACAGACAGCAGGAACCAAGACATGGACATGGGTGCCCATGGTTCCTCCAGCCCATGTGAGTCACTCGCGATGCCTGCTTGACCCTGAAGACGCTTGAGGCTGTGCTGCTTTCCTGGACTTCCCCACCCCAGACTGCTCTGTACAGATGGGTAAACAGTGCCCCATCTATCCACCCTACCCTGGATTGCCCACATGATTGATGGCAAGAACTGCTGTGTCCACTGCTGTAACCCCAGTGCCTGACACATAGTAGGTGCTCAGTTAACATTTGTTGGGTTTGTTGACCCAGTGAATCAGAGGCAGAGCCATGGTTCAGGGCCACATCTTCTGGTCCCCAGTCAGGAGCCTCCTCAGCCCCGGTGGTTTATCCCATGACTACCAGGCCCCACAGGAGGGTTTCAACCCCCAAGTGCCCCCACTCTCAAACATAGTTACATACTCAGCCTTTGCCTCGGTCCATTCAGATGCCTTATAACCTACTCCAAGTTAGCCCTGGACAGGAAGGGGTCTGCAGAAGCCATCACTTATCACCATTTTTGTTGAGTATGAGACTGTTTAACATTTTAAAAAATGCGGGACACCTGAAAGCTACGAGCCGTTGGTTTGAGTGGGAGGGGTGGAAAACAGTGGTGAGGCCGTGGTGTTGGACGGACCTGAGATCCAATCCTCAAGGTACCACATTCCTGCTCTTTGGACATGGCAGTTAATTCTCTGAGCCTGTTTCCTCACCCATAAACTGGGGATAATATAGCATCAACCTCCAGGTGGTGTCATAAGGATTAAACAAAATAATCCAGGGACATCACTAAGCTCAGTGCCCAGCACACAGTAGGTGTTCAAGAGATGGTGGCTGCTATTGCTTTATTTCTGCCCCCAACTGCCACTATTAATTATCCCAGAGGCAGAGGACGTGCACTATGGACGGCAGCTACTAAGAATGTGGACATGCTTCCAAATAACTTCCCCTGCCACTCTAACCCCAATGGCACTTGTATAACATGATGGAGCTGTGTTATATGCAGATTATTCCATCGACAGACAGTCCAGGTGTTAGGGGAAGCACACTGATTGAAACTGCCCACCCTGGCCAGGCACCATGGTAACCATTTGCATGAGTTGTTTTACGACAGGAGATCCTGATAAGGAATATGGAACTAATAAGCCACCACCAACCAGACGAGTTTGGAAAAGGTCTACAGGAGACACTGCGTGTCGGTCCACTTCCCAGAATCCCTCTCGCTAGCATCCATCTTGGCTGAGCGATGCGTGCGCCACCAGGAAATCATTAGAATTCATCTGAATTAGAATTCATCTGATTAGAATGATTGGCCAAAGACCACCCAGAAACTAATCCCATCACCATAAAACCCGAGACTGTGAGCCATGCAGCAGAGCAGTTCTCCTGGGTTCCCTTACCCTACTGCTCTCCACCCTGGTGCCCTTCCCAATAAAATCTCTTGCTTTGTCAACACATGTCTCCTCGGACAATTCTTTTCTGAGTGTTAGACAAGAGCCCTCTCCTGGGGCCCTTTAGGGGGGGTCCCCCTTCTTACAACACTGGTGCCCGGGTAAATTCAGAGGCCCTTCCTGATAAGTACCCCCAGGAGTTTGGGGGCTGAGGTTAGAAATCTCAAAAACAAATCTCTAGCCAAAGCCAATGAGGATTCATTCACAGTGTTGGTGGCAGTGCAGTACCAGAGGCCACCCGGACCCAGCCTCGCCTCCCTTCCTACTTCACCCCTTTGGACCAGAACTCTGGGCCCCACGCAGTTCAGACCATTTCCTGATCCTGAGAGAGAGAGGTCCTCCCCATCCCCAATCCTCCTTCACCCCTCCAAACCCCAGCAGTTGCAGCTGAGCTCTGTGGCTGTCTTCCTATCCAATGAATACATAATCGCCTCCCAGGATGGGCCGAGATGATGGTTGTAATAAAAGCACTTCAGTACATCCTTCTACACAGAGCCATTTAATGAACATGCAGCTTCAGGCCCTCCATGGCCCCCGAGTCAAATGCAAATGAAACGCAGAGCACGATATCATTTAATTAGCTGGGGATGAGGGGGGATAGGGAGAAAGAGATGACATTAGGGAGAAGCAGAGGGACAGAATTGTGTGTGGGAGGGGCGAGAGGATGAGGGAGCATGGGAGAGGAGGGGGGAGATGACACAATGAGATTATAAAGTGATATCACTTGAGCTACGGGACTCAGCTGCGCTTAAAGATATCTACCCTTGGACATTTGAGACAGGAGATGGGGCAGGAGATGCCTCATTTTGTGCTCTGTTTTGTTTAAACCTATTGGAGTAGGATTTATGTTTCTGGAACTGAAAGTGTCTTGAAAGACAAAACACGTTGTTGGCAAAGGGAACCGCGTATGGAAAGTGCCTGAGGATAAAGAATTAGTCTATTCAAAGACCTCAAATAATGCCTGTGTGTCTGAAGTGTGATGAAGGAGGCAAGAGGAGTGTCTTTGTATCAAGCACAATCTGAGGGGCCAAGAAGCCTTACCGGAAGTTGGGCAAAAAAGGGTAAGAACCAAAGTAGTGGCTGAAGACAATGTATTCATGCAGCTTCTACCTCTGACAATGGGCATCCCCCACGGTCTTCACAATAGCCTCGCTTCTCAGCATCACTTTGTCCACTTCTAGGCAGTCCAGAATCAAAGATCCAGAGACAGTCAGGGCCAGAAAGGACTGTTAATATCCATTAGCGCAACGTAATCCATTTCTTCTCTTTTGCATTGGCCAAGTCATGCATGAACACGTTCCCATGTTGCATTCTCATGCCTGTCCATGGTAAAAAGGCTAACGATTTAGACAAAGGAAGCAGTTATGTTACAGACCAGAATAAGAGTGTCCTCTACCTCACCGGAGTCACTGGAAGGGTGACAGGAAGTGCTGTGTGGAAAGCTCATAGCCCCTGCTGGCGCACGGCATGTGGCCCATGGTTCTGGGATGCCCTCCTCATGCTGGGGCCAGTTGTCTGTTTCAGTGACTGCTCCTGCTCCCATCTGGGAGCTCTAAAGGGCAACAACGGGACTGATTCACAGATACCCGCTGTGAGGGGTCAGGATGAGCAATGTTTAACAAATGGACACATAAAGGAGGGCTTGGGTGCAAGCATGTCATGACCAGAGAGGGTTTCTGAAGGCAGAGGGGTGGCCCCAGATCCTCACCCACCACCACCACCCACCCCTTATACCTAAAAGGCAAAAAGACACCACCCAGTGGCCAACAAACAGAACTGGTTCCCACCTCATGCAAGGCCAATGATGAACCCCTCTGGTGGAAGAGGTGGGGGAGGACATGGCCTGGCTGCTGCCCAAGTTCAGCGTCTGTGCTGGGCTTACTCACACGGGTCACTTGGTGGACACATGGCCTCTGGGGTCTCCGGAGCTGCCCCCAGATGAGAACTGTGAGGTCCCAGGAGCAGGTGTTTCTTCTCTGCTGACACATGTCACCTGGACTCGGTCATTCCTGCTGCCCCCACGTGGCCCCTTGCCCATTCTTTTTTCAGGAGCCCCTCCCTGTGCTCTGCGAGCCCCACACCTGTGTGTACCCTCTGGTCTCTACTGGGGTGAAAACAAGGATTCGGTTAATACACGTTTTATTTTCACAAAAATCTTTCACATTTGTCTTGCTCCTGAATTGGCGGAGTGTGCAAACCCACTTCTCACTCTCACGCCTGCTTTGCCTCTCTCACCAGGACATGTCAGGGCAATGTCCCCTCACAGAGCGACTATGAAGCAATACTTCAGCACAAGTGAGCAGGTCACTCTGACCCTCCAGCCTCTGTGCTCGGAAAAGGCAGTCATAAAAGCCTGGACTGTTCAGTGTTTGTCCAAAACCTCTGCAGAGCACTCCATCAAAAACAAAATTCCTTAAGTAACTGGTCATGCTGAAACTCTGAGGTGCCATTTCTAAGGGGAGGGTGTTCCGAAGAGCTCTACTCCTATATGTGTCAGCGTAGAAAAGAAGTCAGTAAGAGGCAAAGCGATAAGAAGTGATTTATTAGACTAGGACATTCTTCTAATAAATTCTTGTGAGGTTTACAAGTGGGCGAGTGAGAGAGCGCTATGCCCTGAGAACTTGCTGGGCAACAGTTTTATAATCAAAGGAAAAGTGGCCAGAGGGAGAAGACTTCTTGCCATTTTTGAGTAGGTGTTGTGTTTCCATCATCAATTCCTTCTCTAGGTTTGGCAGGGGAGTTTTTTGTCCTTACATGGTCAAGTTAGGTCCACTTATTATTGTTTTTTATGTGTACAGAAGGCACAACCTAACTTATTGAGCTCACTGGCAGGGTGTGAGTTTTATGCCACCATTATTTTTTATTATTTTGGGTCATATCTTGTGTTTCTGTTGCATGGTTTTGTTGCTAAGTAAGCCTGCTTGGTTTTGTGATTAAGCAAACTTGCTTTATTGAGTAATCATTAACTTACCATGGATCTCCCATATTTTTTCTACTTACAATCCCCTAGTGGTATTAACTGTTTAATCACCTACTTTGCCCCTTTACTCTGTCTCTTCCAATGTGTTGTCCTTGAGTAGAGATCTGAGTGATGGCAGAAGGGAAGTTCACAGCTAGGAAAGCTTCAGGGTTTAGATAGTCTTGGGTTTGTGACTCACACTTAACATTCAGGCTGTTTGATTTGGAGTATGTCACTTAAAGAACTGACTGATTGGAAAAGACCCTGATGCTGAGAAAGACTGAAGGCACGAGGAGAAGGGGATGACAGAGGATGAGATGATTGGATTGCATCACTGACTCGATGGGCATGAGTTTGAGCAAGCTCCAGGAGTTGGTGATGGACAGGGAAGCCTGGCATGCTGCAGTCCATGGGGTCACAAAGAGTTGGACAGGACTCAGTGACTGAACTGAACTGATGTCATTAAACTTAACTCAGCCCCAGTTTCCTCATCTGCAAAGTGGGCATTATAATAGCATCTTGACAGATTCAGAACTGAAGTACATGAGAAAAATGCACATTTCTCTAGACTTCTGCTTATATGCAAGATGGAAAAATAGGAACTGAATTACTCTCCTGCCTGAAACAACTAAAACACACACACACACACACACACACACACACACACACACACACACAATATGAAACAATGGTTTGTAAGACATTTGAACATTATGCAATGAAAGATAGCGATCCCTGGGAGATAAAAAACAAATAAAGTGAGCCCTGTGTTGCCCAGCTTAAGTCTTGAGAGAGTTTCCAAGACTTGGTGGTGCAGGGCAGGGGGATCCAGATGGAGCCTGGAGGACCCTCTGGGTTGAGAAGATGGAGCTTAGAGCCTGGGTAGAGCTCCCAAGATAGAGTAAAGAAGAGGGGAGAGCTGCACACAGAGAGCCCCTGATATCTGAGAAGGATCCTCAGCCAAGTAGTGATCAGGACATGTTTGGGGGGAAAGAATCATCTGAGAAGACTAGACTAGGAAATAATCCCTGGTACTCACACAGGACTGGGAATGATACCTGCTCCAACCAGCCAGCTTGGAAAACTTCATAATTCACAAGGAACTGAGTAGAATACTCAGAAGCCTCTTGCCTCAGCATTGGAAAAAACTAGCCCTAAATTAAATGATGCTCTGATGTGCCGAAAAAATCTTAAAAGCAGCAACCAAAAGGATAAAACCATTTTTAAATAATTTAACTACATTCCAGAACAAAGCTCATGAATATTCATAGAAAAACAAAAATATCCAGCATGCAACAAAGTAAAATTCATAGTGTCTGATACCCTCAAAAATTATCAGGAATGCGAAGAGATAGGACAACATGACCTGTAAAGAGGAAAAAAAAAAAACTCAATCAACCTAGAACTGAGGGACTTCAGAACTGGCAGACAAGAACCCCCTGATAGCTCAGTTGGTAAAAAATCCACTAGCAATGCAGGAGACCTGGTTCGATTCCTGGGTTGAGGAAGATCCCATGGAGAAAGGAAAGGCTACAGTGAAAACAGTGGCTGACTTTATTTTTCTGGGCTCCAAAATCACTGCAGATGGTGATTGCAGCCATGAAATTAAAAGACATTTATTCCTTGGAAGGAAAGTTTTGACCAACCTAGACAGCATATTAAAAAGCAGAGACATTACTTTGTCAACAAAGGTCCATCTAGTCAAGGCTATGGTTTTTCCAGTGGTCATGTATGGATGTGAGAGTTGGACTATAATGAAAGCTGAGTGCAGAACAATCGATGCTTTTGAACTGTGGTGTTGGAGAAGACTCTTGAGAGTCCCTTGGACTGCAAGGAGATCCTACCAGTCCATCCTAAGGAGATCAGTCCTGGATGTTCATTGAAAGGATTGATATTGAAGCTGAAACTCCAATACTCTGGCCACCTGATACGAAGAGATGACTCACTGGAAAAGTCCCTGGTGCTGGGAAAGATTGAGGGCAGGATAAGAAGGGGACAACAGAAGATGAGATGGTTGAATGGCATTACAAACTCATTGGAAATGGGTTTGTGTGAACTCTGGGAGCTGGTGATGAACAGGGAGGCCTGGCATGCTGTGGTTCATGGGGTGGCAAAGAGTCGGACATGACTGAGTGATTGAACTGAACTGAACTGAACCCACTCCAGTATTCTGACCTGGAAAATTCCATCGACTATATAGTCCATGGGGTTGCGAAGAGTTGAAACGACTGACTTTCACGCAACATCGGAACAATTGTAAGTTTACTCCAGGGACTTCCCTGGTGGTCCAGCAGTTGAGAATCTACCTTCCAATGCAGTGGACATGGGTTTAATCCTTGCTGGGAGAACTAAGGTCCCACGTGATGCAGGGCGACTGAAGCCACGTGCTGCAACATGTACAATGAAGACCCAGCACAGCCAAAATAAAATAATTAACAAAAAACCATTTCATATTTTCAAAAAGCTACAACAAAGATTTAACAGGACAAATAGAAATATGGGAGATGTAAAATAAGATTCAAATTTGCAACAGTTAACATTTTGTCTCATAGACCCATGGTGAAACCTCAAATCAAATTTAATGTTACATTTTAACACTTGCTATCCTTTCATTCTGTATTATTGTTGTTGTTTTTCAGTCACTAAGTAGCATCTGACTCTTTTTCACCCCATGGACTGCAGCATGCCACACTTCCCTGTCTTTTATTATCTCCCAGAGTTTGCTCAAAATCATGTCCATTGAGTAGATGATGCCATCCAGCCGTCTCATCCTCTGTTGTCCCCTCCTCCTATCCTCAATCTTTCCCAGCAACAGGGTCTTTTCCAATAAGTAGGCTGTTGGAATCAGGTGGCCAAAGTATCGGAGCGCTAGCTTCAGCATCAGTCCTTCCAATGAATATCGAGGATTGATTTCTTTTAGGATTGACTGGTTTGATCTGCTGGCTGTCCAAGGGATTCTCAAGAGTCTTCTCCAGCATCACAGTTCAAAAATATCAGTTCTTTGACACTCAGCCTTCTTTATGGTCCAAGTCTCACATCCATACATGATTACTGGAAAAACCATAGCTTTGACTAGATGAACCTTTGTCGGCAAAATGACATCTCTGCTTTTTAATATGCTGTCTAGGTTTGTCATAGCTTTTCTTTTAAGGATCAAATGACTATTAATTTAGTGGCTGCAGTCACCATCCACAGTGATTTTGGAGCCCAAGAAGATAACGTCTGACACTGTTTCCACTTTTTCCCCATCTATTTGCCATGAAGTGATGGGATCAGATGCCATGATCTTAGTTTTTTGAATTCTAGCAAAATTGGCCAACTGTTATGAAAGTTATCACAGAACAAATATAAATAAAAAGTCACATAAAATTATATACAAAAGGGCCTTTGAGTTGCTTGTAAAACATACATTTTCCATATAACCTAGAAATCACCTTTCTAGATATGCACACAAGTGAATTGAAAATGTGTGTTCACACAGAAATCTGTACACAAATATTTATATCTGCTCTATTCATTGTGATTCACTCACTCTGTCGTGTCTGACTCTGCCACCCCATGTACTGCAGCACACCGGGCTTCCCTGTCCTTCATCGTCTCCCGGAGCTTGCTCAAACTCATGTCCATTGATTTGGTGATGCTCTATTCATAACTGCTCCAAACTGGAAAGTACTGAGGTGTCTTTGAACAGATAAATGGATAGACAAAAGGTAGTACATCCATTCTATGGAATACTACTCAGCTATGTAGATGAACCAGCTATTATACTCACATACAACTCATAAACCAGCTATTGTATTCTCATATACATATGTACATGAGAATATTGACCCTTTAAACAAAAAGAAAAATTTAGTGTGGGGATTATAATATATGTAAAAGTAAAAAGCATGACAATGATGGCATAACTGTAGAAGAGCCTGACTTCTCTAAGGCTCTTAAACTGTATGTAAAATGGTATAATTGCATGTAGGTAGACTGTGTTAGGTTCAGCAATCACTAAAATAGCAAACAGCAATCACTGAAATAATAAAACAAAGAGTTAAACAGCTAACAAGACAACACAGAAGACAGGGTAGAATCATAAATTATAGTCAACCTGAAAGAAGGCAAAGAAAAGGGAGAAGATACACAAAGGAAGAACAAATAGAAAACACATAGGAAGAAGGTAGATTTCAACCCCAAAACATCACTGCTATGATCACCTTTCTCCAGGGAAGTAAACCAAGGCAAAGAGAAGGAAAGGAGCTAGTCGGGAGTTTCAGAGCCAGGAAGGAACTGGGCAAGCCTTCGACTGAGTCTGCAGACCTGTTCTCCCAACCTCACAAGGAATGTGTCCCCAGCCCTAAAGTCCCTGGAAATTTGTATTCTTCAGCTTTGCCCCTCCTGATAGAATCCCTGATTGATGTGGAGACAGAGGTGCCTGGGGCCGCAGAGATTATCTGTTCAGCACCTTCATTTTATAGCTGGGGACACTGTGGCCCTGAGAGGCAAAGGGTTTGTTCAAGGTCACGCTCTGAAGTAGGAACACACATATGCAAGTATGACCCAGCAACCTGGCCTGGCTCTTCCCCACTTCCAGCTGCCAGACTCCTTGTCCCTTCCCCCAGAGCCTTTCCTCCGTCTCCCAAACTGCTGTGCCAACATCTGGCCCTTGATTTTCTATCCCATCCCAACAGACGTTAATTATAAGCCCTCATCATTGCATGTTCATCATCTTGGAAATGCTCCCAGGTGTTTTGCAGGAGACATTTGTCTGCATTATTTTCCTCCATAAAAATTGGTTTAGTCATCTATCTCCCATAATGGAAAAACCCTAAGCTTCAGGTATGGGTGACTTCTTCCTTCTCAGTGGGCTCCTGGCCCATATGAGCTGAGCAACCCACTAATGATCACTGGTGGAGACTGGGGAAACTGACACCCAGAGCAGGAGGAACTTGTCTGAGCTCACACTGCAGGTAAGAGCTGGGGTTTAGCTTGAATTTGGCTCTCTAGGCTCCTGGACCTTGCCCTTTCACTGCAGCCTGTTTGTACCTGCTGAGTGTTAATTTCCAAGGGAGGAGGATGTGGTTCATGAGGTCCAGGTTACCTTGTTTCTGCCCCTGAGCACAAAGTCAACTGATTTCCCTTTAAAACAGTTTAATAAAACAGATGATTCAGAATCTTCATGAAAAATGCCATTGATACCAAAAGAAAAAGACTCTTGAGAGTTCTCTGAAGTAACACCATCAGTTTTTATAAGAATATTTTTCTAAGCCTCTCTGGCTGGCTTTTAGCCACACCCCAGTCATCCTCCAGTCCCCTCTGTTCAGCTCTGTACCAGTGAGGCTGACCCATGTGGACCATCTGGCTTCTGTTGGGTTCAGCCTTTGGGAAGCACTGCCAACAGATGAGGGGTAGGAGACCAGAAAGTTTGGGATATTTCTCCCTGCTCCCTCTTGGATCTGACTTTATGTCTGCAGCTCTTGGGTCTCCAGGGACAGAGGCAGGGACCAGGCCAGTTCCTGAGAGAGGTGTCCTCAAGATTATAAGCCAACTCTGACTGCCAGCTGCATTATTTCCTGGGCTCTGCCTGCAACACAGACTGGCCTCCTGCTTCCTCACTCAGTACCAGGGCCCTGCCCCACCTGGGTAGCTGCTCTAGGCTTCCACTGTCTCTCCAGTTCCTCACCTCCACTTCCTTAGAGCTCTGCTTCCCATGAGCTCTGCTTCATGGCCAAGCCTTAGAAAGCAACTGGCCAACCTGCCTGTACTTCCCTCCTTATTTCACTCATCTTCCCAATGTCATTCATCCCCAGGATTTTGCAAGGACCAGGTAGTCACGGTAGGGAACAGGTGGTGACAAAGATGAAGATGCCTGTACTGACCAGCTCCTCTCTGATCTGCCACCTCCCTTCCCCTCCCCTGCAGAATGTTTCCCAGGACCTTGCATTATGGACCACACCTCTGTTTTACATCAGTTTCCCTCACTAGAATGTAAATGCCACGAGGGAAGAATTGAGTCTATCTTGTTAATATTTGTATTCCTGGTGCCCAGAACAGTGACTCTAGATGCTTTATAAGAAGTGCTCAATAAATATCTGTGTTATGATATATTCAGTTCAGTTGCAGAGTCATATCCAATTCTTTGTGACCCCATGGACTGCAGCACACAAGGCCTCCCTGTCTATCACCAGCTCCTGGAGTTTGCTCAAACTCATTTTGCAGATGAGGAAACTGAGGCTGAGTTAAGTTTAATGACATCAGTTTAGTTCAGTCATTCAGTCATGTCTGACTCTTTGTGACCCCCATGAACTGCAGCACGCCAGGCCTCCCTGTCCATCATCAACTCCTGGAGGTTGCTCAAACTCATATCCATAGAGTCTGTGATGCCATCCAACCATCTCATCCTCTGTTGTCCCCTTCTTCTCCCGCCTTCAGTCATTCCCAGCATCAGGGTCTTTTCAAATGAGTCAGTTCTTTGCATCAGGTGGCCAAAGTATGCAAATAAGTAAGCATGAAATATAAGTAAATGCAGAGCTCCCAGTCCAGAGGATGATATTGGAAGGGAGATAGAAATGCTCAAGTAACCATGGATACAGAGGTGCTTAAGAAGGCATCAAGGAGGAGGAGCCTGAGCAGGATGATGGACATGAAGGAGGAGGAAGACCTGGGTCAGTGTTCACATGCCACACACTCACACACTTTCTGTTCAGGACCTGAGATGGGAGTAAATGCTGGACACATCACAGCTTGCATCTGTCCCAAGGAGCTCTCAGTCCAGCAGAAGACATTCCCTAGGCATCTGCAATAATGGTCATAATCACAAGGGTAAGACATGCAAAAACTCCAGTATTTTAGTTACCTGATATGGACAGATCATTAGAAAAGTCCCTGATGCTGGAAAAGATTGAAGACAGAAGGAGAAGAGGACATCAGAGGATGAGATGATTGGGTGGCATCACCGATTCAATAGACATGAACTTGTCAAACTTCAGGAGATGGTGAGGGACAGAGAGGCCTGGCGGGCTGCAGTCCATGGGGTCGCAAAGAGTCGGACATAACCGGGTGACTGAACAACAATAAGACATGCAGTGACTCCTGTTGGAGTAAAAGCCAGCATTGGCTGAGCTACTGACTTCCCAGCCTGAACTGGGTCTTCAACACTTTCAACCAAAAGAATCAGGCTGCTTTAACCAAAAAAGGAATTCAGTAGTTTGCAGGACTGGAGCAGTTAGCAGGGAACAGCTTCAGACACAGCTGAATCCAGGGGCCCTGATTCTTTATCTTATTCTATCTCTCTCAGCGTCTCTGTTTTTCTTCTACGTGGGAGCATCTTTGTCTTTGGTATGGACTTATCCATAAGGTGGGAAGGTGAGAAGGCAAAGCGGAGTCATAACCAATTGCAGTGACTCCAGAGGGATAGCCATATGTAAAGCCCTGGTCGAGGACTCTGATAAGCGTGATTTTGGTCATGTTTTTCTTTGGACCAGTCACTATTTCCCAGGGGAATGGGGGGCTGTGATTCATTCAGTCTAGGTTTGCATCTATTTCTTAGTAGGAGAGTGGGATAAAGTCACTGATGGTTAAATCTGCCAGAAACTCAGGGCCTGGGGAGAACAGAGGCTTAGTTTCCTGAAGAAAAGTGGTGGGAGAGATGGTTGCTGAAATTAGAGGGGGAAAAGGATGCTGTGTGGGCCAAAACAGCACATCTGCCAGTTACAGAAGATGTTCCTATTTCCCTTCTATCAACAAAGAAACCGAGTCTCCAAAAACTTCAGTAACTTGCGTAAATTAGCAGATGGCAGCACAGGATCTCAGATCCCTCCCTGCTGGACGTAAATGCTTTAACAACAAAGCTACAGCACTTCCCAAAGATGCTGGCTCCTGCAGCATCTCGAGCACTCCTGATCCTGAGTTCCAACAGGTTTAAACTCCTAACTCCTGCCCAAACAGGAAGATCCTCAAAGCTCAGACATTCAGGCCCTCGAGCTTACAAATCTAATCTTCATGAAGGATTTAATTGGAGGCTCCCATTCCTTCCGGACCATGGGGTGCAGAAAAATGCTGCTCCTGGCAATTTCTTGTCGATTAAGCAGTGCTGAGAGGCAGCTCATCAAAGAGAACAGATACCAGGTCTGCGTAGCCGGGGGCGACATTAGCAGGGAGATACAGGAAGCATTAAGGAAGCTGAAGAGTGAGCCGTTTGATGAGTGAACGTATTCTCCAGTGTAGCTCACAGCTCCGAGCACTCTGACGTAGCCAGAGCCTCCCCACGTCTCCCCTTCCTTCCATCCCTTCTGCTGGTCCCAGCCTGTCCATGTCATTATTTAAGGAGTGATTCACAGCTGTATACCTTGGGGGGCTGCAGGGAACCTGTAGCCCAACCCCACTCCCATAACAGAAGAGAAAATGAACTTGCGTAAGGTGAAATAATAAGTTAAGGGTGAAGCCAGATGACACCTGCCCCATGGAGGGTGGGCATCTCTGTGCCAGGCCCTCTTCTGGACTCCTGCACATATTTATTTAATCCTTGTGCAAGGACCCTGTGTGTGTTGGGGGGGCATACATTATCCCCATTTACCTGCAGGGAAATTAATGCTCTGAGAAATGAAGCAATGCGGTCAGGGGCACATCACTTGGTCCTTGATCCATTTGCTGTGTACTCTCCACTTCATTAACCGTGTTGTGTGATGCTGGTGCTTGCTTAAGTCTGTTCCCCAGACCTCCTCCTTGCCTGCTGGCCCCCAGTTAGCCGTGGACCCTGTAAGGTGCTCGTGGAGGATGGAAAGGGGGAGGGGGAGAAGCTGTTTGAATCCCCTCGCTGCACTAGCAGCAGCAACAGTGGTCACTGGCAGCTGCAGACAGCTTGGGGGGGCTCTGGAATCTGTGGGGTCAGCAGGGACAACAGAGCAGCGGCAGCAGCCTGGCCCCAGAGTCAAGTCAGCAGGCACTGCGGCCCCCAGCTTGGAAGCACCTCCCCTGCCTTTGCCTCCTCCAGCCCTAGATACCCTCATCTTTCTGTTTCACTCTTTCAGCCCTTTCAACACTTTATAATCAGCTCCCTGCATTGAATCCTCCCTGTTTGCAATTCCTAGTGGAATCTCTGTCTTTTTCCGTTTGTTTGTTTTTTCCCCTAAATGAGCCGGAGTGAGGCAGCCTTTGATATCAGCAGCGACAGCAAGGAACAAGCGCTCACTGATGGGTTTGGGGCTGGGCTGTCTGCCTGGATGAGGCGTGAGCACCGTGAAGGAGGCCCTCAGGGCCGGGCCGAGATGGGCGGGTGGGGCATTCAGTCACTGGAGTCACCCCCTGTGGTGGCCTGGGATGACATGCCCCCCCTAAAACGGCCTTTGTCACACCAGTGGCTGGCCCCTTCCGGACCTGCCTCTGATACCCAAGCCTCAGGACCCAGAGTTGCCAGTGGTCCTCGACTCTGCAAGCCAGGATGCTCAACAACAGGCCCCACTCAGCACGGCTGTCCTGGTGTTCAGTGCAAAGCCATATCTTCTTCTGCAGGTTACTCTCTCCCACTTGAAAATAGTTCTTGGGTTTTTACGGGCCCTGATAGAGAGAGAATGAAGGCTGAGCACTGGGCTGCCAAGTGGCTATGAAAGCCCGTGGCCCCCCTTGCCCTTGGGTGTTACTGTGCTGTGCGTTGTGCTAAGCCACTTCAGTAGCATCTGCCCAACTCTTTGCGACACTATCAACCGCAGCTCACCAGGCTCCTCTGTCCATGGAATTCTCCAGGCAAGAATACTAGAGCAGGTTGCCATGCCCTCCTCCTGGAGACCTTCCCAACCCAGCGGTCATACCCACATCTCTTAACACCTCTTGCCCTGGGAGGCAGGTTCTTAACCACTAGTGCCTTCACTGAGTACTGGATTATAGAGTTGGCCTCAGCATCCATCCAGAATCTGGTGAGAGTGGCATGTGCAACTTGGGCTTAAGCTCTTCCTGGAGACAGGTTTGGAAAGGACTCACAGCAGCCTCTCCAGCTGTATGGCCACCTTCTCTCAACCCACCCCACTGGCCTCATGCAACATTCTCCATTGCTGGCCATGTTCATTTCCTGTGGCTGTTGTAACAAATCACCAGACATTTGGTAGCCATACTCCCTCTGGGGGAGAAACTTCCTGGCCTCTCCCAGCTGCTTCCATCTCCACATGGTCTTCTGCACCCTGTGGGTCCCTGTATGTCCTCTTCTCTTGAAAGTACATTCATCATTGGATTTCAAGCCCATCTTAATCCAAGATGATCTCATCTTAAGGTCCTTACCTTAGTTACATCTGCAAACACCCTTTTACCAAATAAGGTCATGTTCTGAGGTTCCCAGTGGAGACAGAACAATTCACCCCATTGCACCAAATATGCTGGCAGCAGCCCAAATGGCTTCCTGCAGTCATGCTGATGACCCTGAGGACAGAAAGCAAGAGGAGATTCTCAGGGGACAGCTCTTCAAACTCTTCAAGCAGAGAATCTTCATCTATTGAACTGGAATGGGGAAATGGCCAGGGGCAAAGGTCTAACCAAGGCACAGGAAATGGCTAACAGTTTGGCTAAATGATGAGGGTCTTGCAGAGAACCAGATGGAAGGATGGGTGCCACAGGGTTTTGGGGAATATGTCTGTGGATGGATCTCCCAGAACAGCGTACCAGTTCAGTTCAGTTCAGTTGCTCAGTTGTGTCTGACTCTTTGCAACCCCATGGACTACATACAGCACCCCAGCCTTCCTTGTCCATCACCAACTCCCAGAACTTACTCAAACTTATGTCCATTGAGTTGGTGATGCCATCCAACCATCTCCCCCTCTCTCATCCCCTTCTCCTTCTGCCTCCAATTTTTCCCAGCATCAGGGTCTTTACCACTGAGTCAGCTCTTTGGATCAGGTGGCCAAAGTATTCGAGCTTCAGCTTCAGCATCGGTTCTTCCCATGAATATTCAGGGTTGATTTCCTTTAGGATGGACTGGTTGGATCTCCTTTCTGTCTAAGAACAGCATCTAATGTAAGGATATTAGGACCCAAGAGATGCTCACCCAGGAGCACTCACTGCACGGAAGTGGCTCTTGGCAGTCCCAGCAGCAATCATGGACTCTGTCAGCCATAGCAGTGAGTGGGTAGGAGCGCTAGTGGACCTTGGTGGGTCTGGCAGTGGAGGTCAAGGGTGACCCCAGTGGCTATGTCTCCACCAGAATCACAGCAAGTGCTCCTGGGCTCTGGCTATACCACTTTGTGGGAACTAACTTCTAGGTTATCCCTACTTCCCTTTGGTTCCTTCTGCCCTTCCAACCTTCTTATAACTGGTTCCTTTTAGTATATCCCTCCATGTGAAACGCCTGATATGACTTCTGCACGACCAACTCTGGCCCTGCCTGCAGGGTCCACTGCCCCTAAATTCCATGGGGCCACCTGCCTCACTTCAGCACAGCACTCTGTGGCTTGGCCTGACTCTAGCTGGGGGGAGGCTAGTCCATCCTCCTGACCACCTGCCACTTAGCAGATGCACAGTGTTTTTTTAAAAAGGCACATATTTTTGCCTGTTGATATTTTCAACCTGACCTTAACCCTAAGACTTCAGAATCATCAAAGTGGAGCTTCCAAGACTGCAGGGTGTATAAGGAGAGAGACAGAGACAGAGAGAAAGATGAGAGTATTAGGACCTGATAACCGACGCCTCCTCCAGATGGGGGACCAAATCTTTAAGGTCATCCTACGTCAGAGCCAGCACGGACAATCAGACCACCAGCTCCCGCCCCTCCTGGTTCTGAGCTCTGGAGACAAGCACACAGAGGTGAGGTGAGTGCCCAAGGTCACAGAGCAGGCCGTGCCTGCTGGGACAGGAACCCAAGCTCTGAACTTCATCCTGGAGCTGGTGTAGAAGCAGCCCAGACAGCATCTTGCATCGTGATACATAATACGCATTTCTTATTTGTGGTGTGATGCCTACTTCTATTTCAATAACTAGCTAGGGGAAGATGAAATTGCCATCCAGAAAATAAGAGAACAGCTCCTGCAGTAAGACACACCTCCCCCCACCATCACCCTAAACTCCCTGCCAGCACTTACGCTCAACACCAGGGTAATTAAATTTTACATAGTTTTTCTTTTTTAACACTTCAATAAATATCGCCTGTGAAAATCAATTGGCATTTTCTGTACTTAATGCATAATGGCTGGTCTTATAAATTTAAATTATCCCTATAAATCTAAATTAAATGCCCAGGTTTCAGTGTATTTAGGACACTTAATTAATAAGGCACTAGCACAAGACCACTACTAATCTGTTTACTTGAAGTGTGCTTCCATTTTCAAAGCCTGTATTTCTCTGCAGTGTGTGGGTGGGAGGAAGAAGGGAGCCCGGGGTCCCTGAGCAGCTTGCTGGCCGCCATGGGCACTGGGCATCTTCATGGCAAGATGTTGCCTGGGCCTCCCTGTATTTGGCCTCCCCCCACCTCTGGGTCACCTCCCTCCTGGTGCCCAAGGATAAGGTGGCCAGAGTGTCCAGAGGTTGGAGGAACCCCTGACAGGCTCAACCACTAATGCCCTGTGTGATCATGGAAGAGTTGCTTGCCCTGTCGGACAGCCTCTTGTATAATAAGGAAGGGCCTTTGCAGCAGCTGCGGGGAGGGAGCTGTGAGGGGTGGGGGGCTGGAGAGGTTGGTCCAAAACTGAAGAGCGGTGTGGCCATGGGCAAGTGACTTAGCCTCTTCATCTCTCGTCTTCGTGCCCTGCGGACAGTGACAGCGCCTACCTGGCACAGCTGTGATGAGCCTGGGACAGGGCGATGAATATGATGTGCTCAGTTTACAGCCCTGTCAGCGTCAGCTGTTGTCATTTTCCCAAGGGTCCATCTCTCTGGTAGTTTTTCGAATGGTTATCAGACTCTGATATAAAGGTTTGGAGGAAGTAATACAAAAGCCAGAGGAATTGGAGGGCTAAACCACCAGCAGTGACTGTATCTCTCTCTGGGTCTCATGCCCTTCCCCTCTCTCTGGGGTTCAGGACATGCCACCTCTGTTTGCACTTTGGACATCCCGAGGTCCTGAGCTTGGAGTGGCAGTTTCTCTGAGAATCCAGGAAGAGAAAGCACACATCTGGCGAGAATCAAGGCCCCAGGAAAGACCCCACCTCCAACTCTGGGCAGAAAGCGGAGGTCTGAGGGAGACTGTCATCAGGGATGGGAGGGGAGAGTGGGGTCTTGGCATCTAAGCACCCAGACCCTCCCTGGGAATCAGGCCTGCGCCCCCACCCCTCCCAGAGGACCGTGTCTACAGGAAGCTCCCAGGAAACAGCCCAGCAGTGGGCCTGGGAAGAGTCTGCTTACTCTGGGTGGAGGCCGGGAAGCAAAAGGGCCTTCCTTGGCCCCCTGTGACCTGGCTCCAGCAGGAGCCTGGAGGTGAGGCCTGAGGTGTGGACAGTGCTGTCACCTGGGGATGCCCGAGGCTCCCGGGACGGCAGGGGGATGGCGGGGGGACGAGCCTGGGCGCTCTCCAGTGGAGCCCACTGACAGCTCTAGGAGCCTGGGTGCAAGAGCCACACCAAGACCAGCGCGAAGCAGACAGGCCATTGCAGATGAGCGGCCATAGCAGGACTGGTCTCTACGTGCGTCTCCTGTGTTTATCCCGGGTTTGTCCTGGTCACGGGGTGCCACACGGGCTGCAGATCTGGTCATCAGGACCCACCACCCCTTCTGCCCTATCTCTGTGATCACCAAGTCCTCTCTCCTCTGCCTCCTCCCAGTGTTCTCCCAGGGAAGGCCTTCCTTCAATCCTTGGGACCTCCATCTAGGAAATCATAGGCACAAAGGCCTCCCAGTTGGTTCAGGTTCCATCTGCCTGCAGTCCACCTTCTCCACCACTTCCCCCCACCCCACCCTTCTCATCAGCTCCCTCTGCCCCCATCACCCTCCACCCCACCCTCTCCATCACCCTTCCCCCACTCCACCCTCCCCATCACCACTCCCCCACCCCACCCTCCATATCACCCCTCCCCATCACCCCTCACCACCATCCCTCACCTCCAACCCATCCTCCCCATCACCCCTTCCACACCCCACCCTCCCCACCACCTTTTCCCACCTCACTTTTCTCATTACCCCTCTCATATCCTACTCTCCCCACCACCTCCCCTGCCCCTTTCTCTCTTACACCTCTCCCCACTTCACCCCCTAAGCAGCATTACAATCTTTCTAAAATGCACATCTTGCAGAATCTCTCCAGGGCTTCCTGTCCCTGAGGGCTCCCACTGCACTCAGGGTCAAGGTCAAGTTTGTCCATGTGAGGATCCTTCAGGATGCAGCCCCCACCGCTTCCCCCTTCTTCCCAGTCTTTGGTCACCCCCACCCCACGCCCTGACCTGCCTGGACCACACTTGCCATCCTGCTAACATGTCTTGGTCACTTGTTCTCCCCTGGGCCTTTGCACTAACTCTTCCCTCCTCCTTCACTGACCACCTCGCCCTGGGCCTCCTGACTTCAACAGAAACGTCCCCTCCCAGTCAGGGAGGCCCTGACTGCCTACTCTGAGCAGGGCATCCGCTGTGCTCCCATAGCACCCAGAGCCAGCAATTGCACCCCCGGACCTCACTTTGGGTGGGAAACTAAGCTACTATTGGCCAGAATCTCTCTTACATGCAGTCAAACCCAGTAGTAATGGATCCAGACAGATCCTTGAAGTCAGTGACAAGCTGGGTGACCTTGGGTGAGTCCTTTAACTTGTGAAGTGTGGTTTTTTCATCCATTCAATGGAGTTAACAGACCCTTCCTGGTAGGTACATTCCACAAAGTAGGGGTAGCGTCTGGTTCAGAATATGACCAATACAATGCTAATAACTGCTAACATTTATCAAGAACTTCGTGTGCCAGAAATCGATGAAATCATTTTGCATGGACTATCTACCATAATCCTCACCAAAACACTGGGCCATATTTAATGCTGTTATCACATGCCAGATGAGGTTAAGTAACTTTCCCTAGACGCATAGCCCTGGCAGAGGTGGGTTATAAACCAGATAGTTTCCACCATGCTGCGCTGCCCTGGCACAATAAGCAGTTGTTCGGCAGAGGAATGAACACACAGCATGACTTGCTCAAGGACACATAGCATCTTATTCCAGCCCCTTCTGCTGCTATCTCAGATTTCAGGGAAATGCTGGGTCAGGGATGATGTGGGTGGAGCCCCTGAGCTTGCCCCATCCCACACCAACTCAAGACCACCCCCCTATCCCGCCAGGATTCATGACTCTCCAGGTGCAGAGCTGGGCTGATTTCTGGACACCCTCTTATGGGACCTGTGATGGAAGCTATGTATTTGCTTGTACGTTAACTTTTATTATTTATTGATTTTTCCAGTTTGCTTTAGCTATGTCTATTTTTGTTTGTTTAAAGTAATAGACGCTCTTTGGTGGGAGAAGCAGGATGCAAAATCCTATGATCTGAAGATCATATTAATGGCCCATCATCTTGTGAGGAGGGCAGGGGACAGGGCTCCGTGTCTCTCTGGCTACAACCACTGAGCTGGAAGAGCCCAAAGGAGGGCTTGCTTCTTTCTGGTTGTGCAAGGGTCCTGAGTCTGGGTCTGGTGAGCACAGGCAGAATGTGGTCCGTTCACCGCTCTAGCGGCCAATGCAGGGCCATGTCCAAGGCCAGCACGATGCTCTGACAGTGCGTGGGGGAAGGGACCGTGGGGTAGCCAGCAGCTCTGCCAGGCCAGCCCAAGTCCCAAGAGATTGGCCGACAGTCCCAGCGCCATCTTCCTTCCCTCCCTTGGCTGTTTTTGCTGCCTTTTGCCACCATCTACACCTTTGCCGGGACACCGAATTTTCTCACCCTTAACTTTCAGAACCTTCACACCTGCTACACTTCCCTGACACACAGGAGGTGTTCAGTAAAATAGCTGCTGAGTAGATGAATGAACACATAGCGTGGATACAGGCACCAAAGATATATACGTTAATAGTTTTTGGTAAATTATTATTTGGTACATTAATCTTTCCATGGATAAGTTTTTGTAGAATTAATCTTCCGGGTGGCTGGGCTCTAGAAATGCGTTTTCAGTGAAGTGCCCTAATCCTAATGGAGAGTGAAGCAGACTAGGAGAAGGGTGTGATCTTCAGGACTAGATGCTGCTGGGAAGGGCTGAGAAGTCCAAGGAGAGACACATGCTTGGCAGTGAGGGGCACTGAGCAGGAAGCCACACCCACAGCTCTGCTCTAGAAAGACCACCCTCAGGCCACCCACAGGCCCTGTCCTCAGGCTTTATCCCCTTGCAGAAAAGCCTTTCTCTTCTCCTTGCTCTCAGGACAAGTGGGTGAGTACCAACCCTGGCCCTAGAGGTCAGCTGGGAGTGAGTTTCTTGCTCATCCCTATATTTTGACTATTATTACTATTACTATTTCTAAACTTAGAAGCAATGGCTGAACCACAGCTGTGGGTGAGGAAGAAACCCTGTCCCATGGATGGGAAGATGTGACACCCCCAAGCCCAGCAACCTGGACCACTCAAGTCCCTCCAAGGCCTTAGTTTCCTCATCTGTAGAATGGGACTTTTGGAATCAATGCCCTAAATCCCTTCCAGTGCTATATTTAGGTTCTCTCTGGCTTGGGCTGGTCTCAGCCATCCTCATGGGTCACCAGAAGGCCTGTGTGTAGAAGAGGACCATTTATTGAGCACCTGCTGAATGCCTTCCTTGTCTCCCTCAGTGTTCACAGCAGTCAGTCCTGGGGACCCTTCCGTGCCCCTACTTTCCAGAGGAGGGATCCCAGGCTTGAAGAGACACCCTGTGTCACTCAAACAGAAAGATGTTAAGCCAGGCTGAAGATATTCTGGAGCCCAGGATTCACCATCTCCACTCAGCAGCTGTGAGGCTTTGGAAAAGTGGCCATACCTCTCTGTGCCTTAGGCTCCCATTGGGAACAGGGAGAGGGCTTCCCTGGAAGGGCTGATGTGAAGATTAAACAGGATAATCTATGTGTGGGGCTGGATATGACATACTGTAACTGCTCAATAAATGCCCGTTCCTTTTAGGCTCATTGGAAACTCCTCATCTAAGCTGGAGGGGTGATCATGAAGAGAGCTGCTTAAAAAACTAGGGCCCGTGTGTGTGTATCCATCCTCATGGAGGCGGCTCTTCCCAGTCTTCACTCTCCGAGTTCCAGGTCCCAAAGCCCGTGCTGATTTTTGTTTAAAAAGTAGAACAAACAAGATGCTTCAGGGTCAAGTAGGGTCTTTGATCTCCACAGTGAGATGAAGGGCTTCTCTGGGAAGCCGCTCAGAAATTTCCTAGCCATGTACACAGCCGTCTTTCACCAGCTGTCAGCATGGTGCCAGCCGCCCAAACCAAGCCCCTCCTTGCCACTTGTCACTTGGTTTGCTCCCTTCTTCTTTCATTGGCTCAGTCAACAAACCCCTGTTTCGTGAGCAACAGCTATGTGCTGGGCCCTGAGCCTGATGTTGGGGAGGCACTCCAGCTTCCCCAAAGCTGCCCACTGTCTAGTGAAGGGAACGCGATGATCTAATAGTCTCGCTTACAAATGTGGAATTGGGATGTGACACGTTCCGTGGAGAAGGGTGCTGTGTTTGTTCCAACGTTGTGTGCACACCAGTGAGTATTTGAATGTATGCCTGTGTGTCCATGTGGGTGCACACGTGCATGTGCGCGTGTGTGTATGGTGCAAGTGTGTACATATGTGCATGCGTGTGTGTGTGTTGTCTGGGAGGCCAGGGAAGCATTTCCCGTCTCCATCCCATGCTTCACACACACAGCCTGTCCTGATGGGCTCGTGGAGCGAGATCCCTGTCTTCCTGGGTTTCTCTTCTCAGCCTCACTCCCACCCTCCCACCCATCTCCTCACTGTCCCTTGCTCTCTCCTCTCCTTGCAGGTGAACGTGGCCAGGCCCTTGGAAGGGTCACCTGAACATGGGGCACTAGGGTTCCTGGAGCTGCCTGGCTTCCCAACTAACTAACTTGGGAGTTAGTTCCCAAGGACTAACTTGGAAGAAGATCTTTGCTACCTAGAACTTTGTACCCCCTTCTGTCGCCCCCCATGTGGGTTCATAGGACAGGACCTGGCATTTCTTGTTCTCTGTTTTCTGCCCACTTCCTGGCACTCGCCAGCTGCCCAGTAGGTGTCCATTTCCTATAGAGCCCTTGGTCTCACCCCCGCCTCCAGGCTGCCAGGCTCTGAGTGGAGCCAGCTGTGGGCTGAGCATCCACTGCAACTCTTCCCCATCTCCTTCCCCGCTGGCAGTCATGTCCACAAAGCCGCATCCTGACTGCACTCCACCACAAGTCTTGCAAAGACTTGAAAATCCATTAGAGTTCCAATAAATAAATACATACAAGAAACACGGCTTGTATTCCTCCTGCTCTTCTCTGTTATTGATTAAAACGGTATTCCCACTTTCCCATCACTTTCACACTCCGTTCATCTGTCTCCTTCTTCTGCACCCCCTCCTTGACCAATATGGTCATTTCTTTTCAAAAACAATGCAACAACTGAACAGTTAACACTGGAGAAAAGACCACCTGCCTCAAGTAGGGGGTGGGGGGTGGTGAGGCTCAAGGCAGCTAAGAAGAGATTAGCCTGGCGCAGCTGCAGATTGAAGGCTGAGCTAGGCAGAGGGCAGACACTCACACACCCAAGGGCATCCCGTGTGCCCATGGTGTGCTGGGCACACTACTTACTCTCTGATGACCCAGGGCCAGTCACTTCCCTGACATGTGGCTCAGTTCCTCAAGAACAAAATGGGGACAACGTTAGCACCTACATCCTCGGGGTGAAATGAAGATGAAATATATCAATTTATATAAAACTAGGTAGGGCAAAGCACGAAGGGAGCTGTTTATCAGTTTAGCAACCATCATCAAGACTTCCTGAGTCAGCAACCTGCCAGGACAGGTGTTAGGATTTCCATTTGACCTATAAGGAAACAGAGGCTCTGAGCAGAGCTACCTGCCCCAAATCCCGCAGCCTGAAGCCTGTGAGGAAGCTTGCACATGGCTGCAGAGGGAACAGTGTCTCTTGAGAGCTCACTCTGCACCAAGAGCCATGCTCAGCGCTCTGGAGGTCTCGTCTCATCCTAATGCAACCACATCTCAAGAGGCAGGAGCTCTTGTTGATGCCTCCATGACAGAGATGAGAGGCAAAAGTTTACAGAGGAGACCCCACCTGCTCAGGACACTCAGGAGCTTGGGAGAAGAACAGAGGCTTAACCCAGATCTCCCGACTCCAGACGCCCTGGCGTTAACCACCCTCATTCATTAGTAATTCCTTCACTCAACAAGAACATCTGAGCATCTAGTGCGTGCAGGCACGCTTCTAGGCAAGAGAGCCAGTGGTGGACAGGACAGCTCTAGTTCCCAGGGGATCTGGCATTCTCATGCAGGGAAAAGAAAACCAGCAAATAAACATCTGAATATATGGCATCAGTTGATGAAGGACTGTGAAGAAAATAAAGCAGAGAGAGATGACAGAGAGTGGGAGAGGGTCAGGTCATTGCAGTATCTTTACAGAAGGAAAACTCACACATTTTTCATTAGGCAGGATCTTGGGAGATGAGTTGTCCCCATGCCACCTGACATTGAAACAGCTTGGGGTTTACATACCCCCTTCACAGAGTCAAGGGATTCAACCAGAGACAGTTGGGGTGAGACAGGTGGGGGCTCCTGGGCGGGGAGACCAATATAGATTCCCTAGACCAGATGGCACTTGACTTGGCCCCTGAACCCAGAGTGTGTTTTTCCCATTGGAAATGGACTAGGCCAGGTAAAGTCTTCCCTGGGCAGAGGACATAGCAGATGCATTACTGAAGCTCAGGGTTAGGAGCACAGCTGTCAGAGTGAGGCAGAACTGGCACAGGTGGTCAGTGTGGCTCACGCCTCGTCTTTAGGTTCTGATGGCTCCATCCCAACAGGTGCAGTGAAGACAGAAGGATTTAGCCCACAGAGCATACTTCATGGGGGACAGAGCCTATAGACTGAGCAGTGGGAAGACAGCGGGCACAGGGAGGGTGCAGTCTCCGAACACAGACAAGAGTGGCCTCAACCCTGACTCTGGAACCGGCTCTGGGCTCCCTCTCATCTGTAAGTGGGGTTCAGGCCCACCTTGCAAAGCTTCTGGGGGCATCACTGACGAACTAGCAAAGCACCTGGAGCTAAGAGCAGGTATACAAGTGAGCACTGTAGGAGGACCTGATGTCAGGCAGAGTCACTTAGGGTGTGAGGGGTGTGAGAATTGTCAACAGAGGGGTGATAACAGGTTGTCAAGAGAAGGTTTCTTCACAGTGAGGTGACATCGCAAAAGTTTCTGAGAATGTCTCTGTAGCCCCAAGCTGTCCTGGGTCCCTGAGGATGAAGTCTTGAAGGATGGAGAAACTGCTGGCCCTACCAGGGAGGATACAAATGCATAACCAAGGCCTTGGGTAGACCAGACTCTGAGTTTTCACACACTTCATCAGCCCAGTAACGTATGATTATTCCCATGTTGCAAATGAGGAAATTGAGGCTCAGGGAGGGAAAGTGACATGCCCAAAGTCACACAGTCAAGATTTGAGATCAAGTGGTCTTCCCAGGTCTGTAAGGCTGCCTGAGCAGAGCAAACACCATGTTTTCTATCTAATGGAGTCCAATGCCTTCCCTGCAGGGGACCTTCAGTGGAGGGAGTGACTTGGGATTCCATGCTGGGCAGAATTCTCATCACTGCTCCTTTCCTCTGATAATTCCCAATTGTGTTGATAGATCCATGGTACTGAAGCTTCTAGAACCATAGGCTCTGAAGGACATAACATCCTGGCTAAGCATACTCTCAGACACTCAGCCCTCTCAGGCTGTGACCCTCATCCTTTACACAGATAAGAAATCTGAAGCTCAGAGAGGCTGAATTAACTGCCTAAAATTGCACATCAGGTCAAGGGTAGAGGCTGCTCAATTTTCAGGCCACTGACCCACTAGCTCCTAGGTGACTTTCCCTGGCTTTAGCCTCCTTCATGGATGTTAGTGAGTCCATGACCAGTGGCAGTTCATGTCTGCTTCTTGACTGATGTTTGCCTGGGGCCCATCCGTAAGTATTTATTGAATAACTGAGGAGATGAACCAAATGCCAAACGCTTTATAGGTATTATGTCACTTAATCCTCACCATCCCTTTTCATAGCAGGAGAAGTGAGCCCCATTTTACAGGTGTGGAAACTGAGGCTCAGAGACAGGAAATACCTTGCCCAAGGTTTCTGAGCTGGTGAAATTTGAACAAGAAGTCACCTTCTCTTACTCCCCACTCTCCCTTTCTGCATCTCAGTTGCCTCTCTACCCGTGCTCATATTAGATGCCAGAGCTCTGCTCTGCAGTATCTCTGAGGTTCCCAGAGAACCTAACAGGACCAGTCCCTGGAAACCTCTGTCATAACCTTTGCTGAAACTTACAAGGTCTAACGGAGAAGGGAATAGCTATCCACTCCAGTATTCTTGCCTGGAGAATTCCATGGACAGAGGAGCCCAGCAGGCTATACAGCCCATGGGGTCCCAAAGAGCAATGAACACTTACACACTTATGAGATCATAAGTTGTCTGGTCTTAAGCCGGAGAAAGGGGGGTGGGCTACAGACACTCCCATCTGGGTCCCTCTGCCTCTTCCCTGGGGTTCACCTCTAACACAGGAAGTCGTCTGCTCTTAGCAGGATCTGAAGACACATTTGTGAGCACACGCAGACTCATGCTGTGGTTCTGGCTCTGGCCCTGAGAGTTGGTATTATCAGACTTGAAGCCATGCTCAATTTGATCTCCATGTTTAGCAATTTGATCTCCAAGCTTAGCAAAGCAGATTTCCCTCATTAATCTGCATTTATACTTCAAGGCAGCTCAGCAAAGTTCAACCCCTTTTACTTAGCTGAATGAACATGAGAAGGTCAAAAGACTTCTTCATAATTAGAGAGCATCTCCCTCCTGCCCTCTCCCTGCTCCAGCCAGCCTTGCCCCTTCTCCTCCTGGTCTTTCTCTTCTGCTTCTCTGCTCCTAAAATCCCCAAGGATGTGCCTATACGTCCTGAGTCAGGTGAAGTGAGAGATGAGCTGCCTAGGGCCAGAGGGGATGGTGACCTTGGGTCAGACAGACTCAGAATTGAGCCCACACTTTTTCACTTTCTCCAGGTGTAACCTGGAGCAAGACATTTGATTTAAACATCTCTGTAATGGGCTCGAGGGCCACACCTACTCCACAAGGCTGTTACAAAGATTAAATGAGATAATATGCAAGAGATTAACATGGTGCCTGGCATGAGGGAACTGATCAATGACTGCACTGGGTAACCTGTAATTTGGATACTAAAGGGCTCTCCACTGGGCACCAAGGGCAGGGGTTCTAGGTCCACCTTGGCCCTGACCACATGTGATGTACCTAGCTCTGGCAGGGGGTGGGGTATGGAATCTGGTCTTTCACTCAGGAAATAAAGGGTTTAAATTGAGTCTAATCAAAGGATAGTGAAGCTGGAAAGGCCACTGGGAACTATTCATGTGATGAGTGGTAAAAACTGAGGTCCTCAGACTCAACTCACTAGAAAGTAAGTGATGGGTCACAGTGTCGTGGCCAGTTACTCTCAGCTCCACTCACATCCCACAATGACTCAGGGACTGTGGGAGCTGAAAAGACCCCAAGAAGGTAATTTTGTGTATGTGATTTTATTTATTTATTTATTTTAATTTTCTTTACATTATTGTGTTGGTTTTGCCATACATTGACATGAATCTGCCATGGGTATACATGTGTTCCCCTTCCAGAAGTCACACATATATGGATATCTGATGTTTAACAAAGGTAGAAAGGCAATTCAGTAGAGAAAAGACAATATTTTCAACAAATGGTGCCGGAATAATTGAAAGTCTATAGGCTGATTTTTGAAATTTGATCTATATTTAAAATTTATTTCACATGAATTATAAACCTAAATGTAAAACTTAAAACTACACTTTCAGGGAAAATTATAGGAAAAAATCTTTGTAATCTGGGGTTAAGCAAAGATTTCTTAGATTGGACACCAAAACCCAAAACATATAAAAAAAAGAAACTGATAAATCGAACTTCATAAAAATTTAAGACTTCTGCTTTTCAAAAAATGCTGTGAAGAGAGTGAAAAGACAGGCCATGGACTGGAGAAAATATTTGCAAATATGATAAAGGAGTTGTGTGCAGGATATTTAAAAAAGTTTGTTAACTCAAAAATAAGAAAATAAACAACTCAAAGACATGGACAAAAGGTTTGAATAGACATTTAACCAAACAACATGAACAGGCAGCAAGTAAGCACATAAAAATATTCAATATAATTAGCAATTAGAAAATGCATTTTAGAACCACAGTGAGATCCTTACAGTGCTCACATAAAAATTAAAAAATTGATGATACCAAATGTTGGTGAGGGTATGGAGGAACTGGAATGCTCATACACTGCTGGTGGAAATGTAAAATATTATAGTCACTTTGAGAAAAAGTTAGGAAGTGTGTTAAAAAGTAACACTTACATACACTGTAAGTAATTCCTCTTCTAGATATTTGCCCAAGAGTAGTGAAACATATGTCCATATAAAGACATGTTTAAGAATGTTCTTAGCAGTTTTATTTGTGATATCACAAAAGTGGGAACAACCCGAATATCCATCAACAGGAAAATGGCCAAATCATATGTACATGGGGTAGAATAGTAGTCAACTACAAAAATGAATATTCTTGATGCATACACACACAGATAAATGAATTTAGGAAACTATACTCAATATCTTGTAATAACTTGTATTGGAAAATAATCTGAAAAAAAATATATATATATAAAATAATTTCTTTGCTGCGTACCTGACACTAACACAACATTGTAAGTCAAGCAAAATAAAATAAAAAGAATTATGCTAAGTGAAAGAAACCAAGCAAAAAAAGAATGCATCTTGTTTGATTTCATTGATTTATTCTAGAAAATATAAATTAACCTATAGTGACAGAAAGTAGATCAGTGATTGCCTAGGGAGATGGATGGGGCTTTCTGGGGAGATGACCAAGGAGGTGGAGGAAAATTTGGAGGAATGATGGATATTTTCATTATTTTGATTGCAGTGATGGTTTCAAGAATGTATACGTATGTCAAAACTTATCAAAATTTCCATTTAATTATGTCTTTAAATATATCACTGTTAATATGTTTAATTTATCATATGTCAATTATATTTCAATGAAGTTATTAAAAATATCCACTGCAATTGATGAGCTTTGCACAGGAAACAGCATGTCTTCCAACCAGGACAGCCAGGCCTGAAGCCTGAGGGTTTTGCACAAGACAGACAGCCAGGCAGATGGGAGGGAAACAGGCAGTACCATGGAGTCAGAGCATTTCCAGAAGGAGGGCGCATGGCTCCTCATGTCATACACCTCCAGCAGAGAAGTAGTCATAAGCGTGACCTTGACAAATCAGGAAGCAATAGATGAGGCATGAAAGGTGCCAGGGCAGGAGGTGAAGAGCATCCTGCAGTCCACCTGCTCAAGGAGGAGGGGAGGGAGTAGGGGCCCGCAGAGAGCTGGTGGTGTGGAAGGGGCTGAGGTTAAGAGAGGGCTTCTTATTTCTTCTTGATTTTGTTTGACCTGCCCTGCCTTGCTTTTCACACAGAGGTGAGAATTTGCTCTGCAAACCTGATGACAGCATGGAGGGAGTGAGACCAGAGATTCCAGGCCGCAGAGGATGGAAGCCAGGGGAGGCTCCACCTTTGATGAAGCAGAAGATGACGCTGGGGGGGTTAGGAAGATGACAAGCAGGTGGATATGACTATCAAGGTCAGGGAAACCAGGCACCAGCTAGGGTGCCCTTGTCCCTTGGAAGAACCTAGTGTAAAAGGCTTGAGCCCTTGGCAGCCTATGACCACTGGCAGCCCTAGACCCCAGAACCCCTCCTCCTGCAACTGAGTTCTTCCATCTGCCTCACTAGCTGTATTTCATTTTGGGTTATTTCAAAGTGCAAAGCTCAGCTCTATCAGTGGTTTCTAAAATATCCACCTGCACCAAGCATTTCTGAATATATTAGCCTTATTGCAAATGTGGAGGTACGGAGTCACTGCCTCCCTGGCTGCTCTCCTCTTGTGCCTCACACCCCCTTCTCCAGAAGAAACAGGCCTCCACATCTCTTGCAGACAGCTTTTACCCTCTCTTTCTAGAAAGCCTTGATGCCAGCTGGCTCCATACGCTCAGGGTACTGGCTTTTGTCATCAGATAGATTTCTTGTTTCAGACTCTTTGGTACTCTTTCAAAGATGCATTCTGATTAACAAAAACATCTTTGTGTTTCATGGGTATTAGCATCCCTGTTTTACAGATGAAGAAACAGAGGCACAGAGAAGGTAAGCAACTTGTCAGGGGTCACAGAGCCTGGGAGACATTCTGGCAGCAATAGCTCCATCCGGGTTGTGGCAGGTAGACCCTTGGTTTCTATCCAGAGAGCCCTAGTCTGATCACAGCTCGACCACTGGCCAGCTGTCATAGTGCCCACATCACAGGCCATCTATTGGGTAAATGAACTGACACATCTCAGTTCAGTTCAGTTCAGTCGTTCAGTCGTGTCCGACTCTCTGTGACCCCATGGACTGCAGCACGCCAGCCTTCCCTGTGCATCACCAACTCCTGGAGTTTACTCAAACTCATGCCCATTGAGTTGGTGATGCCATCCAACCATCTTATCCTCTGTTGTCCCCTTCTCCTCCTGCCTTCAGTCTTTTCCAGCTTGAGGGTCTTTTCCAATGAGTCAGTTCTTCCCATCAGGTGTCCAAAGTATTGGAGTTTCAGTTTCAGCATCAGTCCTGCCAATGAATATTTAGGGTTGATTTCCTTTAGGATGGACTGGTTGGATTTCCCTGCTGTCCAAGGGACTCTCAAGAGTTTTCTCCAACACCACAGTTCAAAAGCATCAATTCTTCAACACTCAGCTTTCTTTATAGTCCAGCTCTCACATCCATACATGACTACTGACTAGATGGACCTTTGTTGGCAAAGTAATGTCTCTGCTTTTTAATATGCTGTCTAGGTTGGTCATAACTTTTCTTCCAAGACACATCTCAGGTGCTTGCAAAGTCCAGGCACATAGTAGGTGCTCAAGTAAACGCAGCCACACTTGTGAGTGGGCTGACTGTACCTCTCCCACCCCAGGTCCTAAAACCTCGCCCACCCCAGGTCCTAAAACCTCACCCACCCCAGGTCCTACATCTGGACTCTCCCCCCCAAGGCCTTACTGTTATCGGATTCCTATTGCTTTCTTCTTTCCAAAACCAGATTAAAACTCAAGTTCCTGTGAGAAACTCTCCCTAGTTCCCCCTACTTAATATCCTGCTCGGCAGTCTAGTGAAAGATAGGGTAATGCAATTTGGGAATTAGACTCAATTCTGTTTTCTCCCCTCACGAGTGAGGAGGCCTTAGACTGGCCCCTGAACTGAGCCTGGGTCTCCTCACCTGCACAGGGGGACAGTGTTCAAGACTAGATGAAAGAACACAGATGAAGAGAGCTGGACAAATGGCAACTCACCCTAACCTGTGGGTGCTTTCTTTGGTGTAGGAGGGATCCACTTGCAGATGGAGCCACACCCAGAAGGGGTGCAGCGTTGCAATGTGACAGTTCCAAGCAGAGTGAGTCAGGCTCCTCCCACGCCCCCCTCCACCCCGTGTGCTCTGGCTGCCTCCGCCCTGTGTACCTCTTCACCAAACTCCTGCTGCTCTGCTGTGCTCACCCCGCACGCGCTCCCTTCTCCCCACTCTGGATGTGTGCAGACGCCCCCACAGCCTAGCTCACCCTTTTTGCTCATTCTGCTCTCTCTGTCCCTGTCTCTCCCTCTTTCTCCTGGGAGGTCCTCCCTGACTCCAAGATCTTCAGCCCCGGTGGTACACACTCCATGGTTCCCAGAGAATTAGCAGCTTCTCTACCATGAGAGGGGGCTTCCCAGGTGGCTCAGCCATAAAGAATCTGCCTGCCAATGCAAGAGACACAGGTTCGATCCCTGAGTCAGGAAGAACCCCCAGAGGAGGAAATGGCTACGGACTCCAGTATACTTGCCTGGAAAATCCCAGGAAAAGAGGAGCCTGGTGGGCTACAGTCCATGGGGTCACAAAGAGTCAGACATGACTGAGCATGCACACAGTACAGGCTCCCATCATAGACTGTAAATTTCCCCAGGGAGCGGACCATGTCTGCCTGATTAGCCTTGAATCCCAGGGCGCCGTGTCTTGTCTAGCCTGTGATTTCTATGGAATCTTCTATCCACTTAATAACACGCTGTCTGGGTCTCGGCCTCAGCATGTGACTCCGGCTCATCCCTACCCTCCCTGGAATGTCATTCCCTCAGCAGTTTAATGAAGGGGCTGGGGACAGTGGTCTCCAGGGTCCTTGTTTGCTTCTGTCCTTGACTTTGAAGGCAGATTTTGGACATGTGGAGATCAATGCTGCTCATGGTCTGATGATGTCAGCAGGACAGGCAGCAGGGACCCCCCCTACCCCCATGCCCCTCGTTATAAATAACATTCTCTCCAAGTGCTGGGGTCACCCTCCCCCGAGGGCAGCGATAGGTGGCTGGAGAGCCAGCAGAGAGGGGATGTCAGGTCTGAGTGGGTGCCCGGGCCCTGTAAATAACCCACTAGCCCAGCTACGAGACCAGCATGGAAGGTCAGTTGGGTCGCTGCTCTGGGCAGGGGCTGCAGTCACCGGGCAATCATCTGTGAGCCTGAGACTCATGGATGACTCTGAGATGTCAATTACCCCCGACCAGTCAAATGACTCAGAGCAGGGAGTCAACTGCAGGAGCCCTGGCCTGTTCAGAGAGCTATGGGCAGAGGGCCCCCCTCAGCCCGCCCGCCTCCCAGCTCCAGGATGGGTCAGGGCAGGGCTTGTCCTGGGAACACACTGAGCTCCCAGCTCCTTGGCGAGCACTCTCCCAGGCCCTGAGTTAGTGGATTCTGGAAGGAGTGGCCCCAGTAAGTCCCTCTGGACCTCTGGCTCACAATCCCTTTGTATCATACAAGGTCTGGTGGGAGAAGAGGAACCCAGGGCTGTGGGGAAATCAGACTGGTAACTATACCTGTGGTCTGAGCTCTCTCCATGTCAGTTTCCTGCAAAATGGGAGGCAGGAGATGCCCACCTGGCAGATGTAATAAGAGGGCTAAGTGACATAATGAGGTCAAACAGCTAAGTACTGCCTGGCACACGTAGGGTGTGCCTGGGTTGGCAGGATTCTGGTAGTGTATAGAAGGATCAGCTCATACTGGCTTAAGCAGACAAGGAGGGTGGCTCTGACCGTGACACCATGACATCTCCTAGAACCTAAGGATGAGGAGGCAGCACAACCTCAGGAGACAGGCCTAAGGAGTGGCCAGGACCCTCTCTTGCTGCCCCTTCCAGACGGAAGCCAGTCACCACAGCTTCCGAGTGCAAACACCTCCATTTGTGAGAACAGCCCAGATGGAGACAGATTCCCTCAGTCCCCACCCCAGATTTCTCAGAGAGACAATCTACCTGGTCCACCTTGGATGGGTTTTCCGCCCATCTGTTCAGGTTTCACTGGAGGAGGTAGGTCAATCAGCACTTGTAAATAACCTAGAAAAAACCGTGTAGGTGAAGAGGGCCAGGTGGGGGGAGAGGGGGGTCACCATGAGCTGGACAGATGCTTTCAGAGGATGAAGCTTGCGCCAATTCTGGGGGGTACTGACTGTAACATAGGGGGGCCCTGTCCTTGAAGAATGTACTCGGGATAGGGACACAGAGTTGCATCTACGTGTGGGCAGCGCAGGTCCAGGGAAGATGAGCACTTGGAGGGTTCAGTGGGGTGAAAACCAAGCTCTCTGTAAGCCTGCCTCCTCCAGCCCTGCTGTGTAGACACATGCAGAGGAGGCAGAGCGAGCCGCACAGCAAGGACACGGCAGGATCCAGGCTGGACGCTAAGCCTTCTGGTGCAGACATGCCTTTGGGACAGTAGGGGTCAGGCCTCGAGGCAGCAGGGGGAGGGCAACTATTGCACAGCTCTGCCTCAGCTACAAGACCCCATCAACCCATATCTCTTTACAGCTGCTCCAAAGAGCCAGCATATTTTCAGCTACAATCCTGAGCCCAGGAGGCAAGCAGGAAATGATTCATCCTCTCTCTCAGACATGAAGGCAGACCTGTATTATTAATATTTACCCAGGGGTTTCTCCAAGGGCCCCGAACAACAAAAGAATCATTGGGAGAGAAGGGCATGGATCACCAGCATTGCTGAGGTCACTGGCTGCCTCCAAGTGGAGCAAAGGGACCCCCCTGCCACCAAGTGTCGGGCTGAAAGGGACCGTGTGGCTCTCTCTGTCTCCCCGGTTTATCAGAGGAGAAAACTGAGGTCCCAAGAAGAAAGAGGCTGGACCAAAGAAACCCAATAGGATGGTGGGAGAGGAAGGAACAGAGCCTGGAAGCTCAGGGAATGGAAAGAGCAGAGGCAGTGAGCCGTCCATCTGTAAAATGGTAATACAAGGGCTCGTCAGGTGGCTTTTGACCAAGATGTGAAATGACCCCTCAGAGTGCCTGACAAGGAGCAGATCCTGCACCCGTGACACCTTGGTGAGGATGCCCCTGGCACTCCCCGCCCCCAGGTCCCTGTGCGCTTTGCATTGCCCCCAGTGGCCCTGTTTGGGCCTCTGACACTGACCTGTTCCACACAACCCCATGGGAATAGAGTCAGGGCAGACCCCTGACCCAGATGGGCAGTATCTCTCCTGTAAATGTGAGACGGAGACTAAAAGGAGCTAGTTGGGTCTGCTGGTTGTTTGAGCTCATGATGAACACGGTCCAAGTGTGCGGGACACTGAGAAGGGTGGAGGATTGAGTCCCATGGAGAGAGATAGAGAGTGAGGTGCCTTCTTGATGGTGCCCGTCTCTGGTCTGGGTCCAGGTACCTCAGTAGTTCTGGCTGTTTGCTTTGCCTTGAGCACCTGAGAGACACTTTCCCTGCAGCTGAATGGGTTCTGTTACCTGTACCCCAAATAACGAAGAACTGCTGGATGCTCAGGGGGGTCCAGAGCCAGGCAGTCAGTTGACTTCAGGAAAGACAGCCCCCTTCACGTCTGGGGCCAGGGTGCCCTGCTCAGCGCTCTCTCTCCTGGTCTATCTCTTCCCTGCTTTGTTCTCTCCCTCCCTGTTTCTCTCTGCCTTTTCTCCCGCACTCAGCCATTCATCTAATTATTCACTCATCCCACGGGCATAGTCTGTGGCCCACCTGTGCCTGTTCAGCCCCCAGGCTGGCCATAAAGGGGACACTGAGGGGGCTGAGGCCATGTCCCTGCCCTTGGGGAAGCTCCTGGTCTGGCTACGGAAACAGATGAATCCATCACAACCCAGAGTGATCAGCACCGAGATAGGGGGAGAGGCTGCACAGGACGGGAAGACCGGGGAGGACCCTGACCTGGACCCAAGTCAGGGAGGAACTCTGGGAAGAGGTGGTGTCCATGCTGAGACCTGGAAGAGAAGCAAGGAGCCAGCAGGGGGTGAAGAGGGTCGGGGTAGATGGGAGACAAGGTTATCACTGGCGGTAGCAACTAGGCATCTGCAGAGGTCTGGCAGTGAAGGAGAGCCGGGAGCCCTGCGAGTGGCAGGCAGTGCCCTGTGGATGGGGCTGGGGTGTGAGTGTGGAATTAGGGGTGAGAAGGTGGGGAAAGACAGGACAGGACTCCTCTGGGATCAGATCGCAGAGGATGAGGCTGGGCTGTGCAGACTGGGCTTCACCCTGAGGGTCCTGGGAGCCACGCAGGGATGGGGGAAGGGGTCAGGGAGGAAGCGACCCCTCTGTAGGCATTGGGGTGGGGGGCGGATTCCAAGAAGATCCAGCTTCTCCAAGCCCTGGATGGGAAGAAGCCTCCTTCTCCCTCTCCTCCCCTTCCCGCCCTAGCTTATTCCCTCCTCCCTCCCTCCTCTGATGCCCCTGCTTCTCTCTCTGTGTGTGTCCTCACCTTCAGTCCCTATCTATCTATCCCTGCTTCTCCCATCTCTTTGCCTTTCCTCCTTCCTCTGCCGAGGTTTCCAGCATCCGCGCTCTCCATTCTCTCCAGACCCTCCCCACCTCCAGGCACAGGGCTGCATCCCGGCTGAGTTGTCCTTGCGAGGATCGGCAGCGCCACCTTCAGGTCAGAGCCGGAACCGCCGCGGGGTCTCCCACACCAGAAAGACGCGGGTCCTTCTTTGCCTCCTGCAGAAGACAGAGGTGTCCGCCCACCTGGCCCGGTCCCAATGCCCCCCTCTGCAGCCCGCAGCCTCGGGTCTGGCTGCTCTGGGTCGACCCTGGCATCAATACCAGCGCCGCCTCTGTCTCCCCTAACAACCCTAATTACCAGGCAAGCTCTTCTCCCCAAAGACCAGACACCAGAACTAATGTGCTTAATAGCAGAATTCCTTCCCCTTTCACAGCCCGTGCCCCGGAGTGCCGCCAGTCTGAGGATGCCAGTGTTCTCTGCTCTCCTGGGACGGAGGGCCCCACAGGGGCTCAGCTCAGTCAGTCGCGTAGTCATGTCTGACTCTTAATGCATGGACTGCAACACTCCAGTCTTCCCTTTCTTTCCATCACCAACTCCCAGAACTCAAACTCATGTCCGTTGAGTCAGTGATGCCATCCAACCATCTCATCCTCTGTCGTCCCCTTCTACTCCTGCCGTCAATCTTTCCCAGCATCAGGGTCTTTTCAAATGAGTCAACTCTTCGCAACAAGCAGGCGGCCAAAGTATTGGAGTTTCAGTTTCAGCTTCAGCATCAGTCCTTCCAATGAACACCCAGGACTGATCTCCTTTAGGATGGACTGGTTGGATCTCCTTGCAGTTCAAGGGACTCTCAAGAGTCTTCTCCAACGCCACAGTCCAAAAGCATCAATTCTTTGGCACTCAGCTTTCTTTATAGTTCAACTCTCACATCCATACATGACTACTGGAAAAACCAGAGCTTTGACTAAGACGGACTTTTTTGGCAGGTGGGGAACTTGAGGCTTGCACAGGGTGAGTGGGGTTGAGTCACTGGGGACCCAGGAGACCCTGGCGCTGTGCACTTGTTTACTTGTTCAATAATCACTCATGGACACTCAAGCTGTGCCAAGCGGAGATCTAGGACCAGAGAAGCAGAAATGGAAATACAGTGGAGGAAGTCCCTGCCTTGGTGAATGTAAGGAATGTGCTGGTGCTGGGTGACTGGAGGCAGGACCTGGAATGTGTCAGTTACTGCAGGAGCCTAGGAAGGGTGCTGGAAACAGGGATCTTCAGGAAGCGTGGGAGAGGGGAGCTCTAAGATGGCTTCACAGAGGAGGTGGCATCTGAGCTGATTCATCCAGGTAGAGTAAGAGGTGGCCTGGAAAAGATGACTGAAGAGTCTTCCAGGCAGGGGAAATGGCATGTCCAAAGGAATAGAGGTCAGGAAATATGAGGAGTAATTGAAAATATTTAAGGGAGCAGCAGGGTTCAGGGGGTATTAGGTTGGAGGGAGGGACCACCCCAGAAAGGGCTTTGAGGGTTTCCTGCTCCCCCTGCACCTGCAGGCACTACTGACGTAATATAAACTAATAATAACAATAATATAAACAATTATCATAATTACTATTATTATTATAGGGGCTTCCCTGGTGGCTCAGATGGTGAAGAAACAGCCTGCAATGCAGGAGACCCAGGTTTAATCCCTGGGTCTGGAAGATCCCCTGGGGAATGGAATGGCTACCCACTCCAGTATTCTTATCCCTTGGAGAAGGAAATGGAAACCCAATCCAGTATTCTTGCCTGGGGAATTCCATGGCCAGAGGAGCCTGGCGGGCTACAGTCCTCGGGGGTCGTAAAGAGTCAGACACGACTGAACAACTAACATGGTTATTACTATAGTTACTAACTCCTATTGTTAGCCTTCTGTCTGCCAGGCACTATCTCAAACACTTTACATGTCGTGACTGAGCTCATTCTTATGCATCCCATGGACAGACAAGTTTGGAAAGTGGCCCAGAGGGTTTACCTGTCTGATGTTGCTCAGCCCTGAAGTAGTGGAGCACCCTGCCTCCAGTGTCCGCTTTCTCTACTTTCACAGCAACCCTGCCCACCTCACCCTCCAGCTTCCAACGGTATAGCTTGGAGATTCTGCCTCCTAAAAAGAAAGCAGCCACTCACTTCCCCAGAGGTCAGAGAGAATTTGCATTTTGGCAGAAAACCCGTGGAGCCAGGAGAAGACAGCATTTAACCTAAAGCCCTGATTTGTTAATGACAGGCTCTTCCTTCATCTGGGAACACGTTGGCTGGAGGGGAAAGTTTGAGGTGACCCCTCCCCACCCCCATTCTCCACCAAGGTAGTTGCCTCTCTTGACCCCAGCAAGCTTTAGCATTTCTGGAGAAGAGGAACCACAGCCCCACTGCTGCCCCTAGTGGCTGGTGGTGGCACTGGCAGGTCTATACTGAAGGTGGGATCCACCGGGAGAAAGTTCCAGCCCCAGGAAACCCCAAGCTTCCCTCTGAGGGCCCAGGAAGACAGGGGTCTTCAGGCTCCCATCAGCAGCTAGAGGTTTCTCTGGCTGGACAGAGATTGGGTGTAATCCTCAAATGGGCTTGCGGCAGCACAACTTTCTCTTAAATGGACGCAAGGGAAGACTCCACTGAAACACGGAGCTGGGGATCGTGCTGCGTACTTAGCCCCTCAGTTCCAACCTAGGGATGGAACCCAAGTCTCCCATACTGCAGGTGGATTCTTTACCGCCTGAGCTACAGGACTGGGGAGAAAGAAGAGCAAATGGACTTGTTTCCAGAAGTGCCCCAAGAAGGGAGTTTAGAGTCTGCTTTGTGTCTCTGTGTTATTTTTTCCCTCCCTATCCTCCACATTTTGCTTCCTCATGACTAAACCAAGCTTCTCAAGTGGCGCGAAGGTAAAGAATCCACCTGCCAATGCAGAAATGCAAGAGATGAGGGTTCAGTCCCTGGGTCAAGAAAATCCCCTGGAGGAGGGGCATGGCAACCCACTCCAGTATTCTTGCCTGGGAAACCCCACAGACAGAGGAGCCTGGCCGGCCACAGTCCATGGGATTGCAAAGAGCTGCACACCACTGAGAACACACACACACACACACACACACACATACACACACACACACACACACACACACACACATGCCCATGGATCTTAGAAGACTCTCCCAGACCCAGACACTCCTTTTTAGAAACTCCTCCCCCCATCAGACCAAACATCTTAAAATGCCCCCACATCCCCTACTAAATACAAATTATGTGTAACTATGCAGAAGCTAAGTTGGAGGAAAAGGTGAGCAGTTGAAAATATTATGCTTTGTAGACATTTGATTAAGCATTTATCAGTTTCAACTTTGCAGCTTTCCCTTTATATTTTGAAGCCAAATAAATTGTTTTCCTGGGCTTTAAATGTTCTCATGGGCCCTTAAGAGCTCTTAGGCCCTGGCACTTTGCCCAGAACTGAGAGGCTCATGGAGAAAATGCTCCCCTCTCCCATCCACTTCTCCCCCACTCCAGACAGAACCTGCATCTCCTTGGCCCCTCTACAGCATCGCATTGCCAGTGAGAGGATGCTGGAATTATCGGTTGTCGGGGATCCCACTGAGGCCGGATGTCACATGCCAGGGTCACACACAGAGAAAAATCAGTTACTGTTTGTTGCAAGAAAGGATAAAGAGAAGGAGGAAAGGAGAAAGAGAGAAGCAGGAGGAGGAGGAGACTAAGGAGGGAAGGAAGGATGGTGGTTTCAGCAGAGCCAACAAGCAGAAAGAGGAAGCAGGATAGTCTGTAGGTCATGATGGGCTCTCTCTGGCCCCCTCTTCCCCTGGACGTTTCCCACGCTGCATCTCAGCGACTCTTCCACAGAGCACCAAGCTTTTTCTTCCCACAGAGATCTTATCAGAATGCAATGTTCCTGAGACTCTGTTGTGAGACAGGTGTGGGGAGAGCATCAGCCTGTCACCCTTGCTCCGGTCTCTACACATCACATTGCCAGCAGAGGCCTGGGGGTGGGGCTGGCACAAATGGGTCCTCTGATGTTCTTCTCCCGGCAATGATATCCTTTGTCCTCTCTCCCAGCCGGCTGGGATGGTGTGGAAGAAAGAATGTGGACAGCAGAGAGGGCATTCTGCACAGTCTCCACACCTTCTGCAAGGAGATGGACATTCCAAGCAGCAGTTTTGTTGATTAGACTTGAATTTGGAAGTCCCAATGTCACATTATGGTCACATAGGATCCCTGCTGATCCCTGGAGGAGTGATACTTCTCATCGTTACATCCCCACCTGCAAGTATCCACCAGACCCTTCTGGGCTTGGACCCGCCCACCTCTCCTCAACCCCATTTCCCACCATGCTTCTCATCACTTACTCCACTCCAGGCACACCAGCTACTGGGCACCCCTGGGACATTTCAAATATATGCCCACCATAGGGCCTTTGCACCAGCTGTTAAAGCTCCTTGCACAGATATTCCTGGGCTTCACTCCCTGAGTTTGTCATGTCTCTGATCAAGTGTCACCTCCTCAGAAAGGTCTCTCCTGACCATCCCACCTGAAAGAGCCCCCCTTGTTCCTCTGGGGGACACAAAGAAGAATCAACTGAAGGTTCCATGAAGGAATACTGACTCAGGGAAATCTCAAAGGCAGAAAAGAGATAGTGTGTGGGAGGCACCTACTGTGACCTGGGCCTTTGACCAGTCAGTCCTGACCTATTTGATCACAGAGGACCTTTAAGTGAGGGAGATGTCATCTTCCCCCTTCAATGGGTAAGAAAACTGAGGCTCAGGGAGGTGAAGCAACCTGCTGCTTTCTGTAAGGGACAGAAAGCAAAAATGAAGTCGCTCACTTGTGTCCTACTCTTTGTGACCCCATAGACTGTAGCCTACACCAGGCTCCTCCATCCATGGAATTTTCCAGGCAAGAATACTGGAGTGGGTTTGCCATTTCCTTCTCCAGGGGAAATGGACCCTTCTCCAGGGTCTTCACAACCCAGGGATCAAACCTGGGTCTCCCACATTGCAGGCAGATGCTTTTGCCATCTGAGCTAACAGTGACAGAGCCTGTCCCATATCTTTGTCTGCTACCCTGGAGATGGAGGTCTGGGATCCTTAGCATTGGTAGCTGATGCCCCATTGCAGGTAGGACTGTCCCAAGAGTATAGACAGTGGTGAGAGTGAGAACCAATCTGTGAGGAACACCGGTCACAGTGGGTTAGTTGGTCCAGTGTCGGGTGAGATGGAGGAAAACAGCCAAGAGGACTGAGATGGATCAGCCACAGAGGCAGCAGGAGAGCTGCGGAAAAGAGAGGGACGTGGAGAGAGACTGGTAGGAAGTTGGGAAGCAAGTGGTGAGAGTGGCCGGCAGGGCCTCATGGTGGCACTGACTTCCCGACTTAGCAGTTGTGTCCTGGAAAGATCCCATCCATCTTTATTTAGCAGGAACAAGGAGGAAGTTGTATGTTTAGAAGCAGCACAGCCTGCCCGTCACAGTCTCACCAGACACCTAAGAGAGGTTCCAGAGAGCCCCTGAGATGGACGTGGGAGCGGGGTGGCAGGAACCCCCTTCGCCCTGGGTATCAACTGCTGTCCTGCCCCCCAGGGGAGATCTGAGAGGCATCCCCAAAACGACTATGGCCTCCTTTCCCCTGGGAGCCAGGGCTTGGGGACATGTGAGGGGATTAGTAGAGCAGGCGGGGCTGGCTTCTCAGGCTTGTTAGAGGGAGACCCTCCCCTCCACCCCCAAGAAGCCCTGCCCTGAGGCCAGCCTGTTTTTGTGATCTAATTAGCATCACTGAGAATTACACTCCACACTCTAGCACGCTCCAGCTCCCATGAAAGCATCGCAGAACTAATTCTGCTTAAATATGAAATGGTTCCTGCCCTCGGGGCCCAAGTCGAGGAGGCACAAACCAGAAACAAGAGTTGTAATTACCAGCTCTGATTAAGCAGTGTAAGTTACGAAAAAAAAGAAAAGTAAAAAGTCCACCTCCCTTCATACACCAATTAATAGTACTTTAAGTTATTTCCATTCTTTTAAGAAAACAGGCTACTTATTTCTTATGCCCTTTCCTTTCTTATGGTCCCATTATCCAGGTCATTTGTTGAGCACCTGCCACATGATAGGAGTTCATATTGGCTGCAGGAATGACAAAGAAACATACCAGTCAGGGTGCCTGAACACCTGGGGCTCACTGTTAGGAAGGGGACATGGCCCTCCAAGGAAAAGTCACACAGACAGCTACACCTTGGGACAGGGCCACGCACGCTATGGACATGAGGCAATGTTAGGATCATGCAGGGGACTAACTCAGATGGGAGTCTTGGGAGTTAAGACCTGAAGGAAGTGGTTACCTGAAGAATGGGGGTGGGGGAAGTAATCTACAGAGTGGGAGCAGCATGTGCAAAGGCCCTGGGGTAGGAATGAGGGTGTCAGAGGGGAAAAGGGAGGGCACTGAGGCAGTGTGATGAGGTAGCAGTGTGATGAGGAGGTAGCATGAGGAGGGGAGGAGGGAGCAGCCAGACCCTGCGGGGCTCATCTGCCTTGATGGCAGGGTAGGGATAACTCAAGATTGCCTGGGCATCACTGAAGGGTTTGAAGCAAATGAGGGCCCTACTCAGTTTGGGGATTTAAGAAGCTCTTCTGGCTCTTCATGGAGGCTGGAGCTGGGGCAGGCGGTCCACGGAGGAGGTGAAGGTCCAGGCAGGAGTCAGTGACGGCTTGGACTAGAGCAGTAAGGAGGGGATGGACACAGGACCAGCTCCGGGAGGTGTTTTGGAGGGTGAAACACCCCACCCTGGGGGTGGTGGGGGTGGAGGTGAGGGATTCGTCACAAAGACACCCAGGTTTCTGGCTGAGGAGCTGGGGAATGGAGCTGCCATTTCCTGAGTGATAACATGGATGAGGAGCAGGCTAGCAGATGAGCCCAGTTCAGCGTCTCGTGTGTGTGGCCTCGTGGAGAAAGGGGTGGAAGGCAGCTGGGTGTTCGAAGGAGTGCAGGGCACAGCCCCTCTGGAGACACGCCTCCATTGGGATGGCAGTGCGTGCCTCCTGGAGAGAGAAGACCATGGGGAAAGAAGGAACAAGGAAAGCATCCTCACCCATCCCCACCAGGAGTACCCCAGCTGAGGGCTAGGGCTACATGGCAGAAAGAGCCCCTGCCCACTCCAAGAGACAGATGGGGGCTGGGGGGCCGTGTGAGGTCAGGCCCTGGCCGGAGGGAGGTCATAGAAGGCTTCTCCTAATTCTCCCTCTCCCATGGTGGAAGGACAAGGCCAGGGCACTGGCCAGGCAGGGTCTTCTCACACCCTCCCCACGGGTGGAGGGGAGGCCCAGAGCCCTTATGGAAGGGGCCACCTGCTCTGGGGCACCCCCAGCAGAAGACCCTAGATCTTTCCAGGCCCCTGCCCTCAGCTGCCCCAGGTGCCACTCAGCAGAAACACGAACCCCCAAATATCCATCCTCTTTCCTTGCACAGTGTCCGCCTTCCCAGGGCAGGAAAGGGGCTCTGTCCGTTGGGTTCATTTAATGTGTTTATAAGCTTTTGTATTTACAAGTATTTACGTGTAAGCTTTCTATTTCTTGAACCTGAATATCCCCCTCAAGTGACTAAAATCCGCTATGCCAAGGGCTTTTATGGGAAGTTAGAAATGACACATGGGAGAGCTGAGAGCCGGTTTATTTTTAAACCCTGGGCTCTCAGCAACACCCTGTCTATCCATCCATCAGCTCCCTCACTTGGGCAGAAACACATGCTGATGTTTTAATGCGCTTGGCCCCATACTGGTGCTGGGGTACAGAGCTGGGATCTTGGCCCTGCTGACCCCATGGAGTGGCTGGACATGAGGAGAAGGGTCCTGGGGCAGAAACATGCTTTTCTGGCACTGTGTGATCAACACCCTCTGTTCATTCATTTTTCATTCCCCAAATAGATCAGTCTCTGAGGGCAGGCGCTGTTGTAGCCACTAGGTATACAGTTGTGAACATCACAGGCTAGATAAATCGCTGCCCATGGAGCCACAGTCTGCTGGGGAGACCAAGGGTAACCAGCGAGAGAGTCTCTCATCTCTGCCAGGTTGTGATATATGCTGTGAAGGAAAAAAGAGCAGCAGAGAGAGGTGGAGAAGGGTGGAGGACCTGGGGACCTCTCTGAGGAGGTGACATGTGAGTAAGGATCTGGAGGAAGTGAGGACACAAGTCATGCACATGCTTGGAGAAGACGCAGCATGTGCAAAGGCCCTGGGGTGGGATTGTGCCTGGCACACTTGAGGAACAGCCATGACTTGGTTTCAAGGCCTGCCCCACAGAGGGAGGCCTGAGAACACAGAGAAAGCTGTGACCTTGTGTAGGTGAGGGTGGCGGAGCTTCAGGGAGGGCTTGTAGAATGAAGAGTGTGAGGGAATGTGGGGGAAAGCATCTCTGAAGAAGGGCCAGCACAGGCCACAGACTGAGAGAGTGTGGCATATTTTGGTTATGGTGGGAGGTAGGTGTAGGATGAGGATAATGGCAAGGGGGGAGCCAGGACAAAGAGGCTGCCTAGTCAGGGTACTCCAGAAAAACAGAATAGGACATATAGAGAAATAGACAGGGATTGCCTCGTGCGATTATGGAACCTAAGCCCCTAGATGTGCCATCTGCAAGCTGGAGGTCCAGGAAAGCTGTGGTGTGGTTCCAGTCCAAACCTGGGCTGAGAATCAAGGGTTGATGGTGTCCCAGTCTCAGTCTGAAGCCCAGAGAACCAGTCACACTGACAGATGTCCCAGCTCTGGCAGAGGTGGAATTTTTCCTTCCTCTGACTCAATATTCTAGTTAAGCCTTAATGGATTATTGGGTGATACCCACCCTCATTGCTGAGGGCAATTTACTGAGTCTACTGATTCAAATGCTAGTCTCCTCCAGAGACCACCCTCACAGACACCCAGAAATAACGTTTTACCTCCTATATGGGCAGCCCTTAGCCCAGACCAGTTGACACATAAAGTTAACCATCACGGAGGCCCCATCAGGCTGAAAGGGAAGGTGCTTCCCAGCTGGTCCTCGAATGTGCCTGGTTTGTTCTTATGTAACCCAGGGCCTTTGCACTTGCTCTTTATGAATGCTCTTCCCCAGATCTCAGCAAGGCTCATCCCTTCATATCCATCTAGGCTGCTATTCAAATGTACCTTCTTACTGAGGCCTCCCCACCCAGCTCTTTGTCTCCGAGCCCTAGCCCCTAACTTCCTCCTGCCCTACTCTACTGTTCTCCTTAATTCCTGCCTATCTCCATATTACATACTGTGCATATCCCAACTGTTTCTCGTCTGTCTCCATCTACTAGAAATGTGAGCTTCACGAGGGCAGCAATCTGCGGCTGTTTTATCATCACTGTATCCCTAGAGGTGTGAGGCCCATAACAGTGATTCAATTGGTATTTGTTGAATGACTGACTGAATGGCCTTAGAAGTCATGTCAAGGGGCATTGGTATTATGGGTGTAATACTCGTATGATCCTAAGAGTGGCAAGGAATCACCCAGGGCACTGAAGAAGGGAAGTAATGGGTCTGAATTAGGAAGATCTTCTGTCCACATAGAAGACCAAGGTTGGGAGGAGAAAGGAGGCCGTGCTGCCCTTGGAGTGTGAGCTGACAGGTCAGTGGAGAAGCCAGAGTGGCTGGGAGTGGAGAGGCCAGAGCGGCTGGGACATGGAGACCCCAGGAGGGCTCGGTGCCTGCTTGTCATGGGGGTTGCTGAGCTGCGAGCATCGAGGGCAATTGGCACCATTGCTAATGTTGGGCTGATTGGGAGGACAGAGCAGGCTGGAGGGGACAGTGGGGTTCAGAGTGAGACAGGCTCTGCAGGCAGGGGGCCTGCCAACATCCAGGCTCACACAGCAGGTCCCGGTGATAGAGCAGGACACGGACTGAATGCTGGCAAAAGGAAGCAGAGGAGGCAGGAACAATGAAGGGCAGAGCTGTGGACAGCTCTGCAGAGGGGTGGTGACATCAGCAGTGTCACTGGTTGTGGGTAAAATGTGGGAACAGGAGAGGCCTGCTGCTAAAAGTGTGTGAGTCCCGCAGCCCGCTGGTGGCCCTGCCCCATCACTTGCCATCCTTCAAGGCCAGGAAAGGTCTCCCAGATAGCTCTCAATCCCACCTGCCTGGGGAGGTCCCTCTCCATCCGTGAAAGGCTGGCTCTGTTCCCTCCCCCGACCCTGCCCCATCCTCCTGCCAAGTGCAAGGCCCAACCTCCCCTGCTGCTGCCTTTTCAGCTCCCTAAGCTGCAGTCACTCTTATTTTCCATCAGGTGTTTCCTCCGCTTTCAGAGCAGCTCTTCTCTGAGTCTAAAAAATGTCTATGTCAACAGCCCTCAATACAGATGTCCTGACATCGCTGGTCTGACAGCCTGCCTGGGAACCAACCCACAGGGAAATGAATAGCCCAGAGGAGGGGGCATGTTCCGAGCCCAAAGCCAGCATCAGCCAGCGTGGGGGTTTGGGGAGGACAGGGGCTAAGCCAGGAAGGCCCTGGGACCAAGGCACACAGGGCTTGCTTTAGGGTAGTGAGGGCTACAAAAGGGCTGAGCTTTAGGGTAAATGTGAGCTGGTTCCTGCCTCTGCCCTTCCTGTGCCTCTGGGAGACAGGCGCTGGCCCTCTCTGAGCACTCTATCCTCACATGCACACAAGGATGCTGAGAGTGCTGAGGGTGAGGCTGGGCAGCTCTTAGCACAGGGCCTGGTGCACTGTGGGAGCCCTGTCTGTGGCAGCCACTCCTGAGATGCACTGACTCTTCTTCTTAGTCACTGAAGCATCTTGTCTCCCAAGTCTGGTGCCCAAGGGCAGAGTTTCTTTTTGCCAAAGAACTGGTCTCAAGTCAGGGTCCCTGTGTATCCTGTTGATACCATGACCACCCTGCTAGCTTGCTTCATCATCCCCACTCTACAGATGGCAAAACTGAGGCTGGAAGGAAGGAAAGAGGCTTGTGCAAGGCCTGGGGCTGGAAACTATATTTGAACCCCTGTCTGTTGCTTTCAAAGCTGCAGCCTCACTGGGACCCTGTCGGGACCCACCACCCGCCTTGGAGGGATTAGTAGGAACCAGTGGACAGGGACCAGGGCAGGGTCAGCCCAGGATGGAAGTGGGCTGAGCCCAGGGAGGACCAGGCCTCTGCCAGCTGCAGAGGTGTCAGAACTCCTACCGGGAAGTTTCCTCCTAGGCTCCATCCACCCCTCTAGCCTCCTGGGCCCCCATGCACCGGCTTAAACCTGGGCCCTGCCTGGGAGTCCTGCTCTGACTTCTCAGAGGAGGACAGGGCATTCAGCCTCACAGGCTGAGAAAAAGCAGAAGCAGCAGCCTCCCTGATTTGTTTCAAAAACAAGTGGGGGTGAAGGACGCCTGGATGCTAGTCACCAATCACCTGGTCGTGGATTTCACAGCCCATGACACCCACTGGGGCCTAGCTGTGACGGCCTTCCAGCTGCTCACCTAGGATAAAGGCACCTTCTCTCCCCAGGGGTGGGGTGGAGTGAGGATGGGACCCAGCTGCATCCAAAGGGCTCTGGTTGCCATGGAAACAGGTGGTTGGGGAAGGCAGGCCCTGAGGCAGAGGCCTTCAAAGCCAGTCTCCAGCCTCTAGACTCAGGTCCACTGAGCCCAGGTGGGGTTCCATCACTGTTCCCGCTGCACAGGTGGAGTTGTCCCCTCCTCATTTCAGGACTCTGGAGCAGGTCACCAGGCTCTTGGAACAGCTGCATCTGCCCCCAGGTCCTGCCAGAGAGGAGAGAGGAGCAAAGGCTGAGTCTGAGCCTTTGGGATCAGAGACTACGGCTGCCAGGACTGGACACAGGCTGCCAGGGGTCATGGGAGCAGGGCACACCCAGAACTCTGAACTTACAAATGTCCCCAGAGGCCCCAGGCTCAGCCTGCTCCTTTTCTGGATGGGAGAGCTGAGGTCTTGAGGGTGCCGGGAACCGGCATCAGCACTGACTTCCTGAGGATGCTTCTTCCCGAAGGCACAGCCCCTGACACTGGCCAAGCTCCCAGTGCCTCCCCCAGCAGGTGGACTCCAGGCTGTACTTGCCATGTGGACACTGAGCACTTGTCCTGATGGTCTTCATGGCACCACAAGCCTCAGTCCCAGTTCATGGAACCTCTTTCCATCCCTAGGCCTGTGAAGGCCATGAGGAACACTAGGCTGGGGATCAGTACGCCTGTCCTGGGTTTAGGACCATCACTGTTGGCAGTCAAGGTGTAGGCACAGGTCACCCCCAACATATGTAGTCCAGGACATGAGAACAGGTGAGGCCCACAGACCAGTGGGCTAAATATCTAAGTTAGAAAGCAACTAACACACTGTCAAATCAAATAATTTTTTCCCTTCTACCTCCACAAATTTCCAAGTCCTGGAATACAGAGAGCAGAGACAGCTGGCCCTGACTCCTGACACCTGACCCAACCCGGGCCAGCCCTTACCTTCCCTCCCTCGGCTCAGCTGGCCCGTGGTCTCACATACAATGAGTGGCACTCTGCACCTCCCTACCCACAGCTGCACTCGGGGTCTAGGGGGTGCATGCTGGCCTTGCAGGTCACCATCCAGGGAGCAGACGCAGGAAGAGGGTTCAAATGTCATGCAGTCCCTGGAAGCAGGTTCAAATCAATCAGGAAGGGAGTTCTGGGGTTGGGGGCCTGGAGCTTGTTCCTTGTCCCCCCTCATTCCTGAGGGGAGAGGCACAGCTGGAGAAGGCAAGAATGGGGTCCCCCCAGAGAATGGGACCCCAGGATGGGCCCCCTACTCACATCTCAGGGTCACAGGATGGAACAGTGGAGGGGATGTGGAGCCAGGTGGGCAGTGGTGCAGTGGGGGAGAGGCGTAGTCAGAGATGCCCAGGGCCTGAGATGAGGCATGGACAATGGACGTGAAGGAATGGGGACTCTCGAAGTGACCGACATTAAACTTGGCAGGACTCAATGGTCCCTGAGGTGTCAGGAGAGTCAGCGATGCCCTCCTTGTTTCTGATGTGGGTCAGTGGGGCCTGCAGGGGCAACACTGAGATGGGAGCAGTGGGGACGACCAGATTTGAGGAGAAGATGAAGGCTGAGACTTTGAACGTATCAAGGGGCAGGAGGTTGTGGGTCACTCAGAGGACAGAGGCCACAGGAGACCCCAGAGGAGGTCCAGTAAGTGGGACAACCTGTCTAACTCGGCACCAGGTGTTCAGCACGAGGACATATGGTACATCATAGGGATGGTGCTTGAGGGGTATGGGGTGGCAGCACATAGAGAGGGGGGCTGTTAACACATGCACAGCAGATGGCCAGCAGGCATGACTGAGCTCATTCAGGGAGAGTGAGGAGAGAGGAGGGTGATGCAGGGAGCCGGGCACTGTCTTAGCTCAGGCTGCCACAGAAAAATGCCACAGCTGGGGGGCTTGAACAGCAGCAATCAATTTTCTCCCTGACCTGGAGGCTGGGATGTCTGAGATCAGGATGTCAGCGTGGTGGGGTTCTAATGAGAGCTCTCTTCTTGGCTTGCGGAGCTCTGTCTGCTTGCTATGTGGTCATGTAGCAGAGAGAGAAAAAGCTCATTCTGGTCTGGTGTTTCTTAAAAAGGCACTGATCCCATTGTAAAGGCCCCACCCTCATGATCTCATTTAACCTGAATTACCTCCCAAAGATTCCATCTCCAAATGTCATCACATATCATGTATCTCATCACATCAGCATATATGTGGAGGCAGCACAATTCAGCCCAGAGCTTTCCACTCTTGACTTCCTTGGTGCCTACAATGCAGGAGACCCAGATTCAATTCCTGGGTCAGGAAGATCCCCTGGAGAAGGGAAATGGCAACCCACTCCAGTACTCTTGCCTGGAAAACCCCATGGATGGAGGAGCCTGGTAGGCTACAGTCCACAGGATCGCAAAGAGTCAGACACTACTGACTCACTATCACTTTGAATGTAAACCACATTCATTCCATCCCAACAGCTCCCAACCTCTTAACTCCTTCCAGCAACAACTCTAAAGTCTGAAGCCTAGTCTAAATATTGCCTAAATCACACATGGATGGGACTCAAGGTCTGATTCATCTTCAGGCAACATTCCTCTCCAGCTGTGAACCTGTGAGAAGAGATTTGGTGGTGTCATCCAGTCTCCGAGTTGTGTCCAACGCTTTGTGTCCCCCATGGATTGCAGCATGTCAGGGTTCCCTGTTTTTCACTATCTCCGGGAGTTTGTTCAAATTCATGTCCACTGAGTCGGTGATGCCGCTCAACCATCTTGTCCTCTGTCATCCCTTTCTCCTTTTGCTTTCGATCTTTCCCAGCATCAGGGTCTTTCCCAGTGAGTCAGTGCTTTGCATCAGGTGGCCAAAGTACTGGTACTTCAGCTTTAGCATCAGTCCTTCTGGTGAATATTCAGGGTTGATTTCCTTTAGGATTACTAAGAGATAAGTGCCTCCAAAATATAGTGATGAGATAGGCCTGGACTTGACATTCCCATTCCACAGGGCAGAACTAGAAAAGAAGGAAAGGGTGACAGGTCCCAGGAGTCCAAAACCCAGCAAGGCAGATGTCAAGAGCTCTTCGGTTCAATGCTCTGCCCTCCAGGTCCACTGGGGTAGGCCAATGGGTGGTAGGCTCAGCAGGGTGGCCCCATTCCTTTGTTGGACAGGGCATCAGACCCTAAGCGCTCTGCGTGGGTTCCGTCCCACTCTCTCAAACCCAGGCAGGAGCAACAGCCCTGCCTCTTGAGCCTGTGCGCTCTGGCTGCACTGGGCATGGCAGCCTTGATGATCCTTGAATTGCCTTTAGGGGATCCTCCTTGAAAGGTAGGGCCTGTTCACAGCTGAGTAGCTCTATGGGCCAGTCCCGTAGAGTCCAAGAAATCTGACAGTCTTCCTTCATCCCATCTCACCTTCTCTGTCCCTTTATTGCAGCTGGTAGTGTCTCCACTGGTGCGGTCCCACATCCATGTCAGGCTTCTGCAGAGATGGCTGTTTAAGTCCCTGAGTCACACCCATGAGCTCTTTATCGAATGACTGTTCAGCCACATATTTTGTGTTCTCTGCAGAATAAGTTTCTCTCTCTCTCTCTCTCTTTTTTTTTTTTTGCAATATGGAGAGGCTGAGAATACTCCAAATCTTTAAGTTCTGTCTCCTTTTGGCCGAATAATTCCCTCATCAATTCATCTCTCTCCTTTCTCATTTCACTCAAAGCAATCAGGAGACACCAAGCTGCTCCTTCAATACTTTGCTTAGAGATTTCCTCAGCTGAATACACCATTTCATCACTCGCGGCTTCTGCCTTCCACAAAACACCAGAGCACAGTTCAGCCAAGTTCTTTGCCATTTTGCCTCTGCTCCAATTTCTAGTAACATGTTCTTCTTTCCTGCTAAGACCTCACCAGAATTCCTGTTAATGTCCATATTTCTAGCACACACTCAATACCCTTCTAGCCTCTCCCCATTACCCAGGCCCAAAGCTGCTGCCGCAGTTTTAGGTATTTGTTATGAAGTATCTCTTCTCAGTACGAAAATCTGTCTCCATCAGTTCAGACTGCCAGAACAAAATGCTACAGGCTACAAGGGAGCTTAACCAACAGAAATGAAGCTCCTCATGGTTCTGGAAGCTGGAAGTCTGAGATCAGGGTGCCAGTATAGCAAGGTTCTGGTGAAAGCCCACTTCTGGGCAGCAGACAGTGACTTCCCACTGTGTCCTCACTTAGAGGAGAGATGGAGCTAGCTCTTCTTATAAGGACATCAGTCCCATCATGGGGTTCATGAAATCTAATCATCCCTCAAAGGTCCCACCTCCTGAGAGCATGCCACTGGGAGTGAGGGCTTCAATATATGAGTTGGCTGGAGGGCATAATTCATTCCAGAGCAGGTCCCAGTGTGCAAGAACCGGAAGAGAGCGAGGAGGGGCAGAGAGGTGGAAGGCACTCTGGAGACTGTGAGGGGCTCTTGGAGCGGCCCCAGAGGTTCGTCGAGCACAGGGTCAGGGGACAAGTCTCTTCCCCATGGTAGTAAGAGGTCAAACAGATAACTGCTGTGATCCTTGTTTAGACCAAGTGCTCTGGAAACACTCAGAAGCAGGATGCTGGTTTCCACTGGGAGCTGAGGGAGACTCAAACAAGACTCATCCAATTCAATCTTCAGCATTGATCTGGGAGATGAAGGGAAACAGGTATGGAGGTGGGAAACACAGAACATGGGGCTGCAGCTGAGGGACCTGGTGTATCTGGGATAAAGTTACTGGATTTGGGCAAAAGGGGGTGGAATAGAAGTCATAGGGCTGGTGGTAATCAAGACACAAGACTGGAAGAGGGAAGGAGAGAGGGAAAAGGGCCCTGGAGATGGCTCAAACCTCAAACCTCCTGCCTGGTACTGAGACAGGCTCTGCTGCTGGGGGATACAGAGTGAATCTGGGAATCACACAGCCTCAGGTTCCTACAAGTATTAGATGCGAACGATAACACCATCACACTGTCTTGAAGCCTTAAGATCTTACGTTTTATCCTCTTAGGGCAATTGAGTTATAGAATCTCAGAGATTTAGGTTTTTTTATATCACATTAGTTTTGAATCTTAAATTGCTCAAGTGTCAAAATCCTGGCCAGTTCCCCCTCCTGGTAATGATAATATGCACTCTGTGCTCAGTGCTTTCCACACATTATGTCCTTTTGTCTCCATAACAACCCTGGGATGTGAACATTTGCCTGATTTTTCCAACTGAAGAAACTCAGTCTTGGTGAGTATAGGTCATGGCTGAAGGTCAAACTCCTTGCAATCAATGTGACCAAGACTCAGCCTAGATCTCTTGGCTTCTAAAGCCCATGCCCCCAGCCTCTTGTTGGTTCACCTCCTTCGAGCCCTCTCTGCTAAGTGCTCACCCATCCTCTGTGCATACCTCCAGTGATGTAAGCTCGTTACCCCTCCCAAGGCCACCCATCCATCCCAACTGGACACATCTCTGCTTCTCAGGGTATCCACCCCTTGGCCCTAAATCTGCACTGGAGAAGAAGATAACCTTCAGGTGGGACTCCTGTAGGGAGGGAGAGCAGCTACCTGAGATGGGATGGGGCTCACACAGAAGGGGAGAGTCTCGGCTTGGGAGGGCTTCAGCTGTGGCCCCTCCCCCACCTTCATGAATGAGAGGGGAGTTTATCCAGAGGAAGGGAATCAGTTGGAGGCCTTGGGAGCAGGACTTCTTAAAGACAAATGAAGATGGAGCCCAGCATGTTGGAAAGGCTGGGTGGTTGCAGGGGTGGCGGGGGTGCAGAGCAGGGGGTACACAACACAGAAATGCAGTTCTCCTCCAAGGGCCTAGTAAGATTGGAATCCTGTGCTGTGCCTCTATTTTCTCCGCTCTTCTCTCTGAAAACTTATTCTGCACAGTGTGCCTGATGCCATCCATCCTCCCAGATGGCTTTTTAAGTGAAGCTGTTTGTTAAGTGGGAAAAGAAAAAGGGAGATTGATCAAGAGGGAAGAACAGGGAGAGGTACTGCAACCCCCGGGGAGGAGACACTCAGGAACAGAGAGTCGAAGAGCGGGGGCAGGGGGGTGGGACTTCAGGCTCAGTGGAGTCACATGACCAGAGGCCCAAAGGCAGTCACTGGCAGTGTTGGGGGCCCCACTGGGTGCCCAGCTCTGGGTGAGCACTTTGGGCTCATTGTTCCATTATCTCGTCACACAACCTGTGTGCCAGGTCCCCAAACTCTCTTAGTCTGTTCAGGCTGCTATAACAAAGTATCGTTGACTGGGTGGCTTATAAACAGACATTACTTATTACAGTTCTGGAGGCTGGAAGTCCAAGCATGGCTGGGTGCCAGCATAGTCACGATCTGTTGAGAGCCCTCTTCTGGGATGCAGAGAGCTGCCTTCGTGTGGTATCTTCACATGGAGAAGAGAGTGTGAGCTAGCTCTCTGATCTTCTTATGAGGACACTAATCCCATTCATGAGGGCTCCACCCTCAGGACCTAATTACCTCCCAATGGCCCCACCTCCAAATATCATCACATTGGAGGTTACATTTCAACATATACATTTTGGAAAGATACAAACATTCAGTCCATAAAAATGACCATCCTCATTGCACAGATGAGAAGCCCAGAGAAGTGCAGATACTTACCCACAGTCACACAGCAAGTGAGAGGCAAATTCAAGCGCAGGACTATCTGACTCCAGAGTCTTGGCTTATAGTCATGCTATCATATAGCCTCAGGTTGACAGAGTCTGAATCTCTGAGCAAGAAGTCCAGGTGTCTGTCTTTTTTAAAGTTCCATCCCACCCCAGGGCATTCAAGTGCACAGCCAAGGTTAGGAACCCCTGAGCTGCCCCAACTTCCTCATTGTGCAGATGGATAAATAAAGACCCACCACCACCACCACTCCAAGGAGCAGCTCTTGTACAGGGTCACATGGCTGGTCAGAGGGTCTAGAACCCACATCCATTCTCCAGTGAATCTTCAAGATAAGTGTTGTGGAGCAGATCACTGGAGATGGATGAGGAGATAGGCTTGGTTGTTACCCCATATTTGAGGCAGCACAGAAGGAGGGTCTGTGATGGATTCTGTTTCCACCTCCACATCCAGAGGGCTCTGTGTCTCCTCCTCCTTCCTCTGTGCAGCCTGTCCCCATCCAAGTCAGGCTTCGAGGAGCTTTGATGGATCACCTCTGTCCCTGGCTGCAGATGGCTCCTCCATTGCCTGATGCCAGCTGTTCCAGCCTGGTGTCTACAGCATTGGCTCAGTGAATGACTGTAGATGAGAAGAAGGGAGTGCCTTGGGCAAGGGACTCTGAGCCAGGGATGTCACAGCAGAAAGAAGAGCAGCTTCCTCTCAAGGCAGCCCAACTCTAGACCCTGAAGAGTGTCCTTCCAAGCTTCAAATAAAAAAAAAATATTTCATCAGATGAGAGGGCTCAGAGCATCTCAGCCAATAAACAATGCTGAAAAATGGCAAGCATGTTACACTCAGTGTGTTTCACCTGCAGCTCTCTGAACTTCTCATCAGTAAAGTGAGGATGGTCGTTGTCATGGCCTCAGTGTTTCTGTCCTGTCAATTACCAGTCAATGGAGAAGGAAATGGCAACCCACTCCAGTATTCTTGCCTGTAGAGTCCCATGGACGGAGGAGCCTGGCAGGCCACGGTCCATAGGGTCTCAAAGAGTCGAACACGACTGAAGCGGCTAAGCACACAACCAGTCAATCCTAAAGGATATCAATCTTGAATATTCATTAGAAGGATTGATGCTGAAGCTGAAGTTCTAATACTTTGGCCACCTGGTGTGAAGAGCTGACTCAGTGGTAAAGACCCTAATGCTGGGAAAGATTGAAGGCAGGAGAAGGAGACAACAGAGGATGAGATGGTTGGATGGCATCACTGACTCAATGGACATCAGTTTGAGCAAACTCCAGAAGATAGTGAAGGATAGGGAAACCTGGCTTACTGCAGTCTATGGGGTTGCAAAGACCTGGACATGACTTAGCAACTGAACAACAACAAAATTTTTATGTTCAAATCTCTGTTGTGATCATTGGAGGTGGAGCTGTTGGGAGGTAATTAGGTCAGTACGGTGGAACCCTTGTGTATGGGATTAGTGCCTTCATAAGAAGATCTGCTCCATTCCCCAGACCACAGAGAAGGCAAGATATGAGGTCATAGCCAAAGGCCATCAAGGTGGAGGGAGAAGGGGAGGCTGCAGCAGGCCTTGTTCCTGCTGACCTGGCCCAGGAATCTCGGAGCTCACTGCCTGCCCCCTTGCCCCCAGCCTGCTCCTCCCTGGAGTTTTCTATTCCAGAAAAACCCCTGGAAACCCTAAGTAGCCTCCTCTCCACCACTGCCTCAAAGTTGAATTAAGTCACTCTTGTCCCTAGTAATTCACAAAACATACCAAGGTCCACTGTGTGCCCACCCTGTACCTGGGACATAGTCATGATTGCGGTAGCCCTGTCCCTGCCCTGACACCTCGAGGTGGTGATATACCACCAGGGACAGTTCAGTTCAGTCGCTCAGTCCTGTCTGACTCTTTGCAACCCCATGGACTGTAGCACCCCAGGCTTCCCTGTCCATCACCAACTCCCAGAGCCTGCTCAAACTCATGTCCATCAAGTCGGTGATGCCATCCAACTATCTCATCCTGGGTCATCCCCTTCTCCTCCTGCCTTCAATCTTTCCCAGCATCAGGGTCTTTTCCAATGAGTCAGTTCTTTTGCATCAGGTGGCCAAAGTATTGGAACTTCAGCTTCAGCATCAGTCCTTCCAATGAATATTCAGGACTGATTTCCTTTAGGATGGACTGGTTGGATCTCCTTGCTGTCCCAGGGACTCTCAAGAGTCTTCTCCAACACCACAGTTCAAAATCATCAATTCTTTAGTGCTCAGCTTTCTTTAGGTCCAACTCTCACACCTGTACATAAGTACTGGAAAAACTATAGCTTTGACTAGATAACCTTTGTCAGCAAAGTAACGCCAGTAACAGGAGCACGTAAATGCACAGATGATGAAACACAGCTGTGCTGAAGGCTGTGCTTGGGACCTGGAGCTGCAGAGCAGAAAAAGGAGAGGAAACCCTGGGCAGAGGGGAGGGGGTGCAGGGGCCCCCAAGATGGGGAGAGCTGGGTGTGCTTCTCTGCAGAGGGAGGCTGGGGTTTCCAGGTCAGAGCAGTCCCATCAGGTTTACAGTGAGCCTACAAGGACACTGTGGTCCCATTTCCTGCTTCTAAAACAGTTAATTCTCTGTTCCAGGCTGCCACTCACTCTTGAGTTACTGGCCCCACCCACAAGCTAGGTTGTCCGCACCCACAAGCCTGCTCTGCCCCTCTGGCCTCTGTGCTTCCTCCCCTGACCTTCTCTTTCTCACTTTTCATTGAAGTGAACTCTGGCAAAGTCTAGAAATGTGAGTGTGATGTTCACATTGTTCTTTGTAAAGTGCACTTTGGTATTTCAGGCTTCAATAAATAGTCACTGGACACCTGCTAGGAGTCAGGCCCTGTTCTGTACACTGGATGGGCTGGAGGGAGGGAGACAGCTGGGGGGCAATTGCAATAGGTGAGTGAGTGGAGAGCCAGAGAAGGAGAGAGACAGTACCCTGCACCTGGCAGGTGAGGGCAGGTAGAGAGGGACCAGCTCCTCTGATTCCTACATAAGGTGCCTACCCCCAGGCTACTGTGAGGCTTCAGGACACCTGGGAATGTGATGCAATAATGGTATAGCTGGGAAGCAGGAGACACAGCAGGGCTGTGGGTGTCGGGATGGGCACCCTCGTGGGCTGCTGGGGGTGGGGAGGCGTCCATCAGGACAACTTTCAGGAAGGTGATTGGGTGATAAAAACCCTGCGCCTGAGAAACACGCTGTTCTGGACCCTATGCTTCCACAGCAGGAATCTGTCCTGAGGATGTGGTCAGGGACTCGGCACACGGGGCCCAGAACGTTCATCACAGCCCTATGTGCATAAGAGAAAAGCCTGAAATCCTCCAAGTGCCTGGCAGGCGAGGATGGTGGAGTAAATTATGGTGCATCTAAATGAGGTACAATTGCAAAGCTGTTAACATCGTGCTTTTGAGGAATTTTCAGTGATGTGGGAAAATGCTGATGATAGAATGGTAAGAAGAAGAATTGACTATGGAGATGCCCCAATTGCATCATATTTCAGTGTGTGCAGAAAGAAGGCGAAGACGATGATGGTGGTGGCAGTGGTGGTGATGAGGATGAAGGCTGCTCTTTACTGAGTCCTTGCTATGTCCCAGGTCTTATTTCCATTAGCTCATAACCATCCTGTGTGGTAGGAACCCTCATAGTCCTCACTTTATAGATGAGGAAACTGAGGCACAGAATGGTTAAGTAACTGGCCGAAGGTCACACAGCTGAGGCAGTTTGAGCCCAGATCTGACAGCCTCCAAAACTCTCCTCTATACTCTTTACTACTGGCTATATGTACCAGGCCGGAGGCACAGTGTGAGGACACTGTGAAAGAAGTCCCAGGAGCGTCAATAGCAATAGCAATTAATGATCACTCCCCCTTTCAAAAGCTGGTGTTGTTATCACACAGTGACTCATGCACCTGATCGACAGAAGTGATGAAGGGGCTTGGATCAGCTCCATAGACTTTAGACTCCATAGACTCCCAAGCGCCTCACTCTGGTCTGTTGGTACTGTAGGCAGGGCAGGCTTGCAGCACCGTGCCCCAAGGCCTCGGCACTTCCAGGTTGCTCTGGGGCCATGTGGACGGTGCACAGAGCTCTGCTGTGACCCCATGTGCCCAGGCCCTCCTGTGAGCAGCCCCCATGACTCCACCCAGCTGAGTGAGTCCCTGCAGAGTCCTTGAGTTTATCCAGGTGTCTCTGTTCCAGGCCATCACAGTTGGAGCGAGGTAGGGACAGATGCTGGTGGTTGCCTGGTAACCCGCACCAGGCTGGTTGGAGCTGCTTTTGCATCCATCACCTTCAGAGAAAGACAAATACTAGGGCAGGAGGATCCAGGAACCATCACTCAACTGCTCCTCAGATGCAGAAGCCACAGTTCTTTTCTTGATTCATGACGATTTATCGAACAATTGCCCTGAGCACTAATTTCCACCATGCACGCCCACCCTCTTCACATCACCTCAAGCTTCCTGCATCTCTTGTGCCAAACCCAGGCCTCATGGGAACTCAAAAGCAGGTGGGCGCTCCACCCAGGCCATGTCCACATTTACACAACCGATGAAGAATCTCACAAGGCCACCTGAATTATCCTCCCCGCAATGAGTGTACAAGGGGCTTCCCTGATAGCTCAACAGTAAAGAACCCTCCTGCCAATGCAGGAGACCCCAGAGACACGGGCTTGATTGCTGCGCCAGGAAGATACCCTGGAGGACGAAATGGCAACCCACTCAAAATTCTTACCTGAGAACATCCCATGGACAAAGGAGCCTGGTGGGGCTGGGGGGAGGCTATAGTCCTTGGGGTCGCAAAGAGTCAGACGCGACTGACTGAGCGTGTACACGAGTGTGCAAACATTTCATTGGCTGCTCGTGTTGATGGATCAGGATGTTCTTCGAAATGTGATGCAGCAACCTGAGCAGAGCAGAGGAGTGACGCTGCCTGGAAGGAGGTAGAAGAATCCATTCCTCCCTCCACTCTCCCCTCACTGCCCCCCCCCACCCTCCCTCCCCGCCCCCCGCCCGCCGTGGCCCACACCTCCCTCCAGGGGCTGCTCAGACCCGGAAGCTTGCATTCAGGCTGTGCTGATGTTTGGCTCACTTGAGACTAGCTGCCTGGACCTCCTTCCCTGCAGGATCTGGTGCATCCAGCCCCCCTCTCATGGCTGTCAGCCCGGACTACGTACATTCACAGAATCTGGAAGCAGGGGAAATGTCAATCTACTCTGTGTGTGTGTTTTTTCTTTACAGAGTGTATTTCCTCCCCGCCCCTGCATTCTCCACAGCCCCTAGTGCCTCAGGAGTTGCAGTCAACCACCCATATCCACTGGTTCTGCATCCATGGATTCAACCAATCATGCACCAATTGAAAAAGAATTTTTTTTAATTATGGAAACTTCCAAAAAGCAAACCTTGAATTTGCTGTGCACCAGCAACCATGTACATAGGACGCATATTGTATTTACAATGATTTACATAGCATTTACATTGTATTAGGTATTATAAGTAATCTAAAGATGATTTCCAGTATACAGGAAGATATGTGTAGATTATATGCAAATGATACACAATTTTATATAAAGACTTGAGCATCCTTAAATTTTGGTGTCTGCTGGAGATGGGGGAATCCTGCAACCAATCCCCCTTGGGTACTGAAGGGCAACTGAAGAGCCACTTATGAATGAGAAAAACTGAGTCACCAAGAAGTAAGCTTTTCCTGAATTAGTTATGAAAACTGAGCTTGAGCTCATGTTTTGTTGTTGTTCAGTCAGTCATGTCCAACTCTTTACAACCTCATGGACTGCATGCAGCACACTGAGCTCATGTTTGATGACCCCAAATCACCACGTTGGCCTGAAAGAGGAAACCAGAATCTCTGGGAGAAGCAGACAGGGAGAGGTGCAAAATTTTCAGAACAAATCTACCCCCAACCAATGCCTTCATCTCCTCCCTCTAAGAGCCTCAACACACGCTACCTCCTGAGGCTGCCCAACCCACCACGGACCACTTTGCCCCTGTGAAAATCCCTCCTTTCACTGTGCTGAAATTAACTTGTTCATTCATTCATTCATTCGTTCACGTTGAGCACCTACTGTGTACCAGGCAGTCTTCTCAGCCCCAGTCCCAAAGCAGCGAACTCAGTAGACATGTTGTCAAGGAGGCAAAAGGTCAGACAGTGCCAGGTGCTAGGGGGGAGGGACATTGACGCTGGGCCACCCTGCCCACCACCCGGGAACGTCCACACCTCTGTCTGACCCGTGCCACTCAGCTCGCTAATTAGGAGGCCGCTAGCCCCGGACTCCCACAGGCCTGCCTTCTCCGAGAGTCTCAGCCACCTCCCAGGCTCCTTCCATGGGGTCTCGGCCAGCAGGTGGAAGCCACTGGGGCTGCTGAGGGGCCACCGTGGCCATCACAAAGGCAGAGTCTTTGTGGCTTTCTGCCAACCCGAGTTCTGCCTTCCCTTCTTGGGCCACAAGCTGAGCATTTGAAACTTAATTGGTTTTGCAATTAAAAGATGCCGAGAACAGGTGATCCAATTAATTTACATAAACATGTTCGGGAATGAAGTGTTCCAGCCTTCACTGCATCTTTAAAGGGGGTCTGCTATTCCTTCGCATATCCATCTGGCCACTCAAACCTCCTGACAGAGAACTCTTCACTCTGCCTTTTTCGCTGGGCTGTCTCATGTGAGTCACCTGGTCCTGCCGATGGTTCTCATTTGCTGTAGTTTTTTCATCACTAAGTCGTGTCCAACTCTTTGCGACCCCCATGAACTGTAGCCCACCAGACTCTGTCCATGGTATTCTCCAGGCAAGAAGACTCGAGTGGGTTGCCATTTCCTTTTCCAGGGGATCTTCCCAACCCAGGGCTCAAACCCATGTCTCCTGCATTGGCAGACAGATTCTTTATCACCGAACCACCAAGGAAGCTCTGGTTCTTATTTAGGAGTAACGTAATTTTCTCTGTCTCACTAACAAAGAGACAGAGGGTCAGGGAGGTGCAGCGATTCACACCAGCTGTGCAGCAAGTAGGCAGAGGAGGGACTCCAATCTCTGACTCTTCCAGCTTCTGGCCTCATGGCTCCTCCTGTCCAATCACACCCTTAAAAGCCATAGAAGTCCAAGCTCAAAAAGAGGCAGGAGTCCTTTCTCCAAATAATGCTACCTGGTGTATTTAGTGCCCACTTGATACTGGCTCCACACCAGGCTTTGAACTTACCTCACCACTTCCAACGCTCACGACAGCTTTCGGGGGGCATCATCTGCCAGTTTTACAGATGGGGAAACTCAGTAACCCAGGGAGCCCACTAGCAGGGGGGTTAGAGCCTCAGCCTCCTCTGGCTTTTGGTCATTGTGTTCTTTCCACCACTTGCGTGTGTGGTTAAAAAAAAGACTTCTGAAATCAATGAGAGAGGGGGAGACAAGCCTCTCTCTAAATAAATGGGGCAATTTAAATGCCTCCGATATGCCTGGAAGCATTTTAACACATGTGCACAGGCCTATGCTAGGTACTTTATCTTATTCTCATTTGATCCTCACAAGAGTCATTTAAGGTACAGGGTATCATTCCCATTTTACGGAGGAGGAAACTGAGATGCAAGGAAATCAGTGAACACACTCAGAACCATAGAGCAAGCAAGTGAAGGATGCAGAATTGAGACACAGGTCCTCCCGACCTCACAGCCCCTTCTGCCCAGGGAAGTATCTGTGGTCTTCGGGGCAGAAGTGTATCCCCCTCACTTACTGAAAGCTCCTCATCCAGAATTGGGACAGGTGGGGAGGACAAGCCATAGCTTGCTGTGTCCGCCATCAGGGGGCTTAGATCCTGGCCCTGCCACTTTTCAGGCATGTGGCCCAAGCACGTTACCTGCCTCACTGGGCCTTCCCTGGCTCTAAAATGGGTTCATAAAGAGGACCTTCTTGTAAATCCAAGATGCTTTGTTAGACGGAGTGAGGAGGCAAAGTTCTGTCTCAGCCCTTATTGGGTTTTTCTCATGGCATATACCTCACTGTGTCTCTATTTCACTGAGTTATCTGTTTGAGGGGTTTTGACCCCCTCTTCTTCACTTGAACATGAACCCCAAGAAGGGGGGACCACATCTGTTGATTCATTTGTCTTCCCAGGTCTTAGCCTGAGGCCATGCTCATAGTAGGTGCTCAAAATTTTTTTTGAATGAGTGAGTGGAGGTATAAAGCCCCTGGCACACCGTAGGTACTCAACCATTAGTGGATATTTGTCTGTATTCTCTGAATCCTGCAGAGACCTGTATATACCGCTGGGTGATCTGCTTGCCTCTCTTGGCCTCTCTCCCTGTCCTGTTTCCCCCTCACCCTCCGCATGTCCCCTGCCCAATCCAGGGGGGCATTTATAAGCAGCCACGGGACACTGACCAGTACCCTTTAGTTCGTTTGCAAGTTGCAAGAATGAGTCCTGAGCACTGCAGAGGCCCTGTCATCAGGCCAAGTTCTTTACTCTCTTGGTCTACCCTGTGGCCCAAACTTACAGGGGTCCCTGATAGAGCCTGGACTTGAGTTCTTGCCTGTGTAACATACTCCCATCTATCTGGCCACAGACACCTCCTGTGGTCTGAAGCCACACTTGGAGGCCTCCATGTACAGCTCACCCTCTTCCCTTCTCTTCTTCAAGGAGAGCACCCAGGACCTTTACCTGCACCCTCATCCCAGTCTGACTTCCCACCAACCGCCTCACACCCCACCCCTTTCTCCCTCTGTGCCCATTGCCAGTCTCCCTCTGGCCATGTGGAGCCCCGAATTGAGCACATTCAGATTTCTATTAAGCCCCCACTGTATGCACAGCACTTATCCTTGAATTGCCCACCTCCAAGGGACCATCCTCCCCCTTATCCCTGAGGTGCCCCAGATTAGAGTCTTACAGAGTCTTCCCATTCCTCAGACACACCAAGCACATGTCTGCCTCAGGCCCTTTGTATTTGCTGCCCCCTCTGTCTGGAAGTCTTTACTCTCACATATATGAATGACTTGGCTGTTGGTTGGGTGTCTGGGCAAGATGATGAAATCCTAAAATCCTGTGATTCTGACATCTGACTTTAGGTTGTATAGTTTAGGATTTTATTAAAAGCTCTAAAATGCAGTAACCTTAGAGTCCAGGTTTTGATGATTTCTGGGTTCTAAAATGCTGAGATTTTCATGAGTGAAACTTTGAAAAAAAGAAGAAAACCCATTGGAATCTCCCATTGGCTGAGATTGGGTTTTCCCTCGGTCTGGGTCTCCCACTCAGCCACGTAAGGCACCATGGGAATGTAGCTTTTTGTGTCTTAGACACAGTAAATCTATTCTGCATTTTTAGCACCATATGCTCACCTTGTCTAATTTTCTGATCTCCTGCATAAGTATTAGAAGATGATGAATCTTTGCAGATTTTCTGTGTGTAGAGGACCTAAGTCTTCGGGGAAGGGATTTTGACACCAGGCACAGTTCTTACACTCACTGTGAGGCAGACTGGTGTTAGGCTACAGCAAGCCCAGAAGAAGGACAAGGGTCCATGTTTTATTTTTTCCCAAGGGACTGAGCAGGGCCCTTTGTCTGCAGAGATTACAGGCTACAGTGGGGACAGACCAGGAGGGCAATTTCCTTCAGGTCAGAGCAGTACATTTTGAGAGCAAAGAACTACCCTGTGCTAGAAATATTACTACCCCATTTTAAAGAAGGGAAAACCACCACCCAGGCAGGTTTTGCAAATTGCCTGAAGCCACAAACACAGCTAGAAGGTAGCAGTTCAGTAACTTCTAACCCCGCTCCAGGCTGTAAAGCTCATTTTGAGGGAGTTAATGAGAGACCGTTCAGAAGCTGGAGCTGTGAAACTGCCCACACCCCTCATCAATGTCAATTACACATTCCTGCAAACACTCTTCCTTATGTCACACAAGCACAGCATCCCCATTTAATCAATGCGCAATGTTAATTAAACATAGGTTGATTATCAAGGGATGCATTTAGGCACCATGTAATTAACTCACAATAACACAGAAGGCAAGTACAGGATCTCATGAATACAGTAACCTTGCAAGCATCATGTGAGACTCTTCACTGAAGCCTTAAAAGCTACTTCCCAGTTCTCATTCATATGCAAACCATTCAAAATTGATGGAAATTTTCACTTAATTGCCTACAGCAAGAGGTGAGTTTGACCCAAGTCAAGGGTTCTCTGGTAAGGTTTAGGTGAGCCTGAAACAGGTAAAAACTGTAAAGGAAGCACCAGCTACGTAGATACCCTCTGGGATCGTCATCCCTTGAATGGCTCTCATAGGATCTCTGTCCCAGACAGAATCCAGGCCACCCTTGCTTAACAGCTCATCTACACTGTGGCCCCAGCTTCCCATTTTGCTGGCTCCAGTCTGGCCCCAGCTCTAGCCACGAGATTGTTTTAAAATCAAAACCTCACTGAAGACCAGCCTTGACTCCCTATTTTCTAAAAATGCGTTAGCCTGGCATTCAAGCCCTTCACAATGTGGACTGACCTCTCTCTCTCTCTGTATCCCATTTCCTTCTCGTACCACCTTTGGCTCTGGCCACACTGAGTTATTGTCCCAATTTCCTGCACCGAGTTCCTTCCGCCAGACCTAAAGGCTTTTGTTCTGTCTCTCCTCTTTTGCCCTCCCCTTATCATCCCCCTGGCCAGTTCATGTTCATTAAACCCAACTTGCTTTACCTCCTCCAGGAAGCCTTCCCAGATAACCCCAGACCCTCCCCTCTTTTAGGATCTGAATCAGTTATCTAAAGCCACAGTGAGACTGCTTAACATCAATCATGGAACCTCATTGGTTATTGCTACATTTTTACTAACTTCTCTGAGATCAGCAGTGGGTTGGCTAGACTAGCTCTGCTCATCTTGGATGATTCACAAAAAAAGCCTGGGGATGGGGTGGGTCCATGCTTGTTGGCCAATCAACGCAGGCTGACCTTGCCAAGGGTGCCCAGAGACTTGGCTCTGCTCCGTTAGTCTCTCATCCTCTAGAAGGTCAGTCTGGGCATGTTCTCACAGCAATGGTAGAGATGCAAGAGGCAGCCTCGGCGCACAGTCTATCATGGTAGCTTCACATCTGCCGACAGGCCCCTGCCAGAAGCAAGCCATATGGGGGAGCCATACGCTTTCTGTCAAGAGATGGGCCAGGTGCCCATCCACACTCGAAGGGCGCTGCAAAGTTACAAGGCAAGGGTACCGATGCAGAGAGGGAATGAGGACTTGGGGCCAACTACACATTGTGGTGTAGCTGCACACCGAGCGTTGTGCATTCATCTTTCAAAGCTCTCAAGACACTGCAAGGCAGTGACATTTTAATTTTTTTTTAAACAGCTTCATTGCAGTAGAGTTGACATGCAATAAACTGTGCATATTTCATGTATCAATTTTGATGAATTTGACATATGTATATATCCATGAAATCTCCACCACAATCAAGATAATAAACAGCCTGTCTTAATCCTTTCGAGGCTGCTCTAACAAAAATACTATAGACAGGTGGTTTACACAACAAACAATTTCTCACCTTCTGGAGACTGGAAAGACCAATATGAAGATGCCGCTAGATTGGTGTCTCATGAGGCCCCACCTCCTGGTTCATAAATGCCATCCTTTCATTGCTATTTCCTCACTTAGCAGAAGAGAGAAGGAGCTCTCTGGGGACTCTATTTTTTTCTTCCAATTTTATTGAGATGACTCTATTTTTTTTCTTCCAATTTTATTGAGATGTAATTGACTTATAGCACTGTATAAGTTTAAGATATACAGCATAATGGTTTGATTTACATACATCGTGAAATGATTATTACAATAAGCTTAGTGAACATCCATCATCTCGTAGATACAAAATTAAATAAATAGAAAAAAACAGGTGTTTCCCTGTAGTGAGGACTCTTGGGTTCTACTCTCTTATACAACTTTCACATATAACATCCAGCAATATTAATTATCTTTATCATGTTGTACCTTACATCTCCAGTATTCATTTATCTTACAACTGGAGGTTTAAGGTACCTTTTGACTGCTACCTTCCAGTTCTCATCCTCTGCCTCTGGTAACCATAAATCTGATCTCTTTTTCAATGAGTTTGCTTGCTTTGTTTCTTTTTGAGGTTTAACTGACCTACAATAATATGCTTGTTCCTGTTATGCAACATACTCATTTGCAATTCTATACATTTAAAACTGATCACCATAAGTCTAGTTATGCATCACCACACAAAGATACAGCATAGTTATTAAATAAGTTCCCCACACTGTATATTTCATGTCCATGGTGTTTATTTTGCAACTGGAAGTCTGTACCTCTTAATCCCCCTCCCCTAATTATTTCCTCCCCAACCCCTTTCTCCTCCAGCAATCAGCGGTCTGTTGTCTGTTTCTAAACTGTTTCTGTTATATTCATTCATTTGTTTTGTATTTTAGATTTCACATATAGATCCGCCAGTGCTATTGCAAACGGCAAGATTTCGCCCTTTTTTGTGACTGAGTGATATTCCACTCTGTATATATATATACCACATTTTCTTCATCCGTTCACAGGCTGACAGGCACTTGGTAGCAGTGATAGTGTTAGTCTCTCAGTAGTGTCTGACTCTGCGACCCTACAGACCACAGCCCGCCAGGCTCCTCTGTCCATGGGACTCTCCAGGCAAGAATACTGGTGTGGGTTGCCATTCCCTTCTCCAAATAGGCACGTGGGTTGCTTTTATATCCTGGCTATTGTAAATAACGCTGCAATGAGCAGAGTGGTGTGTTTATCTTTTCAAATTGGTGTTTTTGTTTTCTTCCCTTGTGGCTCAGCTGGTAAAGAATCTGCCTGCAATGCAGGAGACCTGGGTTCAATCCCTGGGTTTGGAATATTCCCTGGAGAAGGGAATGGCTACCCACTCCAGTGTTTTGGCCTGGAGAATTCCATGGACTGTATAGTCCTTGGGGTCACAAAGAATCGGACATGACCGAGCGAACTTCACTCACTTTCTTCAGATAAATATCCAGGAGTTGGATTGCTGGACCATACAGTAGCTCAATTTTTAACTTTTTGAAGAATCTCCTTAATGTTTTCCGTAATTGTTGTTGTTCAGTTCCTCGGTTGTGTCCAATTTTTTGTGACCCTATGGACTGCAGCACAACAGTCTTCCCTGTATTTCACTATCTCCCAGAGTTTGTTTAAACTCATATCCATTGAGTCAATGATGCCATCCAACCATCTCATCCTCTGTCACCCACTTCTCCTCCTGCCCTCAATCTTTCCCAGCATCAGAGTCTTTTCCATTGAATCAGCTCTTTGTATCAGGTGGCCAAAGTATCAAAGCTTTAGTTTCAGCATCAGTCCTTCCAATGAATATTCAGGACTGATTTCCTTTATGATTGACCAGTTTGATCCCCTTGCTGTCCAAGGGACTCTCAAGAGTCTTCTCCAACACCACAGTTCAAAAGCGTCAATTCTTCGGTGCTCAGCCTTCTTTATGGGCCAGCTCTCACTTTCATACATGACTACTGTACAAACCATAGCTTTGATTAGATGGACCTTTGTTGGCAAGTGATGTTTCTGCTTTTTAATATGCTGGCTAGGTTGGTCAAAGCTTTTCTTCCAACGAACAGGGGTCTTTTAATTTCATGGCTGCCGTCACCATCCGCAGTGATTTTGGAGCCCAAGGAAATAAAGTCTGTTACTGTTTCTAATTGTTCCCTATTTGCCCTGAAATGATGGGACCAGATGCCATGGTCTTAATTTTTTTGAATGTTGAGTTTGAAACCTGCTTTGTCACCTTTATCAAGAGGCTCTTTAGTTCCTCTTCACTTTCTGCCACTAGGATGGTGTCCTCTGCATATCTGAGGTTATTGATATTTCTCCTGGCAATCTTGATTCCAGCTTGAGCTTCCATAGTGGCTGCATCAATTTACATTCCCGTCAATGGTGCCTGAGGGCTCCTTTTTTATCCACATCTTTGCCAACACTTGTTATCTGCTATCTTCTTGATAACAGACATTCTAACAGGTGTAAAATTATATCTCATTATGATTTTGATTTGCATCAAAATTTATAAATAGTAACGATTAGTGATGTTGAGCATATTTTTCATGTGCCTATTGGATACCTGTACATCTTCTTTGGAAAAATTGTCTATTTCTCTATTTTTTAATTGGATTCTTTTTTTTTTTAATCTTGAGCTATGTGAGTTCTTTGTATATTTTGGACATTAACCCTTCATTGGATACATTGTTTGCAAATTCTTCTCTCATTTGGTAAGTGGACTTTTCCTTTTGTTGATAGTTCCCTTCACTGTGCAGACAGTTTTTAGTTTGATATAGTCCTGTTTGATTATTTTTGCTTTTGTTTGCCCAAGGACAAATTTGCAAAAACATATTACTAAGACAAACATCAAATAGCTCCCTGCCTAAAGTTTTCTTCTAAAAGTTTAATGATTTTAGGTCTTGTATTTAATCCAGTAATCCATTTTTAATTTATTTTTGTACACGATATGCGAGAATAGTCCAATTTGATTCCTTTGCCGTGGCTATTCAGCTTTCCCAACACAGCTTGTTGAACTTGTTTTCCCCATTTTATATTCTTGTTAAAAACTAATTGCCCATGTAAATACATGTTCATTTCTGGGCTCTTTATTCTATTCTGTTGATCTGGGTGTCTGTCTTGGGGCCAGTAGCATGCTGTTTTAGTGAGTTAGCTTTGTAGTACAGTTTGAAATCAGGGAGTGAGATACTTCCAGCTTTGTTCTTCTTTCTGAAGATTATTTGGCCATTCAGGATCTTTTGTGTTTCCATACACATATTGTATAATCGTTTGTTAATTTGAGTTTGTAGCCCATTTGCATTTAAATTAATTATTAATAGGTATGTTTTTATTGCCATTTTGTGAATTGTTTTAGGTTGTTTCTGTATTTCTTTTTTGTTCTCTTCTTTTGTCCCCTTCCTTGTGATTTAATAACAGTCTTTAGTGTTATGCTTGGATTCCTTTCTCTCTTTTTGTGTACCTATTCTAGATTTTTGTTTGTCAAATGCATTTTTAATACCCTTCATTTTCACTCACCACTCCCACACCTTTACTGTTTCTGACATTATAGTTTACATCGTTTTGTTTTGTGTATCCCTTAACTACTTATTGTGGATATGGATGATTTTACTACTTCTATTTTTTAAAAAAATATTTATTTAGCTGCACAGAGTCTTAGTTGCAACATGCAGGATTTTGTTGTGTCATGCAGGATCTTTCACTGTGGCTCATGGACTCTCTAGCTGTGGTGCTTGGGCTCAGTAGTTGCAGCGGGAATGCTCTCTAGTTTTAGCATGCAGCCCTTAGTTGCTCTGCAACATGTGGGAATCTTTGTTCCCTGACCAGGGATCAAACCTGTGTCCTTACATTGGAAGGCAGATTCTTAACCACTGGTCCACAAGGGAAGTCCTCTACTTTTGTCTCTTAATCTTTTGTACATGGATGATTTCCTCCCTTTACCACATATTTGCCTTTACCAATGAGATTTTTCCTTTTGCATTTTTCATGTTCCTTGTTGTAACCTTTTCTTTTTCTCTTAGAGAAGTTCCTTTAACATTTCTTATAAAGCTAGTTTAGTTGTGCCGAACTCTTTTAGCCTTTGTTTATCTGTAAGACTTCCATCGAATCTGAATGAAAGCCTTACAGGGTAGAGTATTCTTGGTTGTAGGGTTTTGTGTTTTTTTTTTTTTTTTTTTCTGTTCATTGCTTTATATCATGCCATGCCTTTCTGGTCTATAGAATTTCCACTGAAAAGGTAGATGGTGTCATATAGGAGTTGCTTTGACTATAACCTGCTATTTTTCCCTTTCTACTTTAAATCTTCTGTCTTTATGTTAATTTCTTTTCTTCTTAATTACACTGTGTCTTGGTATGGTCCTCTTTAGCTTGATCCTGTTTGGGACTCTCTGTGCTTCCTGGACCTAGATGTCTTTTTCCTTTCTTGGGTTAGAGAAATTTTCAGCTATTATATTCTCAAATATATTCTCTGCCTCTTTCACTTTTCTTTTTCTGGGACCCCTATAATGCAAACATTAATATACTTGATATTGTGTCTTATATTATCCTCATTTTCTTTCTTTTTTCTGTTCAGCTTCAGTGATTTCCACTTCTCTGTATTCCAATTCATTGATTCATCCTGCTGTATTAATCTAACTTACTGGTGAATCCTTTTAAGGTGTCATTTATTTCAGTTATTGCATTCTTCATCTCTATTTAGTTCTTTATATTTCTTAATTCTTTGTTAAAAACTTCAAATTTCTCACTCCATTCATTCAGTCTTCTCCTTAGTTCTTTAAGCATCTTTACAGTCATTGCCTTGAACTCTTTTTTGAGTTGCCTATCTCTGCTTCACTTAGGGCTTCCCTGGTGGTTCAGACGGTAAAGAATCTGCCTGCAATACAGGAGACCGAGGTTCCATACCTGGGTCAGGAAGATCCCCTGGAGAAGAGAATGGCTACCCACTCCAGTATTCTTGCCAGAGAAGGAATATTTAGTTCTTCTGGTATTTTATCTTGTTCCTTCATTTGGAATGTATTTCTCTGTTGGCTCATTTTACTTAATTTTCCATTTTCATTTCTATGTATTCCATAGGTTGGTTATGTTTCCCAACCATGGAGAAGTAGCCTTTGTAGGGGATGTACTTTGCATCTCAGCAGAGCACTCCCCTTTGGTCACCAGAGCTATGTGTTCCAAGGGTATCCCCATGTGGGTCTTTTGTCAAGTCAGACTGACTGTGGGTGGCACAATACATGTGGCTGGCCCCTGAATCAGTTGATTGCCAGGCTCTGACTTGTATGGAGGCTGTTAGCTGCTGGTTGGTTGGTCTGGGTCATGGGGTGGCTAGGTGTGGAACCACATGATGTCCTGGGGCTAGTGCTGGCCCACTGGTGGGCAGAGCTAGGTTCTGGAGTGAGTAGTTGGGCCAGGGTTCCCAGATCTAGTGTCAGCCTGCTGATGATCAGGCTAGTTTCTGACATTGCTGGCTGTGGGGTCTGGGATGCTTCAAAGCTAGTGATGGCTGGTGAGTGGGGCTAGATCTTGGTGTGTCTGGTTGAGAGGCCAAAGGCATCACAGAGCTGGTGTTCATCTGTTTCTGAGTGAGACCAGGGCCCAGAGGGTCCAGGGCTAATGCCAGCCTGTTGGTGGGTAGGGCCTGGGTCCAGGGATTCACAGGGCTATTGCTGGCTCACTGATGGATGGAACCAGGTCTCAGGATTCTTGGCTACAAGACTCCAGGGGTCCTGGAGCTGGTGTTGGCTAACTGGTTGGTTGAGTCATTTCTGGACTTGACTGGCTGGGGGAGTAGGGGACCGGGGTATCTCTAGGCTGGTGTTGGCCCCCTGGTGAGTGGGGCTGCATTATGGGGCTCCTGGCTGAGGAGTTCAGGGAGTCCTGGAGCAGATGCCAGGCTGCTGGCGTCTTGACATGGCTGGTTGTGGGACAGTGGTAGTCCTGCCTCTGGTGGCCACCTGCTGGTGGGTGTGGCCTGGGCTCAGGTATATCCTGGGGCTGGTGGTCACCCTCTGGTGGGTGAAACTGACTCCTGGGGCTAGTACTGTGTTCACTGGTTCACTAGTAGGACATCCTGGGTGTCCTAGAGTTGGTGTGTTGGCCCACTGTGTGCAGGACTGGGTCCCAGAGTATCCTTGAGCTGATGCCTGTGCACCAGTGGGTGAGGCTGGCCCCACAGCTAGTGCAGATCCACTGGGGAGTTCACCTGGATTGCAAGGTTCTTGGCTGCAGGGCCCTGGGGTTCTGGGGCTAATACCAGTGCACTGGCAGTAAGGCTGGGTCCTGGACCCTCTGAGGGACAGGGACAGGCCCTACATTAGCTATGGGCTCATGGGGTTTTAAGACATCAGGCCTGCTGGTGGGTGAAGCTATGTCCCCGCCCAGCTAGTTGCTTGACCTGAGGTACTTCAGTATTAGTGCCAACAGGCTGGTGGGTGGGGCCAGCCCAGCATTAATAAGTTAGAGGGGGGAGTCCAAAATGGCACTTGCCAGCACCAGTGTGGCAAGAATGAGCTCCCTAAAATTGCTGCCATCGCATCTGTTTCTCTTGGGTGAACTTCAGTTGTCTCCTGCCTCTCTGGGAGACTGTCCAAGATCAGCAGGTAAGTCTAACCCAGACTCCCTTCAAATTGCTCTTCTACCCTGGGTTCTGGGGTGTATGAGACTTTGTGTGGAGTCTCTGACTCACCTGCTGACCTTAAAGCCAAGTATTCTGTGGGCCCATCTTCCCAGGGCAGGATCTGCAGGCTGCAGAGTCCAGGGTGGGACTTGGCCCACTCGCTCCTTGAGGAGAACCTCTGCAATTGTAATGCGATTGTAATTATCTCCCCACTGTGGGTCTTGATACGAGTCTTGTTTATGCCCTGTCTTTGCCCCTCCTACCTAGCTCATTGTGGTTCTTTCTTTACATCTTTAGTTGTAGAAGATCTTTTCCGCTAGCCTTATGGTCTTTTTCATCAGTAATCTCTCTGTAATAGCTGTAATTTGGGTGTGCCCAAGGAAAGAGGTGAGCTCAGGGTCTTCCTATCTTGTCTATCTGGGGCCTGTTTTATTAAGGCACTAACGACTTATGATCTGGAGAAGGAAATGGAAACCCACTCCAGTATTCTTGCCTGGAAAAGCCCATGGACAGAGGAACCTGGTAGGCTACAGTCCATGGGGTTGCAAAGAGTCAGACACGACTGAGTGACTTCACTTCAACCACTCATGAGGGTTCCACCATCATGACCTAATCAACTATCAAAGATTCTCACCCTCTAATACTATTACATTGGTGGTTAGGGTTTCAGTATAGGAATTTGTGTGGCAAACTTCAGCCCATAGCAACACACATCACCCTCAAATGACTCTGCTCTTCTGTAATCTCTCCTTCACATTCATTCTAGGCAAAAATCAATCTGCTTTCTATTTCTATCTATTGGTTTTCATTTTCTAGAATTTTATTTAGTGTAATCATATGGCATATGTTCTTACTTGTCTGGCTTCTTGTGGTCAGTATAGTTATATTGAGATTCATCAGTGTTGTATTTGTATGTGTGTGTATGCTTAGTCTCTCAGTTGTGTCCAACTCTATGCAACCCCATAGACTGTAGCCCAACAGACTCTCTTCTGTCTGTGGAACTCTCCCCAGGCAAGAATACTGGAATGGGTAGCCATTTCCTTCTCCAGGGGATCTTTCTGATCCAGAGATCAAACCTGGGTCTCCTGCATTGTAGATGGATTCTTTACTGTCTGAGCCCTAGGGAAGCTCCGATATTGTATATATCAATATTTAATTCCTTTTTATTGCTGAAGAGTATTTCAATGTATGGGTAGACCACAATTTGTTTATTCATTCACCTACTGATGAACATTTGCTTGCTTTTTTTCCCCTTGTCCATACTTGTTACAAATAAAACTTCTCTGAACTTTTGTGCCCAAGCGTTTGTACAGATGAATACTTTCTTCTAGGCTTCCCTTGTAGCTCAGTTGGTAAAGAATCTGCTTGCAATGCAGGAGACCTGAGTTCGATCCCTAGGTTATGAAGATCCCTTGGGAAAGGAAATGGCAACCCACTCCACCATTCTTGCCAGGAGAATCCCATGGACAGAGGAGCCTGGCAGGCTACAGTCCATGGGGTCACAAGAGTTGGACATGACTTAGCAACTAAACCACCACCACCATGCTTTCTTCTCTCTTGGGACAATACTTTGCAGTGAAATAACAAGATCCTGTGGTGGCATATGTTCAGCTTTTTAAGAAACTTCCAAACGGTTCTCCAAAGTGTCTATACTCGTCTGCATCCCTACCAACACTATGGGCAAGTTCTAGTTGCTCCTTGTTCTCTCTGCCACTAGGTATTGTTGGCTTTCTTTTTCCAACCTAGTGTGGGTGAAATGGTATCTCACTGTGGTTTCATTTTGCATTTCTTTTAATAACTAGCAATGTCAAAGCATCTTTTCATGTGCTCATCAGCTACCCCTATCTCTTCTTTGCTGCAGTGTCTGCTCAAAAGTGATTTTTTTAACCAGGTACTTTGTTTTGTTAGTATTGACTTTTAGAAGTTCTTTGTATGTTCCAAATACAGACCTTTATCAAGTATATATTTGGCAAATTATTTTCTCAAAGTCTCTGGCTTGTTTGGGTGGCACTGTTAAACACATTAATCTTCTTTTACCCCGATAGTCATGATTGGTAACAGCTTGGCCAAGGAATCCAGTGTTGCTAGAACATGGCAGCATCTGATCCATCCCCTCCATAAAAGTAAAGTGAGTGCTAAAAATTAACAAGGGAAGTCTTATCAAATCCATCTTCCTGCCCCAGATTACCTTGACTCTAGGAATGCCATCCTACAAACCCTGGTCACAGTTGGGGGCAGCCATGGCAGGTGAGAGGAAGATTAGATCCTTTGCCCAGCATCATTTTCTTGATCCAAGATCGCCCCCTAATGGGCCAGGCTCATCCACCTCACTGCTCAGCTCAGCCCCCTTAGAGCTCTGTGAAGCTCTAGATGAGAGATAAATGGAAGCATCAGTTTCAACTCCCAAGTTTCTGATGAAAACAAGTGTTTTCATTCACCAGGCAAATATCTCAGTGGAGATGGATGGGAGGAGAGCTGTGACTGAGGAGAGTCAATTTCTGTTCCTCTAGCTGAGGTTGCTGAGGGAGGGATGATGGAGAGAGGGGAGGAAGGAGAAGGCTTTGCACACACAGGGCATAATTCCCAAGATCCGTGTCCTGTCCTGGGCCTGCGCTTCCTGAGGGCACCTTTGTCTCATATAAGCAAATAACTTGCCCTCATCCAGGACCCCTGAGATGGGGATGTCCATCCCTGTTATCATGACCACAAGGACTCTTGGTGTTGGGAAGTGTCCCCCTAGCCTCACTTGTCCTGAGGTCCAGATTGAGTCCTTGGTCCTCCACAATCTCTTCTGCCTGCCTGGCCTCCTGTAGCCACTAGCTTTTCTCTGGCCATATCACCCAAGCCTGGGAAACCTGCCAATCTCCTCCATTTCCCACAGGATCACTAAGAGGAGGCTGTTACCTGCACTGATGCTGCAGAAGCTTAGAGTGCAGTTTAGGGAATCACAGCGCCAGAAGGAAACAGACACCCCTGCCCCAGGCTTCCAGGAACCTCCCTGGCCAGCCACTCCCTTCTTTGCGCCCCAGCATGTTGCTCTTGAGTTAAACCCCTAACTCAAGATCCATCTCTGCCCCCCAAATGCCATATTCCCCAGACCCCTCTATCTCAGGCTGTCAGGGTCTCATCCCGATTTCAGGGTGTTGCTAAGAACTGGTGCTAAGTTCTAGCTACCGAGTCTTGCCTCTGTACATTCCTGGAAGCCCAGAAACAACTTTCTCTTCCCCAAGAGAAGAATCTTCTGCCCCAGACTCCAAGCAGCACACTTGAAACCCAGGTCCAAATCCCAACTTGCCAGCGACTACAGGGGGCTTGAATGAGCTCCTTAACCACACTGTGCCTCAGCTTGCCCATTTATAAAGGCGGAATCATAGCCTATAGGCCATAGAGTCGTTGAGAGGATTAATGATTTAACCCCTTTAATGGATTTAGAATAGTGCCTGACATACACCAATGCTCAACTAATGTGAAGACACACACTACCCCCTTCCATACTGTCCCCACAAAAGATTTGCTTTAAGTGCATCCAACGCTGGGCTGCTTTCTCTGTTGATGGGCTGGAAGGGGGGGAGGGGAGCAAAATATGAACATTTGTGTCCTCAGCTGAAGAAGCCTCAGAGCACTGGGGAGGAGGGAGCTGCCGGCCTTGTGCACACACTAGGGAACGCAGGAAGCACTTGGTGAGGCTGTGAGTGCTGAGACAGGGCCAAAATGGGCCGAAGTGTTGTCCATGGAGGCATGAGGGGGCAGAGGGGACACAGATGGTCAGGCAGAGAGTCCCATGGCTGGGGATGCATCCTTTGGAGGTTGAATCTATACAGGAGTATGCAGTTGTGGAAATTAATGCCGGCATGAATAAAGGTAACTCATGCACTCAATTCATTCTGTTCTTTGTTTATTCAACATCAGTTTCATTGACCACGTACTATCTGCCAGGTTTCCATGGAGAATACATTGGTCAACAACCCAGAAACAGTTTCTGTCTTCAGGAAATGTATAGTCTAGGTTCTGAGAAGACAGATATCAGAGAAGCAGACACTGAACAATTTAATGGAAGAGCTTGTGTCCGGTATGGGGGCAGAAGACCAAGGATGAAGAGGTTTTCAGTGGAGACACAAAGACAAGAGTTATCTGGATAAATTGTCAGGAGAGATGGAGAGAAAAATGTGAGGCAGAGGATCCAGCAGATGCAGAGGCCAGGAGAGGAGATGGGGCCTGGCTGGAGGGGGACTGGGTGACTGGAGGGTGGTTACCAAGGGGAACAAGACCTAAGATGCAGTCAGAAAGGGGCCACGCAGGGCCTTGAAGGCCCCGGTCAGGCCCTCCCTCTCTGCCACAAAACCCAGACTTCAGAGGCCCCTCATGCTTTGCTGGTGGCTCAGACAGTAAAGAATATGCCTGCAATGCAGGAGACACAGGTTCAATCCCTGAGTCAGGAAGATCCCCTGGAGAAGGGAATGGCAACCCACTCTAGTACTCTTGTCTGGAGAACTCCGTGGGCAGAGGACCTTGGCAGGCTACACAGTCCATGGAGTCGCAAAAGAGTCGGACATGACTGAGTGACATCACCGAGTAACTAACTTTCACTTTCAGAGGCCCCTTACTGTCTCCACACAGATGGGGCCTCCAGACACTCCAGTGAGACTCACACCTTTCAAAAATTCCAGCAGCTAGATCCTGTTCCCATGACCTGTAGTCACACACAAGAGACATTCTGAAGACACTGATGAAGTCTACATTGCAAAGAGTGCTGTGATAAGCCAAAGGCTCTCTGGGCACAGTGTTTTCCCTGCTGCTCTTGGAATATCCCTGAGATTTCAGTATCCTAGCTGGAATAGGAGGGTGGGGTGCCATCTCTCCTTGCCTCTCACTAGATGATTTATGACCCCATATGGCAGCAGAATAGAGCAGACACATGTTCACACCTCAACACAGACTTCCAGGAAAGCCCAGCCCAGTCCTGGGAGAGTTCACGGACCATTCATGCTGATTTTGAAGTGTCAGCTTTCCCAAAATGGGTTCAGGGAAGCACAAGTTCTGGATGGTAGGAACTAATTTCAAGAACGAAGGCTTATTAGTCTGAGGAACACAATACTCAAAATGCATTAGTGCACAAAACACTAGGAGAGTCCGACAGTTATGGAAATTGTCTCACAGTTGCCAAGAAAGTTCCAAAGCAGCAACTAAGATGTATTCTCACAGACCTTTCATAAAAAAAGAAAAGCCCAACCAAAAGTGAAAGTGGCGGTGCGTGCGCGTGTGCTCACTGGTGTCTGACTCTTTGAGACACCATGGACTATAGTCCTACCAGGCTCCTCTGTCCATTTCATCATAAAAAAAAAAAAAGGCCTTTCCAAAAGGAATCATTGTAATTATACCATCAGACTACCTTGACCTGATTTTTCTCATTTCACTGAGAGTCTGTTACAATTTCAGTCAAGGCTTCCCTGACACCAGGTGCAAGTCTGTGCACTGGCTCAGTCAGAACTGGGGGACCTTCAGTCACTGTTTCCTCCAGAGTCCGAGGGGATCCAGCATGAGGCATTTACTCTGTGGGTTTAATATCACCCGCCTCTACAGAGGTCCACACCTCCTGCCCAGATCTTCTCCTCCCCAATATGTGCCAAGCTTGGGATTCTGGCCCCGCCAGCCCAGGCCTGGGATCCATCCACATGGCAAAGGTGGAGTTGAAAGAGAATCAACCACGGATGAGGAGAGCCGGTCCTGGTCTCTGTTCTATCAGTGACCCTGGGTGGGTCACATCCCCACCCTGGGCCTCAGTTTCCCCAACTGTCCCAGGAAGGGTTGGACAGAATGATTTCCTGCTTCCTCCCTCCTCTGCTAGCCTAACATTCGATGGTTCTGGGCAGGGAGGCCTAGATCGGACCTTCATGGGAAAATGGCACACATTCTGGCATGACATTATCTCTGTACGAGATAAGAAAGAACAGACGCTGGCCTGATTATGAGCTGTGAACATAAGGACTCCAATCCAAAAGACACAGCCCTGTGCCAGTCAGCTCTGGCCTGGCTGGCTCCCTCTTTACATGGAACAGGATGCAGCCCAGAGCTGAACACAAGCGCCCTCCTTGGAGATGCAACCCCCTTGGAGGTTTTAGGCTTAACTAAGCCAGCAAGAAGGAAAGAAGCCCTCTCTGGATGACAGAGCCTTGGGGGGGATGGATCAGCCAGAGTGGGGCTGAGACCCGATAATGAGAAAGGAGGTGGGAATGGTGGGGGGTGGGGTGTCACCACCACCACCATCATTGTCATCATCATCCTAAACATCATCAGACTAACAGCCAGGAATTGTCATGAGCCTACTATGTGCCTGCCTTCTCAGTGCTCTAACCAGCAAGCCCAAGGTCCAGTGCACAGTAGGTGTCCATGAGGCGGGGCTGATGAATCCATGATTGCCGGTGATGTCTATTTTTGCTCTTGCTGAAACAGCATCTCCGTGCAGTTCACAACCCAGCTCTTGGCAAACTTCTAAGGGGAAGATTAAAAGAAAAAGTGGACAGGTCTGCCCATATCCCCAAGACAGAAGTATCATTCAGCAAGCCTCCTGCTTCTGTGAGCGCCAGGCTGTCCTTTCATGCCACTGAGGCCAGTTGGCATCTTTATGTCCTAAACACAGCTATAAAGCAGGCGTCTCTGAAAGGTCTAGAATTAATCCTGCCTGTGCGTCCCTGCCCTTCTCCAGCACTTCTCAGGCCCCAGCAGTGACAACAGCTCTGTTTCCATCAAGGTCCAGCTGTTTTAATGGAGACTTTAAATAACCCCTCTGCTGCCAAGAAATGTATGCCCTTCAGAGACATGTGTGGCTGAAAACAGACCTTTGAGAGGGTTTCAAGGCTTGGCAGCTGTTGGACAATGAGCACAAAGCGGAAGTGCTCTCCACTTCCTTTTCTCCTTTGGGATGTCAGTTTCCAGTGACTCAGCAGATGTCAATCCAGAGTACCGGGCTGTGTGCAGGGCTCTGGATACAGAAAGAAAGCTCAGCAATGTTCTACGCTTGAAGAGGTCATAGTCAGATGGGCGAAGCTGACCTGCCAGCAACACACACCATCCCACCTACAAAGTGCCAGACTATCCCACCTGCAAAGTGCCAAACAGGCATAGCAATGGCTATCATTCCAGGAGCACCTCCTGTATCCACTTCTTATCACTATTGCCTATGACGTGCTGGAGACCAGGCGATTCATAGGTGTCATCACCAATCCTCACAACAATGATAATCATTCCCATTATAGAAATGAGGACACAGGCTCAGAGAAGTTGAGGAACTCACTTGAGTCACACAGGCAGAGAGACAGGTTGAATCAGCAGGTGCTCTGTGGACAGCCAGTTTCTTTGGAGCTCTACCCGCCCATGCCTTCTTGTGGGTGGCCAGAAAGAAGCTGGGTCAGCTGGGGTGGACCAAACTCCAATGCGATCACCTGCTCCAGGTGGTCAGGATCCAGAGGGGGGGGTGCTAGATTGCAGGTGCACTGTCTCCTGATTATGAAGGTCCCTAATGTGAGTCCAGGTGAGTTTGGTCGTTCCAGCCCAGTAGTCAGGCAGGATTTTGTTTCAGCCTGTACATTGAGACTGTTTGCAATTGCTCAGAATCCACGACTCCCCCTCACCTCCCACCAATGTTCTCCTTTTCCTTCAACAAATGTGCTCCTCATCCACCATCCAGGCATTCTGGGTGCTTTGCCCAGCACTGAGCCCACTATCGCTTTAAGGGTGAACACCTGACTCAGCACTGGCCAATCAGTGACTTCTACTCCTCTTGGCTTAGTGACTGGCTCAGAGATGGGCACACGACCCTGGCTAATCCAATCAGAATTTGCCCTCGGACTTCGAATGAAAGTGGCATAAATAGGTTTTTCCTTTCCCTTAATGTTGTTGAGCTGATCAGATGGAGGACCACAGTTGCTGGTGGCTGTCATAAGAGGTGCTTATCTACAAATGTAGCCAGCACAGAGGAACAAACCTCTGAAAGACGGAGAGAAAGAGGGACAGTCAAGGCAGAGAGAAGATGAGCTCCCTCCCCACTACCCAAGTCCCTACTATTCACCCAGTGCCAGAATGCTGCCTGCACAGATCCAGGAATGCCTGGATCAAGGCAAACCTGAAACCAGCAGCCACCCCTCTCCCCGACATTCCAGTTTCAGAATCCAACACATCTCTTTTTCTGTCTCTACCAGTCTGTGATATATTTCTATCACCCACAAGCCAGCAAGACTTAATCCTGTTCTGGGGCCACCACCAGGAAACACAGTGTCTGGTGCATCAAACATACTAAATAAACATTTGCAAGTGAAAGAAAAAAATGAATGAGCCTGGCCATCTCTTCTGCTTTGCTTCCCTTAGCCTCACCCCTTCCTTTCACTCCCATCTGTGGACTGCCTAACTGGGACCATCCCTCCAAAGACTGAAGAGGGATGAACAGTCAGCTGCTTTCCCCACTGCAGCAGTGTCTGCGCACTGGACTATCATGGAGCTGATGTGAGGTGATACGACCTCCCAGAGAATCACAGCAAGTTAAGAAGAGTGGGGTCAGGAGTCAGGGCTTTTAGCCTCCCAGGCCAGCTCTCCACACACTGCATCCTGGACCCTGAGGAGGAGGGTGACAGTATTATCATGCATCTCCCTGAGGAGCAGGGACATAGGGGGCCTACATTCCTTCAGGGAGAAGCTGCCTAACCTGTCATCCTGTCATCCCAGGATGCCCAGAAGCTGACTGCCCTGCAGAGTACAGAGGGCAGGTCTGGGATGGAACCTGGGTGCCAGAATGTCATCCCTCATATTCCTGTAGACACTGAGCGTCAACAGAAATTTCACCTTAATTTCTGTCACCATAGAGTGCATGCATGCACAGACACATGAATGAATAAGTGAATGAAAATACATCATTTTACATAAAGGAGATGGAACTTCAGAGAAGTCAAATAACTTTCACAAGGTCATAGAGCTCAGGATGGCAGAGCAGGTCAAAACTCCAGCCTTCTGCCACTAAGGCCCTTGCTCCTTCCTCCACCCCACCCTGTCCCACAGAACACAGGAGAGGTGTTAGAAAAGGAAGAGGCCATTATAGGCTGAAGACATCTGGGTGGGCTTCCTGGAGGAGGGGGAGACCAAGCTTGACCCTGAGGACAAACTGGAAGAGAAAGGGCATTCAGGAAGGGAGGAGCACCCCAGAGTTTGCTGTTCCCAGATCTTTAGGTTTCTGGGTCTGGAATTCTCCTTGAGCAGGTACCTGGGAACCTCTCCACCCAGCCAGTGGAGCTGTGTCCCTGGCAAGGCTGAAGGTGCCTCCCAGGTAAGGGTGGTGGCTGGGGCAGGCTGGAGCTCCTGGGAACTTTCTGTTCACTAGGTTTCTGTTCCAGGTGATTCTGAATGGGAGCAAGAATGGCAGTGATCTTGCCTGCCTTCTCTAAGAGGACAGTGGTCTCACGAGTGTCTGCCTATTAGACCATACTCCATCAGTCAATCGGCCCCACCAGATGCTATCCCTGCAAAATGCCTCACCAGTCCAAGCACAGCACTGCCTGGAGCCCTTATGATTTCCCTTGCAAATTCCCCACTGAGCACATCCTGCAAAGGTAAGAATCCCCCATCTTTCCCACAATGAGGGAAATTAGTCCATTCCCCTCCCTGTTCTGCCTCTGGAGTCTATTTCCCTATAATGAGCCTGCTGAAGTAAAACAATGTTACGCAGGCATAAAAACATACATCAGTTCAGCTGCCACAGGGTATTCTTGGGACTATTTTGGGAGCCAGATGCCTGTATTGGTGGGAGATGCATCCATTCTCTGCACAGGTGAGCTTTCCAGACATGGGACTGGGAGCTGAGTCAATGATTCTTTTAGATCTCAAATCCATTTTTCCTCTTGTCTACTCCCTCTGGTTGGCATGAAGCATTTGAGGGTAAAAGAATACCTCCTTAAATACATATTAATAAATACCCTAGACACCTCTCCTGCCTGACCTTTGTACTAGCCCTGAAATGGAGACATATTCTCCACCCTTGGGGATTTCTGAGACCTGAAATGACAATATTCATTTATTTCTTTAACACACTTGTTGAGCACCTACTATGTGACAGCCACCGTGCCAGGAGAATCAAAGGTAAGCAAAATCACCATGAACCCTGCCCCGCAGAGCTCATGACTGAGGAAGGGAGACAAAGACTAATCTAGAATTGCACCCCCAAAAAAAGGCGTAAAATTACAAGTGTTTTTAAAAGAAAGTCTCACGGTGCTGTGAGAATATGTAATGGAGAATTTCAAGTTTTCCCAGAGGAGATGGGGACTGCCCAGCTGGCCCTAGAGGTAAAGAACCCACCTGCCAATACGGGAGACATGGAAGATTCAGGTTTGATCCCTGGGCTAGGAAGGCCCCCTGGAAGAGAACATGGCAACCCACTCCAGTATTCTTGCCTGGAAAATCCCATGGACAGAGGAGCCTGGGGGGCTGCAATCCATAGGTCACATAAGAGTCAGACTCGACTGAGCAAGGATGAACTTCCATCTGTGATCTGAAGAATAAACCAGTTATCAAGTGAGCTTGGGGCTGAGGAAGCATGTTCAGATCAGGCAGCACATGTGCAAGTGTCCAGTAGCTAGAGGACCCTTGGTGACCAAGAAGAACTCCAAGGCCTGTGTGATCGGAAGTGGTTGGGAGCCTGGAGAGGGGACAGGAGCAAAATTGTAAGAGGGCCTCAAATGCTCCTCTCAGAATTTGGGTCTTCATCTCATGAGCAGAGAAATGCTGCAAATGGCGGACAGAGGGCAGGAAGCAGGTTTGGTGTGATTAGATCTGTTTCCAAATTAGCCTTCAGACCCCAGAAGGTGCTTTTGGAGGGAGGGAGGTGTCATTACAGTCTGATCTAAAGGTGGAGCACTCACCATGCTGGGAGGGAGGAATGGGGCCTCCAGAAGAGGAGGAGAGGCCAACCAGGAGCAACCACACCTGCAGGACGCTCCCTCTGTCGTTTGTGTGCATTCTTAGTCACTGAGTGCTGTCTGCCTCTGTGACCCCAGGGACTGTTGTCCACCAGGCTCTTCTGCCCATGGGATATCTCAGGCAAGAATACTAGAGAGAGTTGCCATTTCCTCCTCCAGGGGATCTTCTGGACCCAGGGATTGACCCTGAGTTTCCTGCCTCTCCTACATTGTCACCACTGGGCCACCTGCGACGTCCCTCGGTTATTTGACACACATTTATTGAGCACCAACATGCCTGGTCCTGCTGAATTTGGAGAGGGGGTATTAGGATGAACAAAACCAACCAAGTCATTGTCCTCAAGCCTCTTACTAGGGAGAGGCCAGATGTGTCCTTAAGGTTTCAGGGAGGGTTGGCTCCTTTCAGAATGCCTGGGCAATTGTGATGATCAGCTGAATCTCTTGTCAAGAGAGAAACTAAAGACCTGCTGGGGACATTTGAATAAAGCAAGAGAAACACAATCACCCCCAAGCCAACTACAGGGCTTTGAGGAGAAGATAGAGGGTAGAGCTGGACTTTACAGGACTGAGAGTCACCAAGCCCATGTTCCTCTCCTACCTGCATGGCTGTCAGAGCTTACCCAGCTCTGACAGTGCCTGGAGATGCCACACCCAATTCTGCTGCCAGAAGGAGGGTCTTGATTGTAGTCATTCATTCATGCATCCATTTATTCAATCAATAACCACAACTTGGAAGAGGGTCTTCATGCAATGGTCTGCCCTGGCACTACCTTCTGCTGGTCACACTCATTCAGCCTAACAGTTAGATCAAGTGTCTCCTCCTCCAGGAAGCTCTCCCTGATACCCAGGGTTAGTCATCCCCTCCCACTTTGTGTTTTTATTTTTTTTAATTTTCTTTACTTTATTGTGTTGGTTTTGCCATACAGTAACATGAAACCGCCATGGGTCTACACATGTTCCCCCTCCAGAACCCCCCTCCCTCCCCCCTCCAGACTCCCTCCCCCTGGGACATCCCGGTGCACCAGCCCCGAGCATTAACACTGGGCTGGTGATTGATTTCACATATGGTAATTAACATGTTTCAATGTCACTCTCCCATATCATCCCACCCTTGCCCTCTTCCACAGAGTCCACGTGTCCGTTCTATACATCTGCGTTCCTTTTGCTGTCTCGCATGCAGGGTTCTCATTACCATCTTTCTAAATTCCATATATATGCATTAGTATACTGTATTGTTGTTTTTCCTTCTGGCTTACTTCACTCTGGATAATAGGCTCCAGTTCCATCCACCTGAGTAGAACTGATTCAAATGAATTTTTTTTTAATGCTGAGTAATATTCCATTGTGTATATGTACCACAGCTTTCTTATCCATTCGTTAGTTGATGGGCTTCTAGGTTGCTTCCATGTCCTGGCTATTGTAAACAATGCGGCGATGAACATCGGGGTACACGTGCCTCTTTCAATTCTGGTTTCCTCGGTGTATATGCCCAACAGTGGGATTGCTGGGTCATATGGCAGGTCTATTTGCAGTTTTTGCTGCACCATGGAGTGTCTCTGGATTGCCACTTCTGACATATGTGTCCCTCTCTCCACCCTCCAGGGTTCTATGAAAGGGCAAGTCTCCAGATGGCAGACTGGGGTCCCATTAATCATTTCCTCTGATATCTCCTCTGAGCAGCTGGGGGTTCCAGGAAGAAGTTGGGCTGGGTTCATTTCACTCACTGTTGTTTCCTTGGAGCTTAGAATGCTGTGGGGTACAGAGAATGAAAGAAGGGAATGAGGAGAAGGAAAGTAAGGAATGGAGAGAAGAAGGAAAAGAAACAGAGCAGCCTTCTGCAAAGGCACAAGTGAGGACAGCACACAGAGGAGAAACTTGGAAACTCATAGACTTGGGTTGGTGGGGAGCAATGGAAGGCAGAAAGCCTTGAACATTAAAAAATGGTCCTTCTCTGCCCCATGACATTTCATTTCATTTCAGTTCGGTTCAGTCACTCAGTCATGTCCTACTCTTTGCAACCCCATGGCCTGCAGCACATCAGGACTCCCTGTCCATCACCAACTCCCAGAGTTTACTCAAACTCATGTTCATTGAGTCTGTGAGGCCATCCAACTATCTCATCCTCTGTTGCCCCCTCCTCCTCCCACCTTCAATCTTTCCTATCATCAGGGTCTTTTCAAATGAGTTAGTTCTTCACATCAGGTGGCCAAAGTATTGGAGTTTCAGCTTCAACATCAGTCCTTCCAATGAATATTCAGGACTGATTTTCTTTAGGATGGACTGATTGGATCTCCTTGCAGTCCAAGGGACTCTCAAGAGTCATCTCCAACACCACAGTTCAAAAGCATCAATTCTTTGGTGCTCAGCTTTCTTTTTAGTCCAACTCTCACATCCATACATGACTACTGGAAAAACCACAGCCTTGACTAGATGGACTTTTGTTGGCAAAGTAATGTTTCTGCTTTTTAATATGTTGTCTAGGTTGGTCGTAACTTTTCTTCCAAGGGGTAAGCGTCTTCTAATTTCATGGCTGCAGTCACCATCAGCAGTGATTTTGGAGTCCAGAAAAATAAAATCTGCCAGTCTTTCCACTGTCGCCCCATCTATTTGCCATGAAATGATGGGACCAGATGCCATGATCTTAGTTTTCTGCATGTTGAGCTTTAAGCCAACTTTTTCACTCTTCTCTTTCACTTTCATCAAGAGGCTCTTTAGTTCTTTTTATCAGAACAAATTAATCTGCACCTGGTAGATCAGAGACCTCTTCAGACTTTGCTCTCAGAAGAGCTTTCTGAAGTAAAACATTTCTCCAGAGGCATGTTTCTTGCTGAACCGTATGCACCCAGATTCCATGGGTCAGAGAGAATCCTATTCCCTTGGCCTCTTGAAAAAGAATAAAAGACCTGATCCGAGCCTGTTTTGGGTATCTGGTCTACCTAGTGGCATGTTCTCAAACAGATAACTCTGACTTTCAGCCTGCCACCCCAAAGGGCCTGGATGACCAGAGTCTCACCCTTCCTTTCATTTTTTCTGCTTCTCCAAAACCCTCCGTGACCTTGGGCTCAGCTCTAGGGTCAGACCCCATCTCTTCCAAAAATTCTTCTCTGGACTTAAGTAGCTCAAGTTCTTGGCCTGTTTGTTGAGTGCTGGACTGTGAGGTCAAACCAGCTGGGTCCAAAATACAGGCTGCTCTCTGTTCTAGACTCTTACTGTTCACAGTGGCCACGAGCAGTGGTGGCATCAGTGGAGAGGTGGTGAAACTTTAGGCCCCACTGCAGATCTGTAATGAGCCTGACTCTGCATTTGAACGAGTGTTAGAGTGGTGTGTGGACACATACAGTGTGAGATGCCCTGGCCCTCCCTGCCGATGAGGGAGAGACAAGTGTCAGAGCCCAACAGGAGGCCTGCCTTTCCCCAGGTGTCTTTGACACTCACAGACACATCTCCTAATAAGAAAGAACAAAAATCACACACAAAAAAACATGCATCCTGATTGTGTGACTTGGCTCCTTCAATCCACCTCTGAGGCCATAGTCCACCCCTGTAAAAAGGGAAATAAAAACCCCCAACCCCCTGAAGTAGTTGGGAGGATGGAATGGAGTAATTTGCGAAAAGATGGGGGCATGTGGCCAGCAACCTGTCTTCTCTTCAGGAAGCTCCTCCCACCCAGCCTTTCCCTTTTCCCTCAGATACTTCACAACAACCTTTTCAAGGTCTCCTCATCCCCACAACTTCCCCAGATCTGTTACTTGATGTCTTATCACCCAATCTTCTGTTATATTATTGTTATCATCTACTCCTTTTGTTTGGCTATTTCTCCAAGTACACTTAAGAGCTCCCTGAGGCAGGGAGGCGGGGGTGGGGGGAGGGCTGTGGTTCTTATTTATGGTTGTGCCTAGTGCTCAGCACAGAGCCCAGCACCCAGAGGAGCCTGATAAGTCCCTGCATGAATGGTTGGATGAGGAGTGGGATGGATTGTATCAGTCAGTACAGGTGAGATGCCCTGTAACAAGTAGCCCTCAAATCCCAGTGACTTCACCCAGGAAGAGCTGGTTTCCCTCCTCAAGAAGTCCACGTGAAGGTTGCTGGTCTGAAGATCTCCTGCAGGGAGGCACCTCCTCTGAGCAATGATGCAGGGATCCAGGCTCCCTCCATCTGTGATGATGTCATCTCCACACATGGCCTCTGGGGTCACCAAGGAAGGGGATTGAGTGAGGCGAACGTCACCAGGTGATTAACCAGCTCAGCCCAGAGGGGTTCACATCGTTTCTACCCACACATCATTGGTTAGAATGAATGTGCCTCTTGTCCCAGTTGGATGCATGGGGGCTGGGAAATGTCACCCCAGGCTAGACAGCTAAGCCTAGCACCAGCCTTGCACTGTGAAAAGAGAGAGTGAACAGCCATCTTCATAGAGATGGTCAACAGCCATCTCTGCCCCTCTGCAGTGGCAGCTGATGACTCCTGTCATTTTTCTCCTCTTCCTGAGACCCCTGGGCCCTGGGACCTCTCTCTGAGCCTCTGGCTGCAATGACCCAGGAAAGGGTTTGGAGCACTGCTCCCCATGCTTGGCTGGGAGGGGGAGAGAAGTTCTGGCTGTTTTGAGCTGATTGTGTTTGGAACCTTCTGTGTCTACTGAGCTGCTAATTCTGGTGCCATCTGCCTGTGTTCCCAGCACCAAAGCCCTGGGATAAACAAGTGGTCTTCTGTAGTTCTTAAAGAAAGTTTCGGCAGGGGGTGGGGAGAGAGAGAGAGGAAGGAGGCCTCCAAATGTCTTGTTTCTGAAAAGGAGGTGCTGCCCAGCTGAGGTAAGTGGAACACTGAAGGGACTGGGATGTCATGTATATCCTCACCCTGTTGAGGGTCCTGTGTGGGGTGCATGGTGGGCAGAGAGGGCCAAGTGGCCTGGGGGGTGACATTCCTATGACTTCCTACCTCTCTCCACTAGAATGGGAGCTGATAGGGCTGAGCCAGCTCATTCCCAATGCCTAGCCCAGGGCTTGGCACAGAGCAGGCGTCAGCAAACATCTGCTAAATGAATGGCTGAGTAAATGAATCAACAGTGATGAAGGGTAGAGATGCAGAGAGGTCAAGTGGGATATAATGGGAAGCCAAGTGACTGCTGTATTAAGAGCTTCAATGGATTACCTTGTGATGGAGACCCTTCTAGGATGGCTTCATGACCTCTGCTTCCTGGGACAACAGAGTGGGGACCCTCGAGTTGTTTCTAACAGTAGAATATAGTCAAGGTCTTCCCTGGTGGCTTAGACAGTAAAGAATCTGCCTGCAATGTAGGAGACCCAGGTTTGATCCCTGGGTCAGGAAGATCACCTGGAGAAGGGAATGCTAAACACGCCAGTATTTTTGCCTAGAGAATTCCATGGACAGAGGATCCTGGAGGGCTACAGTCCATGGGGTTTCAAATAAGCAGACACTACTGGGCAACTAACACACACACACACACACACACACACACACAAGATGATAGGATGTCACTTCTGTCATCCAGCAACAAAAGATTGTGGCTTTCTTCTTGCTAGTCAACTTTTTCTGTTGCCTTCTTGGCTTGCATGCTCCAGTGGAGTAAGTTGTACCGGAGATGTCCTCATAGCAAGGAACTGACAGTAGATTTGAGCCAACAGCCACCAGCTGCTGGACCTGAGGCTCTCAGCCCATCAACCTTCAAGGAACAACAGACACATGAGCTTGGGAGCAGCTTCTTCACATTGAGCATTTGCATAACATCTCAGCCTTAGCCAACAACTTGATTGCAACCTTGTGTGAGCAGCTGAAACAGAGGATCCATAAACTTCATCTAAAACCCCACAAGGAACAGGAAAATATAAAACTGGAAAAAATTACTGAAGTATAAACCAGACTTTTTTCTCCATCAACCACAATTCACTGTAAGCTCCACCAGCTCACAATAGGGAGGAGATTTGTGGATAATCTAAATGCAAATCACCACTGACAGTGACACTCCTGTCATTTGCATGGCGGGGTTGGGGAGGGGGTGGTGTCTTGGGCAAGTGCAGATAAATATACTATGACTGTGTCAGGTGGGAGTAGTTTAGGAAGCAGATGCTGGCAGGTTTTCCCTTCCCCACTCGTGTATTTTAAAGCAAAAGAGACATCAGAATGCCCACAAAGATGGTAATGATGACCCTATATGTGAGACAGCAAAAGAGACACAGATGTATAGAGCAGTCGTTTGCACTCTGTGGGAGAAGGTGAGGGTGGGATGATTTGAGAGAATAGCATTGAAACAGGTATATTATTATATGTGAAACAGATCACCAGTCCAGGCTCAGTTCATGAGACGGGGCGCTCAGGGCCGGTGCACTGGGATGACCCTGAGGGATGGGATGGGGAGGGAGGTGGGAGGGGGGTTCAGGATGGGGAACACATGTACACCCATGGCTGATTCATGTCAATGTATGGCAAAAACCTCTACAGTATTGTAAAGTAATTGGCCTCCAATTAAAATAAATTAAAAAAAATTACATACACAAAAAGTGAATAAATAAAAGAGATTTCCCCGTAGTTCTTTACAAAGATAGTAAAGGTCTCCAGTGAAACTTCTCATATTAATAGCAGTTTAAATTCAGTATATATTAACAGTATGTTTTAAAATACTGGTTAAAAACTGCCAACAATTAATAAAATTATTTTCTTCATCCTCAAAAAAAAAAAAAAGGAAGCAGATGCTGGCAGGCTTTCCCTTTCCCCACTCATGTTTTTTAAAGGAAAAGAGACATCAGAATGCCCACAAAGCCACCTCCAAAGAAGGTCTTTACACAGGCATAAGGCCTGGAGTAGGTTGAAGGAAAGGTATTTGGTGAAAGGGTCTGGAAACCCCAGAAAACAACAAGACTTCAAGGGGAGAGCCACATGGATGCCCTGCAAGATTCCTTCCCCGGGCAGGCACTGGGGGAAGTCAGCTTTGGGTCACTCCTTGCAGAGGGAGGCCACCGGGGGAGCCTGGGAGTCGGGACCCACAGTCCTGTGTCTGGGTCACTCTGAGCAGGGGCCACCCTGACTCCTCTGACTCCCAAGGTCGAAAACTGCAAACTATACGATGAGTTTGAGAACTGGTCACTCAGAGAATCCAGGCCAGTAAGAACAGTCTCCCAGTCCCATCCTGTCCCCATGTCTTCCTCTAAGCACCATGGAGAATGAGAGAAGTCCCCCAGGGCCCCTGGCAGGAGCCGTGGCCCCACCTCACACCCTGCCCAGCTCGTGCTGACTCTGCAGTGACAATCACATGGGCTGTCACTGACTTGCACCCAGTCACTGTGGCCTCCTGTGCGCCGGGCCCCAGCTCACCTACACACCCCCACTGCCCACAAGAGGTTCCCAGCTCGAGTGTGCCACTCTGGCTGGGCCGACGATCGGCTATATATACAGCATGGAGTTGGGGTGGGGGCTCCACGCCCCCTGGAATCTCATAATCAAGACCCGAGGGCCCTTTGTGTCTCCAGCTGGATCAATACTGATACAAATCCTAACAGGTGGGGACTGACATGTCTCAAGCACCTGCAGCACCCTAAGGACTGTGTTGTCCATTTTCTACGCACTACCTCATCTCCTCTTCACTTTAGTATCTTTGTCTGTGAAGAGGAAACTGCGGACCGGCGGGGTGAAGTGCCTTGCCCAGGAAATGGTTGAGCCAGAATTTGAACAAAGAGCCTGGCCCTTAACCACTCCGTCTCTGTTGCATTCCTTCCGCAGGGACTGGCATGATCGACCCAAGTTCTGCTCCTGTGCCCTTCAGGGTAGGAGGCAGCCCGCCCAGATCATGTAGTGGGGGCTTGGGTTAGGTCAAGCACCCCAGGTCCCAGGAGCTCCCAGCACTTCAGGTCCTCTGGGCTCACAGAGGCCCTTTGCCTTGGTGAGCTGGAGTGAGCCGGGCGACCCTGCCCTGTGACACTAGAAAGTTGTTCCAGGCAAGGAAGAGGTGTCTCCAAGAGAGCCTGGCCAGCTGGTGGCCTAGGGGCTGGCCTGGGGTGCTGCTGGCCTGGTGAGACTGTCCCTTATTTCCTACTGTTTGAGCCCCTGTTCTGGCTCCTTCTGCAACCAGAAAGAACTGCTTTTATGAGATTGGTCCAGTCGGAGTCCCTGCAACCTGGGTTGGAAGGAGTGGTCTCGTCCTGCAGCCTGTACACCGGGAGGGAGAACAAGTCGGGAGAGGAGGCCCCTCTCTGCATGGAGACGCCTCACGGCAGAGGAGGGAAGCATGACCGTCAGGCAGCTTCAAGCAGCAGACAGCAGACAAAGAAGTGCTTTTAACACGTCAGCCTCTCAGACACTCACTATTTATCTCAGGAAATGTAAGTGTTTTTCTTTCTGTCTTTTTTTTCTCCCCTTCTCTTTTCTCTGCTGTAAAATGCAGGAAGCGGCACAGTGAGAGATGAAGGGTTGACACACTGGAAAAATTCATTTTTAGAGGATTCGATCAAGTTCCATCAGCTGGGCACTGGCTGAGCAAAGCCTGGTGGGCAGCGGGTTGGGATCGGCAGGCCCAGCCTTGGTGGTAGAGGTGGATGCACTTGGGAGGGGCTGAGCTGAAGGAGGCTGGATAAGGTGAGGATGGAGACAGGCAGGTCTGGCAGCCGGTGCAAGGCACCCACGGGCTGGGCCTCTTTACATCTGCAAGCTTAGGGCAGGGGTCAGGAAAGTGGGTGACAAACATTTAGGGCAGAGCCGCCCTTAACCCAGGTCAGGGGAGGCCCCTGTGCTTTAGAAGACTGTCCTCCCTCCTTCACTGAGCTCCTCCCACAAGAGGAGGACTCTGCAGGGCCCAGGGAGCAGGGACCCTGTGCCCCCTCTCACCTCACTCTGGGGCCCTGGAATTCCCTGTCCAGATGGCCCTGAGCCCACCTCCAGGAACCTGTCTGCCCCCCTTCCCTAGGTCTGAAGTGACCGGTAGAGTGACCCCCAACCCCAGAGCATGAAGACACCCAGGCCCAAGGGCAGCTGAGGGGTAGCTTTTGCAGTGGAGGGAGGAGGGTCACTGAGTCTAGAGTCAGATTAACCCCCAACCCCCCGGCAGTGTTGTGACATCTCTGCTCAGTCCTCCCAAGCGGGGACCAACCTGCTCGCTCCACTCTCCTCCCTTGAGCCTAGCACAGGCTTGGCTCCAAGAGGGAACCTGGTGGGGGCTTCTCAGGGCTCATGGAGAGGATCAGTGGCTCCCCAAGGCACCCAGCAGTGGGGTGGACAGAAACCCCTGTGTCCAGCCTCGGTCAGCTCAGTGCTCTCCAGCCCCAGCTCAGTCCCCCATCCATGGACCCTCCATGGACCCTCAGGGAGACCCATGGATGAGAACTAGAGTGTGATCATTTTGAACAACATCAACCCTAAGCAGGGTCCCTATGGTCCATGGGGCCTGGGGGCAGCTGCTCAGCCATCCCTGGTATGGGGGCACCGAGCATCCAGCACCATGGGGCTCTGTGAGGTGGGCCTGCCACTGCGTTTCCTAGAGGTCTCTCTCTCTTGGGAGTTGCAGTGGCCTCCATCTGCCTGCCAGGCTTGAGGAACCAGGGGTCTGTCCTCCTGACCCGCTCCCTGTACTCAACTGCCAGAGAAGCAGAAGGAAGTTCAACTTCCAGGTCAGGCCCTGTGTCACCCATGCACTCAGAGCCCCCAGCTCCTGCCAGTTCTTTTTCAGTTGAAAACACACGAGCCGTTCGCCATTTGGGCAGCCATGGCGATTTAAGTCAGCGATGTTATTGGGCCACTCACTGCTGCTGATGGTCAGAAACGTCTGTGGGTTTGTAGGCTGTGGAAGCATGAAGGCTCTGGAGCAGACCAGGCTGGCTTAGCCCCACTCCACCACGGTGAACTCTAGTTTCCCAAAGTCACACTCTCCTCATCTGTAAAGTGTAGCTAAGAGAACCCCGCCCACAGCTTTCAGTTCAGTTCTGTTCAGTTGCTCAGTCGTGTCCAACTCTTTGCAGCCCCATGGACTGCAGCACACCAGGCCTCCCTGTCCATCACCAACTGCTGGAGTTTACCCAAACTCATGTCCATTGAGTCGGTGATGGAGTCCAACCTCTGTCATCCCCTTCTGCTTGCACCTTCAATCTTTCCCAGCATCAGGGTCTTTTCCAGTGAGTCAGTTCTTCGCATCAGGTGACCAAAGTATTGGAGTTTCAGCTTCAGTATCAGTCCTTCCAATGAGTATTCAGGGCTGATTTCCTTTAGGATGGACTGGTTGGATCTCCTTGCAGTCCGAGGAACTCTCAAGAGTCTTCTCCAACACCACAGTTCAAAAGCATCAATTCTTCGGCCCAACATTAGGGAAGGATTAAATGTGCTACCATCCCTGTGTGCTCCTAGACCCACCTTGCCTGTCTCCACTGCTCTGTGCCCAAGAGACTCACGGGCAGAGGTAACACCGATACCCATTTTCTGTTGGGTCCTGAAGGCAGCTAAGGAGACCGGGGACAGGAGGAAAGAGGTCAGGTGTTTGTTCCTCAGCGCCCCGTTCTGAGCTGGGGTTGGCAGTGGCTGCGTCTCTCTCCCATGGCCCAGCTCTACCAGGTCACACCTTTGGCTGTAAGCTCTCTCTGGAGTCTGGTTAACACCCCCTCCCTTGGCCCCTTCAGAACAGGGATGGACACAGCTGTCAGGCACCCCCCAGTGCATCACCATCCCCTGTTGGCTTCCTGTATTCTGCCCAAGCATTTGTGCTCGTCCCTCCATTAAACTCTTTAGTTACCCACTCTCATATCTGTTGCCTGCTGAGAAATTAACCAACAGTCCAATACAAGAGTTTGGGTTTTCTTTGAATTCAATGAGAGGAATGGGGAGGGGGCATGTGTGGGAGCCAGAAGCCGCTATGAGTCTTGGACAAAAGCTGTCTTAAGCTGGGACATCAGAAAACCAATAAAGTCCTGCCATTCTGAGCACCCTACATCCCTACAAGGTGCTAAAACACCAGCCATAACCCTCACCTCTTTCCCCATCCAGTTGTTTGGACACCCACACACTCCAGTGGTCTGGGGAGGGTCTTGGGGCAGGGCAGTGATACCCACTTCCTACTGAGCAGGCCAGCTGAAGTCCGTGGTTCAGACCTGTGTGCCCCTCCCTCTAGCCCTGGAGTCAAGAGGTGGGTGGAGTTGGGAGCGCTTCCTGGTGTGAAAGCCTGGAAGTTCGGGGTGTCGTTACCCATTTGGTCAATTTTGTTGTTTAGGAGGAATCAGCTGTGGGGCGCTGGTCAATTTGCTTAGTCTCCATGAACCTTACTTACCTTGTCTGGGAAATGGGCTAACACTTGCATCACAGGGCTGCTGTGAACCCTGAGCAAGGTGACCCAGGTGCAGTGTGTGTCCTCAGCAGGGGCTCCACGTGGGTGAGCTCTTCTCACCCCCACTACCACCCCCCTGAGGGTTTGGCACTGAGGACTCCCTGAGAACGCAGTTCCCATGCCATTCTGCCTCCAACATCCCCCCATCTCCGGCATCCCCCATCTGGAAGGTCAAGGCCTTGGGTGGATGGTCACCGAGGCCCTTTACAGCTTGGACCACGTGGAAGCCCCTTATTTCTTTGCCAAGCAAGAGCCTCACAGCCTGAACACTAACCCCTGCACCCCTTGGACTCGGGAGACTGTCAGGGCTGCAGCCTGAAACCCTGAAACCTCCCTGCTGAGCCCCTGCAGCTGCAGACTGGAGAAGAGACTGCCCTCTCTCCTGAGTAAGGACCCACTGTGTGTCTGGGTCCTGGGCTCACGGGGAGGCCCTCTTCCTGCTGAGGTCATGTGCCGTCGGCAGGAGGAGGGAGGAGAAACCATGGGGATGGACCCTGGACCCCCAGGTATCCCGGGGAGCAGGGCGCTCACCTGGAGACCCAGAAATAGACCCGCTGGATGCCTGGGGGATGGTTGGGCGGCGGTGGCAGCGGCTAGGGCTCTGCAGCCTGTCAGCACTGGGAATAATTAGAATCCTAGAAAAGCCTCATTATTTCTCCCAGGGCTGAGGCGCCCTTTGGAAAAAAGGGATGCTTCCTGCCAGATCGGCCCCTGAAAGTGCATTTGTCACAGGCTATTGTGTAAATCCACGTTTGGCCCAGTTGAAAAGATGTGATTTATCCGCTCGACTGGCCTTAACACTGCTCCTCCAAACCCTCAAAGGGTGGCCATTATTAGGGGCCCAGAGAGGAGCTATGAAACATGACGGGGTGAGGCTGGTGGAGTCTGCCCCTGGGCTCTGAGCCGCGGGACTCCAGCCCCTCGCGCTGCCCAGGAGAACAGGAGGGAGGAGCTGTGAGGACACGGTCAGTCCTCAAGGAGAGAACCTGGGATGCAGATAAAGGCCCAGCACCAGGTCCCCCTGCCACCAGGCTTGTTGAGGCCCTACTGTGTGCTGGCCCTCGTGGGGGTGGAGGTGCAGCAGCAAACAGGTGGGGTTCCTGCCCCCAGGAGTTGATGTCTGGAGTGGGGGTGAAGGAAGGAGCAGGTAAACCACCATCCACAAGAGCATCCTGGGTGGGAGAGGTGCTGGAAGAAAGTGAACAGGGTGACATTCTAGCGTCTCATTCTAGGGTGAGGATGGGCAGAGCCTTGTGGGGACAAGGAAGGCCTCTCTGAGAAGTGGATCTTTGAGCTGAGACCTGAGGGATGAAGAAGAATAAATAGCCTCTGATGCACATATCAGAGCAGATGACCCTCCACCCTGGGCCAAGGCTCTCAGGAGTAACTTTGCCTCCATGGAGCATAGATGATGAAGCAGGTAGCTCCACCTGGTGGAACCTGAGGAGACTTCAGCCAGGTGACAGCAAGCTCTTCACTGATGAGCACTTCACCAGATGGGGAAAGTGAGGGCTTTCCAAATGAGAGACAGACAGAAAGACTGGGACCCAGGCAAGCACATCATGTCACAACAACCAACCTCCAGTGTCCTGGTGGAGGGTTCCAACGGAGAGAGCAGAGCGAAGGGGATAAGATTGTTCAAAGGCAGAGTTGTTAAGTCATGTCCGACTCTTTTGCAACCCCATGGACTATAGCCCACTAGGCTAGTCTGTCCTTAGGATTTCACAGGCAAGAACATTGGAGTGGGTTGCCATTTTCTGTTCCAGGCAATCTTCCCAACCCAGGGATAGAACCTGCGTCCCCCGCATGGCAGGTGGATTCATTACCACTGAGTCACCAGAGAAACCCTAAAGGCAAGGAGATCCACTGTTTAAACAGAAAGCAAGTCACTGTCTTCAAAGATACAAGGTCCTGCAACTTCTAAGGCCTCTTCCAGCTCTAATGTATCTGCCTACAATGCGGGAGACCCGGGTTCTATGCCTGGGTCTGGAAGACCCTGGAGAAGGAAATGGCAACCCACTCCAGTATTCTTGCCTGGAAAATCCCATGGACGGAGAAGCCTGGTGGGCTACAGTCCATGGGGTCGCAAAGAGTCAGACACGTCTGAGCAACTTCACTTTCACTTCCCAGCTCTAAAACACTAGAGGCAACAAAGCCAGCTTGGACTGTAGTTGAATGAAAGTTCACACTTAATTGTTGGCTGCATCCATTTCAGGTCTCCCATCCTCACCCCAACCAGCCAGGGGCAGGAAGTATTCGTGCCCAGAATTTTCTGCACAGTTGCAGAACTGTGTTTTGACTGGGACCCAGCATCCTGCAGGGGATGGGTCAGGGAAAGTCACAGAGACCAGGGCTGGTGGGGGAGACCCGAACCTCAGTAACCAAGGCTCACTCATATGGGGACCTCCCACAGATGGATAGCCAAGGGCAGGGACTCCCATCCTCCTCCTAACAGCCTCTCTACTCAGCTTTGCCACCCAGAAGTGCCAGCAGCACCCAGAGCTTCCACTGCTCCTCACCCCAGCACGCTCAGGAGCAGCTGGGAAAGACCAGCCCCAAATACACAGTTCTGAACCAGGTCAGCCTCACTCCCCTTCTATTTTAGATCAACCCAGCCTGGCTTCCCTAGGAAGCAGCAGACTCTAGTTCTCTCCTAGGCTCACTAAATTGGTCAGACCCTGTGACTGTCCCAGCAGGCAACAGAGGGAAAAGTTTTCCAGAACTTCAGGCCCTTTGATGGAGAAAGTCTGCCTAATAAATAATGGAGAGGTACCTCAGCTTCCAGAACGATGCTGAGTGGTGAAGACGTCTGTCCCAGTTCAGACTTAATTGTTGGCTGCATCCCGTTTTGGTTTCCCATCTTCACCCCAGGGGCAGGAGATGTTCATGCCCAGAATTTTCTGCATAGTTGCAGAACGGTGTTTTGTCTGGGACCCAGGGTCCTGGAGGGGATGAGTCAGAAGAAAGGTACCAGGGCTGGTGGGGGAGACCCCCAGCAATGCAGAGCCTCTGAGCTTTCTAGTGGAGGTGAGGAAAAGCCTCTACCTAAACATGAGTCGGGAAAGGCAAGAGGGTGCAGGTGGAGAGACTGGAGGCAGAGGGGGGGGGAGTAGTGCTGCTTCAGGTAAGGGTGCAGGCAGTGTCTTATTGTGAGAGCCCTACTCATTGCCAAGTGCCTTACGGTCAGGATCTCAGTTCACCCCCAAACAACCCCATGCGGTGGATCCTCTCTCTGACGTGTCGGTAAACCAAGCTCTTACCTGATGCCTCCACTAAGGAGGCCTGGACCCTGGCCTGTCAGACGCCAGTCCCTACACTCTTCACTTCTCTGCACATCTGGCAGGAATCAGGGCCCTGCAGGATCCTGGGGTGTTTGGTCCTCCAGACCCTTAAGCTGTGTGTTGTGAGATGAGGGTCCAAAAGACCTGAGTGTGATTCCTAGCTCATTCGTTGCTCTGGAAAAATGGAGATAATAACCCCAAGGTCACAGTCCTGTTGGAAGGGTAAGTGTGTGATGTGTGGAGCAAGAAGTCTTGCACAAAATAGATGCTTAGTGAATTCTGAGTATCACCTACAATGATGCACACTGCCCTAAGAAGCCAACCCCACGTGTATAACGGCCCCAATGCAACAGAAGTCATATGTAAACCCCAAACAGGTGTCCTTGAATGGTGGGTGCCACAAGATGGCAGGAGACAGGTCTGGAATAATAGCTTCTTGGTGAAGGCTGTCTCTCTAGCCTATGCTCTGTTGCCTTCTTGGTTTGCACACTTTGATGAAGCAAGCTGCTATAGAGGAGAGACCTTCCTCTCCATGAGCAGAAACAGGGGCAGGTGGTCCTCTGCCAGTATCAGGCTGGTAGGGAGTTTGTGGGAGCTTCTCAAAGGCTAGGGATAAAAGTGACATGTCATTCCTGCTCACATTCTACAGTCTGGAAGGCAATCACATGGTCCCACCCACCTGCAGAGGAGGGTAGTAAATTCAGTCTTGTCACGTGCCCAGGAGGAAAAAACCTATTTGGTGAAAAGCTGGACAGTCTCTGCCACACCTGGAGAGGTGAAATGATGTCCCAGGAGTCCTGGCTGGTTAGCAGCGAAGCCCTCCTCAGGTTCCTGGGTGCACACGGGGCCCCAGGCTCTTCTGTCTATACATCACACAAAATGTGGCAGAGTTGCTGAAATGACCACAGGGACCTGATATAGGGTCCACCTGAGCAGGTAAGGGAGGCTACAGGTGGTCAGCACTGTGTCTGCTGCCTGCAGGAATCATAGGTGGGAGGCAGAGAGTCACAGCTCCAGGGCTCTTGGCTGCGAACTTGGTCCAGATGCAGAGTTGGCCTCAGGGCTCCCTTGAAATCAGCTTCCTTATCTGTCAATAAGTCTGCAGTAAGAGGACTGGTCACAGGGAGTCATTTGAGTGAGATCGTTGACGCTTTCATACCTGCTTGTCCCTTTTCTTTCCAGGTCCTGCTTCTCTGGTGGGAACATCTGATATAGTCAAGTTACAGTACCTTGGACGGTGCTGGTTCAAAGGGTACACTCCTCCCCAGGGGTGTTCAAGTACAATAAGCCTAGAAGAAGGAAGGTGATCGTGCAGGTCATCTCAGCAATGATTTCAAAATTCAAAATAATTGTGCAGAAGATGTAAAAGGGCATGGGAAGATTTTTATGACACAGTGAACATAAACAGAAGGTTATGGAACAGAATGCACAGCATACTGTCCTGTTTTATGAGAAAAACATAAATATATATAAACACATATGTGTATGCAACCAATATTTGGCAGAGTTTATTTTTGGTGGTGATTATTATGGATGGCTTTTCTCTTTTTGCCTGTCTGAATCTTCTCTAACAAACAAGTATAATTTTTATGTGAGGAAAAAAATATTCTTAATTTAGGAGTTGACATTTTATTGTTCCTAAGACTGGATAAAGTGAACGACAGAGATTCTGACCTTTTGTGACTCTAAGTCTTAGACACTAATGGGTCTGAAAATGAGCTGAGATTACCAGGGAAAGACCAGGGCTTTTTTTTTTCTTTTAACCTTTGAGATCCTTAAGAATAGGTGGTCATTATAAACAATACTATGATGAACATTGGGGTACACGTGTCTCTTTCAATTCTGGTTACCTCGGTGTGTATGCCCAACAGTGGGATTTCCGGGTCATATGACAGTTCTATTTCCAGTTTTTTAAGGAATCTCCACACTGTTCTCCATAGTGGCTGTACTAGTTTGCATTCCCACCAACAGTGTAAGAGGGTTCCCACTTCTCTGCACCCTCTCCAGCATTTATTGCTTGGAGACTTTTGGATAGCAGCCATTCTGACTGGGGGTGAGATGGTATCTCACTGTGGTTCTGATTTGCATTTCTCCAGCAGACAAATGGATAAGAAAGCTGTGGTATATATACATAATGGAATATTACTCAGCTATTAAAAATGCATTTAAATCAGTTCTAATGATGTAGATGAAACTGGAGCCTATTATACAGAGTGAAGGAAGTCAGAAAGAGAAACACCAATACAGTATATTAACACATATATATATATGGAATTTAGAAAGACGGTAACAATGACCTTATATGCAAGACAGCAAAAGAGACATAGATGTATAGAACAGACTTTCGGACTCTGTGGGAGAAGATGAGGGTGGGACTATTTGAGAGAATAGCATTGAAACAAGTATATTATCATACGTGAAACAGATCGCCAGTCCAGGTTCAATGCATGAGAAAGGGAACCCAGGGCTGGTGCACTGGGATGACCCTGAGGGGTAGGATGGGGAGGGAGGTGGGAGGGGGGTTCAGGATGGGGAACACATGTACCCCCATGGCTGATTCATGTCAATGTATGGCAAAAACCACTACAACTTTGTAATTAGCCTCCAATTAAAATAAATAAATTAATTTTAAAAAAAAGAATAAGTGGTCAATTTAAAAATGTTTTAGATTTCAGCTTTCTTATGTTTGTGATCCAGTTATGCCTTCCTGAATAACAAAGCCATCCTTTTGATTGATCTGAGCTCATCTGAAACATTTCAATCACACTGCATCAGTCTGCTATTGCTGTGTAACAAACAACTCAAAGACTTGAGTGGCATACAATAATAAGCATGTATTCCTCACATATTTGCAAGTTGTTTGGCAGTTTGAAGCTACACGTTTTGAATGCAGGTCTGTTTCATTCTCAAGTCTGCAAAGTGCTGAGTGTTGGGGAAAGGGCTGAAAAGTTCAGAATGGGCAAGATGGAGAGGGGAGGCCTTGCAGACCATGTGGCAGAGGAGGTTAGGTTTTATTCCAAGTACAATAGGAAGGTCAGGAAAGTAGTAGGTGTAGTTGCCATGGGTCTGAAAATTATGCCATTTGGAGGTGTTTTTTTTTTTTAAAAGGACATAGAATTCATAATCAAAATTAGCTATAAGATCAAATATTTATTTATAATGAGAAAAGAAATCACAATAAATTATACATTTCAAAAAGCAAGCAATTACCAAAAAAAAAAAAATCACAGAATTGAGGAAAATCTCACTCTATTACTTAACATCTTGACACTCCTTCATGACTTTCTTTCTCCCCTGAATTGTCTGGGCTGCATTCTCTCTATTCACATTTTCCGAAGACAATGATTTTGTAATGTTATCTAACGTGGAGAGAATTGAAAGTTCAATCAGGCTTTCCTCCCGCAGAGTCTAATCATCATGGTTTTCTCCATGGATAGGGTTGAAGATTTTTTCACCTTCACAATTCATTACAGATCATCTTCAGACTGTTGTCAAATTCGGGAAGCCTTCTGTGAAGTTCCTCATATATCTGAGCAGTAAGGGCTTCAGGACATAGCAAGTTTTCCTTGCAGTTACTAATCCTGCTTAACCTTGGAATTAATCTTGGAATTGACAATGTTCATTAACCACATTGCTTGGGGTCCAACTGGGGTCTTAGGAGGGGTCTGGGGAGTGAGGGTTCCTGAAGCTTAAGCTTCTTAATCTCTGGTAAATCTGCCCTTGTCAGAATTCTCATGGAAGAGGAAGATGGTTGAAGAAGAGGGGCTGTTTAGCAGAGAACAGCAGACTTTGGGGGCCAGAGGGCAAGCAGGGAGTCAGTTTAGGGGATTAGTGCAGGCTCCGGGCAAGTGGTGGTGGGGATGGAAAGATTCTGAGATTATTTGAGATGCACTGACCTGGAGAAGGAGAAGGGAGGCCTCAGAATGGTCCAGATCAGACCTGCCTGATTTCTCTCTTTTTCCCATGTTCTCTGGGGGCTGAGCCTAGGTAGATCCCCCTCCTCCAGCCCATTGCCCCTCACACAGACCTGGAGCCTCACCTCCCCCCACCACCAAAGTGAGTACACATGGAGGAACCAGCATCATTCTGACCCATGACATGTGATGAGACACTGAGCAGATGAGCCCAGGTCAGGATCCTAATGAGCTCAATGGGGACTCATGGTGAGGTGCGGGAGCCAGAACACAGTGGAGGTGAAGGAGAGACCTCACTCTGCCCACAAAGGAGGGAAGATGTTACCAGGGCACAGGGACCGGGGCTCTCAATGGTGATACCCAGCTGTCAATCATCACCCTGCCAGCTTCAGACTGACAGACAGAGGCGGGAGGATTTGGAAATAGATTTGTTGGATGCTTTTGAACTGTGATGTTGGAGAAGACTCTTGAGAGTCTGTTGGACTGCAAGGAGATCCAACCTGTCCATCCTAAAGGATATCAGACCTGGGTGTTCATTGGAAGGACTGATGTTGAAGCTGAAACTCCAATACTTTGGCCACCTCATGTGAAGAGTTGACTCATTGGAAAAGACCCTAATTCTAGGAAGGATTGGGGACAGGAGGAGAAGGGGATGGCAGAGGATGAGATGGCTGGATGGCATCACCGACTCAATGGACATGGGTTTGGGTGGACTCCAGGAATTGATGATGGACAGGGAAGCCTGGTGTGCTGCAATTCATGGGGTCGCAAAGAGTCGGACATGACTGAGCAACTGAACTGAACTGAACTGAACTGAACTGAACTTGTTGGCACTGGACAGCCTCCACCTCTCGCTCCCGAGCCAGGAAATAAAAGCATTTTTGTTATGCCAGTCTGTTGTGTTAAAGAAGACAAAGAGCTCAGTCAATTGCCTGAGTGGAGGGTGGGTGTCACTGCATTGAGGATGAAGTTAAGGGTCATCATTGGCCATGGGTGGTCTCTGTCAGCTTTGAAACCCTATTCTTCACTTATTGGGCCATTCAGCCAGGGCCACTTGTGCAAGCTGGAGTGGGTGTGGGGATGAAGCTGGTCCAGGACTAGAGGTGGGAGAGGCTCTGGGTGGGGGAGATGGCCCTGAGTGACAGGGATAATATTTGTTTTAGTCTCAATTAAGATGGAAACTCATTGAAGACAATGAAAAAAAGGAATGAAATACTGGAGGGAAAAAACCTCATCTTCTACTATACAAGCAGAACTAAGGTTTGGGTGGTTGAGGATCCAGGGGATGGGAGGCAGTTCTACAGTTTTAAATTGGGGGGAAATGCAAGGCCTCATTGAGAAAATGACTCTAGTAAGTTAAATTGTGTTCCCTCCCAAATTCATATTCACATTGAAGTTCCAACTATCAGTATCTCAGAAAGTGACTTTTTTAAAAGATACAGTCCTTACAGAGGTTATTCAGTTCAGTGACTCAGTCGTGTCTGATTCTTTGCGACCCCATGGACTGCAGCAAGCCAGGCTTCCCTGTCCATCACCAACTCCCCGAGCTTGCTCAAATTCATGTCCACTGAGTCAGTGATGCCATAAAACCACTCATTCTCTGCTGTCCCCTCCTTCTCCTGCCTTCAGTCTTTCTCAGCATCAGGGTCTTTTTCAATGAGTCAGTTCTTCTCATCAGGTGGCCAAAGTACTGGAATTTCAACTTTAGCATCAGTCCTTCCAATGAATATTCAGGACTGATTTCCTTTAGATTTGACTGGTTTGGTCTCCTTGTATTTCAAGTAATTAAGTTAAAATAAGACCACTAGAGTGGGTCTTATGACTGGTATCCTTCTCAAAGGAGATATTGTGATACAGACCCTCATAGGAAGAAGACACACACATAAAGATGAAGGCAGAGGTGAGATGATGTTTAGATAAGTCGAAGAGCATCAAATATTGCCAGAAAACCTCTAGAGGAAAGAGGCACCAAACAGATCCTCCCTCACAGCCCTCAGTAGGCGCCAACCCTGGCAGGTGGTTCTAGTGATAAAGAATCTGCCTACCAGTGCACAAACATTATTTTGCCGAGTTGTCAAGTATGGATATGAGAGTTGGACCATAAAGAAAGCTGAGCACCAAAGAATTGATACTTTTAGACTTTGGTGTTGGAGAAGACTCTTGAAAGTTCCTTGGACAGAAAGAGATCAAACCAGTCAATCCTAAAGGAAATCAGTCCTGAATATTCATCGGAAGGACTGACGCTAAAGCTGAAGCTCCAAGACTTTGGCCACCTGATATGAAGAACTGACTCCCTGCACTTTGGCCACCCTGATGCTGGGGAAGATTGAAGGTAGAAGAAGAAGGGGATGACAGAGGATGAGATGGTTGGATGGCATCACCAACTTGATGTCCATGAGTTTGGGCAAGCTCCGGGAGTTGGTGATGGACAGGGAAGCCTGGTGTGCTGCAGTCCATGGAGTCACAAAGAGTCAGACATGATTGAGCAACTGAACTAACTAAACCAACACAGGAGACATAAGAGACCTGGATCCCATTCCTGGGTTGGAAAGATCCCCTGGAGGACAGCATAGCAACCGTTCCAGTATTCTTGCCTGGAGAATCCCATGGACAGAGGAGCCTATCTATGGTCCATACGGTCACAAAGAGTTGGACATGATTGAAGTAACTTAGCACACAATAACCTTCAGAAGTATGAGACAGTAAAGTTCTGTGGTTTAAGCCACCCAGTTTGCAGCACCATTATGCAGCCCTGGAAAACTGATACAGTGACATTGGATGAAATACTCAAAGGAGGTGAGGAGGCTGGCCAGGAAAATTCTGGAGAAGAATGTTCTAAGCAAAAGAAACAACCAGGGCAACCACAGAATAGGTAAACAGCAGGAGGATGATTTCAGAGATAAGTGGAGGGTGCGGACCAAGAGGACTTCATGGGCCACTGGACACCTTTAGGTTTTGTGCTGAGTGCCATGGGGAGGTGCAGCAGAGCCCAGATCTCACAGTTGCATAGGCCCACTCTGCCCATTGGGTGGCAAAGAGCACAAGAAGGGAGAGGCAAGGAGAATAGGTGGGAGGCTGTTGCACGGATGTAGGTGAGGAATGGTGTTTATACAATGCAGGTGGTGAAGGGGATCAGACTTGAGACCCATTATTGATAGGAGAGGAACGATCAGAGTTTGCTGGTGGGCTGAGTGAGGGTTTTGAGTAGAGAGGGAAGACCATGAGGCTTTGGACCCAATCCACTCTCAGGATAGAGGTGTTGCTCACTGGGCAGATAAGATGAAATCTAAAGTGCACAGTCCTTGAAAGGTTTGAAAATGACTGATGATGGAGAGAGGACAGGTGAGTTGATGGGCAGGTTATAAGGGATTGAGTTCTCTAACTCAGGGCTGATGACCTGAGGAGACACCAAGCTGGCAAAATGTTGACATTCTCCATCCCTGGCCCCCAGGCTATGACAGCTCAAGGAAATGAGGTGTGAAGGAGGGAGTGGAGGGATACCTGAGCCACAGCTCACAGAGACTTAATGGGCTTTGCCAAGAGCACATCAATCTGCTCACCCTGAAACCCGAGGAAGATCACTGGCCTAGGGCAAAGAAAATGGTGTATTTGCTCTGAAAGTGTTTGAGATGGTAAACCCAAATAGAACTTAAGGAATACCCAGCTCACTGCCCCACCCAGTCCCCCACCAAATGGCTACTCCACTGAGATGAGGCATGACAAACAAGAAGGATCTCAAGACCCACACACAGGAAGTGCTTCCTGCTAACAAGAGGAAATGAGCGCTTGAGCAAAAGATGGAAGAACTTGCCTCCTAAGAGGAATTACCGAAGATCCATGGGCAGGAAGACTAAGTACAAAACAAAACTAAAACTCCAAGAAAAGAATAAGATTCAAAGAAGAATTATCAGTGGAAGTTATAAAATGAGAGAAGAAAAATGAGCTGATCTACCTCTTAGGAGAGAAATGAAACAAATGAAAACATTACAGAGATGAATGTCGCATAAAAACCAACCACAAAGGTGATCCATCATAACTGGAGATTCTATCAGGGAAATGGAGAATCAGCTCCAGGAAATCACTCAAGTCAAAGTGGAAGAGAACAAAGTCATGATAATGAATACAGTGAGACTGAGGGACAAGGGAGACAGAGCAAGGAGATCTGGTACATACATCATGTTGCTGACAAATAGAACACACAGAGTTTTCCAAGAACTCCAGTATGTTCTACTACAATCATGCTGCATTTCCCGGGCACTTGTTCTGTGGCAGGACCTGGGCTAGGAGTCCAGAGTCCCAGCTACCTTTGTGCCAACTACAGGCAACAAAAGAAGATAATTTAATGAAAATAATAGAAACAGGATAAATGATGAAAAAAAATAAAAAATAAAAGTTCCTCTAGAGGGTGGACTATGATTTATCCAGTCAAGTGTTTCACACTGCAAACTGTTGTACATGTGTGTGTGTGATCAACAGGTTGAGAGTAAGTTTTTCATGCTGCTGCTAAGTCGCTTCAGTTGTGTCTGACTCTGTGCGACCCCATAGACGGCAGCCCACTAGGCTCCTCTGTCCCTGGGATTCTCTAGGCAAGAACGCTGAAGTGGGTTGCCATTTCCTTCTTCAATGCATGAAAGCAAAAACTGAAAGTGAAGTCTCTTAGTTGTGCCTGACTCTTAGCGATCCCATGGACTGCGGCTTACCAGGCTCTTCCATCCATGGGATTTTCCGGCAAGAGTACTGGAATGGGGCGCCATTGCCTTCTCCAAAGTTTTTCATGACCAGCATACAATGGAGGCAGAATTCAAGAGCCAGGTTTGTCTACCTCCCAATTTGTCCTCCTTCTTGAATGTGCTGCCTCCCATTAACTGGAAGTCATCTATCACATCTGTAGGGGAGGCAACAATGATGATAAATCCTGGATGTCTTGTCGTTAGGACATTACGAGGGCTCTGGTCTTCCTGGGGCTGGGAAGGAAGACATGACTGCTACTCACAGGAAGAGCACAGGTGTGTAAAGACTTTGTCTAGGGATGGTTTGCATATCCAGGCAAGCAGGGCTTGGGAGAACAGCAAGAACAACTCGTCAAGCAAAATCACAATCCAAGGCATAGGCTCTTTGCGAGATGAACAGTGGAGCATCCATCAAACTGCAGCTGGGGGTCCAGGATGAGCTAAGAATGCAGGAGCACAGCACAGCGGGAGAGGGGAGCAGTGAGAGGGGACGTGTGCCAGAGAAAAAAGGGGACAGATCTACTGAAGAAAGTGCATTTGAAGACCACCCTGTGCTGAGCCATTGGAAGGACTGATGTTGAAGCTGAAACTCCAGTCCTTTGGCCACCTCATGCAAAGAGTTGAGTCACTGGAAAAGACCTTAATGCTGGGAAGGATTGGGGACAGAAGAAGGGAATGACAGAGGATGAGGTGGCTGAGTGGCATCACTGACTCAATGGACATGGGTTTGGGTAGACTGTGGGAGTTGGTGATGGACAGGGAGGCCTGGCATGCTGCAATTCATGGGGTCGCAAAGAATCAGACACGACTGAGCAAATGAACTTAACTGAACTGTGCTGAGCCTGGTGGCTCAGATGGTAAAGAATCTGCCTGTAGTGCTGGAGACCTGGGTTCAGTCTCTGGGTTGGGAAGACACCCTGAAGAATGGAATGGCCACTGACTCCAGTATTCTTGCCTGGGAGATCCCATGGACAGAGGAGTCTGATAGGTTATAGTCCAAGGGTCACAAAGAATCAGACACACTGAGTGACTAACACTTTCACTTTTTTCACTGTGTTGAGTGAAGAAGAGATGTGGACTGCCTGCCTCTGCTTTAAAATGGCCTATGGGGTTTGGCCACCCCGCTCAGACCATCTATTGTAGCCACAAGCACAGAATTCATGATGTAGAAATGATTGCTCTGGAGCTATGAGTGGATGTGGAATTGTAACACATAATAGTTCTTTGAGCACAGTGCTGGGTCCCTTAGTGTCTGTCCCAAGCTCTCACTTGCTCTTTGGTGGTATTAAGAAGCTTCTGATTCCTTGTACTTCTTTTGCCTGATGCCCAGCTTTCTCACTTGGGGTCTGTATCCTGGTATCCTACTAATCACTAGGCTGAAGAGAAGGAGCTGAGGAAAGAAACTTGAGGGTCATCTTAAGAGTAGATTCAGGGAAAGATGGAGAGGCAAGGGCTAGATAGGTGGGGGTGGGGATACAAGAGCCAGGGAAGAGTCTGAAGGAGGCATCAAGTTCTAGGAGGTTGCAGGGTCAAGAGGAGTGGGAGATGAGAGTCAGAACTGAGAAGTCACTTTCTGCTGCCTGGTGGGCCCAGAAACCAATTTGCAAGATGTTCAGAAGCAGTGGAGGATAAATAAGTACAGCTCCCTGGGCAGCTTGGGCCCCAGAATTGACACGTCAACCCTTCCCAGCCAAGCCATCCCCATGCAACCCCACCTGCATGTCTCAGACCACCTGCTCCAGTGGGATAAACCAGCCCCTCCTATTGCCTTACCTCCATAGCTTTGTTTGCACATTTATGTTGGACTTTCTCTACAAAACACCTTCCTTCCTTCTCACCATAAAACTTTGTTTTGGAATTTGGAACCCAGATTCTTAGTATTAGAAGAGACTCTTGAAATCACTCAGTGGTTAACTTTCAGTTCAGTTCAGTTCAGTTGCTCAGTCATGTCCGACTCTTTGCGACCCCATGAGCTGCAGCACGCCAGGCCTCCCTGTCCATCACCAACTCCCAGAGTTCACCAAAACCCATGCCCATTGAGTCAGTGATGCCATCCAACCATCTCGTCCTCTGTCATCCCCTTCTCCTCTTGCCCTCAATCTTTCCCAGCATCAGAGTCTTTTCAAATGAGTCAGCTCTTGGCATCAGGTGGCCAAAGTATTGGAGTTTCAGCTTCAACATCAGTCCTTCCAATGAACACCCAGGACTGATCTCCTTTAGGATGGACTGGTTGGATCTCCTTGCAGTCCAAGGGACTCTCAAGAGTCTTCTCCAACACCACAGTTCAAAAGCATCAATTCTTCAGCGCTCAGCTTTCTTTATAGTCCAACTCTCACATCCATTCGTGACTACTGGAAAAACCATAGCCTTGACTAGACAGACCTTTGTTGGCAAAGTAATGTCTCTGCTTTTTAATACCACCTTTAAAGAAACTGAGACCCAGAGAAGAATGTAACATGTACAAGGTCACACAGCAAGATAATGACAGGGTATGTAGATCATCTTTCCGGTAACAATGCTACATGACAAACCAACCCAAACTTGGTGGCTTCAAACAATTATCATTTACTTATTTTCACCCATATCTGAGCCTTGGCAGCTATGGCTCTGCCTGTCTTGGTTGGCCCAGGCTAGGCTTTACTGCAAATCACGGGTTCGGCTCAAGTCTACTCCATGGATCTCTCATTCCTCTGTGACCAGTGGACATCATACTTTCATGTGGCCAGAAGAAGTACAAGATGGCAAGCTCAGCCACACAACACTGAAAGCCTTTGCCTGATAACACCTGCTAATATCCCATTGACCAAAGCAAGCCACATTGCCAAGCCCTAAGTTAAGGGGCTATTGCCATATGTTATACGCAATGTTAAGACACAAAGAACTTGTAAACAATGAACCTGCTCACTACCCAAACGGGCAATCCACAAAAGAAAATTAAAAAGCCAATAAACAGATGAAAAGATGTTTAATTTCTCTATGAATCAAAGAAATGCATGTGCAAAGAGAGATTTGTTTTCCACTCACCAGATAGGTAAAGATTAAGAAAATTGACAAACCCTCTTAGCTCATTGGAAAATGGACACCCTCATGCCCTTATGATGGCAGTGCTAATTGATTCAACCTTTCTGGAAAGGCAGTTTGGCAAAAAGTGTCAAAATTCAAAATGAGTGTGCCCTTTATCCTGATAATCTCACTTCCAAGGAATCTATTGATGGAAGCAGTCGCATAAACTCACAGAAAAAGAGGTGTGCTGTGGTAGTTCACTGGAGAGTGGTTTATTTCAGAAGACCAAACAACCATAAGAAGGGAATTGATTTGTTGAATTATTGAAAACCTATCAAATGGAATATAATGCAAAATATAATATGATATAATTTTGCAAACTATCAAAGTGGAAAGACATCTACAATATCTTGTAGAGAAAAGAAAAAAAGTGGGCACAGGTCCAGAAGCCCATTTATTGGTATCAATAAATATAAAAATGATATTGACCAAAATGTTAGCAATGGTTCTTTTTCAGTGGTACAATTTAGGGAAATTTCTGCTTCTTTGTACTTTCCCCCTAATGTTTGAAATGTTTATAATAAAGCATGCACTATATTATAAAAACAAAACTTCAAAAGAAATGAATCCAGTATAAGCATTTTGCTCTGAAAAGGGCTAGAAGAATAACTATAGTGAGAAGTTGCACTAAATTTCGAACAGAAAAAAATCTTTATAATAATTTTCTCTTTTAGTTGGTTTTCTGGTAAATTAACTAGAATATATACTAAGATCACGGCATCTGGTCCCATCACTTCATGGAAAATAGATGGGGAAACAGTGGAAACAGTGTCAGACTTTATTTTTGGGGGGCTCGAAAATCACTGCAGATGGTGATTGCAGCCATGAAATTAAAAGATACTTACTTCCTGGAAAGAGAGTTATGACCAACCTAGACAGCATATTAAAAAGCAGAGACATTACTTTGTCAACAAAGGTCCATCTAGTCGAGGCTATGGGTTTTCCAGTAGTCATGTATGGATGTGAGAGTTGGACGGTGAAGAAAGCTGAGCGCCAAAGAATTGATGCTTTTGAACTGTGGTGTTGGAGAAGACTCTTGAGAGTCCCTTGGACTGCAAGGAGATCCAACCAGTCCATTCCAAAGGAGATCAGTCCTGGGTGTTTATTGGAAGGACTGATGTTGAAGCTGAAACGCCAATATTTTGGCCACCTGATGCAAAGAGTTGACTCACTGGAAAAACCCTGATGCTGGGAAGGATTGGGGGCAGGAGGAGAAGGGGATGACAGAGGATGAGATGGCTGAATGGCATCACCAACTCGATGGACATGAGTTTGGGTAAACTCTGGGAGTTGGTGATGGACAGGGAGGCCTGGCATGCTGTGATTCATGGGGTTACAAAGAGTCGGACATGACTGAGCTACTGAACTGAACTGAACTGATCATATATGTATGTATATACATACATATATTCTACACCAGTCCACTTGTGGGATCTTAGTTCCCGGACCAAAGAGCAAACCCAGTCCCATGGCGGTGAAAGCACTGAGTCCGAACCATTGGACTGCCAGGGAATCCCCACCTAGAATAATTTTTAAGTGTAAGTTTATTGGGAATTCAATAAAAGTAATGGTTTTACCATGTGTTTTGTTTTGTTATTTTTTTAATTTATTTATTTATTTTAATTGGAGAATAATTACTTTACAATACTGTGATGTTGCAGGGCACCAAAAGAGATACAGATGTAAAGAACAGACTTTTGGACTCAGTGGGAAAAGGAGAGGATGAGATGATTTGAGAGAATAGCATTGAAACAGATATATTACCATGTGTTTTAAAAGTGCTTTCTTTAGTGCTCTTTGCTTTGGAGGGAGAAGAATGCTATCTGACAATTACTTATAGGTCAGAAGCTGTCACATCTGACTGTTACTGCCTGGGGACCATATTCTCCTCACAGTCAAGGATGTACAAATACACATATTCGGAGATATAACTCCAAATGTGTGCCAACGCCAGAATGAGCTAACATTTATTGGATATTTATGATGTTCTAAGGGCGTGACATTCTTGGTTTCATTCACTCTTCACATCTATGATGTAGGTATATTTATTTATGAGGAAACTGAGAATTGCACCATTTAAGGGACTTAACTAGGATCCTGAGGTTCATAAATGACTGAACTCCATCCGGAGTCATACCTCACCTCAATATTCCAATAAACGATAGAAGGTACTGAGAAATAAATCTATGAAACTGTGTGCAAGACCTTTAAGGAGAAAATTATAGAATGTAATTGAAGGACATAAAAGAAAAGCTGAATAAAGGGAGAGATATAACATGCTTATAGATGGAAGGGGCCAATAGTCTTAAGATGTCAATTATCCCCCAAGAGAATCTATGAATCTGATGTAATTGAAATTATTAAAATCCTAACAGAGCATCAGGAAAAACTGACTGGCTGATTCAAAAGCTCATGTGGAAAATAATTTTGAAGAACAGAGACAACCCACCTTCCTCAACACCAAGGTTTATGATAAAGCTCTTGTGTCTCAGACCATGCAGGACTAGTGTAGTGGAAAGTGAAGAGGCCAGTGGAGGGACCTAAAACAGACCAAGACGTGTGCAGAAACTCCATATACAGTAGAGGAGGTGTTACAAACAAGAGGAAAAATAGATGGCATAGTAAATAGTGCCAGAAAAGTGGCTGGGTGTAGGAGGAGATATTAATGTCTTACAGGAAAGGTAACTGTACAAAGTAAAACCTTACTATGAGAACGACAAAACTTAAAAATAATTAGAAAAAAAAGTTGAGAAAGTATCCTTATGACCATAAAGGTGAAATAATTTCTTAAACAAAATATGCAGAAGCCCAAACCATAATGGAAGAGTTTGATAGAATCTAATATAATAAAAAATAAAATAAAAAACTTGTCTGTAGTAAAAGACATTTTAGTTGAAGTTGAAAAAATGCAGGACAGCATGGAAGAAGGTACTTGCCATGCATATTACCAACTAAGAATTATCATCCAGAATATGTAAAATTTTTTTACTAATAAGAACATGACAAGCTACCCAATAGAAAAATGTACACAGAGCAAACCAAAATACTTGACCAGTAATCAAAAGATAAACCCAGTTTCACTAGAAATCAGAGCAATGCAAATTAAAATAATAGGGATATGTCCTTCTACACTCTTAAGCCTGGCAAGTGGAAGTATAAATTACTGTAAACATTGTGAGACTTGGCAATGTCCTCCAAAGTTGAAGTCACTCCTACTCCAAGACTCAGCAATTCCACATGTTGGAATAAACCCCAGTGAAGGTCAAGTATGTGTACACAAGCAGACTGGCAAAGGAGATTCCTGCACCATTACTTATAGTAGAGAAAATGTAGCATTCTAAATATCCACCCCTAGGATATGGCTACATAAATTGTAGTGTAATCATAAAAGAGAAATCTATAGAGTGGCTAACATTAATTCTGTCTGCAGACACCAAACTGTGTGGATCTCCTAGACATCTTGTTGAGTCCAAGACATCTGTGGCAAAAAGGGATGTGAGTATCAGTACAGAATAGTGGCTGTGAAGGCAGGTTCAAGTCCCAGTATCAGCCCTTCTGGTCCTTGTGTAAATGGTCTTAATCTCCTTGTTCCTCAGCATCCTCACTGGGGAAAACAGTGCCTGGGTTATGGTGAGTAGGGAACGTATTGCTGCATGGACACAGCTTAGAATGGAGCTTCGATGCACAGCAAGCACTTGCTCTTTTGGCATGCCGAGTCACTTATAGACTGTAGCCTGCCAGGCTCCTCTGTCCGTGGGGATTCTCTCTTGGAGACATGCATATATGATACCTTAGAAATGGTGGTCCCCTCTGTGAATGAAGACAGACAACGGGGCTGGGTTCAGGGTTCAATTGTACTTGAAATGTTTTATTTAAAAAATAAGGATAAACAGCGTGAGAAAATTCCTTTATGAGGGCATAAGAGTTTGGTAATGGCCACGGTGGCAACTATATGGATCTGTACATATGATGAAAGTGCAGAGCATTTCATATACACAATGGGTGAACACACAAATGAATACGTACAGAAACCGATGCGATCAGAGTAAGGTCTGGAGCCTAGTTAGCAGTAACATGCCAACATTTTTTGGTCTTGTTTTCATTGTGGGGTTTTGATGTTCTATTGTAGCTATGTAAGCTGTTGCTCTTGGGGGAGCTAGATAGAGGACACCCCAGGAAGCTCAGCTTGAAGGGCATGCATTAGGAGGTGTGCCCCTGGGATCCACAGTTGGGGGAAGGAGGGAAGAAAGCAGGACTGATGGGGGAGTTGGGGTCTGATTCAGTCCAGAGGAAGGCCTCAGCTGACCCCAGGGAGCGCAGGAGTGAAATGGCCCAGGAGAGGGCAGCTTGGAGCCTGAATCCTGACTTTCTGCCTCCCCCCCTAACCTCCTCCACCCCAACTAGTCCTGGGTGTATAGCTGTGGAGGGCAGGTCTGTAGCACCTCTTGGAGCGGTGGGGGCAGGAGCTGTGGGGACACCGCGATGCACTACCCAGATGTTCGCCCCCCCACCCTCCCTGGAAGAACTTGCCACTCCAGCTTCCTAACACATGCCCTTCACTCTGAACCTCCTCCCAATCTGTTCCCAAGGCATCTGCGGGAAGAGGGGCCCCAGGACACTAGGGTGGAGGCCCAAGGGCTTCCTCTGGGGACATGAGGAGGCCAGGTGAGCCCACAGCACCCTCCCAGGCAGGAGCAGAATTCTACGGACTGGCAGCACCCATGGTGAGAAACTAGGATCTGACCACGGGATGCCCAGGGCGCAGCTGTAGCCTGGGGGGAGAGTAGACACGAAGGCGGGTGGGCCAAGGCCATGCTTCCCGCAGCCTATTGCTTCCTTTTAATCCAGGTACCTCTGTGACAAAACCACCTATCTGAAGCGTTTTCACTGTCCCACCCCTGGTTCTGCATTGTAGAATTTTGTCAGTGGGAATGATGGTTTTCCCCCTTTCCATATCCGGAACTCCTTTCTCCGAAAGTGAGAACCCTGGTCCTCATTTATCGCCCAGTCTGAAATCAATCTTCCAACACAGCCTTAGCTGCATGACTCCACACTCCCCCTGATGTGAGACCCCACCTCACCCCTCTGTCTCCCAGTATGATCCCCTACTCCCCTGGGGTAATTATTCCCTGATTGTGGTAGCATTTAATAATTTTCATCTAACGGATGAATGAATGAATGTCGGTTATCTCCAGCTCCTAGTATAGTGCCCATGCAGTTTATAATACTTATATTATTATTAAATGAACAGATAAGTATGAGAGGAACAGTAGAAGCCAGGAACTCACAGTTTGTCACGAATCAGGCATGAACTTTATCTTTCATGCATCTGTGAACAATGTTTTACTGAACCATTTGAAAATGTCAACAAGATTAGGAATGGCGTGTCTGTCCTATTAATATTCATAAATTCGTAGCCCAGAGTTGACTTCAGTGATGATAAAAGATCAAGAGGAAAAAATTCATGTGGGTTCCCAGTGGTATAAGAGGAAGGTCAAGGTCAGAAGTGGGCCCCTTGGTTCTGCTATTCAGGGGGTGTTTTCACACTGCAGGTAGCCATAGTAATAACAATAAAATGGTAAAGATAAATGGTTGAGATGTGTGTGTGTGTGTGTGTGTGTGTGTGTGTGTGTGTGTGTGTGTTTATGTGGACACAACCACTCCAGGAGCTGAGTCCTATGGTCAAATCTGTTTTTCAGAGGAGGAAAAACAACAGATATTGTAAAAGGGCTGATTGTAGTTTTCCCCTTGATCAGGTCGTTACTCTTTTTTCTGACAAAGAGACTCTGGCTCCCATTATCCCTGTGTTTACTCCTATGATCAGACAGATGGAATCTTTGGCCCACGGTCACTAAGATTCATGGTGAAGAGGCTGGCATGTGTCTCTAGTGTTTGGATTCATAAATTCACTTTCAGGAAATACTCCTTCAGGGGTGATCATGGTCCATAGGATGCCACGTTTAAAGTGAACAGCATGTGTCCTGTGGACAGTCCTCATACAAAACAATGACATCACAGGCATGGCTTGCTGAAGAAGAGGGTTTTAGTCCCTGGCATTTGCCCCCCTCTCTCTGGATTGGGCTGAAGATACTTCTCCAGGCCCTGAGACACCAGGTCCATGGCCCTGGGCGTCAGGGTAATGGGGACATCATATGAGAGAGGAAGCTGGTCAAGCAGCCTCATCCCTGCTCCAGTCAAGCAGTCCTCGGCAGGTACCACTCACCTTGCTCAGTCCTGGCAGCCATGGCTCAGTGTCATGGCCTGTAACTGCCTGTAAAAGCAGAGGCTTGTCGGAGACTGAGACCCTGCAGGGAGTAAAGGGTAGGGAGAAGGTGTGTTATTCAGGCTGAACGGAACTGTTTTATAGGCCAGCTTAGGATGACAAGGAGATAAGAAGGCAGCAGAGACTGAAAAGGCAGTCAAGCCTGCTTTGTAAGATGAGATGAGGTGAGAGAGAGAGGTAAAGTGAGGGACGTGAGGGAAGTGAGATGAGATGAAATGAGATGAGATGTCATGAGGTGAGATGAGGTGAAGGAGTTGAGGTGAGGGAGGTGAGGTGAGGTGATTTGGGGTGAGGGAGGTGAGGTGAGGGAGGTGAGGTAAGGTGAAGAAGGTGAGGCAAGTGAGATGCGATGGATGGGGTGAAGCAGGTGAGGTGAGGGAGGTG